>QUSF01000004.1:13620721-13743600 GCA_003676055.1 Chloebia gouldiae
GGTGGAGCAGGGGAAGGAATCCTCTCCCTCAGTAGCAGGAGAAACCACAGGTGATAAATTGACCATAATCCCCATTCCCTCTCTCTCTGCACTCCTGGGAGAGGAGGTAGAGATGGGAAGGAGAGAGGGGTGAGGGGAAGATGTTTTTAATGTTTTGTTTTACTTCTCATTTCCTGCTCTGATTTTGTTAGCAATAAATTCAATTAATATATTTAATTTGAGTTTGTTTTCCCATGACAGTATTTGATGAGTATTTGATGAGTGATTTCCCTCTGACTTTATCTTAATCCTTAATTTATAGACCTAGTCCTAGAAAAGGGAGGCTCAGGGGAGATCTTGTTACTCTGCATCATCTTGAAAGGAGGGTGTAGTCAGGTGTGGGTTGGCTTCTTCTATCATATAACAAGTGACAGGACAAGAGAAAATGTCCTCAGATTATTCCAGAGGAGGTTTAGATTGGATTTTAGGTGAAATTTCTTCATTGAAATAGTGATCAGGCATTGGAACAGGTTGCTTAGTGAAGGAGTGGACTCATCATTCCTGGAAGTGCTCAAAGATCTTGTGCATGTCTCACTTAGGGACATGATTTACTGTTTAGAGGGATTTTCCAGCCTTAATGATTATATGATTCTTTTCATCTGTATTATGGATGGCTTTTTATTAACTTTGTTAATCTAGTAAAAAACTTTGAGCCATACATTTAATATTGCTCTGCTGTCATTGCCAGCTTTATGAATATTTTAAAGACTTCTATTTAGTTTTAAGTCATATAACTGATTGTAAATAAAAAATGTTTCATTTTTATATATCTCAATTTGATGGTTAGCAAACACTATGTTGTAGTTGTGTGAATTAGATATAATATTAAACATTTCAGTTGTCTAAATATGTTTGTTTATGAATCATATATAATAAAATGTAGCAAGGCAGGAATCAAGAAAGGATTGAAAAGGGAATTCTAAAGCCAATGATAATAATATTAATAAGAAGACAATTTCCTGGAGTAAAAAAGAAAAACAATTCCTAAATTGCAAATATGATCTTAAAAAGTTCTAGATTTAAAATTTGGAAAATGCTTTCAGCAACACTTTTTATTTAACACTTGGTAAAAATGACAAGAAAATGACAAAGAGAATATTAAAAAGTTAGTCATAAATACTATAAAGGCATAGATAAAAAAAGCACAGAAATGAGATACAAATATGGGAAATATTAACAAGCAATATTAAATTAACACAGTTGTGAAACAGTGATCTCTTTCTAAAAAAAATCTGATTCTTCCATGTGAGAACCATGTCAAAATATCTTTTTTTTTTCAAAGAACTGCTGTTTTTTTGAAGTGCAAACCTCTAAAATGTATTTTGTTTTGGTGGGTTTTTTTGGCTTTTGTTTGGTTTTTCTTTTGTGTGTTTGTTTTTTTTCCTGGGATATCAATGAAATCTATGAGTTGATTTGGAAAGCTCTTTAAATCTTGTGCTCTGTTTTGGAAGGTCGAGTTTTGAGAAGCAAGTTATGGCAGTTCTTTGCAGAGTGGGTCTGCTCGATGGAGCAGTGCTCATGTTGTGACTAGCACAGGTGGCAGGGGTTGGGGTTGAAGTGTCCTGTTGACAGCTTTGCAGAATTCATTAAGCTGTTGGGATACAGTGCGTGGACTTTGAAATAAGAAGATAATTATGTTCTTAGCAAGAACATAAGGAACTTGAAAATCTGAATGTGTAAAATATAAAAATAACAAAACAATAATGTCAATTAATTGTATCTATTAATGCTAAAAATAGAAAATTGATGATCTCTTAGTGAACTACATAAGTAAACTCATGTATAATAGAATATTCAAAGCCAAAGAGGTTAGAGGACAAAGAGGTTTTTATCTCCTACAAGTCATAAAAAGCCAGAAAAAAAGCATGATTATTTCCCACTTGGCTAAATAAAGAAAGCATAGAGACATTAAGGCTGGTTATGTTCATAATATTTTCATTAGCAGTGGGGAACTTATTTCATTTGATTTCTCAAAAAATGCAATTTAAGACTATTTCTTTCATGCATATGTCACATGCTGGCTTCAAAGGGAAAGGAACAAACAGATCCAGACATGTACTCTTCTTTAAATTTTGTTCATTTCACTTCTTCTTCTCTGGCCACAGATATTTTTATACATAGTTATTTTCATTCATACATTTTTGTTATCTGATAGGTCATTATTTATTTCTTTAATATCACTTTGTGGGGTCAGTATCAATCGTATAATTTACAATGTACAGGTATTAAAGGCTGGAAACAGTTTTAAACATCCCATATGGCATATGGTTGCATGTTATGAGTTTTTTTCAGGCCTCTGGGCTATTTTGAAAGGATGTAAAAGCCATACAATAGCCATTTCCTGTGAGTTTTCTCAGAGAATGAGTTCCTGGGCCAAGCAAATGTCCAGAGTTCAAGAGATTAATTAGCACTGATGACTTAGAGGTGGATCAGACAGTAAGTACCATACAGGAGTTAATTATGTACAGCCTGGCTTAGGTGAGCTCATCAGCTTGAAGGAGATGGAAGGTCCCCTTGAAAGCCACTGAATTGTGCTGAACATAAGCTACTACAGCTATTTCAGGGAAGTTCAACTCCTCCATCTAGTTATGCCCAGGCCTCCCAAAGCTGTCTCTGTAAGAACTGCAATGAACAAAGGTCTGCTGAGTAGGAGCTGATATGAGCGATGAGGAAGAAAACAACATGAAAACAGAATGGTTGCTTTGTTTCCTGTTGCCTGTTTACAGATTAAAGAGCTTCAGAATGGGATGGTGGCCAGAAAACACAGTAGTTTGGGTTGTTTTGGTTGAACTGGAAAACAAGTAAATAGTTCCCAAAATGCTGAACCTGAAGAGGAATTTAAGGTTTCTTCTGTATTTACATCTAGATGCGTGTTTAGTCTAGTTTTTGAAAGGGCAATATCAAAAACCTAAATTGGGCATAATAATATATTTAGGGTTGTAAAATTCAAAAAATATTTGGATTGATGCATGCAAAACAACTTGCATAAAATACCCATGCAAAACCAGAGAAAATGTAGTAAATGAGACTGCAAGAAAGTGTATATTGGAAATATTATAATGTCTCTTATCCAGAGAAGATGGTAAATAAGATATCCAGTAGTTTAAAAAGAAAAATATTCCCATGTCAAGAAAATTGTGAAGGTGTATTTAATTATAAAGCAAATGTCTACAATAGACTTAAGAGATTTCAGTTTGATCAAACAGTATTTTTAACATCATGATCCTATTTTCAAATCAGGACACTCGTTTGAAAATATTTTTTTTATTTTTTTCATATTTCATATTTTTCCACTTTCTACACTTCCAACAGGTATGTGTAAGTTGTTATTATTATTATTATTATTATTATTATTATTATTATTATTATTATTATTATTATCATCATCATCATCATCATCATGATCATCGTCATCATCATCGTCATCATCATCATCATCATTATTATTATTGAAATGTTGCCTTCAAGACAATGGCTCTGCCTGCATCTGTTTTTTTTTTTTTTCTTTAATGGTAGTAAACTATTTTTAGTCACAGTTTTGGAAGAGTTGAGATATTTCTCTTATTACATACACACACTAAGATCTTCACAGCCCAAAGAAAGAAAGACTTTTCAGAGCTCAGTAAGTACTTAGTATACACATCTGCCTTTCAAGGAGTGTTTAGACAACTACTTAGTTCCCCTAGAAATATTGAATTGGAATATGATTTTTTTCATTTAAGAAGTTTCATCAATGTTAAGGATGACTAACATTGTTGCATCACCAGTTTCAAGGGTGATTTTTAACAGAATGTATATTTCTGAGACTATTTATAAATAGGTATAAATAAATCAGAGTATATATAGCTACACAGAGCTTCAGGGGAATCAAATTGCAGTTTGAATTGTTGTATAAGAAGAAAAGAAGTAATAAGAAAGGTAGGCTTTTTGTGTTGGTTTTATGATATTTTGGGGTGTGTGGGTTTTTTATATCAGCTCACCAGCCTGCTAATCTGAGCTCTTGTGGCTGTTGGAGCATTCAACTTACCAGTGAATGACAGAGAGGGTGTTAGAGAATAATTTCAAAACAGAATAAAGTTTGATTTAAAGGCCTTAGTGAAGGTATACATAAATGTTGGCATACTAATAAAGACATTTTAAAAACTGAGATGACAGACAAGATCCAGGAACAAACTATTTTTTCTTCCAGAAGTATATGATTTCTTGATGAAGGTAAGATGTACGTGATTGAGATTTATTGATTATGTTGTAGTTGAAATCGCCAGATTGTGAATTAGCTCTCTGCTTCCAGAGCTACAGGCTCAGCAAGGGAAAGGAGCTGTTGTGACTGAAACACTTTTACTCTTTCCAGAAAGTGGAATAAAAAGGGCCAATAATTGCTAATTTGTCTTGATATATTTTAGGCAGTTACCCATGAACTGAATTGTCATTCAAAATAACAATATTTGCTAATTTTAGAGGTCTGTAGTTTTAAAAGATGAGCAATTTCTATGGAAAAGGATATCAGGTCCTGAAATAGAAATGCTTTATGCATTTCCAGCTCTTTCTTGATTTTTTGCTCCCAGTTAATTTAGTGACATTAAGTCACATCTATCTGACTCCCTTCCTTTATTCCTTTTTATTTCATCCTCCTCCAAACTTAGCAATTAAGTGAAA
This sequence comes from Chloebia gouldiae, assembly GCA_003676055.1. NCBI lineage: Eukaryota > Metazoa > Chordata > Aves > Passeriformes > Passeridae > Chloebia > Chloebia gouldiae. The sequence continues at coordinate 13,625,417 of QUSF01000004.1, forward strand.
ACAACCATGGGCACTTTGCTTACAGAGCTGGATTTACCAGAGAGGCTCCTGAGGTTTTCCATCATCTTGCCCTCTAGATCCCATTAAAGAGGACCTGCACAGCATATGTCCCTCAAACCTTCTCAAAATGTGTCTGGGGTTGTATCCTTTGATTTCAAGGCTGTTGTGAATGTTATCATAAGAAATCAGATAAATAGAGCTTGAGATTCTTGTCTTTTGGCAAAGTTTTTAGATCTCTGTGGTGCTCTATATTTAGAGTGGGGGTGCAAACAAAGGAGAGGAAAGCCAGAGCCTGAGAAGCCTAACCAGCTGCTCCAGAGGGTGGAGGTGGGGATGGCTGGGTTTGTGTGAGGTGCTGAATCCTTTGCTGACCCCACAGGCAATTAGCTTACAATAGTTAGTCAGGCACTTTTTTAGTTTCTCTCTGCTAGACAATGTTGCAGCCTTCTCAACAAGCCCACACACCATGTGTTCTAATTAGCTAATTACTACTATATTTCTATCTTGTCCTATTCCACAAATGATATTAGAAAGTAGATAATGACACAAATCTTCAAACCAACTTTCACAATCAGATGTTCTGTTCAAATACTGTTTTTTTTCTTCAGGCAAGTACAAAGGCCCCTTTACTTTGTATTTATTTCTATATCTTTTCTGACAAGTACCTCATGATGCAGAGACATTTCAGTTGGTAATTTTGACGCAGGTGATCAAAAGACTTATTTTAGAAACTGAAACTGAAATTCTTAAATCTCCAGGGCAATTGTTTAGTTTCAGCTACATAATGCTTAAAGTTTTGGTGTTTCTTCTAATGGGATAATTTGACACATTACAACCAATGTAAAATTCTGTGTTTCAGATAACTTATTTATACACAAGCAGTATAGAAAATGCAACATTTTTTGTCATTCAGGAATTTTTACCCACATTTATTTTGCTTCCATACCTATCCTTTAATGTTTAAACAATTCTTCCTCCCTGATTTCAGTGAAATATATATTGACACATTACTCCTTTTTGCACTTCAGGAACTACTCTGATTAAGATCAGTTCATGCTAGAGAAGGATAAATCTCAAAAGGTTAAAATCAGATCAATCATGCATTTTTGAATGCTTACACAAATATTAGCTATTCAAAAATAAAACCTGACTGGCAGTTTCAGAAGTAAAAAGTTTTCTCATGAGAATCTTTGGTATTTCTAACTCTATTCACAGCCAAAAACACTGTAAATTCTCACTTTTAGATAACTTTTACTTGCAATCCCTGGTATGTTACACCCTGGCATTTTAGAAATTCTAAAAGGAAGTTGACAAAAAAATTGCTTACATATGTGAAAGCTTTTTTCAAAATCGAAGTAGATGTTCTAAGTTTTGTGGGGTTTTTTTGGTTGTTGTTGTTGTTTTTTCCCTATGGTGATTTTTTTCCAGGAACAATTTTACTTCCAATTCTACCTTATTGGTTTTCTATCCTGTTGTCTTTACGATGAGCTTGGTCTACTGAACACACCCTGACAGAGATTTCTGGTCTATAGCAGAATTAATTCTTACTGGTTTTTTAAAGAAGTATGCAGATATTTTTAGTGATTAAAAACATTGGAATTACATTAGTTCGGAACATATTTTCTTAAATTTTGGATTTTATTTTTCTTCATTCAAACATAATACAAATCAAGGGTATAACTACAGCAAACCAAAATATTTAGACTGTCTACATATGAATCAAAAAGGCAGTCTTATTTGATTTAATACAGCATGTTTTCTGTGAGTGTTTGCTCTGAAAAACTCAGAGATCCTATTCTCTAGACACATAAAGAGGTTTCATCTTTGATCAGAATGTGATTAAAAGACTTGCATAGCCTGTTTAATTAACTTCTTTCACCATTGGCCATGACTTCAATCATTTACAGCAGCTTAAATTTCACAGGTGTGCTTGTGTGTTTGTTTGTTTGTTTTTCACCCAGTATAAAACGGCAACACACACTCTTCCTGGATAATTAGCATTCTGCCATCTCATCAGATTATCGTCCTTCTGGGGAGGGAGGGCTGAAGGGCTGTTTGAGGAGCCCAGGGCAGGGAGAAGGAACACTGCCACCTGCTGAGGTGCCTCCCACCAGCCCCCCAAACTCCGTTCTCAGAGTTGCAGCCTGAAGCTGCTCACGCCCAGAGCCGCACTGCCCTTGCCCAGCAGTGTAATCACACCTAGGATTGTCAAAGGTCCCAAAGTTATTCCTATTTGCATTATGAAAAATTCATGAACATCAGCAGCATCCTTGCTTTCCCTTTGGTTGGGCTTTTGTTGCTGGTTGGGTGGTTCACCTAAATATGTGTGGCAAAGCTGAAAGGAAAAGGCATATGTAGTGATAACTTCTCAGTGCTACTTCCTTTGGAAGATATGGCATGCAAGTGTGAGAAATTTTCTTGGCACTTACACCCAAAGACATGTGTCTGACCAATATGTTAGCAGGCATCAGGCCATTTGGCAGATCAACATGAGCATACTTAGCCAAAAAAATATGTTCATCTACTATATTTTGAAGGCATAATATTCACCTGGGGAATTAAAAATGGAGCTCAGGCAATGAGAGTTTCCACACCCAGAATAAAGATAGATAAATAACTCAAAGACCAGTGATTTAAAAGACACAGTTTCAAATACATTTCAAGCCAAAATGATATTTCTGCTGCCTAATTTGACTTGGACTCTTGAAAGTGGGTCTTTGAGGAATATATTATCTCTTCTAATTCTGAGATTTTCTTACGCTTTCTAATAAAAGAATCACAAGCAACACCATTATGTATGTAGCCTGGTTGCAAATAATATTTGAAGTTAGTTTAGATAAATATTCAACAATATGAAAAAAAATCAGATTGACACACTGAAAAAAAAATTGACCAAAGTGCCTCTTCTGTAGAGCATGCGACAGTGCCTTTCATTTTTTGTTTGGTAAGACCAGGTCATCAAAGTAAATGATACAATGTTCACTGACTAAAAAGTTGTAGTGGAAGCACAGGGTAAAATTATGCCACCTAGATTTTGTTTTCTATAATAATTTAAACAATCTCTCACATTTCCATATGCATCTTTGAATATTGTTTTGGCTAAAAACTTGAATTGTTTTGTTTAACATTACACTGTATTCTCTCTGGGAAAGCTCTGCATCATCCTTACTTCGTATTGTCTCTTTATACAAATGAACTCTTGTCACTCATGATGTTGTGGTGTATCTAACTATCTAATTTCATTGCCCTCATTTATTTTTTGCAGTGTTGTGTACTTTATGGAAACTCTTTGTATAACTTCCATGTTTGTATTTACATTTTTTAATATATAATACAATGTCTGAGCTCAGTAATAACTTCACAGAACTTAAAGTTTATTTGCTATGATTGACAAGGCTATGACTTGCTGTTTAGAATCTCTTTTTTGTCTAGGGAATTTATATATTTCTGTATATATTTGCTTTTGGAATGATTGTGTAATTTGAATGAATATGATAAATTCAATAACTGAGCAGGTTTATTGAGAGTTTAGCAGACATACATACATTTTCATAGGTGAGGTAAACTATATCCATTTCATTACTGGAATATTGTCCAGAAAAGGAAAAAAAAAAACAAAACAGAGAAAAGAACACAAAGAGAACACAAAGTCCCCTGTTAGACAACATTTATAGTACTTTGCTTTGAGGAGCTGCAATTAATTACTGAAAAAAAATGATTTAATTCTGACAGAGCATGGTTTTGTGTATTACTGTTAATGGGTGAATTTGACTAAATCATTCTTAATCATATAATAAAATTGAGGGAGAGCTCATGATTTAATTTTAAAGTCTGAACATGCTAAGGTTTCCTGTCTTCAAGAGAAGCAACAATCATTGTTATATATGTAAATAGCATTCACTTTGTTTTCTGAGAACAGCGCTCATAGCAGTCATCTGGGTCATTCCTGGAATAAAATGGCAAGAAGAGTAGATCACAGCAGTGTTCATTTTGAAAGTATCAGATCTTGGAAAACTAGAAATATGTGCTGTAACAGTCAGGGATTTTAGCTCTTCCATGGGATGTATGAGTCACAAACACCAGCAGAGCGAGTGAGGCTCTGCAGAAGGCAACTGGTGTGGCAAGGCAATGCTGTCTCCTTCTCTGCCCGTCTCAGGACATGCTGTGGAGCCCCGGGTTCTGCCAGGGACCATTGCATGAGCTCTGAGGAAGCTGGGCTTTTCTCACACAGTCAAGTGATGCCCCACTGAAAGATAATCATTTGGATCAGGGAAGCAGTACAAACATGCCAGTTAATTAGCTCTGCTCTCAGTTTACGCAGCTGCACTGCTCCAGGTTGAGTATGATGGTGGACTCTGGGCTGTAGGTGTGTTCTTGGGACTCTTCTCAGAAGATACCTGACCCTGATTTCCTCTTGCAGGAGAATTACCTAAGCAATTCTTAAAAAACTTTACAGTTATCAGTCCTTTCAGAAAGCAAATGGAGCAGTGGAGCAGTTGTTGCAGGTTGAAAACCGCCACTGCTATGCACAGATCAGTAGTTACCATCATGTTAAAAAGAAAACTGGGAGAAGGTAATTTCAGTACCTACCCAGCTCATATTAAAACATATTAAATAGAGAAATTTCAACAATAGGAACTAACTATAACTTCAGACTAGATGTGTATCGTGCTTACTTGCTTCCTATCATTGAAATTTTTTCAAGTTTTATGAAAAAGTAAATTTACATCAGCACAGGTCTCCCAGGCAGGCTGCTGCCTTCTTCCAGGTGAATGCCATTACCATTCAGGCAGAAGGTAAAATTAGAAACAAGAATGGGAGACAACCCAGCCATTTTTTTTCCTTTATGTTAAACCAAATGAATCCTTATCAAATTATGGTTTTGTTAACAGTAAACTTTATCACAATGGATACAGTGGTATTCTACTAAATTAGTCTTGCAAAATGCCATGCAAGTTCTTATGTTACTCACATGAGACCCATGAAGCAGTTCCAAGTCCTGCTATGGTCAAATCTATGTTAAACACTTAAACCTAGTCATCAGAACAAAAAAAAAATTATATGCTGTTTAAATGCCTGACATTTGCATTGAAGCTCTGCAGACATTTCTATGCAAAATGTAAAAAATTGGAGGGGTTCTCAGTTTTCATTGTGCTTATCTATGAAACTGTGTCCCTGCTTTTTTTTTATGTTCTCCCCAGTGTGATTGCTTAAAAGTTCCTAGAGGCACACAGCTTTACAATTACTACCTACAGCAATTTCATGATATTAGGTGCTTAGAGAAGGAAAATGTTCTCAGTGTGCCTTCTGCACTGGTGCCATCAAACTTTCTTGTGAAACACAAACTAGGCTTTTATAGCAAGAGAAAGAGGGAGAGAAAGAAGGCTGGGGATAAATAAAACATAAATTGTTCATGGAACAGTCTGGATTTTGGAAAAAAAATGGGGGCTGGAGAAGGGACAAAACCTACATGACATTTCAAGGTCTTTTGCTGCCTATTCCTCTGCGATGCTCTTATAAAACTGATTCATTTTCATGGAGAGTATGTGCATGAGGAGTGTGAGGACTTAAGGTTCTCCACAGATTCCAGCTGCAGAAGAACAGCCCAGGTGCTTGCTCTTGGCTTGGTTTGTATTCTCTCCTGCTTGTTTATATTTCCAGGGCCCCTCCTAGTAGGAATGCCTGGGTCTCCTTTCCAGCCCTTCACTCCCATCCCATCCTCTCCCATCCCATCCATTTCCCTCTATGGCAGGGGAAAGGAAATATTACTTTATGCTTCTTTGTCATAACTCTAGAGCACTCTTTATTGTTCACACTGATTTCATTAAAAGTCTAACTTATTGACTTATCAGCTCAGACATCTTTCAAAAATAGAGAATTCACCAAGCTATAAGTTTATTATCGGAAAAGACTGTATTTATTTGCAGTAGAAGAAATATGATTTTAGAATCATATTTTTGAATTTGGTAAAAATAAAAAGGATTATTTTTAACTATAAAATACCTGCCAGTCCCTTGGGACAGAAATCTTAAATTTTCATTCAAGTTTCAGGACAAATTTATCATGTTATGTGATGGAATGCTGTTTTCTAACAAAATAGCTACTTGTTCACCTGGAAGAGATGTGTTTCTTGATTCTATATGAAATTGTCATATGGTTTGCCCAAGAATAAAATACAATACCAGAATTCTTGTAGTGGAAGCTGTTAACAGTATTCAAATAATTTAGCTTTGTAAACCCAAGAGGATCACTCTTCAGCATCAAGGAGCCCAGTATAAGCTATGTTGTATAGAGCAGTAATTAGACAAGAGCGTAGAATTCCTTGATGTAAAACATATTGGAATCTTAGCCTCTAAATATAGCAACACTTTCCAAATGTTCAGCTAAGGACTAATGTTAACAGCATGGCTTTCTCCTCCCTGCCCCTTTTCCTTGCCAAGTAAACATTCTTATCTATGGCAACATTCAGAATTTAACCATACTTGCTTATTTTGTACTACAATTATTTTCATTTATAGTAGTAGAAGAGAAGGTACCAGTACTGGAGCTAGTATAAATCAGCACAGCTTTTTTCCTTCAGTGGTTTTGGTGGAACTTGTGGTGGATTAAACCTGGTTGGCTGCCAGACTCTCACTCAGCCACTCTATCACTCCCACTCCTCAACAGGACAGGGCAGGAAAAAAAAGATGGAAAAGTTTGTGGTTGAGATAAAGGCAGGGATATCACTTAGCAGTTATTAGCATGGGCAGAACAGACTCAACTTGGGAAATAATAATTTATTGTCATTTAAATCGTGTAGGATGGTGAGAAAGAAAACCAAAAATACTTCCTCCTCCATCTCCTTTTCTTCCCAGCCTCTACTTCAGTCTTTCATTCCTGACTCTTGCATTCTTTCCTCCCGTGGCACTTCCAGAACTTGCAGGGATTTATTCAAGAGAAATGTACCAAAATCAATAAACTTATTTTTCAATAAACTTCTAAAATAAAGCACATTTTTCTGATTTCAGCTTTGTCATCATTGCCTCATCACTGCTGCTGAGACAGATGTTAACACTTCTAAAGAAAGGTTGGAATTTTAAACATTTTCTAATGTCTGTCCCTAAACAGAAGAGCCTATCAAATGGTGTATACTTTGTATTTATTTAAGTTAATGGGTCTAGACTTAAGCACATACGTTAATATTTGGATTGATAAAAGTGAACATAGCTGGGATTTCTTCTTTTTCTTTCAGTTGCAGATAAATACCAGCTTCAGGGGAAACACTCTTCTCACTTACTTTGATGGTCTTTGCACTTAATTTCCTATGTCTTCCCTTTGTTACTCCAGATTTATCTCAATGTATGTAAAAACATAATTTGATTCTTAGAAATTGACACAGAAATAAAAGCAAATAAAATTTAGTTGCCAGTCCAAAAAGCCCTTGCCAAATAATTATTGAAATATTTTACTAATTTTTCTAATCTTACTTCATATTTTTTCTAGAAAAGAGAATAGGTAGTAATGGGAAATATGGCAATGCTGTTCATCAAGACAAACATTTTGACAACATGGGGATAAATTTTAATTTTCCTCTCAGAAAGAGATCCACTTATAGTTTCTTGGAGCTCTGTGGATACATTTAGGTAGTATAAAAACTAAAGAAAGATAAATGACACTACCATTTCAGTGAGATGGTACTGAGGTTTTGTCAGAATTTATAAAAATATGTTTGACATTTCCAATTTTTCTACAACTTTACAGATAAATAACCACTTAATGGGAGACAGGATTATGACAAAAGTTGGTAACTAAAACCAAATCAGCAGTATCAATACATTTATTGGTGAAAAAGCAGAAAGAAATTGTTGGGGTTTTTTTCTATTTTCAGATTTCAATGGTCTTTTATTTGTTTTGGTTTATTGTTTCTTTTGGGTTTGGTTCTATGTGTGTGTGGGTGTATGTATTTGTATGTGTTTTTTGATGTTTGTCAAGATAATTGCCTTTCTCCATACTGTCTATTTTTAATGACCCCCTCAAAATGGAACATAGATACTGTAGAATCACAAAGGTAATTACTCTCATCTACTTATAAAGGAATATTGAACTGAAAAAACAAACAGGACACTGGTTAATTTAAGGCTTAAATGAAGCTTGGTAAATTATTTGAAACACTCCTTAATATCACAAATCTGGGGTGCAGACTTGGGTATCACTTCTATAAAAATTATCTAAAATAGCATCATGACAGCAACTACAATTTCTAAACACTTGTAGTTCCACCCCTGTTGAAATTTGAAAGCCATAGTGCATACTGAGAGCCTCCATACCTGAGAAGCCACCCAAACAAGCTTAGAGTCAGGCTGTACATCTCTATTATAATAAAAATTCAATCCTACAAAAAAGGACCAGCTGCACCATATAGTGAGCTGCTGCTACAGCTGTATTACTGCTTCTGTAAGAAGCTATTTGTACTTATTTGAGGGTTCTCAGAGTATAACCATAGGGTGTAAAGCAGCCCAGAAAGGAAGGTGCATGAGCACTGAGGTGGCATCCTTGTCAGAGACAAGGAAATTGTAGGAAAGCCCTTGAGATTGTCAGCACAGCTTTATGCTGTTAAACTAAGCAGCAGCAGGGAATGCCTCCAGACACTCAATCACTGTGTATTAGCACGGTGTATGAGAGCCTGTTTTGCATGTAACACTCCCAAGCAATGTCCAGGTACAAATCAAAATTTACTTCAAGGGAGTGAGCAGTGCCAGTAGGTAAAATACATTCAGACAAAATATATTGATGACAAGGAAAATTTGATAGCACGGATCTGGAACATTGCTCCTGGTTGGTCTCAAGGGCAAAGAATAGTGCACTAAATCTACTAGTACAGCCATAGATCACTTTAAAACAATTAAGTAATTACATAATGAATTCCATATAGAAGAGGAATTTATGCAATTTCTTACATTTTCTTTAAAGTTACTGGGTCAATGGAAGCTAGATTTGCAGGCTTGTTGCTAATTTCAGCTCTCTGTACCTTGTCATTCACCACTACTTTTACTGTATGATTAACATCGTACTTCCCAGAGATATAGGTTAAGTATTTTGAATGTTAGATCTTTATAGCAAGATTTAAATAAAATGTATTCTGCATTAATATGTATAGGGAGGTATATTTCTGTATATATTCATAAAAATCAAATATAAAATAGTATTTATAAATACATAAACACATAATTCCATAGCATTGTGAAATTAGTGTCAAGAAGTTAACCATTAGTTCTTTGATCTTCTCTCAGATCTAGTCTATAACCATTGTATTATGGAGGTTATAGAGGAAATATTTTGTTCTATTAACTCTTGAAAGCAGTAGCTACAACATGCTGATAGCCTCTGTACTCCTCTTCAAAGAAGGGGCTTTAATTGCTCTTTATTAAGGACCCAACATTCACATCTCTGAGGTGTTGCCTTCAGTGTTGCTTTCTATGATACAGCAGTGGAAGGTAGAGAGCTCTCATCATGACAGTGTACTGCTGGGAAGGGAAAGGATCTGTTCCCAGACCTGAACATTGAATAATCACTTTCCATGCTCAAGAATCATAAAAGCCTGTTTGCTTTATACCCATCCGACTGTTGTCTTGTACTTTTACTTTATAATTCAGCATGCCTTCCTGTGAGTTACTTTTCCCTATGGAGTGAGAGTTCAATGAGAGCTAATTCTCCAAAGCTGTTTTAGAATGTGTGTGCTGGGCTGTCAGGGATCCCCAGAGTGCACAGTGTACCTGGTTAGTACCTTTCCATCTCCCTGCCTTGGCACATTGTCTTGAAATCACAGTGCACCAGCTGCAGGCTCCTGCAGAGTGCTTTGTTAAGATGTTGAGTGCAGCTCTGCGCCGCTTCCTCTGACAGCTCTGCCTCACAGGGCCGGATTTCCCATTGCTTCCCTTGCTTTTGTGCTGCGCAGTGAAGAGGGCGTGCAGACCTCTAAATGTGCATACATTATGGAGACCTTTTTGTTTAGCTCAGGATATTAAGAGGAAAGTCATTAATTCTTATGGGGAAAACTTGACTCTGATGTCAGAGCTCATTCTCGGATAGTGCTCATTTCTAACTTGAAAGCCTCTCTTACCAATGCTGTCCACAGAGCTATGACATTTCCTTTGTTTTCTGTGTAGTGTGTTTGAAAATTGCTATGGATGCCAGCTCTCAATAAACATTCTCCTCTCAGAACTGCAGCAAAGGACATAATAATAGGATAAGATATTTCCTCACACCAGAACAATTAATTAATGAACCTATCACATGCTATTTTACATCCTTGTCTCATCCTTTAACAATATTTCAAACTTATTCCAATGTTTATTTACATTGTTTTGGCATAGGAGGCTTCTGTGAAATCAGAGTACAGAGACTAATAAAAGATTGGAGTTTGCTATATTGGAGCAGTGGCTCTGTAGCAAAAGCCTACACACCTTTTGCAGGACCCTTCTACATTGGCTATACTGATGCACTCTCTCTAAACACCAAATCAGAGCCACAGTTCTTTATGATAGGCTTCATTTCTGTTCTTTTACCTGCACTTACTTGGAAGATAAAACATTCATAAAGTTCATGTTGATGACAATAGACTTCTAAAGCATGAAAAATATGAAAAGAAAGTAAAGAGGTCAGGCATGACAGAAAGAAAAATGTGAACCAAAAAAACCATAAAATAATACAGAACATAGAACAAAATATTTAATTTCTCCTGCAGGTAAACAACAGAAAGACTTAATTACTGCTTCATGAGGATCTGATTTCATGCTCCTAATTAATTTTGTCCTGTCAGGACAGTTATTTCAAAGCTATTCTAGACCTACACTGACACAAATGACATGATCTAGATCTCCTGTCTGATCTCCTGCACTGTTCAGCTCATGATTAAAAAGAAAAAAAACTACCACTTACAAGTTGTCTGTAATTTCACAGTAGAAAATTATAGCAGAATATCTGTTTTAATTGACTGGTTTAACCTCCATCCAAGGAAGATCCAGCTAGTGTAAAAACAAATATTCAGACTTCTTTTCAGAAATCTTACAGTTGAAGTAGAAAAGTTTTGAGAGGGAGTATTCTGGAATAAAGGTATGTATTAAGTCCAGTGATAAACTTTTTAGAGATATTAATCAGGAAAAAAGTTCAATCAATTTAATTAAATTCTGTACTTTTCTGCAGGACAGTCAGTGTAGTGGGAAGAGCTCAGCTGAGCATCAAAGGTTTCATAAACAGAAAAGGCCCCACACATGACCCTGTTGATCTAAAAATGCCTCAACTATACTGATTTTTTTTTTTATCATGAAATTTTCAAAATTTGGATCAAAACAGATGTATTCTCTGCAGTCACTAATGCTGGCAATAACACCTTCTTGCTTATGAATGCATCTTGCACCATTTGCAATTACTGTTCAAACCATAGAATTATCAAGGGAGTTCCTATTATGTGTGGAAAGCTCAGAAAGCTTGTTTTGTAAAACAGTAGCTGATTGAGCTTTTATGTGCTCCACTTCTGTAAAATTATATCTAAATCACATTTTATTTTGCTTTCCATTTCAGTACCTTTTTAAATTCCATTTCTGTTTGTATAAGCAACCAGAATATACTCTTCTGAAGCAGAAACTAAGGCTAGTATTTCAGTAGGGATGAGAATAGGGATGTTAATCAGACCTGTTAATTAGAATTTCCCATTTCATCACAGACTCACGTGTAGCAAGTTCAGAGCTTCCTTGGAATTTAGGGGGAAGTTTGTTTACCTTTATATTTTATTATTATGGTTATTTTCACTCCATTCTCTTCTATAGTGTAAAGTAACAGAGTAATATACTACTTCACAATTTTTATCTCCTCATTTTCCATCAGTGCATCTCATTGCATTCCTATAACATCTAGACATGCTAGATATATCTGCAGTTCTTACAGGATACAGAATACCCCTTTTCCATCTATTCTCTGACTGCATACATTTAGGTTTACTGCTTAAATGCACCTGTTTAGCAATCACATATATCAGAAATAGTGAACCCTTTCTTCTAATTTTCAGTGTCTTCATTTTCTAAACTTTCATGATGGATAAAAGTGATGGAGTCAATTTTGCTATTAAATAATCTATCTTAAAATGTTTCTTAAAGAAACTAAACAAAAGTTTTTCTTCCTCTAGTACAGGAAAATTCCAGACCCAAAGAGAGAACACTGGAAATTTCTTATGTCCATTTTTTAAATCTTTTTCCCCTTTACTTCTTGTCTACCACTCCTTCTGCTAGTGCTGCTAAACACTAGTTTCCAATAAAAAGTTGTAGACTTGATGGTTCATTGACATCTTTGAAGGCTTTTGTTTTATGGACATCTCTAATCAGTTTCTATTTAGATCTTGTCTGCCTGGCACCAACGTTGTTCCCAATATTGTATTATTCACATCTTTTATTCAGGTGTCTTTTAAATAAAGGTACCCTCTGTTTTCTTTTGTGATCTGTTGCTGATTTCCACATCTCTGTGCACCTACAAACAATTTGGAACTGATTACATGCAAAATATAATTGAGCTGTAAGTAATTTCAGTTGAGACTGATTATGTTTATACAAGAGAAGAAAAAAATATTTCAATAACAGTCACATATTTCACCAGAAGAAAAGCTGCCTTTTATGTTTGACAGACTCACATCTTGACATTTTTACACTCTTCTATGTTCTAAATAGCAGTTGGATATAAATCACTTTTATTAAACATGCATTCTTTTTTTATAATAAACTTTTAAACACTTTATTGTGTTGCCTAAAGAAACCTGTATATTTTGGATAACAGCAATACTTTCTCTTATGAAAAGTAATGATTTTAATAAAAGACAAGGAATACTCCAAGAAAGCCTTACAGTACCCATTGATTGATGTTATTCCTACTCAGAGGAATTTTTTGCACACCACTGCCTGTTTCTGTCCTTTCTCTGAAGATGTCCTATTGTCTCCTCTCAGCAGTCCAAAGTAATTTCTGTTGTATGAAGAGCAAATAACTACACAAGCAGACACACACAGAACAAAAGAAGACAGCTGAGCAACACCACATCCCTTTGATTCTCACAAAATCAAACACCAAAGTAACTTTTCCATGACTAATAGACTCTATGGAGACCATTTAATCTCTCTGTCAGTTAGACTTTAGAGGCCCTGTATGACAAATCTTGCCACCAACACTTCACACAGGATTGATAATTCTAATAGTGCTTCAGTGATATGAAAGATAACAGAACTCTCTTAAAACATCTACCCCGGGATTGTGGGATAAGCATTCAAACAATGAGATCTGCTGGGAGCAGAGGGATTTGTTGTTTCTATACACTTACGTTTCTAAGAGTTCTTCTCAAACTGTGAATTTAAAATACAAATTCCAACAGACTTCATGCCTCTCCCTTTTGCAGACTTCAGGATACAGGTTCCCTTTTTTGGAATAGCTTTTAACAGATAGCAGTGTTCTTCTTACTCTACTATGTGTAGAATGGATTAGAAAATGATGATATCATTTATTGTCTTTAAGAGTTTATCCAAATACGCCCTAGGAAAAAACAAAAGTCTATGTATTGCTTTTTATCAAAATATCTGTCCTGCTGCTTTAGTGATGCATTAGGAGAGTAAGTGGTGTCATCAATGACAAGTGGCACTTAAAATTTCTTCTGAATCTTGTTTTGAGTTGAGACTGAGATCTTTTGACGGATGGTATAGAGGAAGGGCATTGATTATACTCTGATCATTAAAAACAACCCAAAAGCTACAGACTTTGACTTCAAGAGTTTTCAGGTCAAGACTCTTTATGACTTTCACATTCAATATTCTCAAAAAAATCATAAACATGCATACAAATACACATAGGCAGTCATCCTCAGCAGCTTCAGAGGACCTATTTTTCTTAACACACAGATAAAAAAATCCTTAATTGAACTCCTACAACTTCTTCAACTCCTTTCAGATATTAACTTCTTAACTTTGACTAACCAAGTTAACATTTCTTCCATTATTCAGGACCCTTTCTGTGTCTCCTGCCATCTCACATAATCTAGTTATATATCCTATTAACTTGGCACTTGTAGGTAGGTGAACAACTTTTGCAGAGATATCTGTTTATCTTGAGAAGCATTCCCTTTTTCTTCATATACCTTCACTCTATCAAAGACTCATGTAACACTTGTTAGAATTAATTTAAACACCATAAAACTGTTAAGGCAAAAGCCACTATGGTCTCTAACTTGACCTACTGCATTACTTTGGCCAAATATTTTCACTGTGACTGCAGGAAAATGACAATTTGTAGTTCTATAGATGATTTTATGTATGACTTAAATGTTTATTGTGACTTTTTATTGATAAAAACCACAAAGCCAGCTTCTGGGTACCCAAAGCATTTAATAAGTAATCATTATTAATCTTTACTATGAATAGTACATGGGATTTTCAATTATTCAATAGAGTTATGACTAAATGAAGCTTTGTCAGTGAATCCAGGCAATTATTCCAGTGCTCTATCAATATTATTATGTGAATAGGAAAAGATCATATGTTACCTAAAAAAGCAAACATATGAGTTATTTCCATTGATTAGAAAAACACAGTTTTTCTTTCCTAATTGCAGTGCTCTCAAAATCTATTCCATCATATAAAAAGAAATTATTTTGTCTCAAAATTCATTTAGTAAGTCTGTTTCTCACTAGTACATGATTTAGCTGCAGGTTAAGTCACATAGCTAACTCTGCTCACATGTTAGCTAAGTAAGACCTAATGAATAAAGTCAAAACAGCTTTGGCAGCCATTCAGCTTATCCTACAGCATGTCAGGAGAAAAAGTATTTTAGGCTGCACTGATGAAATTTGCTTTCTCCTTGTTAACTGTAGAGGTAGGTCTGTCAACTCCCTCACGTGTAGACACAGACCCGTAGGCACCTAATCTAGTTGTGTCCAAAAAATTCAATGCATCTGAATGTAGTCCTTCATGTTTTAGTGTAGTTCTTCCTGTGACTGCAATGGAAAACATAAAAAAAAACCCCAAAACTGTAATGCTGTTAGGACTCTTGTTAAGAGCAAAAATAAAAAGGAAAAGAGAAAGATCACTAAAAGTATACAGTAATCAATACACATAATGAAAACAGATAGGAAAACATTCAGTGTTGTGAATTTTGATAAAAGGTATATCTGTCCTTGAATACAAAAGAAGCCACCACAGTCATGAAGAAAGATGTTCTTAAAACAATATTTTTCCATCACTGTGTAAGTATATAAGGATAATATACAGGAAACAGATCTTTACTGTATAGATACTCTTTTCCCAGTCTTAAGTTTCTGTTCTGCAGTATGTAAAAAGACACATTGGGTTCCAAATGTGCAGTATCAGTCAAATAAAAAAACTCCACAATACATGTAAGTTTTATGTGCATTTAGGCTAAGATGCATTCCTTTACTTTTAAAAGTAATAAATCTAGCCCAGCTATAAAATAAATCCAAGGCAAGACTATTTAACACCCTGGGTATTCCTTAAGAATGAGGCAAAAGTAATGTTCCAAGCAAATACAGTGTTTCAATTTAAAATTTATAAGTCAATTTTCCAAAACATCTTATTACTCAAATATTTTACATATAACCATTCAGTATATGAATTTTTAATACTCAAGTGAAATGGATAAACATCTTTGTGACTATATAGCTACTGACCCCGTAATAAAGTATCAAGCATATAAAAAAGCTGAGTAAAAGGTTCATCACTCAACTTTCCTAAAGCCTTTGCATGACTATTCTTAAAGTCATGCTTGAATTTAGAAACAAAGAAACAAGAATTTCATGTGTCACATCTCAATAATTTTAGATGTTGTTTAAATGCTCTTTGAGCCTTTCCCATGTTTTAGCCAGAAACATCTACCACGAAAAAAAAAAAAACCAGAAACCAGATACCACTGTCAACTCAGACATCACAGTGTGTCTTTTGTATTTATATTGGTAGACCTTCAATACTTGTCACATTGTGGGAGTAAGTCCCCATTAAATCACATAACTGGACTTGAGAAAGACAAGAAAAGCAACATAGTATGAAGAAACTGAATTACATAATTAGTTTTAAAATCTAATGTGGATTAGAAATAATCTGTTCATATTTTGGATCTTTAGAGGACATTTTAAAAGAAATCCTGTCTGAACATTCTCAGTTAAAATAAGTGCTGATCTATAACTTCAAGCTAAATTTAAACTAGGCTGAATAAAAGGGATTACCATTATTTAGTACCAATGAAATGTGCAGGACTCTTTTTACCTGCTGTATACTTCACCTCCCCACTTAAGTTTTCTTAGTAGTCACTTCAGGAGAGCCCTAGAGAATTTGATATCTCTGGTGTATCCTGTAAGTTTGCCTTCTATTGTCTCCATATAGACAATAAGTGAGATCTAGGACTGGGAGAGAGATTATGTCAATGGAAACAGACATTTCTAGGAGTAAATTTATAGATACCTATGATATGTAAAGTAGACTGTTCTGTTCACCTGGGGTTCTTTTCTAGGCAACTTAACCTCTAACAGAAAAGTTTCTGATTATTTCCATCAACTACATGAGAAGTTATACAAAACTTTGCTAGCAAAGACACACTAATGGGGAAGGCAAAAGAAAGGGTAAATACATGGTAATCTAAGATGGCCATAGAAAAAGGTTGCTAACCTAATTCAGTCACTAATGTATGTGAACAGGAACCTAAAAATAGTCTCCTCTCAGTTTCATATACACCCCAGGTACCAAAAAATCTAGACTTCAGGTATTTACTGCTTCCTGTAATTCAGAGGGAATGGAGGATGTTGCTTGGGTTTTTGTTGTTTGGAGTTTTGTTTTTTATTTTTTTAATTTGCTTTATTAGTTGGTTGGGTATTTTTAGTAGTGAGGGTGGCATTTTTTCCTGCTCATATTGTGATTTTAATTCTTCCATAAATTGAGTTTAAAATAATTAAATTTCCTGCAGGTTATTTTGGATTTCTTAATTAGAATTAGTAACTATAGAATAATATTTTTGATAGTTTGTTTTTTTTTTTCCTTAAAGCTTCAAGTTTAAATTAACTGGTAAAGAATTTTATATTATACATGACTCTGTGGATAGTTAAAGAGAGAAATAAATTGGGGGAAAAAAAAAACCCAAAACCCAAAAAAAGACAGAAAAAACTTATATGCACATGTAAAGTGATGCACTATTCAGACTGAAGAGAATAATCAGCTGCTCCCTGCAATGGTAAGAGAAGCCTTGACAGCTGTGAACCAATTATGGCCTCTAAAACATTCACCGAGACCTAATCAAGAAAAGTGTTTGTTACTGTGTCCCAGACATTGCAAAGTAAACAAGATGACTGAATGCCTTGGAGGCAAGTAGGAAGTTTCTTAGGCATAAAATCTCAGAACTGTCTTTGGGTATGTTTGTATTCCTTTCAGAAGATGTAGAATTTTCTGAAATAATAAATTAAATACATTCCCCAAAGATATATCCTTAAGAAATAATCCTGACATAAATTTTTCAGCTCCCTATCTTTCTGTTACTGAACTCTTAATTTTTTTCTCTATGGAAAACTTTCATCATGCCCCACTTTACCCATGTGAGCCTACCCCACCCCTTCCAAATTCCTAAGTGAAACCATACTCAGAGCCAGAAGTATTCATGGCACTTGTCTAGAATACTTAAACTTATGGAGGAAAAGGCTCTCATTGATCAAATCTGACTAGTTCACTGCTGCAAATGTTTGCAGTGAGCTTCATTTAAAACTTGGATTAAGCAGCTGCTGCATTGGCTCCAAATATCCTATCCAAGAAGGGGGAGATCAGGGACTCTGTGTGAGCATGGGAAACTACAGAGGGATGGGAGTTTTGAATTCAATAAAAGTGAAGAACAAAAGTGCCTTAAATTGTGGTGAAGGGGTTATTTTCTGTTGGTAAAACATAGAAACATAAGAAAAAATATGATTAATTCACAGCACTGAGCCCAGGTCCTTGACTAAAAGCTCATGTGAGATTTAGTTCACAAGAAGCCTTTGTACAGTTTTCCCTCTGTGGGCATGGCATGTGTGTTTGATTCTTATAGAGTTCTAATACAATCCAAATTTATCACTTCAGGGCAGTAAGTTAAAGGTATCTTAGCCTATAGGGTTAAATATTTTTTTGGCACAACTAAGCAAAGCAAAGTTGGAATGAGAGAAGGAAAACAAATTTCACTAATAAATAAATATTGCAATACATTAAAACAAATTATCAAAGTCACCCAGTCGTTACTGAGAAATTTGGGTATTTTTTTAAAATAAGATTGCATGATTTTTTAATTCAAGGTGAAAGCAGAAGTTTGTATGATTGTGGTGGTTGTCTTTAAAATGTTTCATGAGGGAATGTTCATCTTTCTGTCTAGCCCCCACTTCTAAGTCTCAAGATCAGTCATATTCAAAAATTAAAAAGAAAACTCTAGACAGAACATTTGATTCTGATCAGATTTTGATAGGGAATCACAAATCATACCCAAATTCATTCCAGTCTGGACCTGGCTTTCATTCAAAGATTACGAGAGCCTTGGTAATTCTCTTGATAAATCCAGGCCCTGGGCAGGAGATTCAATAATAAAACTCTAGGCCAGTTTGTGGTTGTTCCTGAAGGGCTACAAATTCTAGAAATCAAATATCTCAAATACCTTACAGTATTTCTCATTTGTCCTTGGAAATTGTTTATCTTACTTGCTGTGTGTGTTGTGTGGGTATTAAAACTTTCCAAAATTTAAATAGAAGAATAATGAATTCATGTGTGTTTATCAGCTTCAAGATCTGAGCTGCTTTACTATTACGAATGCTTGGCACACACATGGGGCAACTCTATAAACATTCCTGTCCTGTAAGATGGTGAGAGAGCTGGTTTGACAGTAAGTGCTACTGAGGGAGCCCAAAGCTGGGAATGCCAGAGATAGAGCCAAGATATCCAGAGGACAAGCAACTTCATTCAAGTGCATTCTGTGGTGCTCCCTGAGCACTCATTCCCGACTCATAGAGACTGGGGATCTGTTGGGATGCTCCATGGCCGTCCAGATCCTGATCGTCATTACCATGAAAACACTGAGGAGGAATGAAGGGAATACTAAAGAAAGTGGAATATTGCAATATATTTAGGTCTGCCACTGGGGATAGAAGCATGCAGAGGAAATTGAATCTGGTATCATAGGACCCCATGAAATTTGATGAAAGCTCTTAATTCACTCTTATTTTAAGTATCTCTATAGATCCAGTTTAAAAGGCAATATAATTTGGTGTTACTTAAATAAGAAAAATGCGGTTTGCATGTATTTAGAAGGTAGAAATCTCATTTCTGTGTTACTGTATGAGTCAAAAATTTGAAGAGGATACTGAATACTCATTCACCGAGGATTAACACCCAATTCCAAAGAGATCAAATATGTGGATTTTATGAAATTTGCTGGCAGTTCATGTAGATCATGGCATCTGTCTTGTTTTCTTTTTCCATAACTTCCATAGGAGGAATTTTTGCCCCTTTCTGGAAAACATATAGCTGCCAGAATATTTCACTAGACATTTCTAGCCATAATCCAAGCTAATATTTCATTTTTACCACAGTAGAAGGAAACACATATGGCCACACAGGTCTAGAAAAATGGGAATTATGGTTGCAGACATTCTCTTTGTATTCTGAACACAGATGGGGAGAGGAGAAATGTTTTTTTGAACCTGTGTTTGTGGATTTCTTAGTCTTGAAATTTTACCTCCTGAGGCCCAGTGGAGCAATGTTTGATTCCTTTATAAGTGTATGATGAATAGGATCTTCCATCCTTTGTGCCCCTTTACTAGCTTGAATCAAATATGAAATACTTCAAATTTGCTCTGGGAATATTTTCATTGTATTTTTCATGTTTGCCTTACTAGAGCTAATCAAAAATGTTCTCACCAGTACTCGCTTTAGCAGATGCTCTGAGGATGAGTGATTGTTGTAGATATTTCTGCTCTTAAATTTCCTCTCTTACAACAAGTTTGCAATTGGTTTGAAATATATTGGTTTGAAATATATTGTTAAGTTCTTGGTTTTGAATATATCAGCATGGACAGGTGACAACGTAATTTGGTTCAGATTATCACGATTTAAAATAAAAATAACCCATACGTGCAAAATGTATACATATTGCACAAAGGGAAAAGAATAAACAAGTAAAGGCTAACCAATTTCTGCAATACATGTGTGATGGAATACCATTTTCTAACTGGTTCAGTTCTACAATCCCTCTGAAGTTTATCTCCCAAGTGCTGATGCTAAGAGGCACTGATGGATTGTTCAGGAGACATATCTGCTGCTGTGCAATTTAAAACATACCTTATTTAAAACAAATCACAGAATCAAAAATTTTCATGTTTCAATAGAAAATATGATATTTTTCTTATACTTTTTCTGCTCCCTTAAGTTAAAACAGCAATGCCAGACATTTTTGTTTCTGCTCAAAGCATTTTTTTCTCTAAAAACTAGTTTCAACTTTGAAAAAGTTTTTATATTCTGATATATTTATTTGGTAAGCATTAATATTTTTCCTCCCCAACACAGAAAAAAGCTGTCATGATGGCTGTTTTCTTTTAAGAGAGTATTTTAATTTTTCTAGCATCTTAGCAAGTCAGTGTTATTTTTTGAAGCTCATCTGTTGATTATTATGATCTAGTTTTGTAATGTGTGCTCCTTACAATAGAAACTCTGGTCTGAGTTAGGTGCCTGTTGTACTTTACTTTACAAAGAACTTCCTTTAGAAATACTATGAGAAAGATAGTGTCCCCAATAGAGTGATGAAACCAAAATCAATGGGCTTCTGAATGTCAAAGTTAACTGCTTTGTTAATTGATTGATATAGAGGATTGATGGTTTAATTTTCTTGATTTCGCTCTCATTTCTAAACAGTGGAGGTAAAAGCTCATTTAGAAATAAAATTATTCATTTATTATTCATAGTAACCAGTGTGATTGTCCTTGTGCCAGACATCTTGAAATATTCTTGTTCATTTAAGAATTTCACTTTTATTCTTTGTGCTAGAGTAAGGTTATGCACATGTTTTGAATGAACCTCCTGCAACCTACTGAGGCACACATAAGTTCAAATTTAGATTATAAAACTGTATTAAACAACCAGAACATTCTACATTGTTTTCAACATACTGCTAGATACAAGAAAGATAACAACTATCTGCTCTTCTCCACAGAAATCTTTTAGTTATTCTCTATACCAAAATTCCTGTTGAAGTATTTACTACATTCTTTCAGAAGCCAACAATGATAGTGCAAAATTATTTCATATTTATCAAATCTCCAAAACACTTTCCAGTCTGGTTTTTTTGTTTTATATTTCTACCATGTGCAGAAGGTAAAAATGAGAACTTCTATTGTGCTTTTTATAAGTTTTAAATATTGTCCTATAAGCACACAATTTTTTGATTTGCATTTAAGTAAAAAAAAAAAAAGTAAAAAAATAAGTACTGAATCAAGAAGAAGTTTGATTTCATATCATAAAACAGAAAGAAGTTTTTTATCACTTTTTTTAAAGTATCATCTGGTCCAGATTAGGTAGCATAAAACAAAAAGAAAAATTGTAATTTTTTTTTTAAATTTTGCTTGGGTTTGTTTTGTTTTTACATAATTATTAATTCTTAGAGGCCTATTAAACAGCTAGATTCTTGTTCTCCCTATTCAACATTTAATCCCCCTAGAATCACAACTAAATCATAACTTATAGCTGGAAGAAGCCCAGCAGAATAGGAAGTTACTTGGATGCTGCAACGGATATTCAGGAAGAAGAAAACAATTCTCTTCTGCTTGTCTCCAGAACAAAGAAGGGTTTGTGGAGGGATGAAGGAAAGAGAAGATATAGACTAGGTGATAAGAATGATGATCCATTTAGCTAATATAACTTATTAGCAGCATAAAACTGGCACAAAGAATATTCTAAGACAAGAGCAAATTATTTTCTAAGCCAAGAGAAAGGAGAAAGTGATTTTTCCCAATATTAAGAATACTGAGATGTGAATTTAGATGGCATTTTCTCTTGGCAGTGATTTCTGCCAATAGTAAATTTGTACTTTGAGTATTACTAAGACTCTGATTCAGCATTCAGACAATAGAAGAATGTGATAAGAGACAAATGTTATTGTAAATAAAGTTTAAGAGATTCTGCTGTCTTTTCTAAGTTCCACTTTGTTCTTTTCATGAGTTAGAAGAGTTACAACTTTGAAAGTAAAAGAGATAAATCAAAATCTTCTATGACTAGAGTATCCTGCTGCAAAGAAGTGATCAGTATTTTCTTCATATTTTCGTCATTCCATGGAGATCTCTTTATTAACATAGGATTCATTCCATTAACTTGAGTCATATAAAGGAATCTAGTCTAAACTAGTCATCTAGGCTTGCTCTCTCTGGTCAAGGAATAAATAGCATCAGAAAGTTATATCTGACTGCAAACTCACAATAGAAAAAGGATCCCTTGTTGGCAATGCCACTGACTCTAAAATGGAGGCAATTTAAAACCAGTGACCAGCAGCAATAGACTTAGTATGGAAACAATCATGACAATAGAAGTCAGTAACAGGAATGAGAAGTAAACGTGATTGCAGTACCCATAGTAATAGCATTGTCAGTCAATAATTTTGTAGCAAAAGTGTCCTAAAATAATCACAGTAGTTTTGACTATTTCATAATGTTGAATTTCCAAGGGTTTAGATAATTGTTAAGGGTAGACATTACCAAATTTCATTTCATAAGCAGCTACAGTAGCAATCAAACAAAATATTAATTTGACAATCAGTACAAGGAGTTATTTTTGTTAGAGGAACACTAAAGTTTTATGTAAGGGAAACATAGTCTCTTTCCCTGCCTACACATCTGCCAATCTGTTATATTAAAACAAAAATACACAACCCAAACTAAACCAACCAAAAAAGCAACAAACAAACAAAACAAGAAAAAAAACTCTTCAAGTATCTTGCTTAGATTCAACACTTTTTTCCCCAATTCAAATATATTGCTAATTAAAGATTAATTTATTAAAGCAAAACAGCTTCAAGAATAAAAATATGGGTTGCACTGATGAAATCACAAATGATAACAGATGTAAACTAACATGTGCTTAGCCTTCTAAACAACCTCTACTCTTTTAAACTATGCTTTCCACCTCTTCATAGCCCCTCTCTTTCCAGCGCTGCCTGCTACACATACAGGTTAAGCATCAAAGTGATTCCATCCAGTGAACCACTGAAAATTCAGAGTGGATCATTGCCATACCTTCCAGCCTTGAAGGGAAGCAGTGAGAGAGCTAGCAGTGTGTTACAGATCTCAGGCTGCATGGCGAGGAAGAGTTGGACTTTGGCTGTTGCCTCAGAAAATCAAAAGCAAAAACCTGAAATGTAGTACAGAATGTCAATAATGTTCTTCTGTAGTCAGGCTGAAGTTTCACATAAACAGAATTCTCTTCAAGTGAGAGATTTTATTAAAAAAAAATCAAGGGATAGTTTATCGAGAAGATATTTAAAGACTGAAATCTGTTTATTGAAACCTTGTCAGTTTTATAGTTGAAAAAAAAAAGCACAAGATGTTGCACTTTGTTGCAACATCTTGTGTTGGAGAACTTTCTAAATACAGGGTTTTTTAATATGAAAATGGTATTTATGATCTTTATAAACCCTAGCTTAAGTACAAACTACATGAAAATACATGAATCTTGGTACTAATATGCATTCTAATGTAGATACAGATGTGGTCCTCTTAGCAAAGTATTTTCCTATTATTTTCCTTTACCCATTATAGCCCTGTAATAATCAAAAACCCTTAAGTTGAAGCTAATGTTAAGACAGAATTATTAACCTGCTATAAATCCATTTAAAAATACTGTCTTTTTTGAGACTGGAGGAAATATAAAAATCTCTGATTATAATATTTTTTAAATATGACATTAAATATATTCTGTCTTTTTACGCATGCCTCGATTTTAGCAATAAACATTTTAAAGTTAGTTTTTACCTACTATTTAAATCCTGTATATTTAACACAACAAAAGAAAGGAAAGATGTTTATAAGTTTTGAGAGAGACATCTCTGGAGGCTGTGCAGTTTTATCCAAATAACTATCAAAAACTAAGAAAGATTTGATATTTATTTTGATGGATGCTTCATAGATAAAACCCAGGATTTTGCAGAAAGTATAAATAATGTATTAGAAGGGGTTAGTAGAACTTGAAAAGATTTCTCAGTATCAGGAAATCAATATCCTTCAGGGACAGATGTGCTATAAGTCTGTCCCATTAACACTCACATCTAGAGTGTGTTTGCAAAAGATGTGTATTTCAACATACCTTGAATGTTACCTGAAGTTGTCACATACAGATGAATAGTTCTCTTCATCAAGAGCTGATACCACTTTGGGCACATGGCATTTCGTTATCTAACACACGGTATATCAAACACAACTTATTGCTGAGTTCATACTCAAGCTTCTCTAACAGTACACAGAACTAAATTCGAAACAAAAATGAAGCAAACTTGCAAAACATATTTCTTTGTGGTATTTTGGAATGAGTTTTCAAACAGAAGAGTGTTTAAAAGAAAAAATTGCATATGAAATGTAACTTACTTGTTCAAATAAGATTCATGGCATGATGACCTTTAATAGATACTTGGATTCCATTTATATCTTTATTTCTATGTTCCTTAAACACTATCCTTTTTTAGCCACAAAATATTGTATTAAGTCACACATAAGCATGTATGTTAAAATCAGTGAACTGGTTAGATTTAGTAATTTATATTTTTTCTTACTAATATTCTTATTGTATCTATCCTAAATATAAAATTATCTTTCCTGGTTTTTTTTCCATTAAATTTTGTTTAATACATTAAATATTTAAAGCCTAGTATTTCATATGTAGATGATCGGGATGAAAAATAAAACAAAACTGAAAACTGGTTTCATGTTAAAAAAAAAAAAAGCTCATATATTGCATGACAGAGCATAAAATGTAAGAGGTTAACCTTTGAACATAATTCCACACACACTCACATATACATTCCCACACAATCACAGACAAGCCATAAATAAAAACGTCTCAAATTACCTAGAAATAAAAGAGCCTTTCACGGATCACTTGATTGTCCCACACTGTGTTATGTAGTTTGGAGTAATAGTTGTTTCACATCACAAAGCCATCAGGTGTTTCAAGACAAACGGAATATAAAAGCCATGTTTGGAGGAGGAGGAAGGTTGTCAAAGTCTGAATGTACCTATTGAATCTCAGTAATTGCCACTTAGTGTTTGATTTAATGAAAGCTGCTGAATAAAGGCAACTATTTTCTTTGTCATGGCTTGCGTTCCCTTTTGTATATACCCTTCTCTGTCTTCCAAAGTCAAAGCCACAGTTCTCCACTTCCATCAAAGCACCACTTCCCTCCCTTCTGCATTCATCCTCATCTGCATGTCTTTCCCACACACTAAGTGGCTGTGTTAAAAATTAGTTTTCCATTATTTTCCCTGAAGCTAACAAGCTTGCTTTGACAGAGCCCTTAGACATGCTGAAAAGACACAACCACAAATGCACCCAAATCTGTGTTCCTGCCTGTGTGTTCTAGCAGAAATATTTGGCCTTCACTACAGAGGTCTTTGTCATCCAAGTCCCTTGCAGACAGACCATTTGGTTAGCACAGAAGAAATTGTTCACAAATTCTATTTTTCTCTTTTCTAACTAAAATAAATTCTGACAAATCTACCAAACCCTGTCAATCAAGGGATGGGAGGGTATTGGTCCTATCAGAATCAACTGTTCAAATTGCTTAAGTCCTGCTCTAATGGTGGCATTGGTAAAAAATCAAGAGGAGAAAATTTTAAGAAAGCTCTTCAGATGATATTTTACTGTTAAGTGCTACAAAGTCTGTATGGTTAAGGTTTATTTAGAGAAAAAAGTGTCCTATTGTTTCTAGGGATATTTTTTTTAGAATTTAGAATCTTTTTAACTTGGTTAATTTCTATCCTGATCATTAAATTGAAATGGAAAGATTCCTTAAAAAATTAAATTTGGAAATTGGATATGAAACAGGTTTGATGCAACATCATTAGAATGACCTTTAAGTCTATTTCTCAACTGGAATTCCTATACTGTTGAAAATTCCTGATGTGAATTTAGGATATAATTAAGGTTTATTACAAAATCTTTGGGGTCTGTACCCCAAAGTTGGGGTACAAATTGTGACATATAGAGGACACAAAATTCTTCATTGTTTTTATTCTCATTGAGAAACAAAAGAAAAATAAGGAATGAGTTTTGGAAGAAGCAAAATGGGCAAGGCAGCAGAATTTAGCAAATGGTATTGTATGTGTATACATAATAAAAATATATATGTAATGTGTTCATATATATATATATATATATATATATAAATTTATGTATTTAGGGTGATGAGGACATGGAATTATTCTTACTTCACCAGAACATTAGTAACTATGGATCTGACACTCAGTGTACTTAAATTCTACCTATGTTTTCTCTGAGGTCCCAGGATGTATTTAATACTTTCCTTATAAACAAGAGATTAGGCTCACCATGATACCTAAACCTTATCTGTAAGGAGAAAAATTGTCTAGCATCACAATTTCATATAAAGGCCTTGTCATGATCAGAACAATTATTCTAAAAAAAAGATATATCTCTTTGCAAATAAAGCATTCATAGGAGAGCTGTTCTAGTCTATACAAGGAGAAAAGACTTTGGGCTCCTAAAAGAATACTTATGTCAGTAAATACAATAATACTCTAAAGTCAATGTGTGCTTTTGTGAGGGCAAAGCCCAACAAATCAAACCAAAACATCCAATGAGCTTATTGTGAATAGATAGAAATACCACACAGCAAAAATTGCATCAGCTTTTGAATATCTGTGTACATTTTTACTGTACAGGCAAAATAAAACTTATCCATCTATCTTCATTTCTATTTCTTAAATTCAACTTTGAAAAAAAATGACAGATGTTTTCAGTGAAATTGGAATGGATTTTTATAATTATTTCTGAGGTATGCTGAATCTTTTCAGTCTGCTTCTTCTTCCTCTTTCCAGGTTCCATTTGATTGAAAACCAGTATTGGTCTAGCCTTGTCATTCTAGTCTGTTTATTTAAAATTAGAAGAATGAGCTATAAGCTTGGAAGAAACTTGACAGAATAGCTAGGTATTTCTACACTTATTTTAACCACTTGGTTGCTTCTAAGCCCTCAGTGTAGATCCAGGTAGTGGTGATGCAGATCCAGAGCCAGAGCTCTGGCTGTGCTGCTGAGCAAACACCATCTGTGTCGAGTGAGTGCCAAAAGCATCCATGTAGAATGTGTCTGCTGGCAAGTATATCCTGTACTGCATATTCTGGTAAACCACATCTGCTCCAAAGCTGCTTTTTTTTTTTTTTTACCTTTTTTTTTTTACCTTTTTTTTTTTTCTTCCCAGAAAAAGTGGGGAATGTCCAAGAAGCAAAATGAGATTGCTTTGCTGGAAAAATCATGAGTGTTCAAAAGCAATTCGAACTGCTCCTCCGGATTATCTGGACATTTCAAAGCAACAGTGTCTTACCAATGTTTCAGGACATCCAGCAGCAGAAAAGTGGCATGTACAACTCAGTAATTTCCATGCACATTCAATAAAACAGCCATGAAATGCTGTCAGGCTCCCAATGCACCTTTCAGACATGAACATCTCAAATGGCTAAACATTACTTACCAAAATGACCTCAGTATTATTTAGGATTTCATATAGCAAACAATAAAATAGGAAGCAAAAATCTGAGTTTCACAGTAGCAGGCAGTTTATATCAAGACCCTCATTACATACGTGCAATTATGCTTTTATTCATACAGTTAAATAGGTGCACTAAACCCCATCATTTTGCTTTTCAGAGCCATTCATTCTCATTGCTTCCTGTTTGTCATTAAACTAGAAACCAGGACAGGATTGTATTTTAACATATGTGAAATGAATACTGTTATAAATTTTTTGTCGTATTAGAAAGCATTTTGGCAATGCCTGTTTAGAGGGGATGATATCCACATAGGATGTGGAAGGATATGAAGTATGGCACAGTCATACTTATGAAGATACCAACATGAAGAATCAGAACTTCTGTGACAGAAAATCTGAATTATATGTGTTTTCATTCCTTTTTTATCCCACTCCCCTTCTTTTTTTGTGTGTGTATTGTGTGTATTATATATCTGACCTTCTAGGAAACTTATTTGTCTGTAATACAACAGACAATGTGGTAAACTTTTCACATGCTTGTACAAAAGAAAAAAAATTACTTCTATGCTTACCCAAAAAATTTATTCTTGCTCCTTTCTTCTCCATAATCTAAAATCTAAACCTTGAAAATTAAAGTCAGTATTAGCAATTTGTGTGAAGAAAACCAGACAACTTCACAGATTCCTGTTTTTAAAAGAAAGAAAATTCTTTAGTGATTTTTTTTTTGGGGGGGGGGGCAGGCTCGGGTATTTGGTTTGATTTTATTTATGTTTGGGGTTTTTTTTTGTTTTTTTTTTTTTCTTTTAAAAGAGGTAATTGAGCAACACATTCTGTCTATGTGCCGACGTGATATGACAACCTAATTGAGTGGTTGGAAGGCTAATGAAAGCAGGGTGGGAGGGAAATCCAGGTGAGTAATTCAGAACAGCTCATTTCACTGTTGGGCTGATAGAAACCAAAGCAAATACATATGGGGAAAAGGAAAAGTAGGTGTATAAATAAAGCTTAAAAAAAAACTTAAATGAGAATAAGAGGAGATAAATGCTTGGTTTTAATAGAGAGTATAGATTTAACATTGTGCTTTTTTTAATGGTAATGTTCATTAGCAACTGAAAGGGACTACTAGAAGAAAAAGAGAGTAGAATAGATCGAGATTCATATTTAGGTAGGTGGAACAGACGAATACCTATTTTTTACATGTGTAATCTAAGTTTCCTAGGGTAGGCAAGTAAGAAAAATTCTTACAGACTGAGCAGAATCCTTGATTTGAAGATCACAGCTGCAAGCACTGAGAGATTCTGCAAGCATCTCCTTTTTTTCCTCCCAGTAAGAGAAATTGGAATGTTAGAGTGGTAAAACAGATATTTTATTAAACTGATGAAAGGAGTTACAACACTATGTGTGTGTTACAACTATAAAATATATCAGAATTTTTTTTTTTCTGTATCCTGTCCTGGCATTTTTAGCTTTGTATATATATATACTTTGTGAAAAGTGCCATCCAGAACTAAATCTTTCATTTTTATAATAGTATGTTAACAGATCCCCATAACATTATCATGTCTATTTCTGTAACAATGGTACGGAGGGAAGATTGTAGAAACCTGTTATAAACTAAGCTGTTTAAAGTTTTATTATCCTTTATATCACACTCAACACTGTGCAACAGGTAAAATATAGTTACTCTCAAAGACTTACTGCTAAGAAGAAAATTAGGATAAAGGTTAAAAAAAAAGGAAGTTTTTTTCTGGATGTGATATTTCCTTATAAGTCCTAAACCTCATTTATCTTATTATAAGATGTACGATGAAACTTAACAAAATTGTTTTATTTTTGCCTATATATTTATTTATATTTTAGTTCTGAAAATTTCCTTACAATTTAATATTCTCAAAAGTAGACTTCTCATATAGCATTAGAAAAAACATACATACCTATACAGGTATATAAATTATATATACATACACATATACACACAGGTATAAGATGTGTGTATATGTATATATATATACAATTTATATACAATTTATATATGTGTGTTTAGTTCTACAAAGAGTCTTTCCATTCATCTCTTACCATGGATTTTGGATTAAATTCAAGAGAATGAATGAGACAAAACATATTACTTTACTAGGAAAATCAACATTGTTTTTTTTCATATAAAAAGTGATACTGAAGGCAATATTTTATCTTGATTACATTAAAGAAAGAAGAATGTTATCAGACTTCAAGTACAGTAAATTTATCTGAAAAGTATTTTTTGGCGTAGGGGATAGTAGCATACAAGAAA
The DNA here is from genome assembly GCA_003676055.1 of Chloebia gouldiae. Classification (NCBI taxonomy): domain Eukaryota; kingdom Metazoa; phylum Chordata; class Aves; order Passeriformes; family Passeridae; genus Chloebia; species Chloebia gouldiae. Next base: position 13,655,477 of record QUSF01000004.1, read on the forward strand.
TATCAAAGTAGATATAACTAATGATTTGCATATATTTAAATGATTTTCATTCTTTATAATCACTTCTGTCAGTTTTCGCTTTGTTATTAGCTTTTGATATTTCATAGCTTGTCACATTATCTCAACATTCATTATTAACAGTGATTGTTCTTAAAGTTAAGCAAAGCCCAAACAAATTTAGCTCTAAACTGCAAGTGATTGCTGTTTTGGAAAGTGAAAATAAAATGCAGCCATGCTCTATGGCTGTGCCAGGTATAAATACTTGTTTGTAGGTGCTCTGGGACCAAAGAAATACAAATGCAAAGCGAGGCACTGAAGCTGGAGCGGGAGGGGAAACAACACTTCTTGTGGCAGTGCAGTGGTCTGGAGCAGGCAGCACTTGAATATTAATCAGAAGAGATGTATAATCCAGCTTCTTCTCCTTTAATGTGTACATTCAGCTGGGAATGTTTGCAAAATATTTTTAAAGCAAAAAATTTTGTACGTGGAAACAAAAGGAAATCTCTTGGGCCTGAGCATCTAAATACATAAAACACAACCTGCACTCTTCCATGCCTGCTCTAAACCAGAGCAGCAACTGGAACCAAAGAGATTTTTATTCTAAATGTTTTCTTTGGAATGATCACACCTGCAATTCTACTCTGTTCATCCAGAACTTTATGCCAACATAGATTAATAAATATTTATATTTTAGAAGTGTTTTCTCTAAATAGAATTATTTTCCTTCTTCCTCCAATTACACATTTTATCTTATTGTTGGATAAATATCTCCAGGTTTTAAGGCTTATTTTACATTATTCAGCTCCAGGTTATAAGATTTGTTTTTAATTATTCTACTTGCATTGTGGAGTGTGTCACAATTTCTTTTGCTCCTGACAATTTATTCTATATTTCCAGGGAAATTATTTGACTGCCTAAAACATAGCTGCTAATAATGGATGTTCTAGCAGTGTAGCCCTTACCTGCTGCTGTTCAGATGTCTGTGTGAGCCAAAGGTCTAGCAAGTCTCAGGGTACAGTCTGAGCCCTGACAATATCATTAGTCCAGGTACAAAATTGTTTCCAGCTATTTCAAACCCTTTGAGATGAAATTCCTTCTACATACCAGGCATCTCACTAATAATGATACTGACCTCTTAAAAAAATCCATCTCTGTGTGGATTTCAAGTTGCTTTAACCCAAGTCCCATTTAACCCAGGAAAGGTGAGACATGCTCAAATGCTGTGGCTTCTGTGCCCCAATGTCTTATCTCCCATGAAAATAATGACCAAGCTTGGGAAAATTGTATGACTGGCTTCCTAGAACTGTTTTGTTTTCAGGAAAAGCCTTGGAACATGAATACCTGTTTGTCCTTCCCTAAAGCAAACCCAAGGCACAACAGTTTCAGGCAATGCTAACTTTAATGTTGTATTTGAATATGCTATTATTTTCTGACATATTAAGATGTGCTATGCCGGCCCACACCAGTAGCTGTTTCACTCTACTGCTTTTTCCCTTTGGCATGTATTCTTTGACTCTCAGATGCACAAATAATCATAGAATAGCTTGGATAGGAAGGTTCCAGCACCATACAGTAGAAAATGATTGCAAAAAAATTTTGTGAGGTGTTAATTGTTTAGAGCAAAAATAAGATTTCCCATCACATCACTTTTTGCTAAGCACTTTTCCAATCTAAATTACCTGCAGCTGTAAAAATCATAATTTTGTGATGATCAGCTCTTGAATATAGCTCTAAAGTAAAGCATGCCTATAATAGACATCTTGATAATTTTTCTCTGTACATGATACAAAAAGAGGTGACAGTAAACATCTATGAAAATTCCTTATACAACATAAACACAAATTCTTCCCAGTCATTGTAATAAAGCCAGCTACATGGAATATTGTTTCTGTGTATCTTTTAATTCTCTGTTCAACCTTTAAACTGTACAGACTCTTTATTTTTAATGTTACAAATAATTTTAAAAACCGGGGGGTCTCAGTTTCATTAGACAGTATTTAAAATCTCATTTTTTCTGACTATTGGTTCTTTCTGAATATCTCTATCCCCATTTATTGTATGACATCTCTGTGAGTTTCCTCACAAATTGTACAATCTGCTCAGCCTAGAAACATGGTAAAGGAGTGAAATAAGACTTTACCCTTTAGTTGACAGTATGAATACATTCATGCTTGTACTATGATGCATTTTGTAGTTGCTTGTGTCATCAGTAAATTTTTGTATTGTATAAACAAAGAATAGGAAAGACATTGTGCTGTAACAAGAACTGTCTAAGTATGAATTTGAGATCATTGCATTTATAAATGGCAAAACCTTGAGAGAATTACACAGTCTGTCCCAGTAGAGCATTAACACTCTTAAAACACAATCCCACACTACAAGTATCTGAATGTGCCACATATATTACAGGAAATAAAAGTGAACTATTTTATAAATATGCTTTAAAGAAGTTTAAAAAAAATTATGGAAACCATGTCTTTATCCTCCACCTGTGAAACCAGGTGCTTATTTATTGCAAGAAACTGAAAGAGGCATATATTATACTAATAACACTTTAAAATGTCTAAAGTGTCTTTAAAAGATCTTTCTGTGTACTTAGAGCCCAAACTTGTGAAATATCAGAATTTTATGCAGGGATAATCTCCCCATCAGGAATAAGTATTACAACTTTCCACAGAATAAAGAAATTGTTCTCAAGCTTCTTGATTTATAACAGGCTAAGCAATAAAATCTCAAAGTGATTCAGGATTGTGCTGACTTGTCTGTACTTTTAGAGACGTGTTAGCATGCCACACTTCTTAAATAAAATGTGAATCCTTTCTGGAGCAGAAGTACTCAGTACAGACTGCAATGTGTACCAATGGTGGTGAAGTTTTTGTGGGTTTATGTAGGAGATAATTTAGCATATATGTATTTTAGATATACTGCCCATATTTTGCTGCACACTTGTAGTAATTTCCTGTCATCTTGGTATTCACATATGCTTCTATCATGTCTTTGTGATATATACCATTGTTCTGACTTTTTCCTTCATTAATTTAGACACAATAATTATATAATTCCCAAGGAAAATTATTATCTTTATTTATGCCCTCCCTCTCTGTGATAATGATGTTGTTGCAAAAAAACCCAAAACAAAACCAAACAAAACACAAAACAAACAAACAAACAAAACCCAAAAAAACCAAAAACAAATAAACAAACAGAAAAAAAATTTAAAAATCTTGCAATAGTGTTAAAACAGTAAGATAAAAACCAGATCTTTAATGGAAGCTTCCAGGTGCCCCCATGCTTATGGGCACCGCCTACATCAGATTTCTACAAATTTTATAACTTTGAAAAATTAGCATATCTAAAAAATACTGTCCAATTAAAAAAGTAGTTGGTTAGGTAATTTCCCCCTGGGTTCTGCCCCACTGGTGTCTGTCTCTCAGTCTTTTAACCCTACATTTTATTATGTCTACAATCTATGATGCAAATCAAATTGTCCTTGCCAGACTAAAAGCAAGACTAAATAGGATTCCAAAAAAGTAACATAATATGTAAGAAAATTATGTAAGTGAAACTACTATGCTGAAGTGACAAAGTGTTAGAAACTATGCAGCTATATATTAAAATCTATAGAGTTACAAATATATAAAAAGCAAAATTCTTTAGGCATCAATGTCACTGAATTTATATTCAAGATTTTCACTCAGCATGTTTTTGCAAGGATTGGAGATTAACGTGCTTCTCATCTTTTCCATGTGTTTTAAATGATTATATGAAGAGGCTTTGGGTAGTGTGTTTGCTAGGACATGCACCATGAAATAAAGAATGAAGCTATGTTTTTTGTTTTTTCAGTGATAAATATTTGACAATTCTGTAAGATTCTAGTATTTCATAATGAATCCTCTAATTTTATTCTAGAAGAGGCAAGAAAACAGCATAGTTAGCTGACTAAGGCCCTTGAAAACCTCAGTGGAATATGTCTTGGGTTTGCAGCCACACATTAGGGTAGTATCAACAGTTGTATGTCATATATCTACATTTGTTTATGGCAAGATGCTTCTTTCATTTTAGTCATTCTGGTTTTGTCTTACAGAGACTTCAATTCTTCAAGCTCTTCCAGAGCTTCAGTTCTTTTTGTCTTCTATGTGACATGGTGATTCAGAAGAGAGACTTGAGAGGTAGCACAATTCTATTTTAGTGTACTTTGAGGACTCAACTTCTCTTTGAGGAAGAGGACAGGGACAGACTTTTGTGGTTTTTTTTTTTTATGTTAATGGTCAAACTTAACAACTTGTCAGTGTGATCAAAACAAACAGAAATTTTTTTGACATATACAAGAGTGCTTAGCACCTTGAAGTAATGTCCAGAATACATTAGGGAACACTAGCAGATTTGGAACAGTATAAAGAATTGACCATCTAGACAAAGTTAAATAAAGATGCTTTTTATCTTTCTTTGGCCCTAAAATCATTGTGAAAGTGTACATAAATTCAAGCACAAGGAGATGACATATCTTGCTTTTTGATGAGGAAATTTTTTATGAGGAAATCAGTCAATATTTTACACTGAGGATCCTCTGTACCATACTATCAAAAAAAAAAAAAAAGGCAAACAATATTTTCAGGCTTGTATGTACAGCCAAATCCTACAGAGACCTCAGGAAATCTTTAGGGGTGACAGGATGAGTTCCTTTGGTCAGGTCATATGTGATTACATAAAGATTTTTATTCCATTCTTCAAAACTGTCTTGCATCTATTCAGCTGCATAAATCATAAAATATGTATTTAATTTAACACATCTAAATTGATGTACAAGAGAGTTTTCTTTTTTTTTTCACCATTACCACCTCAAGTGCCTACTTTCCTGGAAAGGTTTTTTTCGAGAAACAGAGAGAGGCTAGTCTAGTCAACAAGTCCAAAATCAAGCAAGTCTAGCATTTACCACAGCATGACTGTGATATCACACATGACTGTGACAACAATGTTAGCAAACTTGAACTCCCAAATCATTATCTCCTTATTTAATCTCCTCTTGGGGTGGTGAGCACTATAAATTGGTAAGAAAGAATTACATTAGGCCCCATTTTCTTGATCAGAAACCACTGTGTAATCCCATAATGAGACTGGAAATAGCTATTTTGCTGGCCAGTTCCTAAGCAGAACAGTGAATAGTATCAAAATTTTCATTACAGTTGGTGTACAAGTTTAACAAATTAAATTATCTGCAATAGTACTGCACAATTTCATATTTTTTCTTAACCGAACCTGATCATCTTCATCAAAGAGGGGTAAAATGCCACTGATTGTAGGGAACAGAACCTTTTTGAATGGAGTGACCTTTTCTGTATCTTCAGCTTGTTCAAACTCTTCCCACCTCTTTTACCTGCCCTTTATAATAATTGACTTGAAGGTTTGGTCATTACTTATTTGTCTGTAAGATAAGCACCTTTCCACTTCACCTTTTTTTTTTTTGTCTTATACAAGCTTTTATAACACTAAATACATAGCATGAATAAAAGCTAATATGGATTTGATAAACACACCTTTCTATCAAATTAAATTTGATGATAGCATTTGACAAAGGTAAAACCCTTTTGAGTCCCTTCCTAGACACCTATGTGTCTTTTCTACTCTTGTTAGCAATTTTTTCATTTGATTTACTAATCTATGTATAGTGAACTGAATGCTAGCTCTAGTCCCCCAGCTTTGGTGCTCATTAGTTGTATTATCTGCTATGGTCCCATAGAAAAATACAATGAAGGTCCACCTGAATATGTCTGATAGCTACAGTATATGGGACTAATATTTGCACTCCCTTTACTCCACTCCTCTCCAGGTAAATATATTTGATGGGAGGGAGAGGGTTGTTTGTTTGTTTTTTCTTTTTAGAGAAAATAATTTGGGAACATGAAATAAAATAAAATACTGTAAACTTTATTGTTCTTGATGTATCTTGCCTGTAGCTTCATTGGCTTGTGTGAAGCTGTGGTCAGTTCCATAATTCTCTGTGCTCCATGCCAGGTCTAGTCCAATAGTGCAATATTGTGAAATACACAATAATCCACTGTCTAAAACTTCTGTTTGTGAGTGTATTTTTTGGATGACCAATGATGAATATATTGGATATGTTGGGAACCCTTTCTTTAAGATGGTTTCGAGAAAAGTCATTACGTTTTCTCCATCAAAGACTGCTTCGACCAACAGAAGGAAATGCCTCCACATGTGGTTTGCTGTGAGCCCAGAGGTTAATTATGAAGCAGGAAAATTTTTGTGCATAACTGCTAGATAAATATATTAAGCATTCATGATCCATCCTGTAGAGACTGTGGCAAATAAATTATATAAGCAACTGGATCAATGAGTCAAGAACTCGGTGAAGAATGTAGACAAAAGGTAGTTTGGGTGTCCTACAAGTCCCTTTCTCTACAGTAAAGCAAGTTCTATCCTGGCATTGTAGGTATAAAGGCTGCCAGGGAACACTGTCAATGTGGGATGTCTGTAACTAAGAATAAATACAATGCACAAAAACTGGTCTTCATAGGAACCTTGAAAACTGACTGTGGGAACATTAGGGAGGGGCAAGAGGAGGGGCTGGGGCAATCATATTAAAGAGCAGGATTCGATTTATACATATTCTTATATTTTGTTATTAAGAGGCATGTGAGAGGAGCAGGACAGAAACCAAATACAGCTTTTCTTCTCTCCTAACAACCACGCTGGCACCTAATGTTCACCATAAAGATGCTGGGTACATGTGAGAGTGGATTTTAGCATGGAATTAAAATTCTAGCTCAGATTGAGGAGGCTAAGTGAATCCAAGTATTTTGAGTTCACACTTTATTTTTTTTTTCCTTTTCTTTTTTTAATAAAAAATCCTTAACCACCAAAAGGAAAACTACCTCTACACTTGTTTTAATATATTCTTTTCTCTCTCATTCTCCATCCAGGAAGGAGGAGGAGCAGAAAGACACCAGCATGCATGTAGTGGAAGATGAAAGCAATTATAATGCATGATGTAGGAGGAAGAAAATTATGGGGAAATTATCTTTAGCAGCTCACTGATAACTACTTTCATAAATTATAAAGGAATCACTGAAAATATGTATGTAAATTACCTGAATTTTCGATTGGAGTTTTCCTCTGCTGTCTAGATTGTGAACCTTAGTGAAATTTTGTAAATTAAGTAAAATTATAAAATAAAAGTGAATATGTTTTATTTTAAATTATTTCTGATGCCAGCCAGATGCAATTATTTTAAATAATATACAAAAGATGATGAGTTATTGATGTAGTCCTGAAAGCAAATTCACTTTGGGAACACTACAATTTGGAGTGATGAATGTAAAGCTAAATACTTGCATCTGGATTTTAACCTTTCCCCTCTCTTCTTGCCCCTTCCTTCCAAGAGACCATTCCATTCAACTTCTGTATGGTGGAAAGATAATTCAGCTACTCATCAGTATTAACTTACTGGCTATGGCTTGGAAACTGTGTAATTTCACAATGTTTTATATGCATGCAGAATTTTCTACTGCATAATTAGATATCATACTTTACATAAACTATCTATTTCATGTACTGTTCAAGACAAATATGGAGAACACAGAAATTTCTCAATTTTTTAAATATTTATTTAAGTTTTTTACTCAAATATTATTTCAGCTATTTCACAGGAGGATTAGCATTTATAGATAATCATTTGGTGTATATGTACATGAAAGATCTGACTTTTTATTGCAATCTAAGCTTCAAAAATAGTGATTATAAAGAATGTCCAATTAAAAGTTTTTGAATTCAGATTCAATTACACTGACATAAACAGGGGCAAGCATTTCAAAAACAAAGACAATTTTTAAAGACAAAAATCCATCATTTCTGAATCCATGAGATCTGCAGCTTTGTGTTCTCTTGATTTTTGATCAAACTGTTTAAGAAGCTAAAATTTTCACTCTTTATTTTATCAATTTCTTTTGTTTGATTGTTTGTTTGTTTGTTTGGTTGGTTGGTTGGTGTTTTGTAGCTCTATATTCCAACTTCATTCCATGTATGCAACTGCTGTGTTATTTTGGGGAAAGATTTTCTTTAAGTTTAGTCAGACCTAGGTTCCTGGTAATTCGGTAAATAGCATATGTTATGTCTGTTTTACCTATAAAGTACCTATAATTTGCCATTTTATATGGAAGAACTTAGCTCCACAGTTCTGTCTTCTGGCAACTATAAGCAAACTCTAGTAGATCACAAATAGTTAAATCCTAAGACAAGAGATAAGCAGATTGCAATGAAGTAATTCAGCTTATGAGATGGTGGAGTTTCTTCCTGCATTCTTTTCTGTGTAGAGAATAGTGTCCTGATTTATGTTTGTAGATAAGCAAGGAAAATATACATTACTCATTCTTGATTTAAAATGTGGCTTGTAAATGGCTGAGATAACTAACTTTGTCTCTCCAGTGAAAGGAGTCATCTCATACACAACCTGCTTAATAAGTTCAACTCTGTGCTATCTCCAGATAGCTTCCCTTCTGACTGTAGTTCATACCTGTTCATTATGTAATCTTCAAATATAAAATATTACATATTTGAGAGGATTTGGGTAAAGAATATATTTCCAGAATTTTCTTCTGATGGTTTGAATATCCCGACACTTTTTCAATACTATCCAGACTCTAGAGAATATGATCTTAACTCCTAATTCTCACAGAATCAATTAGATTGGAAATAACCTCTGAGATCACTGAGTTCAATCTATGCTCAAACACCACATATCTGAGTGACTGAGTACCACATTCAGTCTTTCCTTAAGCACCTCCAGGGACCAAGACTGCACCATTCCCCTGAGCAGTCCATTCCAATGTCCAATCACCCTTCTGTTAAGAAATTCCTCGTATTATCCAACCTAAACTTCCCCTGGTGCAGCTTGACTCTGTGTTCTCTTGTCCTGTTGCTGGTTACCTGGGAGAAGAGACCAAGTCCCATCTGCCTACAGCCTCCTTCAGGTATTTGTAGAGAGTGCTAAGGTCACCCCTGAGCCTCCCTTTCTCCAGGTTAAACAACCTCAGCTCCCTCAGCTGCTCCACATCAGAAGTGTGCTTCAGACCCTTCACCGGCTTCATCGTCCTTCTCTGGACACATTCCAACACCTCAATATCTTTCCTGAATTCAGGGGCCCAGAACTGGACAAGTACAGCCCCCAAAAACAACTTCTGTTTGCAGTCTTAATTTCATAGCTTTTCTGGAAGAATCTCTAGCTACTGAAGTTGACACTAAAGTCACCAATGACGTCCTGACCTAGGATCATCAGACTAGTTCCTAGTAGTCATATTCTGCCTAACTCTTCATCATGCAGAAATGCTGCAGGGAAGCAAAGTCCTCACTCTCAGAGGGAGTAGTAAGACAGAGAAGCTACTAACTTGTGTCTCTTACAGCTCCTCTTGCAATCTTAAACTCTGTCTAGCACCAAGTTACTTAATCAAGCCTTAGGGATTATTGGGTTAAGTTTTGCAAAAGCATTTCAGTATATTGCATTTAAAGAGATTTTGCTCCTATATAATAGAAGCTGTTTGGTGTCAAGAAGTAGAAGAAAAAAGAAACCTTGGGGATATCCATGTGTGTTGGCAAAATGAACTGTATCAGAGCACACTCCTTGGTCTTTTGACCAAATGGAAGGATTTAGCTATGCCATGCTATTAAGCTCTTACTTTTGAAATCAGCCTTTTTGGATATGCTTAGTAGGAGTTACTGATGATTAATGTAGACAACCAAGATGTACCCAAAACTTGTCTTGAAGTTTTCTAGCCAGGGTAGAGAGGTGAGATGAGCTGAATTAACTTAGTGATTTAATGATAAAAATGACACAGCTTCACTGGCAGGCGAGAGGATGGTATCTGTTTAATCTACAAATACAAACTAAGCGCTAAAACTTTTAAGGGAATTAAAAATTTTATTTGAAGGTAGGAGATGAAATCATAAGTAATTGAATAACCTACAGATAGAATTTAGAAAAAAATATATAAGATTCTCTACAATTCTGATCACAGGATGCCTTTTCAAGCATGATTTTTACTTAATTTAATGGGGATTCTGGTAATAATCTGAGTTGTGCTTATTTATATTTGAAGAAGGGAAAAGTGACAGAGACAGGAAGAGTTTCCATTTGTGTGTGAGGGAGTAACATATGATAGATTCATTATGATTTATCTTGCTGCAGTGTTAGAGCTGTAATCAAATATATTTACCACAAGTATAAAAGCCAGATAATGTAGTATACTATTTACGGTCTGTGGCAGATTATATTATTAAAGAGCACACGAGGTTTGTGGGACAAGCTATTGTGTATTTGTTTCTAGCTCATAAGTTTTCACCAGTGCATTGTTCTGACATGCATAAGTGATATAGGACTTTTACAGTGAAACAAAAAGGATATAAATTTACAAAATGGGGGGAGGGATTTTATTTTATTTATGAATATTAGCAGTACTATATTTCTGGATTTTTTTAAGAAAACATAGGAAATCTATACATAACTCTTTATGTATTTCTCTCTCAATGTCTACAGATGGACCAGCTGAGAATTCACAGATATCTTCATGATCCAGAGACAAAAATCTTTGTAGAATCCTTGATGAAAAACCATTTGCTAAGTCTTGGGTCTTATTAGTTATTTAGACATCATGATCAATGGGGTATGTTGCTAAAAGCACTCCAGTATGTTCAGTTTCTGAGTATTCCTTTTTGAATGAAATAAAAAGGTTGAAACTTTTTTGGGTTTTTTTTTTACGGTTTTTTTTTCCCCGTCTGAAAATGAATAATTTCTTTGAATAACACTATCCTGTACAATGTCGGTTATGTGAGTTAAAAGAAAATGATTTACCGAAATATCTTAAGCTAAATATTTCCTCATTATTCTAACCCTACTGGCTGTACTAATTCAGGCAATATCAGAAAGTGTAACAACCTTCCTAGCTGTGCCATACAGAGATTTCGAGCACTGTGAAGGTCTTTCCAAGAGATGCAGCAGGCTTAATTTGGCAGTAACAGTGTTCGTGTGGTTGGAACACAGCAGAATGTCCAGCAGAACATTTTTTGCAGAGGCCAGTGTACTGTCTCAATCCAACACTCATTGTGTTGTCACTATGTAGAGAAACATTCTGATCCTGCACTAGTTTTCTAAATGCCATTAATGACGCAGAATTTATTCATGTTATGTTCATTACAGCTTTGATCCTTTAACAATAAGATTCATTGTCTTAAATATCGCCTACTGGTTTATGAAACCTCACAAAGACATTTGCTTGCTCCCTGTGATAGGGAAGGCTGCAACTTTGGAGGGAGAAAGATTTGCTTAAAGTACCCATGAGGTTTGACCTCATTCAGCAGCCAAAAACCACCAATATCTTGATCACCTATATCCCTCTCCCTTGTGATGGGAAGAAAATAGAAGGAAAGCAGAAACTATGCATAGTAGCAAATAGAATAGAGGAATTTTTTCACTAGCTACTGGCAGGCAGATATCCATCCATTTCCTAGAGACCAAGGCCTGAACATGAGTAACAGTTTCTTGGGATGACAAACACCACAGCCATGAATATTCCTCTTTCCCTCTCTTTTCTCTAAGCTTTTCTTGCTAAGCATGACATCACACAGTATGAAATCTCCCTTTGTTCTCTCTGTGCCAGCTGTCCCACCCCCAGCTTATTTACTTACAAATATAGTTCCTTCAGGCTATTTGTAGGAAAACTATAACAGTTCTCACTTGTGTGGATTTAGAAGAGGTATTTAACAATAATGCAAAATTTATTCATTAATTATTTTATTCCGGTGGATTTGTGTTTTTCTCTATCTTCTCCTTGTCCATTTCTTTGACTACCACATACTCCTTCCTTCTTCTGGCTTCTTTTCAAACCCTGAATACTTTTAAGGAGTCTCTAAAGGAGCAAGAACTACAGATAGTGGCTCCTCTTTGAAGAAGAAAGCAAAACACATATGTTAAAGGAGATTGTCTTGTAAACATGCAGAATTGCTAACACCTATCAATAATGTAATGTTCAGCACCACCACATATCAGTCTATAAAACAGAATTATTTGTGTGTGTGTGTGTGTGTGTGTGTGTGTGTGAATTAAATTGCCAAAGAAAAGAAAAGCAAAACAAATAAGTAACTCCTAAAGAAAACATAAAATCCTTTAGGACTTGCAAAATCTGGGAGGTCAGTAATAGAAACTATAAAGTCCAGAAGTCAAAATATGACATGCCTAACAATAGGATTGTCTCCATAGCATGACTCCTATGTACACATTTTTTACAGAATTGTATGTTGATTTGTAAAACTGAGAAAGCTGCCTGTCACAGTACATGGCAGAGATGATGCTTCCTTACAGCTATTGACTGTATTGGTTTGTCTTTAGTATTCAAATTAGATGGTACCTTTTTTCTGCATGATTATTGAACACATTCTACAAACAGAATTATTTATTTTCTACAGTATATAAGCACTTTGCATAAATTAATTTTCCTCTACAATATTGTCTTTATTCAAATGAATTGAGGGACAGGGTATTTTGACATCCTATTTCATGTATGAGGGTTGTGAATTTTGCTGTCCTTGAGTCTCTATTAGTACCAGATATATTAAAAAGACACATCTCCCCAATTTAATTTGCATGAATGCGGAATATGTGAAACCCAGAAACAATAAATATATTGCTAGGGCCCTTCCCTAAAAGTTTTGATTTTAAAAATGGAACATTTTAATAGCCTGAGAAAGGAATTCCTTTGTAGAAGCAGGAATTCTCATGTTTTATTCAAATATTTTATTTACCTTACTGGTCACTGTATACTGTTTTCCAAAGTGTTATATGTAAGATCCAAGTCCTATAGCAGGAGTCTTCTTTACTACATGAACTGGCTCAATTGTTAAGTCTGATATACACAAAAATATTTGCAAATGTTAACTATTTAGTCCACTGTCCCTCTCAAGGAACTTTCATCCATTACATTTCTCTCTACACTGGCATATGTGATGGAGATCTGTTCTGCCTGGCAGTGTGCCCTTTCTGTCATTGATCCTTCTTTTCTAGTCCTTTGCAGTAACTGACCTATCAGGTTATGTAACTGGTTCTGGCAAAGCTTGAAAGGAAAAGTAAAAACTCTTACTGGAACATCTGCATATAATTGTAAAAAAAACAGGCGAATTTTGAAGAATTCAAGTCCTTCTTGAAGTTTGGAATAAGAGTAGCAAGCTTCAAGACATGTATAGAGCAACACTAATGCCAGTTTATTAGATGAGTTGAGAGGAAAATGTAGTTGGCAGTTGTAGAGCAGAAGAGGCAGAGAGGAGGAAAATCTCTGGTCGCTGTGGGACAGACAGTTATTTATGTTGTATGGCTGGCTCTTGGCACAGGAGTGTCTTACTTCATTCTCCGAGGAGAAGGTGACTGAGCATTGATGGCATAGTGTGGCTGCCTATGAGCTAGAACCAGATTAACTCCTGTTCTCATGTCTCTTTTATTTTAGGCGGAAATCCTAACTGTGCATCTATTAGGGATGGAGTAGATATTTGATATTATTCTAGGAATTACATGATTTTTGCTAGTTTCTGAATCATAATAACCAACTTTGAAATATGCCTGAAATTTTCCCAAGTCATAAAGCAGAAAGAAGTCAAGCTCATTTAAACAATGGGGCATTAAACACTGCTTTTATGTATTAAATTTTTCAAATACAAAGATATATCTGATCAGATTCTCCTCTCAGCAACATATGTGCAGGGCAAAACCAACCCAAATTACATCACCAGTATTTGGAATGAGCTGTAGAAGCTAACAAGGATGTATTTCTATCCTAATGTGTCATGATGATGCTTCCATTGTGATTCAGCTCAGATCTTTGTTCAGACTCCCAGTTTTCTAGAAGAGTTCGGTGATTTAGGATTCTTCTGAAAACTATCCACTATACTAAATACTCTGCTATCTCTTTTAATTTCTCCTAAACTGCCACAAATTTCCCTTATAAAGTATGAACTCGGTGGTTTGAGACTTTCCTATTCTAATTCTTTGGATAAACCTTAATTTTTTTCAAACCATGAAATCAAATGTACAAGTTTGCAAGTTTGCTGCCAATTTGGAATGACTAAGTTACAAACAGCTACTGTCTTTCTCATTGTTTTGTCATTTCTCTATGACTACTACTGCTATTGTAATTTATAGATGTACTCCTATTTATGTTTCAAAACATATTATTAATTATTATCTGTGGTTGTCTCCAATTGATGAGTTATTTGATGCATCAAGACTGAACAAGTTGCATGAGATAACCATAGCTTTCTTTATGGATTTCTCACTTCCTGGTATGACAGGTTTCTGCCACCAAACTGAAAACATGAAGAGCAGCACATATCCTATTGCTTCCTTTTAGGCACCAAGGCACAAAACAATGACTTACACATAAAAGAGCACAGAATAACTTTTGTACCCTGATACCATTACAGATTTCTGAAGTGACATGCAATCCATATAAACATTCCCTTTATAGCTTTTCATGAGTTCAGTGTAGGTTTTCTGTCACTCTGAAAAGAACAAGTGTGGGCAGGTGCTGTGCGCTTTTCTTTTCATGGCTCTGCAGATGCTTTAAAGCTTTCCTTTAATGGAACTACACAACAGTATGTAGTAGTGCTGTGAACACCTGGCGAGTAATTAAAGCCACGAGGTTCTGTTCTTGACATAAACCAGTCTCATGCTAAGCCCTGCAGAGCTGGAAGCCCACATGCTGCATTATTGCCTGCGCAGTCTCTTCCAACCACAGAGCAGTCGCAGCCCTTCAGACAGACTGACGTTTTTCATCTCAGGGAGTGATGGGAAAACTCACCCTTCGTCTTAGGGTTTGTCATGTTTATATATTCATCCAAGAAGGCCATGAACTGTGGCTAGAGGTCTCTTGATTCTGTTTCTAGACAGATTTTAGGCTCATTACTAGCAAATATAACTCAAATTCTTCACATTCCATTCTGTATCACTGGCAGTTAAAAGTCTTTACCTTACAGTTAGTAATGAATCAAACAATAATTTTATATAAGAAAGGGCACTGGTTATCTTAATACCTATTTCCATGACAGTAATGTTTCTCCTAATGTACTTGGATGGCACAATCACCATTACATATCTTGTTAATACATTAATTAACCTGCTTTTGTGATTAATACATATACATTATTAGTTCATTTTAAGGATAAGAAATGAACATTCTAAAAAGCATGTGCAGAAGAAGAATAATAATTTTATATTTGACTAATCTCTGCATTTTGGAATTTGGACACATAAAAATTATTTTTTTTACAAAGAAATTGTCAAGACTCCAGTGGTTTTGGAGTATATTCCTAAGATCTTTTCTTTTTTTTTTTTTTTTTTAATAAGCTTTATCACTCTTTGGCATTGTGAGTGTTAGTAATGAAAATTAAATTATGCTTGACAAAATACATAGATAAATTGCTTTTAACGACCCCTTACATTTAAAATTTTACGCTTTGTTGATATAACTGTGTTGGTTTGCTTATCTACTACTATGCAGCATTAAGCAATTTCCTTTGTTTATTTCTGTCATTAGTGAGTTAGCAACAGTGTCTCATAATGCTGTATAAGACAAAAACATGCATCTGATTCTCTTTCAAGCAAATGTTCTAGAAAAGTGTAAAGCGGCTTATTGTTTAATTTGTTTGTTGGCTTCGAAGAATTTTGGGAATACAGCTACTCATATCATAATTACAATTTGAAGATATTTTGGTAGATAATGTTGTGTAAAAAAAGAAAGTATTTGCAACCTTTCTTAAAAGGAAAATAAAATTTTCTGTCATTTTTAGAAATTTTAGTAGGGAAGCTTTGTCTTCCAGAGTTTCTCAATATGCAAATCTGAGGAGGATTTAAGAACTATACACCTGATAAGCTTAAGATAAGAACACATCTATTTGACTCAAAATTTTCTGTTTGTAACATTCAGCATTTGTATTTCTTCTTTTAATTTATGGCTAACTGAAAAGGTGTTAAAAAAAAGAAAAGCAACCAAAGTTTCTGTGTACTCTCAAGTTCACAGGAACTTTATTACCATGCAGATTTACTCAGTCTCAGTCAGAATCACTGCTGATCTCTCTGAAATGTTACAGGTCCACTTATCACCAGTTCCCAGGTGACCGATCTGCAATTTATTCATATCAGAAACCGTTTTTCCTCTGGCCACTCTGATTCTAATGTGGGCTGTATATCATCAGGCAATGACAAGAACAGAGGGATTGATCTCTCCTGGCGTAATAAGCTTATTTTTATCTTCAACTTTGCCTTTGTAGTGGAGGGGATACTATAAGATGTCTGACACTTATTTGGTGATGTATACACAGAAGAAACAACTCCCAGCAGCTTCAGGGAGTTAGTTATGTGTGCTCGAGCAAAAATCATGAAAACACTTCATAATAATTGCAAAAAACAGAACTTTTAATAGGAGAAATTTTCTGTTCTTAACCCAGAAACTTTCAACAAATGTTCTTCTCCACACATGAGGTACTCAGGTAAATTGGCACACGCTGACCTGGATTCGGGGACAATGGCTGTAATCTGTCTGCAAAAAGCCCAGTAGGCTGTACAGAGGCTTCATGTCAATCAGAGAAAGAAATGGAAGTTAAACAAGCACTGTTAGATTTTTGTGCTTTTTTTTTTCCACATGCTCTGTTTGTTTAACCAGCAGGGTGTCACCAGGTGGATGTTAGTGTTCGTGTACAAGGCTTTCACAGAGATTGATGTTCACAGCAACAGCTGAGTTCATTTACAATGCCATTCTCTGAAATCCTCTCTGAATAGATTCCTAAAGACAGTGATTTACTGTCTGTCTTTTCCTCTTTTATTATATTCCACCACCACTGATGCCTATTCTTATTTGATGACTTCAGTATCCTTGCTCAAAGGTGCTCATACATTTTCAAATTCTGTTACTGTTAGAAAAAGGAGAGAAGGATGAAGAATGATTGAGCTGTCTTTGAATAGTTGCTGGGCTCTTGCTGTCCTATAACTATTGTAACATGCTGAATTGTCTCAGGGAGGTGTGAACAGCAAAAAACATGAAAGAAAATAGTGCAGCTTCTGGAGAGGTCCTTCTACCATGTAGTCTTTGCTATCTCCTTTCCTATTTAATATGGGTAAGTACAATATTACAAGTGAGGATCAACACTGGATAGAATTTAAATCACTGAAGAGTTAAAAAGTCTCAACACTTCATAAAACTTAAAAACTGTTTGTCCCAGGATAATGTCCTAGCAGCCTTTATTTCTGGATATTTTATCTTCAACCCTAGATATGATGTATAGTCCTTCATTCAGTTTGCAGATGGTGGATGAAACTGGCAGAGTTGAACAAAATTTTCTGTTTGTAACATTTAGCATTTAAATTCCTAAACCCTGGAAAAACAAACAAACAAAAACCCCTCACAAAATCACAACAAAAAGCCTTCTATTAAAATACAGATTTCTTTTTTTCCTTGTAATTTTCCCATTTGCTAAGATGGCTGGTGGTTTTGATGCTAGGGAAGGGGAAAATAAAAGGAACTGGAAAATAAAGATAATTAATACATGAGCATATGGATATAAAGATACTTAAAATAATCCAGCTTCTGGCTCCCCAAGGGTCTCATATGAAAGTAAACATAAATTCACTGGAACTGAATCAAAATCTATTGAAATCACCAAGAGTTTTTCTACTAATGTATTGGATATTGGATAAGGCTTTGAAAAGCTCTCTCAATTTAGCAGCAATGCCATGACCCCATTAAATATCTAAATTACAAAGTACTTCCTACGACTGTACATACTACTTTTGGTGATAAAAATGATACATCTTGTTAACATTTTTGTTTTAACTCCTTGTATTTTAATTTCACTCATTTAAATGTTATAAAATTTAAAATAAAGATATATCGTGGAAGGGAGATATAGAAAAAATGAACAGCACACTGCTGCTTATCCACCCTGTAACTGAGATTTGCCAGATATAATGCATATTGTGTCATTTTTGTCTGTATTCCAGAAGGAGAAATATGCTCATTTTAGTTTTCTCAGATAGAAATTGCAGTGAACTGTTGTGAGAAACTTTCATAAGTATCAAGAACCTGGATGAATTTCCCAAAAAAAAATGAACTAAAATCTTCACTTTAGGTGGGTTTGCCACTTAATTGCACTTCCTTCCTTTTTAAAATATGAAGAAAAATGTACAGAAAATGTGGGAGACATCTCTGTAGCAAAAGATGATGCTGTTAAGAAGGGAATCCTCAAAGTCTAATGATCTGTTCTCAGAACTCTACTCTGTGTGAGCCTTTATTTTTCTACCACCTCCAATTTTATCTTTTTATGAAAGTAGAAATATGAAGAGAAAGGATACAGTTTTGTCACTGTGTAATTTCCCTGATTTTCTTTTTAGGGTTTTGGTTTTGTTTTTCTTCTTTGCATTCAAGAGCTTGGCTTCCTTGTTCTTCACCACTCAAGCTGAGGCGTGGATGGTAATAACAGGATGAAGTCTGTATTGCTTCTGCATGTGCATATATAGAAAAGGTTAATCTTATAAGCAGTCTGTCACCTTTAGCTGTTGTCAATGCCTCCTCCAGAAAAAAAATCTAACCCTAAGGTTACTAAAGATATAATCAACTAATTTCACATCATAAACAGTAGAAAAATATATGAGAAAGGAACACAGTACTTAGCAGTTTCCAAAAAATCAGTCTTCTAATCCTGGTAACACAGATGCATATCCTAAATAGTCAGAAAATCAAATATTGTTCCTGTTAATGTTTTTTTAAGCAATTTTGACAACAATACACATTTGGCCAACTCACACATAAAGCATGACTTGTCCTTTGAATTGTAGATGGTTTGTACTATGCTAAGAATGACAACAATTTCAGAATTTGCATGTGTCTGCCAACAGAACAGATGGCTCAGTAGGTGGAGGACAGTGGAGAAGGAAAGAAAGGAAATGTTCAAATGAAATCCAAAATATAAACCAAAATCTTAACTAGATCCTGATATGCAGTATAGTAAAGAACTTGATTTTAAAATTTTGCAGTAGCAGGGGAAGTAAGGAGATTGCAATGAATTTGAGATGATTTCTGAGAAAAAAATTGGAAGTGGATGACCATGCTTTTACCACATTAAATCATGAATATTCCTTAGTCCTCTCCTCCATACAACTGCTCAGAGTCATATTGGTGTAGCTCATTCCATCCTAATGTCTTTGTTGCAGTCCAGGTTTTGACCATGAAGGCATATGAAGATATAGTATGGAAAGTTAACTTGTAGAAACTGCTCTTATAATGTAAACAGTGCCAAAGTGATAAAAAATTATTGAAATAGTTACTATAGTCATGATTTTAAATAGCTGAAAAAGCTAAGGCATATTCATAGTTCCATTTCTTTTATCCTTATACTTCAGTGGCCACCTATTCAATCAATGGCACAGAGCACACCTACACTGGTACTGACATTTTCCTACAGCAGAAACTGTTCTTCTCTTATATCCCTGGTAGATGCTTTGCAATATACTGAACAAGAATATATCTGTGCCCCATGCATTTCACAGTCTGTGAAACAAAAAGATTTCTGTGTGTAAATGAAGAGGAGAGTGCATGATGTGGTATGATACTGAGTAGCAGTAGTGGAAGACAGATACCCTAGTACATCAGTAGCTGAAATGCTACCCTTTTAATTTTATTTTTTTTAATTTTTATTTTTAAACCACTGGAACAAAAAGAAATTTCAAAAGAAATATTTTAGTGGTAGAATGAAATAGATCTGCAGAAATCCAGGGTGACCTCTCCCCATGTATGATAGACAGAATTGCAATAAGTGAACAAAGATCCTATTTGAAAATGTAATGAAATGAATATAGCAGTATAGCCAATTAGAACTGTGACTTGACCTCAATACTAAACAAAGGACAACAAGAAAGGTGACTATCAGCTAAGAAATACTATGAAAAAAGCTGTGGCAAGAAAGTGAAAAAAGAAAAGCAGATTCTTATTCATCCACTAAGCACACAACTGATTCACAGAAGTTCCCTTTAATTCAAAATACTGTTAACAAATGATAGTGGGGCAAGCCACATGCTAATGACCAAGTTTTTCAAAAGGGGGATTTGCCCTTTTGAGACAAAATCATAGCAAATGTAATTAGGAACAAATTCTACATGCTTAATGACTGCTGAACTACTTATCCATCACTGCATCAAGTCCATATTTGGTCCAAATTATTTTACTTTTATTAGTATTTATTGTAGGTTATATTTTTTCCCTTGTTTTATTGCCTCCTGTAAGTACCTGTAGCTCCAGTTTGTTCTCCTTGACAGCATTCTTTAAAGTCGAGTCACTCTATATGCCCACACTATCTCATCTCATCTCATTTCACCTTGCCAGGCACTTCTGTGTGACTGCAAGGGGTTTTTATTGAAGAGGGAGGATTTCACACTGAAGATTGCTTCTTGTGAATTCATCCATGAAGTGTTTTTTTTTTTCCTTATATAGCTATATATTCACATTCAAATTAGTCATTTTGCTGGGACACTAGAGAACAGCACAGAAGCTAAAAATAAATTCCCATTGTCCCAGACTGTCCCAGGTACTGGGACTTACTAGGACAGATTTTATTTGCTTAATTTTCTATTTTTCATTGTATGTCCTTATTTTTGTGTTTCTTAGTATATTTGCTTTCAACTCATTTGTTTTATTTTATACTGGAAAATTTATCTGTGAAACCTTTCAGCCAGAAGAAATTTGTTCTTTTAAATTTTGTTGAAGATTTTGACATTATTTTTGTGGACATTTCTGTCTCCAATCAGATGTGAGTTACAATGGCTTGCACTTATTTTTCAGGCTCTGTTTCCAGCCTTTGTGATTGCTATCTTTGAGGCAAACAATTCTATCAAATATGCTTCAAGAAATGGCCATTAATGAGAACAGACAAGAGAGAGAAATGGTCTAAATTAGCTCTCATATTACTGAACAAATGTGTTGTTTCTGTTCAACATCAAACTGTTCATGAGTTACCACACCAGTTACAAAAATCAGATTCAAAACCATAAGAGGTGCCAAAGTAATAGGTGACATCACAATCTTTTGTGCCAAGACCAAAGGGAAGAAGTGAGATGAATTTAGGAAGACATCAAAGAGCTGAAAAGGACCTTCTGTGTCTCAGGTTTATACTGCATTACCAAAGAGTTTTCAGCTTGTACTTTAAAATCAAGTAAGGAATGGTTAAATGCTGACAGTCAAGGAAAGTTCTACATACTTCTTCCACTAACAAAAGGTGTTAGTTCTATGGAAATACTGAAAGGAATCAGATTATATCCACAGCTCAATATGAATTTAAAGGTCTCTATACTTAGGCAAAAAAACAGTGGATATGTATTGCTACAGATACAAATTTAAAATCCCAACGACTGCCGCTTTTCTATCCAGTAAAAACCATCCTTGAGTGGGTAAGTAGTCCTCTAATGATTAAAAAAAATTTTCTCTGTGGTGAAGCACACCAGAGAAAAGAACTCTGCATAGTGAGATTTTGTTCAGACATATGTGCATCCATGTTCATGTAATATTTTCCTTTAATTTGGATTTTGCAGAAAGAATTTATTTCCACAGATATTTTAAATCTGAAATCTGTTCAGCCATCTAAATTACTGGATCAAATAAATAATTGGAAATATATGAATATTATCATATTGATGTGAGGATAAAATTCCTATAGAATTATTTTTAACATTTCTTTGGTTTCATATTGTGCTTATTTTTTTTACATTTAAAACAGAAAAAAGACACTGAATTAATTCTTAAGAGATACAAGCAGAACTGTTTACAGAATAATTTGGAGACTGTAAGCATGGTAAGTCACAATCTGATATTTAGTACATATGTAAAATATTGGAGAATTTCAGTGAAGTAGAATCTGTCTCATGGATTATTTTAGGATTGTTTTCAAAGATCAAAAAAACCAGAACAATTACACTGTTTGAATTCATTGTCTCCTCTCAATTAGATGAGGTGAATGAAATCATTCCCATATCTTGAATTTTCAGATCCTTTGGCATACATATCAGGAGTGTAACAGGAACCTAAATATAGTCTGCCTAGAAATTCCATCTACCTTTGTTGCCATAAAAAAATGGATATCCTGCATGCTTACACTGGCCACATGGTATCCCCAAAAGGCCCCTGTAAATATTTGAGCACACATTCATGGTTAAAGTACCAGAAGCGTGATGGGATTACACCAGTGACTCAAGAAGCAAAAATATACTTGAGCCCAAATCAAAAGATAATACCCCTTACCTATTTATTTGCCTTTAATTCCTGATATATTCAAAAACAATCTTGAAGCTGCTTCAGCTCACTACAATTGTTTTTGATTGATTTTGGATTTAGCACTTGTATATATACATATATACATACATACATGTGTGCATATCTATATATATAAACTGAGAGGGTATTTATTAATATACTTCCATATACTTTACCCATTATAGCTCTTTATCCCTCTCCCTGATCCTAAACACATACTGACATGTGTATTTCACAGATATTACATATTATATGTTTTCTTTCTTTTTTCTGGGCACTTGCACAAACTTCAGGACAGTTAAAAGTATAATTTGTTTAATGAAAATAATCTTATATTTGAAAAAGCTCTCATTTGAAAATACATCCATTGTCTACCAGAGTTTCAAGAATGTATCTTTATTTTCTTTAAGGAAAATCTCTCTCTCTTTAAAGGTCAAGTGTTAAATGGTTAATGGTATTGATTTATAGCTAATAGTCTCTTCATTTCTGTTATGGGAACTCTGAGAACTGGTTTGGTCTCCTAGCTGTGATAAAATGTAGGTTAAGTATGTAATTTATTATTTGTCCCTCTGTGATTAATTGATAATTTATAATGCAATACAAGCATTGCAGTACAATTAAGTATTGTAAATTTAAAATTTACAATACTTAATAATCCAAAATAATAATCAGCAGCCAGTTAAACAATAGCACTGGGTTAAATGGTTTTAATATCAATGATCAAGTGGTCACTGAAAGGAAGAAATCCTCTCACTTAAAGACCTGACTTTAGATTTTGCTGTCAAATGCTCCCTGTTAACCTCACCTTCCTACTTGCTGCTGAAAACTCAGAACTGATCTGGCACTTCACCAAAATCGGCCCTTTAAAATGCTTGAATCAGGATTTTAGTTCAGCAAATGCCTGTATTGTTTCAAAATCCGTGGGAAATTCCACATGGCCTGGAAAATGTTTTGTAACACTGTCAAAAGATCTTCTGTGTGCAAACAAATAAGACTGCAGCTCACTGTGTACTGGTCAATCAATGCAATAATTCAAAATAATAGTGCAATGATAGCCAAAATTGCTGTCTGCTATGTAAGGAAATTCATTATCATTCAAATATATGTCCAAAAAGTTCCATTTGTATCATCTATAGTATCCATGACAAAAAAAAAAAAAAATCCCTGCTTCAAACTGTGTATTGACTTTTCAATTTCTTAGTGAGTATTGGGGAAATTATCCTTTTATTATAGGGTTAGCATAACTCAGAAAACTCTTTTGCTCATTTGCTCTGTGGATTGAAGATTTAATGTCATTTAATGATCAGTGAATTGCTGTTGTAATAATTGTTTTTTTATTATTATTAAAAATAGCATTCGATTTCTGTATACCTCTGTTGATTGAATAATAATAAAAAAATAATGATGTAACCGATGCAGTTTTTGCACTGGCATTTTACTGAGCTAAGAAGCATGTCCTGAACTTACTTAATTATTGTATAATGAAACACAACAGAACTTATGATCACATGCTCTGTGCTTTAGTTGTAGTTAGTTTGTGTACATCTACCTGCAATAATTTAATGCATTGTGTCAATGCACCTTAAGAAGAGGTAAGCACTCTTAAGAAAGGAGCAGAGTGGGCAGTCAGACTACAGTAAACTGCTACTTTGTGTTTCACTTTGGTTTTCCCAATGAGGTAAGCTCAGCTGGTTGGCACATGGTGCTAATACTGCCAAGGTTGTGGTTTACATCCCCGTACCGGCCATTCACTAAAGAGCTGGGCTCGGTGATCCACGTGGGTCACTTCCAAATCAGAAGATTCTCTGATTCTGTCATAGTCTAAAGTGACAATGGCCACCAGACGGTTCTGCCCAGTCCAGAGCTGCAGTAAAAACCTTGGAATGCAGAGGTGAAATTGCTGAGTAATGCAGCAATTTCTATAATTCTAACCCTGAGTAGCTATATTGTTTCAATCAAACCCAGTCATGTAATAGCTAATAACACTACATGGGGAAAACTTGACTAACACTTGTTTCTAGTCTTCCATCACAAATGAATGACTATTCAATGTCGTCAGCAGCCACATTTAAAAAAAACCCCAGAGTTATAGAACTTTCACTTATACACACTTAAATAACACAAGTAACAATTATACACACTTAAATGACACAAGCTTGGAAACTATCACTGCATTTTATTAAATCAAATAGTATGTGCATTATGTTAAAATGCTAAAAAAAATCAGTTTGATACCCTCACCTAAGGTAACTGGCAGTCCATACAACATTACTTATCTCAATGTCTTCAATTTAGAAATGTCCTCCATCAAGCACTTAATCAACATTTCTTCATGACCATTTTGCTTGGTTTATGAGGAAAGCTTAAATAAATTCTGGAAAAAACTCTTCTATATCAGGTCAAAAGCCAGTTCTTAACACCATGTTTATTGACTAGATCCATGAAAAGACGTATCTTTCTCAAGTATTTGGATAGATCACTTGGCCATTCATCTTCTCAAGTAAATTCTGATTCATTTTTTAGCATATTCTAAATCACAGGAAATGTCTCTTTAGTGTTAGGAAATAAAGTTTCAGTACATTGTAATTCTTCAGGTATTACAGAACAATTATTATTATTGCAGAACAATAGCTATTCTATAATATTGAAGCAACCCAGTCATGAAATAAAAATATGACACCTCAGAAAGCATCAAAACACAGGACATTATTTCTCATTATTTCTCGTCTGGACTGATGTTTAAGGTACTCTATAATGTATGGTAATATTTTATTACCTATGCAACTACTTAGTTTTTCCACTTGGAGTGCTGCATTTATGTACACGACCTGTTCAATTTCTCATACTAGTTTTGTTACAACTATTAAATAATTTTTTTTTCTTAAGCTGTGTTATGTTCCTGGACATGCATAAAGATGTAGGAGACAAGATCATATCCAAACCACAACGAAACGGAATATAATTGATAATAAACATGAACTATAGTTGTGTGAAAAGACCTAAAGAAGTCTGTAGAAACCTACATTAAATAGACTTTGAACATAATTCTCATTGAAATATTGTTAACATTATGTACAGATGCAAGTGTATACAAATAGTGTATTTGTCAGAGCCCATGGAAAACTTACTAGTTATGAATATAGTCCTTCTATAATTCTCAACACTTTTCTGTAATTAGCTTGATTTCCACACACTCTGAATAATTTATAAGCAATTTCAAAAGAAGCAAAGAAAAGGTCATTTATTACTAAAACATCATTTTGTTTAATTTTTTTATTATTACCATGATAATGATAATATTTATCCATATGGAAAAAATTTATCTAAAGAAACAAATATCATTATGATGCTTGTTCATTTTTTCTCTTATTGCTTTGAAACAGGACTGGTAATAGATGTTGAAAAGAATTAATGGTGTATACAAAAACAATTAGATCACATGAGGGCCAGCATAGACTTGGGTTTGGTCTGCTGGTGACCATCTGTCCATCTTTGTGCTTGGAGAAATAGAGGACTTAACTGCAGCAGTAGATAAATCCTGTATCTGATTTGGAAAGCAATTGGCATACTGTTTTCATGAAATCTGTGATTAAGTGATTAAATCTATATTCAGGTACACAGAACGCAGTCACTCTGTTCTTCATTGTTTTGTGTATAACTTCAAACTGTTGCTTTCCACCCCCATGTGTCATTAGAATGGCTTTGTAACTCCTATAATCTTGGATTTTTTTTTTGTTACCTGGGGAAGTTTGAGGTAAGAAGGGCTTTTCTATCATATTTTCTTTGTCTTCTGGTCCATCAGTCTGCTACAGCTTTTGGTTTCAGTGGAAAAATGTGGAAAAAAAGTTGATTGCATTATAATTAATAACATCAATTAATAAGAAGAGAAATAAAAGTCCTTATAATTTTCAAACGTTTCTGCACTATGTGTTGGCTGACTAAAATGATAATGTCTGAGATCAGATACAGAGAGGCACAAAGACTCTTTTTTATACCTCTTTTATTATCCAGTAAATGACATTGTGATGTGAGTATACTTTGAAATTAAATTATGATATGGTCACTTGCTGGAACATTGGCAGACATGACATTGATTCCGCAGAAGATTGTAAAAGAGATCATTTTCATAAAATGAAATAGGATTACTTGCCATTACCCTTTTCAAATTGAGGAGAGCAAGTAAGTGCTGTAACAGCTGAGGATTCTAAAATGTGGTAGTCAGTGATATGTAGATGGCCTTCTGTCTTCTACAAACTATAACATCTCCCTACAGACAGCTCTGAATATGGACTTCAGACCTCTTCTGATTCTTTCAGATAATGATGTCTAAATATTACTGTAATAAAATAAAAAATGAAATTCAATACTAAGCAATCTTCCACTCATATGTGTATCTTCAAGTGCTATTAATTCTCCATTAGAGGATATTTTCTCTAAATAATAAAAAATAAAAATAAAATAATTGGCATTATAATTGGATAATAAAAGCAATAATTGGAATTTGGAAGTAATTGAGATTAAAAATGGGGTTTCAATTCATATATAAAACAAAATTGTGTGGGTTGGAAGTAACCTGAAAAATCATCTAATCCACCATGGCCAGGAACACTTTCCACAATACCAGGTTGCAAAAAACTCCATCCAACCTGGCTGTGAACACTTCCAGGGATGGGGTATCCATAACTGTTCTTAGAATCCGTTCCAGTGTCTCACCACCCTCACAGTAAGAAAAAGATATTTGTATTCAAAATATATTCAGAATGTAGATAGGTACAATTGACATCATGATGCTCAATATCATGTTGCAGAGTTTAAGGACTATTTGTTTGAATATACTCAATAACAATAATCAAAATAATAATTATTGAACTCTCATTCTTTTATTACTTTTGTGAAGTGTTTTGTCTTGACCATAGGTTTTTCAGGTGTGACTTAAAAATAGAAAACAAAATAAAAATTAAAAGAAAAAAAGAAGACAGAAAATGAATTTGATTAATCAGATTAAAATAATAGAAGAGCTCCCTTGGCTTACTCTCAGTAACTGATATGGCATGTAAGAATTAGAAAAGGTTTTATCCAGCCAAAAATATTGAGTTGTTGAGACAATGATATTCAAAAAAAACAGAAAAGTTACATGTATAAAATAGAGAGGTGATGAATTAATAGCAAAACAAAGCCAAGTTCCAAGATAATGGAAAGCTAAAAGAAGTGGAAAAACCAATATCCATATTCAACTGAAGTGCAGCAGAAAGGAGCCTGCAAAATGAAGTCTTGGCTCCTTGTCACCTCCTATGAGGATCTGACCCAGCAAACCCTTATTTCAAGACGTGATCAAGTAGACAGTTGAGTTATTAACTCAATGTGTTGGTGCTACACATCTCTGTGAAAAAAACATGCTTTGAGAGGTGGATTATACTTTTTTCTCTCTTCATCTTGAAGGATGAGATATGAATTTCTAGATGAGGACCTTAAAAAGCTCCATAATTTTCAGTTTCTAAAGGAAAATATATGGGTACATTCAACAAAATCAAAGGGAGATAAAAAATAATGATGATCCACTGGACTGAATGATAGAGGAGACACAATTTAACTGTTGCTACCACTCAGTAAAAGCAAGAATAAACCTTAATGCAGAAACATTAAAGCATCAAAGTGAAACATTCTGCAAATGCATATTACACTCATTTGCTACAGAGATTCAGTGCCCCATACAGAAATGAGCCTGAGCAAGAAATATAACCTAGAGTGTGATCAAGAATCTATACTGATATCTAAATTACCAATATAGAATTAATCAGAAAGTAGGAATGAAAATGCTCGTATGCTACAGATCACTGAACAGAATAATTTCTGGATTGCAACACTACAGAGCAATGTGCAAAATTCAAGTAAACCCTGTGACTAATGAACTCATGCCTAAATCCAAAAATGAACTGTGTAATCAATGTGACAACAATGAGTCAACAGAAGTGAAGCTTTCCACTCTGGTATGCCAAATAATAGATGGTTCAGAAAAAGATATTTTAAAAAAACCTGAAATAAATTATATAATACTTATATCTTCTTCTATTTTTATATTTATTTGTAACTTCCTTTAAAATCAATTAGGAATTGCTATTCCTCACCTTAAGATGTGAGAAAAGAATATCTAAGTTGTAGTGATTTTCCACTGCAGTAGAAACTGGAATTCAACAATGAACTGGTACTAAGAGTTTCTCCCTGATCTCTTGGCAATCCACTTAATCCTTCAAAACCATAGTAAAATTAGAATGATAGAACTGTTATGATCTGTTTGTAGTCTTTTGATAACAAATCTGTCATACACATACATGCATGAAAATACTTTGACTTAGTGTTCTGAAAAACTAGCCTGCAATCATGGTACTTGCCACTTAAGGCAAAAGTAATGCAGTTAGAGGTGAAATATGTTGATATTTGGTAGCACAGAAGGGCATTCTTGGAGCACATTTGCATACATTGTGCATGTTTAAGAGAGCTTGGCATTACAGAGTAAACCCTACCTTTGAATAGAGATAAGGTTGTAGTTTTCAGCATAGATAGTAATTTAGGCTGGGCCTGCCTAAATGCTTCTAGGGCGAGTATGTTATTAACCAAAACCAATGGCTTTTAGTATTATGTTATAAAGCTCAAACCCACAATCAGAAATAAGAAACCTATTGCAAGCATGTCCTGTTACTGGGGACTTAAGAAGCAGCTGAAACTCCGGTGAGGTGAGCAACTTTTCACTTCAGCATGTGATGCACCCTTGTGCAGGAGCTGAAATAACAAAATCTGTGGGTGGGTCTGTGGGAGTTATTTTCACTGTGTTTTAGTGGCAGGCACGGGAAGAGGGACAGGTGCGTGGATTGAGGAGAAGCTTGAAAAAGCAATTTATAGTGCCCTACACATCAACATACAAACAAGACTTAAAAATATGAGTGAAGAAAGGCTATTGTGAGAGGAGAAAAACAACCATCTGGCATTGTGGTGGCTTTCTGGAGATGGAGATTATAAATGGGGTTAGTTCCAGTGTTGAAATTAGGTGTTCTTTTCCATTAACTTTCTAATTAGTGCTTCTCTCTACCAGTTGAATCAATATTGTTTAACAAACTGCTTGGATCCTCCTGACAAAGAGGAAAATAAGTTCGATAGGAGTCAATTTTAATATCATTGCCCAAAATTCAGAGGATTTTGCCAGAGCTTTGAGCCAGGACTTTTTGTGGTGACATTTAATTTCAGCCCAGACCTCATTCCTGTCTATCAAGTCATAAAGGAACAAAGCCTTATCTGAATACCACTACATTGGGAAAAATCACAGTGTGCCAAAATGTGCATAACAACATCTGTATTTGTTTGGTTATGCCCCACCCTGCAGATCCTCATGACCTCCACACTGCTGAAGCACTTGTAATGAATTTGGTGGAAGAATCCAGCTGAAAAGACTGGGGAGGTCAGGCTGACTGTGTGAGCCTTGAGTGTGCTGCTGGGCACAGCAGTCTGAGGAGAATCAGGGAAAGCAAACTTTCTGCAAAGGTATTTGGAGTGACATTGAATTTTCTCTGAACAGCTTTGTTTCTGAGCACTTAACAAGTATACAAGATCCATCTATTCAGTGAGCTTTTCAATTGGTAATATAGTTCAGGACCACAAGACATCAAATTTGCATTCTTTGATAAGAAATCAAGAAAAAGTGCTACAATTTACTGGTGAACTGGTTAAAAGCCTTTCTTTCTGTCCCCAGTACATAATAGAGACACATACTTAAGAAACACTGCCTGGGAAACTTATTTCAAAATGAGGAAGATAGCTGTTGGCAACATAAAATATCTTTTCTTGTGTAGATTCACTGCTTCTATTCTTTCCAGGGGCAATATAAAAGAAACTGAGAACACCATCTTCTAGAAAAGGAGGAGTCCAGCAAATTGTCACACTGCTTGATGTATTTCTCCTCTCACCTCAGGACTATCTACTACATAATTGGCAATAAATTGTTGTTACTTCTTACTGTGGCAAATCCCTTTGTGACTTTTTATGTAGTTAGATAGACAGGTATAGAGAGAATAAAAAAACCAAAAACCATAGTGCTTAAGTGCTATCAATAAGAAAAGAATATTAGTGACAAAAAAACTTCTAAAAGGGGAAAAAAAAGGCAGAAAAAAACTTGGAATAAAAACTGTGTCTATTCATCTGTGTTCATTTTCTGTCCTCTTGTTAAAAAGGGAAAATAGATGTAAAACTGACAGCATTTTCTCATCTTCCCTCAGGAACCTGGAATTTAATCCATTGGATTAAAAGAAATACACACCTTGCTCAGGTCTCTGATATGTGCTCTTAATTATTCAATCAAGAATAAAGTAGTTTGTGCACAGGAATTCCAACACAATTTCTTGATTGTTTTTTTTTATTGGCTTATAATTTCTTTCTCAGGTAGGTTCCCTGAACACAGTCCAATCAACTTAAAATAGAAAAAATATTAGACCAATTATTTTTCTTGTGTCTTGATGTGGGGTTTAGATATGTACTGAAATGTTCTCATGACAGAAAAGCCACTAGGTTTTGCAGAAATATATTCTTTCTATTCATAGCACATCTTGTTTGCTATGATGAGAGCATGAGAGTAAGAAGAGAATTGGCTTGTTTTCAGATATTCTTAATGACAGAAATAGTTTAGGAAACTTATATTTAAGATCCAGTAAAGGTACAAATTTATCTTTCAGGACAAATTTTTTTTTTTAGCCCTGATTCTACTTTTTTAAAGGTAAAAGTAAAACTAATACATATAGTGAGGAGCATACTCCTGGATAGTCACTAAAGGAATGGGAAGGATGCAACTGGGCTTTAGTGTGTTTCTGAATCATACAAGAAAAACCAAAACTGTTAACTCCCTTTCATCTGCTCCTCATAATGGGTAATTTTGCAGATGCATGGAATTGTAATATCCTTTAGGTTGCACTTCTATTTGGTTTTCTGTGATATGTATTTTCTCTTGGAAAGCAATAAATTAAAAAATATTAACAGATTATTCTAATTACCACAGCTGTATTGGGCCTGGCTGAGCTGGAGCTCGTTTCCCATAGAGCCTCACAGCGCTGTGCTCTGCATTGGTAGCTGGAAAGGTGTGGATAAAAGGTGCTTTGGCTACAGATGAGCTACAGATGAAGATGCTGGCACAGCATCAGGGCTGTCCCTCTAACATTCCCAGCCCTATCAAGGCGCTGGGAATGGGCAAAATCCTGGGAGGGGACACAACGAGGCCAGCTGACCCAAATTAACCACAGGGATATTCCATACCAGGTGATATAAAAGCTAAAGGAGAGAGGTAGGATGGAGGTTATTTATTGAGAATAATTTTCGCAGTTACTGTGCCTACCAAAGTGTTACTTTCCATGAGGTGTGTGCCAACTTTGGTTTCTTTTGCTGTAGTAAACTCCTTTATTTTAACCTACTTATTGTTTTTTTATCTTATTTTCTCTCCTCTGTCCAGGTGGGGAGTAATGGAGTTGTTTGTGGGCACCTGGCATCCAGCTGAGGTCAACTCACTGCAACAGTCTAAAATAGTTTGTTTGTTTATGAAAAATGCATTAATGACACTGGTTTTTATCTAGATTTTGTGAAAGTCATATACAGTGGTTACTCTGTTTTAGCTGGAGAGCGCATAAGGATTTTCATTACTATGTATGTGCCAAAAAAACCTCAAAGAATTTTGATAGTTGAATCCATGCTGTATCATACTGCATTGTATTTACTCCAGGGAACCACCTTCACATCAGCTATGGTCATCTTGTGTAAGAAAATCTCACAATTTGTAGTTTTCCATTTTTAAACAATGTATTCTAATAGTTAAACTGTGGGTGAATAATGATTTTTTTTCAAATTGTCTTCATATAAAACATGTCTATTGTTCAAGTGCATCTATGATAATTTTTACATGAACTGTGGATTGTATCTCTATATAGACACCACTATATGGATAATACCTATTCTAAAAAGTCAATGATAAGAGGCAACTCTGACATTGTTCACATCTTTCTCAGTGAGGAACTCCACTGAATACAATATAAAGTAGATAAGATTTTAATAGCTTTGTCCTCTCTTCCTTTCTTTGGACCACTAGAAAATGCTGCTTCTGAAATAAATTTGCCTCTTTGACAAAATGTTGAATGCAATTATTTTCTTTTATGGAACAGTTCCTGCTAGGAATGCAAATAGCAAAAATATAACCCAGTCTGACCAGAATCAGCTAGCATGTGTAAAAACCAAGATCAGTCAAATTCATTTTGTAGTCAGTAAAGTTCCCACTGGCTTCAATACCTATATACTTAGGGTTTAAAATTCAGCACAAATATCATATGAGGGAGCCTTGTAATTTTTCCTCTTTCTCTGTTTTTTTAAACAATATAAATTATAGTCTTTTGTATTTCTTTTGCAACTTAGTTTTGTTCCTGTATTGTATATGAATGGAATTTTCAAAAGGCCTCAGGATTGGTGTAATGCAGTTTCTGCTGAAGTCTTTGACAATTTTGTCAGTAACCCAATGGCATCATGGAAACTAATGGCATTTTAAGAAATCCACAAAATGCTCCTCCCCTCACCCCCATCACCCTCCTAAATGTTAGAGTTAGGTTCTTTCTAAAAAAAGAAAAACAATGACCACTTTATCATTTTGTTGTTACTACTATTGTACTATTATTTTGCCTAATAAACCAAAGCTCTGTCTTTTAGTTTTGTAGCTTGTTTTCCTACTGTTAAAAAACATTATAGATTTGTATTTATAAGAAAAACTGTTGATTAAAAAATGTGGCTCAGTAAATGATCATCAGTAACCAAGCACAAACAGCATTAGATTAAATTTTAACTGTTGACTGTATTCAGGAGCCTTTAGTCACTGAATTGTTTTCTTCGGAAAACTTTTTGTTGCATAGACAATGAAGAGTGAGTGACACAGTCATTTCTTGATTTTATTCCATTTTCCTAGACTTGCAGGAATTGCCATAGTTTTGCAGCTCTCAGTATTTCTCAATATATCAGCATTTCACAATATGCAGTTGTAGAATTTGATGGGTTTATGTTGACACTCCTTTCAAATAAAGCAAGAGTCATGTAAACAAATGCTTAGCCTGTGGCAAAGCTCAGTTTTAGCTAGGGAGCAATGTGAACTGCTGGAGAACCAGGCTTTAGAGCAAATTAGTGATATGTTGTTGTTTCTCAGTGCTGTCAAAAAACCCTTTGCTGAAGGGTCCTATTGGGGAAATAATGTCAATTAGCAGTTCTGTGGAGTATCTTCTTCATAGTTATACAGAGAAGCCAGTAAGAACTGGGGGAAATTGTACAAATATTTGTTGTCTTGCTTTGTTTGCCTTTTCTTTTCTTTCTTTTGTTTGTTGTTTTTTTTTTTTTTTGGGGGGGGGGGGGGGGTTTGGGGGGGGGGGGGGGGTGGGGGAGTGGCATAAAAAGGTAAAGGAACTATTATAATTTAAGTTCTTACCACAATTGAGTGACCTTGTGGTACTCTTACAGTACTTGAACCACTCATCCAGTTTTTCTGATCTAGGAGATGAGGCGAAAGGGGGAAGAGTGCCAGAAAACATCTTATTGTAAATATGTTCTGATGAGAAATCCTGCTGGAAATTGATGCTTGCTAAATTTGCCTTTCTACTGCTTCTTCCTGTGGATGTATACCAGAAAAAAAATAGTATTTAAACAAGCTATTTTCTATTTTTGCTTTCCAAGTCAAAAAAAAAAAAAAAAAAAAAAAAAACCAAATAGCCCTTACCATTTTTCTAATTAAACTTCTGAGATTATTCAGCACAATCAGGTTTTGGAGGTTAGGTTTTTTTAAATTTCATAAAGGCATCATCCCGATTTTGCTCAGACTCCTCCATCCTTGATGAAAAGTTCAGTAATAATACAACCTAAAAGTCTAGAGCATTAAAAAAATATATATGTCATGTTAAAGATCTGATACCTACTTCTGGTTCAAAGTTTAGAGCACTTTATACTGGCCCAAGTGCTACTCAAGCACACACAGCAGAAAGCAAGTTGTGCCAAAGATTCTCCTTTTTGTTATTGAGCACTGAGAAGTAACACCTAATTCAGGTAAAACAACTGGCTTCTATTAGCTGAATATTCAGTGGATCTCTCTCTTCCAAAAAGTATATTTGTATACTTTTACATCCAATTCGGTATACAGAAAAATAGTAAGTACTGTTCCCAAATCCAGATTCTACACCACTCTGAGTCATGTCTATGAATCTCTTAGTAAATTGATTAAGGTACTTAATTAACTTCTGTCAATGCTAAACGTGTATACACTTTGATTTTCTCACTGATCACTTGGGCAGATCTGGGATATAAATACATTACAGGCAGCTCTGGGCCAGGTGATGTTTACCATTCAAAGAACGGTCAGAATGAAATAAAGGTGAGAAGCTGTGAAACCACACTCTGAAAGCAATTCTCCAGGCACAGTCCAATTTATCAGCCAGCATGCTTTTATCTGTGTAACTCCCTGAGGAGCCAGAGGATACTGCCATCCCATTGAGGACCTTTTCTTTTGTCATCTGCATGTCCAGTTGTGCACACTAGTGCTGCTACCCGAATTTTTGTGTGCCTTTTTCATATTGAAATAGGTGTATTTACTGTGACTTTTTTTTAACTAAGTCATCCTTTTTACTTGTAATTACATCTGAAAACATGTCTCAGTGAACTCATGGTAGAAAGATAAAATAAAAATACTCTAAAATATTCAATTAATTTTCATCATTAATTAAAGCATTGAATTTTAAAATTAAGTGAATATTCCATAGAGGTAAGTATAAAAATAAATATCTGGAAAGATTTTGCAATAACCAAATAATTGATTAATCTATTAATCATACTGCATGCATTTAATTAAATCAGAAGCATCAGAGGACAAACAGAGCCTTTACAGAAATGGATCTAGAATTATAGTAATTAAAAATAGCTAGCTGTTCTTTTGGTAGATAAGCTGTTTGCTATAGGTACAAACATGCTCTTTTTCTCTGTTTTAATAAATCAACAGGAGAATTCAGGTATAAACATGTATCCTGTTAGAGAGAGATTACTTTAGCTGATTTTCCACCTATACCATTTCCTTTTAGTGTGAAATATGTGAGCCTTTGGTTATGTTATTACAGTGTAATGATCAATAATTACTTGCAAAGAATCTGCGTTAAGGTGTTGAAGTGGCTAAATTTCTACCAATAAATTTGCAAGTAGGTAGATGTTCCAAGAAGGGCATTGACTTGGCTTCATTTGGTTCAGACTTATTATCCAGATGCCCACCTAGAAGACTTGGCTGGTTTCTTTTTCTTCCCTGCTCTTCCTTGTCTCCCCTTAGCTCATCTTGCCACCTGATGGCTTAAGAATTCTTGAGACAAGGAATTATAAGAAGCAAGCATTAGAACAACTTTTCATAAGTAGCTCAGAACTTCCTCCTAACACGTAAAATAATTCTAATATCCAATGTGTTCATCACTACTTCATGAACTTATGAGGAATTTCTACCTTTTCAATTTGCAAAGTGTCATATATTGGAACTAGTTACCAATGGCCATATTAGTGAACTGCTTAAAAGTCTGCAGTAAGTAAAGACTCCTGTCTCTATTCCTCAATCTTTGTCTCTACCACTCTTTCTATGAGGCAGTTCTGTATATTGCACTACTCTGATCTGTAAATCCTAGATATGAAAATTTATTTTTTCTATAAACTCTTTCATACAGATATTATTTGATTCTTTGTCATTCAGATTTATTATGCTGAAAATATATTATATTGCAAGTTTTCTCTCCCAGGGAGAGTGTACTTTTTTCTGCCACTATTTTCTCCCCTTCCTGCTGTTCATTTCCTCCCTCTGATTCAGAACTCTTATTTACAAAATCTTTTACTATGGTTGAGAACTACTGCCATTAGAGAAGTCCCACAAGATGGTGCACTGACATCTGTATTTTTTTGGACCCATACTGAGAAAGTATGTTAAAATTATGAATTATTCATTCAAGTGACTAGTCTTAAAAAAAATCATCCTAAATTGTTTTATTTCCTGTTGTTTTGACAACAGGTCAGATAAACACTCTTGAATTTTAAGAGAAGGCCGTGGGAATCAATGCTAGTACATAAGGAAATAGTATAGTACAGCCCCTAAATTGAAATATCAAACCTTAGGACAGTATACAGACAAGGCATTCCATTCATAAAGAATCACAGAGGCAGTTACTGAGTTCAGTCTGGGTTCCCTTGGGAAGCTTTGTACCTGTTGGTGTCATCTCTACATTGCTATGTTATATTTTTATTATACCGAGATAGAAAAAGAACTATAAATAAATGCTTCCAGAGTGAAAAAATCTTTTATAAAGAAAGAGACTTTTTGAACATAATGAAAAAAAGTTTATTAACACAATTTCCTTTCCTCATTTTTTTTTTAAGGGGTTCAGAATACATAACATTCCAAGATCACAGATACCTTCCAAAGATACATCCTACATCTTGCCATTTAGTTTTGTCCATCTGGGAGGTCTATAGTTGGCATAGTTGCTTGGGATTTCTTTAGGTTTTTTTTTAGATTTGAAAATTTTCAAAGATTATGATTTTTAAAAAAATTATTTGAAAGTTATCCTTTTTTTTTGTAAATGTTTTCATTGAAATATGAAAATGTCACAGAGCATTCAAGCCTTTCCTTCTAAATTTGCAATGAAATTAAAGCATGCTGGCATTTTAAATCATGTATGCAATAATTATATTGACTTCCTTTTCCTAATAAATATCTGAATTTTCAATTTTGGATGCCCTCTCTCATTTCTGTTCTTGTTTATATGTTGTTTCTTTGTTGGCTGGTAAAGTCAACTCTTATGGCCTATATCCATACCTTTCCTTTGAAATTTAAGTTATTAATAAATAAATTCTCATCATGATGACCTTTATGTATTAACTACTTTAAGATCCTGGAAAGCTTCAGAGTCAGAGGTGAAACTAGATGAGAGTTCTGAAACTCAGAACTCATATATTTCAGATCTCTGTTTTGAAATAAATGTTTTATTTCTGAAAGGAAAAGTGATCCAATAGATGGTTAAAACTTGACATTCCATTTCAACAGCATATTGGAGAAGATATGTTTTGTTAATGCACTTTGCTAGTTTTAATTTACAGGTCTTGGTGTGTTTCACAATATCATTGATCCCTTCTTTCATATTTTTCTTCTTCTGACAAATAGGTCTGTTATTTTGGAAAAAAAGAAAACAAGACCAGTGAACAAATATAAATCAAAGAACAAATTGTAAATTTTCAGATTTTCTTATATTCTGTCTGAAAAGGTGCAAACCAGCAACTAGAAAGTATTTGAGATGTGCCTCTTTAAGACCAACTTCAGAGAAGTTTCCTGTATTCATTGCAGAAATACTCACACACCCAAAAGGACAAATTTTTAAGTTTGGAAGTAAGATTTGCAACCCTCCTTCAATACTTGATATATATTGCACATTGTTTGTACAATTATTGCTTTGAACATCATTTAACATCTGTTCTTGCTATTTTGCTGCCCATTTCTGAACCTTTGCTTCTGAGACACATTGATGATTTGGCTGCTTAAAAATTACATAGTGTTTCTTACTTGGAAGGCTAAGAGTCTCTGGAAAGTTCTTAAATTAATATAGTTTCAGGGCAAGCCTATAGGTAAATACTGAGAGACAAGACCTGCAGAAGCAAATATAAATTAAAT
Organism: Chloebia gouldiae; assembly: GCA_003676055.1. Taxonomy (NCBI): domain Eukaryota; kingdom Metazoa; phylum Chordata; class Aves; order Passeriformes; family Passeridae; genus Chloebia; species Chloebia gouldiae. Next base: position 13,693,550 of record QUSF01000004.1, read on the forward strand.
GTTGAGATGGCAGTAGAGTAGTTAGCTACTGTGTAGAAAAGCAAAGTCCACTGGTTAGAACTTTGTTGCCCTATTAAGTTAAGAAGGAAAAGGAAGATTTAAACATGACCTAATTACAACTGTCCTTAATAGTTTATCTCTAAAGTAGGGACCAGAGAGCCATAGTAAATTTACTTAGATAAACAATCACACAACATAAGCTCAGCTCTGTTTGTTGTGGGATAGGACATTCTTTTATTAAGTCTGTTTGTGAGATGTGTTAAATTAAACTTGAAATTGCATGAGAAGTTTGGCTGAGAGAAATTTTGAAGTGTTCAGGAAATAGGATGGTGGTAGAAAATACTGTAGCTTGGCATGCCAAATGGTTTGGATCAGCACAATTTTACCACGTGTAGCAATAAGAGATTTCTTCAGAAAACAAAAATATTTAAACTATCGATCTTTGTTCTGTCTTACCACCTGAATGCTAGTGTCTGAGATAGAATTGAGCTATTTAACTAAATTCTTAAAAGTTCTTGGTATGTTCCCACTGTTTTGTGCTCATGGGATAATTTGGTTTTGAGACATGTTTGTCCACGAAATGGAGAGATTCTATTGGTGTTCTCTGTTCAACTGCAAGTGATTGCAAGGCACTAATAGCACTTCTGAGGTCCTGGATGCAGCAGAATTTGATTGGCAAATTCTACATACCCGGGAATTCTGGGCCACTGAATACACCACACAAACTGAATAGACTGTGCTTTAACAATAGAACTGGTATGGATGAAAACAGGATCTTTGGCACATCTGGAAATATTGAAAAATTGTAGGGAAGGATAGAATGCTGTACAGATATTTAACAGTGTATTTGCAGGAATATTTTACCCTAGATTTCCATTACTGACTGACTGAAGAATGACTTCTATGGTATGCTCACGTTAAAGAAAAGAAAAAAAAAAAAAGAATAGCACTTTTTGAAAATTTTATTTCATTGGTACATAAATAAATAAAAAGAATATATTTTTAAATTAACCTGATATATAATTTCCCACAGTTTTCCCAGTAACTTAAAAAAGAATAAATTAATATCAATAAATTGATATTATAAATGAATATAAATGAATTTCACTGTTGTGTGATGTTTTACCCTTGAAAAATAATTTTTGAGATATGTTTTTATTGAAATAATGTAAGTCCAAGTAGCAATGGTGCAGTGCATATGCTGAATAGAAAAGGCTATCCTCAAAAGGACTGTCACATACTGGGGGTGTGCATTTAATACCAAGAGGCATGGGAAGACTAAATAGCCAATAGCAATGCCAGAAGTATTAGTGAATCTTTGGAGGTCTGGGTAGAATGGTGACTGGAGCTACTGTTGTCTTAGACAAGAACAAACTCTGTAAATGGGTTTGAGTGCTACAAACCCTTTCTACTATTCAATGCCACTTAGAGGGTGCATTATGCCTAAACAAATGAAATGAGTGATAACACTCCTGTCTGCACTGACCCACTGACAGTGTTCCAATCAATTACTTTTCTAACCCAGCTGGCTCTTCTAGTCTCAGTCAATGAGATCACAGATGAAGCACTCATTCCCCATTTCCTTTGTCTGAATTAATATGGATTTGCTCATGAACTTAACACAATTTTGTTGTAAGAACATAGTAAAGAAAAAGGTTTCTCAACTTAGAAGGCTTGTGACAAAGTGAAGCCAGCAGAAACTTTTCTATTTATTTTAATTAAAATATCACTAGGCATTTACATGAGATAAAGACTGAAGTTACAGATTCCTGTGAAAATATCTAATTTCAGAGAACAAGTGATTACTTGTGTATGATCAAGTTCGACCACTGCTGGAAAATAAAGAAAAGGTTAGGATTAATATCTGTGGTGTTAAGGAAGAAAAAAAATAGGTATTAACAAGCTCTTGACAAGGTTATGTGTTGATTGCAACCTTCCCAAGTCCTTTACTGAGCTACCAAAAGTGTTCGTATTTTCCCTCTTAAGAGTTTGGACCTTTAAAACAGTCTGGCAGGATATTTCAGAAATAAATATATTTTTGTAATGCTCAGCTAATAGTCAGCATTAGACAAGTAAAGCCACATTTAAGGATTTGAATATGCCTGACCTGTTTTTCAGAAATGCTGAACATCAACAACTCTCAGTGTCGTCAGTGTTAGTAAACAGCTGAAAAGTGAATAAATAAATACCCAGGTTTAACTGCATCCAGCAAATAAGTGCCACACAGCTACACATGCAGTCTTCTCACAGTGGGATGGGGTCAAGAGAATTGGAAAAGTAAATGTGAGAATATCCATGGGTTGAGATAAGAACCATTTAAAAATTGAAATTAAAAAAATCATCACCACCACCACAAGAGTAATATCGATAAGGAAAAAAATATAGTGAAAAGGAAAGTAACAATAAGAAATAAATGAAGCCAAAGAAAAACAAGCTATGCAAACAAAAACAATTTCTCACTACTGACTGACTGATTCCCAGACATTCCTGAGCAGCAGCTCCATGGAAAACCTTCTCCACAGTTTTATTAGTGAGCCTGACATATGGTCTGGAATATCCCTTTGTCCATTTGGGGTCAGCTGTCCTTGCTCCATCCCCTTTCAACACCTTATGCACCCAAAGCCCCCTTGCTGGTGGGGGGCAGAAAAGGCCTTGAGCTCTGTAAGCACTGCCCAGCAGTAACTAAAAAGTCCCCAAGTTACCAGCATTGTTTTCAGCGCAGATCCAAAATGTATGCCCATACTAGATACTATGAGGAAAATTAACACTACCTCATCCAAAATCATCACAACTCAACAGCCAAATAAAACCCCAGGCCCAACCCCAAGCAATGCTTTAAGTGCTTATACAAAACGTTGTGCCCTTAGCAACCATTCTCTGGAAAGTATGGAAGGTTCTCTGTTACTCAAACATTTCTCTACTTCTGCAAGATTCCAGTAAACTTAAAGAAGTGAAAAGTTCCTTTCTCAGTGTCCTAGGGTGACATTATGATGCTTATCCTCAGTGAGATGGTGGCTAACTAAATGTAGAGAAGATAAAAAGAAAAGCTGGCTCGTAGTACTGAAAATACAATGAGAAATTTGAACACTATTTGTTACATCCAGTGGTTAAGAGTCTAACCCTTTAAGTTAACATTATAATAGCACTAAGACAGAATCTAAAATACTGTACACCATTTGGTAAGTATTACATACTTTCAACATGGAAATTACATCAGCAATAACCTCTTCTAATTAGGCTTTCTTTAAAAAAAGGATGGAAAAACATGGATTGAATTTTGGCTCTCCTCATCAGTCTTGAAAACAAGAAATCCATAAATGTAGTCAGACAACATTTAGAAAGACATAAAATAATTTGAATCAACTCAATAATATTCCACTGTGGGCTGTTTTTGCTATCCATTTTAAGCCAAAATAATGTCATCATAATTCTGTGTATAAGTTTGCCTCATAGGATAGGATTTTTATAAAGGCTTTAGGATATCCTACGTAACTCACTAATTAGATTTTCAAATTTACAGAAACAGACATGGAAGTCAGAAGACATTGATTAATAGGGTACAAAGTCATTGCACATATTTAAGTGTGAAAACTCAAAGGAAACACTACAGTAGCCACATTGTTTGTGAGAAGTCGTCAAGCAAATATGAAGTTTTCTCTGACACTGTTTTTAAACTGCATCCCAAATTCTATTCAGTACAAACATGTTGGGATTATGTGCAAAATGGTAGTTATGTAGGGATAGGAAGTTATTTCTATTTTTATTATGCTTCAAAAAGATCTTTGTTTCACATGACCTAAATTTCAGGCTTCAACTTATAAGTATCCATTAACACTCTTAGAAATTACCTAAATGAATAGTTATAGATTCCAGAGAACCATCTTCTCCATTTGAAAAGCAAAACGCTTCTTTTCCGATACCTAAATATACCAGATTTTTAACTGAAAAAGAGAGACAAATATAGGTATAGTAAAGAAAAATAACTAGTAATCAGATGAAGTGGGCAAATGGATGAATTTCATTTTTACATATTTATATTTTTTTTTGTTATATTTATAACATAAAGAGCTTTTTAAACTCTGCCCAAAGCTTATGAATGAGAAAAAGACACTGTCAACATAAGAATGTGTTTCTAAAGTGAAGAAACTGAACTCATCCACATGCAAGTCACAGCACAAAAATTACCTTCTTTTTGCCAAGACATCTCTAGTAAAACACCTGATGATAAAGAAAATACTCCCCAGGAACACTTGCCCAAGAGAGAAAAGCCTAGGTACTTCTGCTAGCCACTGAAATCTGACAAACTGATCAACTGCCTGCAGTGTATTTGGGTCAGTCAGCAGGATGAGTATGTGAAAAACTTCAGATAGCAGGAATAAGTAAAATGAATATAAAGAATTGGAGCATCAGTGATGCTGCAGCTCAGCTGTGCATCAGAACTGGAATGTTAGGGAGGTGAAAGATATCTTTTGGCACTTCACCTGTCTTAAGTGTAGACATAGGCCATGTAGTCTTTCTGCTGTTGTCTATAACCAAATACAGGGTAGGTATAATCCTAACTGATTGCCATGGGATGCTACTGCGCTTATTCCAAGCACATGCTGGAATAAGTAATGTCACACTCAAGAATTTCCATGTGTAGTCAGTGACTTGATTAAGAAGGAATTCAAAATATTTATAAGACACACATCTTGTCTGTGCTGGTAAGAAATTACCTCAATGATATGTCTTAAAGCAGTTCACAGAACAGAAAATCCTTAGCATGATAAAAGAGATTTTATATGTGATTTAATATATTACTACAGTAGAAACTTCGCAGATAATTTCAGGTGGGTTTTTTAAAATTTTTTCTGACCTTATAACTGTTAGTACAATCATCTAATCAGGCAGTTTTTAAAACTAAACTAGACTTTTCATCTGGGTCAGCTCTTTGAACTCACATTCTGTTTTGTTGTGATTGTCTGTATTTGTAGTATTTCTCTGATCTGTGCTTATTATCCACCATCTCAGCAGCTGAATAAGCATTTTACAAGTCTGGGTAACAGTTTCAGATCAGATAATCATTTTTACTGACTGCTCATTTCAGTCAGCTAATAATTTAAAATTTGTTAATGATTGTCTTCTATCTTTTTATAGAGAGCACAGCACAGAGTGAGTCTGAAATATATAAATATCAGATAAGAAGTTTTAAATGTAAGATGAGATTTGCCCACAAGAATCAAGGAAGCCACAAAGCCACAATCAACTTCATGTAAAAAGTAGAAATTAATGTTAAGCTCTATAATTACTTTACAATTTAGAGGCCTCACATATATGCAGAAAATATCCTTTTGTAATGTGGTTGAAATTATATTTCTGAAAACAGATGCTTTCTCTTGCCATCTGTCATAAGCCTGTTTGTACCCTAGCCTTCTTATTTTTTATAAGCCAAAATAAATAAAACAAAAATGTGTCCTAAAATGCACTGGTAAAATAGTGTCAGTTCATTAATCTTCATACTACGTCATTTTCTTGTGTTAATACATAGCATATTTTTCTCTCTTTTACTGTGAAAAATAAACTTATCATAATTTTATTTATTAGCATTTTTTTTTGAAAGTTAAAAATTTAAAAGTTTTCTAGTCCATTCCAGACAGACTTAACAGACTGAGGATTCCCTCAGCAAAAATCTGTGAAAATGTTGCAGCCGCTTTCTAACCTTGCAAACATAACCAAGCTTATGATCAAGGAAGTCTTGAGAAGCAAATACCCTGGTCATGACCCTTGCACTAAAAGCCAGGAAAAGGCTGCTCTGGGAAAAAGGTAGACCTTTAAAATCTGTGCAACTGCTCTAAATTTTGATCTTAAAGTTAGAATTCTTTCATTTACTATTAAATTCTGTACTGCAGAGTATTTTAAAATCTATTTATACATATAAAGTGCCCTGATCAGATACTTATAAATAGGTAACAGTAAAAAACTCAACACAGTAACCAGCTGATATATTTATATATATATATATATATATATATATATATATATACACATACACATTATCCCTATATCTATCTTAGTCTATCACAGCTGCAATGACTCTATGTGTATTGAGTGGGTTTGACAAATATTGGCTGATAGTTCACTTTATTAAACCAGATTTTACGTACTGGATAGCAAATTTAAGAAGCTTTAATGTGTAATAGATCACAGTAGGTTGATATGTCAGCTCTGCTGGAATGTGGTTTTTCTTTTCTTTTTTCTTCTGCACCTTTTGCTTTTTCACAATGATATCTTACTTTAGATGCAGGCAAAAGAAGCTATAAAAGGGATAATAATAAACTTGTGCCTCAACTCGAGATAAACAGACATTTCAAAGAGAAAATAAGAGAATTTGCCCATGAGTTAAATGGTTCAGAACACTGTGATTAATATAAAGTTTATTTTTGTCCTTCCAATTTCTGTCTGCAGACCGATAAGAATGACACTAACGTGTTCTGATTTAACAGATATTTTATGGCTGGGACCTTAGAGTGCACTCGAGTCTTTTTATGACCAGGGAACCACTGTGTGCCTTAGTCTTCAGCTTGTTATAAAGAGAAATAATTGCCCTAGGAGAAGACAGTAAGAAGTCTATCACAGCTTCAAAATATAGAGGCTGGAAAATATTTCATTTCTTTCAAAACTACTGTCTTTCTACTGCACTTCACAGCAACTGATAAAAAGGTACCATATAATCTTGTGGGTCTGTGAAAATATTGGTATGTCGGTAATATTTGTAAAATATTTTAGAATGTTATTACTGAATGACAACATTAAATCTCCTACCATTTAGCTATAGTTTATATGTTTCATTTTTTTCCTTCACGCATGTTTATTTTGGACTCAGAAACATGCATTCAAATTACTTTCTCAAGGGCAGTTTAACTCCACAGTAAGACAGATAGTACAATTAAAAATTATTTTCTTTGGAAAACTTATAAAACTGAAGTCTTTAGTGTCTGTTTATGGCATATCATAAAGTTGTTTTTGTGCAAGCTTGAAAAGTATTATTGTGTAAATAGTAAAGATTAAACAAGAAAAAAATGGCTGGAACGTTCACATATAAATTCCAAATTAAGTTTTTCTCAATAAAAACAGATTAAATGTAGAAAGCTTAGATATAGGTCGCCAGAACAACAAGCACTGCAGACTCCTCTACAAGGTGCCATGCCAATTGCAGAAATAAAAAATCTTCAAAGCATTTGTATACTTCTTATAACAAATTATTTTGGGACACTGTAGTATCATTTTTAGACAGTTACTACTCAATAGAAATATAAATATTTACAGTGTCATTCTCAGAAACTTGAACCCAAATTTGGGGTAACAGAACTTAGCAACTGCTTAGAACAAATATTTTAATCATAGTCTGTATGGATCTATGATAAATGATCTTGTAAATAATTTTCTACTTTGACTTAAGGATGCTAAACACCACCCAGATTTTGACATAACACAGAATCCAAAACATTTAATATTAATATGCCCAGACTACCAGGACTGACACTTTAAGTTATTTACTGATTCTCCAATAGTCAGCAAGATATAATAGCCAGAAGAATAGGCATTCTTTCTTAACAACATGAAACCATGGCCTGCTTTGGTCAGATATATGAGATATACACATGAAAAACATGTCCATACGTACTCTAATACAGTATCTAAGCTGTCAGAGTTTTTTCTTAAAATAAGACATTTTAAAACACAATGGGAAAAAATGGTTTTAAAAATCTTCACATTATACTCCAAATTATATTAGCTTAATTTCATTATTTTCTAGGAATACTGATATGAACATTTAGGAATCCTGGTATGAAACTCATAAAAATCTAGTTTTCCTTCTATTCCCTCCCTGTGTGGAAAGGTTTATTTCTCAAATCAGTGACTTTAGTGTCATATTGGCATCATGTATCCATCCTGGCAAGAAGGCATCACTGAGTATGTGTGGGTGTTTGCATGTGAGACTACACATACATCTTATCCTGTGTGCATGCACACATGTACTTGTGTGTGTATAGACATGTATATACACACATATATCCATGCTTGATCATTTAGTTACAAAAGACAAAATTTAATCTTCTGTTTTTAAAATCTTTCAACAGTTTATAAGGCATACCACTAAAATTTTCAAAATAAAAATTATTGATTGATTTTTTTGGCAAGAAGCACGGAATATAAGTAAAGGCATTTACCATTATATATAGAGAGATCTCTATTTTCATTTATATTTTCATTTAATGTTTTTAATGTTTAATTAACCTTAAAATTTTCATTGTGCAAAGATGAAATACAAAAAAAAAAAAAGCAGTTTTAAATTCTATTTATGTCATCCACTTGTAAGGGTGGAGGGAGAGCAGAAGAAAAACAAAATAGCAGTCTGTTGTGGGTGGGTATATTTAAAGGACAAAAGGATGACAAAATAATTATGGCAAGCTTGGAATCTTATTAAATAGGATCCAGCTGAATTTATTGGACAGAAAGCAGGAGAACAATGTCCAAGCAAAAGAAAAGGGATTTATGATCAAAAAATTATTCAATTTTTCTAGAAATATATGGGATCTTTTAATAAAAATATGCATATGTGTACCTGTAGTTTTTTAGATAGACTATATATATAAGGTAGAGAAAAATATCCCGACAAATTCTAAGTTATTTTCTCTCTATCTAACCCCACTTGGCTGAAGATAAAACAATATTCATACGAATAGTGTGAGAAAAATGTTCTCCTATAATATACAATGCTTTCAGGATGGAGAATTGACATAAAGTCTGCAGAAAATATAATTTCTATTCCCAGCTTGGACTGATTACTGAATCAAAGCAATTCAGAAAAGTATACCTTCATAGGTATTGCCATAAACAAGTGTATATGAAAGCTGGCCATTCCCTAGGCAGTTAAGGGAAGATATGTTGACACTCAATGAGATTTAACTGGCATATAATCAGAAAGACAGCATATGAAGAGTGTATAAAGAGCATATAAATAGTTACAGTGGTTGCAGTAAATTAAAACAGGGTAGACATTCCTGTACCAAAACAAGGATGACAAAATTGCTTATCAATATTAAAAAAAAAATAAAAGAAGTGAGAGTTTATTAATTTAAGAAGGATGAAGGATCGGGACCATCCTGTGTTTGCCCATGGTGTAGCTGCTGGGTAAGTATAGCCAGCTACAGAGGGAAGGATTTTCAGAGTCTTGGGGAGCAGGTCCACCAGCCAACACTCTGCTTTAGTGTATGTAGATGCAGGGTTGCAGTCCTGTCTCCTTTATTCATGCATTTTGTGTGCACACAAATATTCATGGAACTTAATACATTTTAAGAGAAAAAAAATCTGAATTCAACAAAATAACAGAATCATTGAGCCCTTTGTAAGGAGAAGGAGTTGACAAATCCTGCGGGGAAAATAAATAGAGATATCATTGTAATCTTATAATTTTAATTCTCCCAGCTATGTCCTACAGTTACCTACACATTCATTTATTATCCATCACACTTTTATAGCTAGGAATTCTTTTTTAAAAGAGTAATATCATTAAATATTTGACCCATGCTACTTTCTCTAGTGTTCTCTAGTCGATCAGGTTTTATGTACAACATATAGCAGAAGCATAGAAGAGTGACCTGAAGAGAGTTTGAAATTTAAAATTCTCTCTTAAATGACCTACCTGCGCCTGTGCACAGCAGTGTGTAATTGTCCGTGTGTATGGCCATGTTTTCATGTCTGTATCTTTGTGCACAACAGGTTTCAGCTTGCCATGCCTGTACTCTGACCTAATAAGCAAGCAGCCTAATTGCATGTCTATCATGCCCAAGCCAGTAAAGCTCCATTTCAGTTAATTTTATTCTCCCAGGAATAGCATTTGTCTACAACGGCTGAACAGCATCTGGCTGGTGTAATGTGGGCACACACCTATGTACACATTTTTTGTAGACACTAGAAACTCAGTTCTCATCATATAAGTCTAAAAATATTACTCTCAAAAAAAGGTTGGGATTTATTCCACTAGTTTTTATGGTGAACTGTACATCATGCAAACTTACTTTTTTCTCACAAAGAAGCTCCTTGGATCTTATAATTGTGTTGCTGAGTAGCTTAGTCTTTGCATGTTCCTCTTGGTAGAATCCAGAGTTTTTTAGGTCTTGTTTTTCTCAGGTGAACTTTTACTTTGTATTATTTGATTCCATCCTCTTTCTATGGTCATTTATACACTGCAAAACTCTACAAGTGTTATTCAGAAAACAGTATGATCCTTGAAAGTCCATTTAGTAATCTTGTCACACTCATTAGTACCTCTTAGTGACTGTTATTCAATTACCTTTTCTCTAATTACTTAAATGCTCTCTGTTTGCTGATTATGGATTAAATCCTCTGATAGGCTAGGATCTCAAAGGGTTTTTAAATCAATATTTTATGTGTCATTCATAGATGTGGCCAGTTAGGCTTAGCTAACAGCCAAATGTCCACACAACAGCTCATACACCCTTCCTCCTCAACAGGGCATGGAGAGAACACAGGATTAGAAAGCTGGGTCAAGATACAGACAAGGAGATTGATGCAATTCACTGTCACAGGTGGAACATAGTCACTAGGTAAAAAGTTCATTTAATTTATTGCCAACTTGGGTAGCAAGAAAGAAGCAGATAAACTTTAAATCAACATATTTTCCCAATTCTTCTCAGGTCCTTCTCTTCACACTGAGCTCGCCACCCTGAGCAGCACAGTGAGACTCTGCATTTGGTGTGTATATTACAGTTTGTATATCGTAGTTCCTTTCTGCCACTCTTTCCTCATCAGCCTGTTCTTCTGCTTTTGCATTGTTTTTCCATCAGACATTGTTCCTTCATGAATATCCAACTGCTCCAGCGTGAATCCTCCCCAGGCTGCAGTAGTTAGGTACCCTGCTATGAAGTTTTCATTCTCTTTCTCTGACCTCTGGATTTTCCTTATTGTTTGTCATACTCTTTGTATCCTCTTCCTCTCTCTTTTCTGAAACATGTCTCCCAGAGATGGCACCACGTTTCTCCGGTGGTAGGATACAGATGGAATTGGCTGTGTCTGGCACAGGCCAGGCACTGGCATCTTTCCACAGAGGCCACCCCTGCAGGCCCATCCTCTCCTGCCTCTGCCTCTCTGCTACCAAAACCTTGCCAACTGCACCCAGTGTATTAGATTTAAATTTTCAGAAATATAATTGCAATACTGAGGATATAACATATTAATTTTATTTCAATTATGTGCTCCTTTTGGGACATTTTTTCCATATCGGATAATGAGGTCTTGGATGAAAAGGAGGAGTTTTACCAGTACTTTGTGAGAGGTATTCTTCATAATCTATACATTTTGTGGCCAAGGGGTGACTAAATTCCTATGTTCTAATGTACTATATAATGCAGACTGCATGGTTCCAGCCCTTGAAATTTATCCTATTCTGATCCTAATAAATGATATTTGACTAAAACATATGTGTTTAATCTCAGCCTCCATAGTGACTTCCTTCAGTTTGAGGTGACTGTAAGGAATGACCAAGTCCCTTCAGTGATAACCTGACATGTAAGAAATCTTAGATATTATTTGGGCTGTATGTTTGAAGACATTCCATGAAACTTCATGCAAAATGCTTGCGCTGTATATATAAGTAAATAAAATAAATTTTAAAAAATAAGTTAAAGCTCACAGAAATATAAAACAACAAAAAAAAACAAAATTCACCAAGCACAACCAGGAAACATTTAGCAACATCTGAAAAATAAACAAATGAGAAAAATTTTGCATGATGTGGGAAAAAGAACAAAGAAACTAGTTTGTTTTCCTCACAGAAAATTCCCCATACATTCTTCATAAGTAAACCTTGATGCATTGAATAAATACTAGATTCTTTTATGCATATTTCTTTTTATTCTTGTAAACAACTTCTGGACAAAAGAAATTACTTGGGAAAATCAAAAAACCAACCAAACAAACCAGTTATCCATCCAGCCATATAGTCTTAATTAATAGATTTTAAATAATATAGAGAATACAAGGCTTTTCTGGTTTTGAAAATTCATTATACTCAGGTTTGTATGTTATAGCACCACCTGTTTTTTCTTTTCTATACCATGTATTCTATGTCTGAAACATAATCCATTCCAACTGAATAAAGAACAGTTTTCTATTGACATCCTTGACAGAGATCTTCCAGTTCAGCAAGCTAATAGGACAGCAACACTACTATTCAAGTAAACTCATGCAAGGGAGTTATGCTGATTTACCAGAGCTCTGACATCATACTGACAATGTCTGTAAGTTGCATTCAGCCTCACTGGCACTGTTCAGTCTGAAGTTCAATCCTGGGCCTGCTGTCTACCAGGCTGTAGTCAAGAATCTGAAGAGCTACTGCATGAAGAACCAATGTGAAATGACTGTTGTCAGGTATATATATTTCCCTCAGAATAATCTCAGGTGTCAAGACTGGATAGTGAATACTCAGGCTTGTTAGTGAAATTGCAATAAATCTGAATCTGGATCAGCTGTTCAGATAGAAAACAAGTTGAGGAATTCCATTGTTGTTATCAAATGAAATATTTGCATAAAGGACAGTAAATTCATCCCCAAGTGCCTTTTTGAAAACTACTGTTCTTTATTTCCTAACATTACTAGAAACATTTTGTGTCACCCTCCAATAGTGGGACTAGCTCAAAAGATGAGCAATCAAATGTAGCTTAACTGCAGGTTAAAAAGGCAAAAGTCAATAAAGACAAAGGGCAAAGCTGTTAGCAGAAATTTATTGATGTCCTTCATTGCCTTGTCCAAGCTTTGCTCTTTATTGCTCTACCTCTGTTCTTGTAGGAAGGAATAACTCAAGTCCACATATAGAAAATAAGCAGAGCACTTACCACCCAAATCTCACAATTTCCCTCATATCATCAGTTGCTTTTTGGAACATGTTGTCTCTGTTAAGTGAGGCTGTGGTTTAATTCCAGAGGCTTTCCTGTAAGTGAAGAAAGCATAGCCAAAGCCACCAGCAGTCTGATTTGACTTTCAACAGGCCAGGCAGAATTAATCCTCAGGAATTATTACCCACTAAAGGAAGATGAAAGCCCAGGCAAGGAGTGTGAACTTTCACCATCAAACAGACACTGATACAAGGAAAAGGCATCCTGCTCTCTCATCGATGTTACATAGTATTGCTCTGAGTAATGACTCCAAAGACAAAGGGAAAAGGAAACAAGAAAATGAGGGGATTAACAAAAATCAGAGATGGAAAAACACGGTCTTATTGTGGCAAGTATTAAAAAAATATATACAATATATAATAAAGAACAAGAAACATGGCCACTACAGGAATCACTCTTGCAAGCCAAGGTATTCCATAGGATCACAAGACCTGTTTTGTTGGTTTTATTTTGTTTTTGTTTGGTTTTTTTTTTTTTCTGCAGGTTCTTGTAATTTATATGGTTCTGTTTTGATTATCATTAAAATGAAAGGGAAACACTCTTTTTACTACAATAAAGCATTCCTACTGGGAATTTGCACTCAGAGGAAAGATGTAGTATTATGTTCAGACACAATGTCTAGGCACTGAAATGTAAGTTTCTTTAATTAATCTTGTAGTTTGATAGTAATGCAAAAATTGAGGGGCTTTTCAAGAAGCCTAAAAGTACCTCAATGAATTTTCACATAGTTTTGTGTTAACCACCTCAAAATCTTGAGAACCTTCACATAGAAGAGTAGAATTTGGAATGGCTCTAGGGCTTCACATATTTACTTATTTAGTCTTTGTTTTTCTTTGTCCCTTATCTGCTGTTTTTCCTTTTTGTGAATAGAATATATAATTTTTTGGGGGGAGGGTGGAAGTAGGATTATTGTGGTGGTCATAGGAAGGGAAGGAAGAACAACTTTCCATTAGATTTATGCAAAGGAATAGGTTCAATGTTATAAGATGGGGACAAATTTTAAAATATATTTGTAGTACTGCATTGTCATAAATATTTAAATGTAAAGTAAATTACATACTTAGCTACTGTGCACATTACACATGTCAGTGCCTGGCAATTAGGAAACAGATGTAATATTTAATCTAAAAGAGTTTACCAAAAAATTTTGAAAAGAAGACTCATAATGCTTTGTTAATTTCCAGTGACTATTCTTAATTTGATGTGATTTATTTACCAAACAAAAATTATAAATAGAAGCAGATCATTATGAAGACAAGGGAATGGTTATTTTATTGACAGTTTGGATTAAGTTAATTTATGTATGCATTCATGTGTTTTTTTAATTTATTATCTGGCCTAAATTTAATTGTCAAATTTGTTTTTCAGGCTGCTTTAAGATTCTTTTCCTCCAAGTGACCATGATGTCTCCAGCCATCATTTTACTCTGTTGACTTAATTTTAAGACTTGTGATACTTTGTGTCCTGCCAATACACAACAGGAGAAGTTCTGAGGAAGTCTCCCACCTTCCTTTACATACACATACCTGATTTTCTTAAGTGTTTGAGTTTAATAGGAGCATAAAGTCTTCTGTCTCTGGGCGATAGCTTCTGTATGCATGTATGTGTCAAATGAGGTTTTCATTTGAAATACCAATGCAAAAATATATGCACTCAATAAGTAACGTACCTGAACATAGATCTTTTCTTGTTAAAAGTTGAGGGAAAAGAGTTAATGGATCAAAGACATATATGTTCCCTGTGTTTAAATATATGTTCCCTGTGTTTAGTGAAACTTTAGAAACTTTTAAGAGATCTGGTCTTTTAACAAGTCATAGAATCAAAAATGCAAATCCTAACAAATACTATCAGGTTCTCTGAAGTTAGACAGGGAGCCAATATATTTGATGATTAATTTGAACAAGAACTCAAAAGGGGTGGGTTTTAATGATTTTATTTTTTTACATTATTTATATTGATGTTGTTTCTTTCTTTCTTTTATTTCTAACTTCTTGAAGATGATGGTGGAACCACCTGATTTACCTGATGTACATCCAAAGTGTCTGAATTAATATAGATATTTGGAATTAGAACTAAACTCTAACCTTTCTTCATACTTTTTCTCTCATTTTCAGAAAGATGTCATTTATTTATTGTAAATGGAACATTTATTGGACAAGGATTTATCAGATCCAGTATGATCTTTGATGTACATCTTTTTCAACTCATCAGAATATTAAGATAGTTGGAACATTCAGGTGGTTAAAACCTAGATCTCTGTCCCTAGTTTCCCTAAAAAATCAGGAGTTTGAAGATGCATGCCATTTCATGATGGAGATTCTTAGATAGAGGAAGTTTCTTTTGTCTGTTCCAGTGAATTAAATCTTGGAAAAAATAGATCTTGCCTAATGATTTAAGTGTTGGAAAATTTAATCCTGGATGAAATTGCTGGATGGACAAAAAGCATTTTACAACACAATGCACTGAGGTTTTCCAAGGAAAGGGAAAAAAAAAGGAAAGGAAAAAGGGAAGGCAAAACAGAAGGAAAAAGGGGGAGGAAAATGGAAAGGAGAAGGAAATAGGAAAGTAGAAGGGGAGGAAGAAAAAAAAGAGAAGATGAAAGGAGAAAATGAAGAGAAAGTAAGGAAAGTGAAAAGAATGAAAGGTTTTAATTTTGTTTTTATTGAGTAGCAAACTTAATACGGCTCAAGAACAAAAAGTTCTAAATAAAGGAACATTAATTTAAGCACATTGTACTTGGTACCAATATGCAGCATCAATCATTTAAAAACAGATGAATTTGAAGACAGAGAGATTTTTAAAAATCTCCATGAAAATAATTTCTTCTCCTAGTAGGGTCAAAAGGAGAGGACAGGCTTATGAAGGCAAAGGGGAAAAAAAATATCATCTTAATGTCTTCCTGCAGTCTTTAAAACTGAGAAGAAGCTTTGATTGTGAGAAAGAATAAGGATAAACAAAATAACCTGTTCCTACTTTGGTTTTGAAGTGAAATATAGACTTCAGCGCTTCACATTTCCTTATAGCCTCGGATCTCATTGTCAGCATCGTAAGATATTCTGTACATCTTTCCTGTAGTTTGCCCTTACCCTCACCTCAGATAAAATCCCTTTCATGGCACTACCAACAGGGTTTTGTGAAGCTCATAACTTCCAAACCCCTTTAAGACAGAATTTCGTGGTGTACAGGATCTGTCAAACAGATTAGTGAAGAGAGATAGAGTGGGTGCATTTAGGAAAGGTATGTCTTTGAGAACACAGAGCAACTGTGAGCATGTTCAGTTCTTTGTCCAAGTCTTCCTGACTTTTCAAAGTCTGAGAAAAGTTTTCCTGAGGGATATGAATTTTACATGAGCTACACTATTGTCACTATATTTTCTTCTTTGGCAGTGTCACTTTTTTAGCTCTTTAATTCTATTTTCAATAAATGATTTAATCACTAACATGTAGGAGAGATTTGGTTTCCTGTATTTCAGGTATGGCTCAATAATGGCTCATTTCTTAAAACTGTGTGCCAGCTTTGATTCAGACATGATCTGTCGTATATCAAAATAGTGTTTAGATGCAGTGCATTCTTCCTAATGTGCTTTTAGTCACTGTTCAGCTTATGTCAGGAGCAAAGGATATGAAAGATACTGGCCCCAGCTGTCTTCTGTTCTAGCTTTAGCTATAATTTGCTAAATCAGCTTGGAGGAAATATTGTAATATCTAGTTAATTTTTTTTAATATGTAGCAGACCAACTAAGAACATGATGCATGAGCATCCAGCTGATGTAGATCAGCAAATTTTGCTGCTGCAGTTCTTCTGAAAATATGTTCAATAAATACAATTTTCTCTATTTTTTTTTTTTGATGTGTGTTTTGGACTTTTATTATGTAGAAGATTAAAAAACTAGTAATTTCTCTTTCATATCAGCATGCTTTTCAGATCCAGTTACAAAATATTTTATATTTTGTTCTGGACTACTTATTTTTCTGGCTTTTTAAAATTTATGTCATTTTCCATGGTAAAGAATTAACTGATGTTCCTATATATTGTCAAATAAAAAGAATGACAGTATCTCCTGTCCTGATTTTATGATTTCTATCTCTGATCCGCCAAAGTAAGCAAACTCAGTTTGTAAAATAGTCTAGGTGATGAGTGTTTTCTTCCACTTTTTCTAATAATAAGTTCCTTAGACATAAAGTGCTGATATTTGAGAAGAGAAAGAATTCATGACAGAAATCAGATAGCAGAAACTAGATTGAAGAGATCTTCAAAAATAATAGGTTTATGTTGCTACTAACTCTCAGCTTGGCATTAAATCTTTAAGTGCTTTATTTTAGTATTGTTCTGGTAGTAAGAGCTTGAACTTCAGTTTTTCCCCTGGGTAATGGTTCTAAGAGTCCACTGCATGAATTATTCATGCATATTCTTTTCTTCTCCCTTGCCTAAATACTTAGTAATTGCATGAAAACAGAATAAAATACATCAGGGCAAAATGAAAATTGCCTACTTTATGAAATAATATCACATTTAATATTTTCCCATGGAAGTGAAGTCAAATCCTCTTGTACTGAAGGAATTTTCACTCCTTTCAACAAGAAATAAATGAAATAATGAATATTGAATATCACATTTCCATTGTCTTTGGCACTTGCCCTGTGAACAGGCAGATATCTCTGTATTGCATTTGGGGAATAAGAACCTTCTTATAGCAATGAACAAGCTACGATAGTCTTCAAAATTGAGTTTAAGGCATCCTTCTCTGACATTACTCCTTTAACTTTTATTGAAATCCTACTGAATTACTATACTACCTTTCCTGTCTCCATCTTTCATATGATTAATTCATTCTAGACAAGATAAGGAGGAAGCATCTCCGTCAAGAACAGAGATGATGGAAATTTAAGAAACTAGGTGCTGCAATAATAGCTTGAAACATTTAGTTCTTTTCAGAATGTACTTCTCAAATTCTTTGTGACTTCATTTGGACAAAATAGTTCTTCCCTTCTTTTCAAGAAAAATATCTGCAAGATATCCTCATCCACCCTGACAGAGTGCATATAAACATATTATATCACATCTACTTAGAAGGACAACATTAAATAGAAGAGAACTTTGGAACCTTGGCCAGGGACCTTGAAATTGAAAAGGCATCTAGCGCACATTCAGTTCATCAGTTTTCAGAAAATTAACAAGGAACACAAAATAGAGATGGATTCCCCAGCTTGGGGCATTAGTTATCAGCAATTCCTCAAACAAGGTGATAAAGAATTAAACATGCATTTTCTAAAGAGAAAATTATTTTTCTTTATAAATGGATTTAGGTAGTTACAGTGAATTAGTAAAAATATCCATGTCTTATCCATGTTACTATTATTGCTAGTGTTGCTACTTTTGCTTCTATCACTTTTTTAGTACTACTAGTACTGGTACTGGTACTATTACTGCTACTATTATTGGAATTTCTATTATCTCTCCTTCCAGTCATGAACATGGATTTTATAATTCTATTTTCTTTTTCTGGTTTAAGGCTAAGACTTCTTTTTGTTTGTATCTTGTGTACAGTGTCAGAAATTCACTTGTTCCCTGTCTATGAAGAAATGAGAATTGCCAAATTTGGCACACAATCTTTCAATCTCTAAGAATAGAGAAAGAAGAATTCTTAGGAAGTCTTCTAAGTAATTACCTCTCCCTCTCTTTCTCATGAACATATTCATTCATATGTACACGTATACCTGGAAAGAAAAATGACACTCAAAGAATGTTTAAGGTGGCTACAGAAAACAAGGAATAAAAGGAAATGTTAGTCAAGGGTGAAAAGTACCATATGTCTTCAAAAGCCTTGGCACCATGGGGAACCACCTAAATAGTTTTCTTAATGCACCCTGTCGTGCCTAGGTATTGATGGACATATGGTACATTTCACCCTGAACTGTGAATTTCCTGAAACAGCTGTACTGCTCTTTAAATGTTTTTCTGGATAATGACACATTCACAGCATACATTATATAACCATTCCTCTCTGACCCTTCAGATGGCCCATGTACTTTATCAGTCTATAAAAAACAGGATATTAGTGGATCATTCATCTTCTGGTTGCATAAATATGTCTTATTCATTGTCATATTCTACAGAGACTTAAAGTTTTCAGTGACTGCACCATGAGAAGGCCAGCAAGGTATTGAAGATTTCTGTCCTCTGGTAAGATCACAAACAAGCTCAAGATACAGACACATAAATAACAAAATTAAGCACGAGTAGTTCTTTGCTTTAATAATTCTATGGTTCATTTCCTTACTCCTATATTTACAAGAAAATTGGGAAAAATGCATGGGTATATATGAAAAAAATCAATTATATTGGTATATATATGTTATTATCCTCACAGATTTAATTCCTCTATGCAACCCATCCTGTGACTCATCCTTTATACATGACACAAACTCATTCATTTTTCATTTCACTGCTGACTGGTAAAATATAATTTCTTTAGTTTTATGATCAGTTACTGGCAGTGTGAGATCTAACTTATAAATCTGCTTGGGTAAATAGATTGGTTTATTTAGGGGAGAAGTTATATTATCTGTAATAATCTCTCTTGTTATTAAAAAAACCCAACAGATGTAAAATTTTCAGATTTAAAAACTTTTTTTAAAATAATTATTTGGTCTAATACTGATTTTCTTACATCAGAAACATTATTTAAACACTCTTCTTACAATTCTTTAGGGGAGTTACGAACTGATGAAAGATTTTAAGTCAATAAAGTTTTAAAAATGGTTACTGCTTTTTTTATTGTTACTGCCCTTTCCTTTTGTTATCACCTCCTTTATATAAAATGGACAGCATATTTTACAAGTCATCCATCTCTTCATCACTTCTGTGAAGCAATGAATTGCACAACCAGAATTTGTGTGTGAGAAAACCAATCAGGCAGCTGAATGGATTACAGAGATTGGTACCATAGCTTTATATTAATTTCATCTCTTTCCTGAAACTTTAGTTCACATTTCCAAACACAATTAACAATATGCATGAAAACGGTAAATAACCAGTTTTCCCACCATGTATTTTATAGAAGTTTTATAGACTTTATTATCTAATCACTGATTCCAGGACTACATGCCAGAATATCATGTTAAAGGGGCTCTCATATGTAGAATGAAACTGTTCCTTTATTAAAATAACTGTATCCAGAAATACTGGGATCAATGAAAATACATATAAGTTTTCTATTGTTTTACCCCCAAAAGTAAAGACTCCTGAATAATGAAAACCCATTTGGTTGCTGAAGTTTTTATTTGGGTTTTTTTTGGGTTTTTTTTTTCCCTGCAGAGATTATATTTTAGGGTTTTTTTATGTGCCTGAGTTACACTCAGTGTGCTGCTCTGAAAATTGATATTGCTGTTTCCCCCAGATTTTTAAATTAAGATAATCCTGTATCTTTCATAGGCCTTACTCATGCAAATACTCATTTCTTGTTCAGAGAGTACTTCTACCCACCCAAATTTCAAATAAATCATGTCCTGTCAGATGGTGCATCAGTTCTGTCCCAGCTCTCTATTTTCACATGACAGTGGCAAAGCAGATCCTCCTCCTCATTTAATTTTACCTTATATTCTGTCCTCCTGATTCTTCTGGCATGCTTCAGCATATTCTTGATGCCTGCGTAGTGAAGTTGCAAGGTACTCCCACCTTTTCAGGAGGAGGAACTGTGCTGAGGAGGAGTAAGTAATGGAGGAAACAGAATAAAATACAGCAGATTTTTTCTGAAGCAGAACTGACAGTTCTTGTCTTCCAGAGTAATGCAAATGTGGCCAGCAGCTGGTTGAACAAATTTCCTTTCCCTCTCTCAAGTAAAATTAAAATTTGTGAAAATACTAGAATTATTGTTTTTGTATGAAAATAATAAAAAAATATATTTACCTAATCTCATTGAAAACAGAAAATACAAGCTATATTCCTCCAAGGAGTTGTGTTTGTCCCCTGCAGAATCATCAGTGTAAAGATTCTGATGACTACAAAATGGTTAGATTTATATCCAATAGGATATACTTTAATTATAAAAAAAATTCCTATCTTCCATTGTTTAAGAAAACAAAGAACTGGAAATGTTATAAAATCATGATCTTTAAATGATCTGATTTTCAAATATCGAATTAAATGTTTTATAACATTTATGGTTAAAAATGACACTAATAATACAAAATCATGTTATGGTTACTTAAACAAAAATAAAAATCACAAGTAAACATCATTCTGATAAAATTTTTTACATTGAATTATTCAGGTTCTTCCTGCTGGCACAGGAGAAAACACCTAATCGGACAATAGTGAATGACTTTCTCTGGTATGGATATAGAAAACTTGTCATTACAGAGAGGGCTGAATCTCACAGGATTACTCCCTGAATCTCATTAGTAACTTAAATTTGTACTTATATCTTAACAGAAATGGGCTTGTTAATTTTAAACTCAAATAATGCTGGAAAACATGCTTCAAGCTGAGGTGGTTTGATTTTCAATATCTTTAAATGGCTTGGATTGTATTGTCTGCTTCCATATTTTATATATAAAATCTGCAATCAATATAAAAAACTGGCAACAAAATCTTAACATTTCTCTCCACTTGTCCACAATTTGCCAACTTTCCAGCACAGAATTCCCTAATTGTATACTCAAACACCAGCTGCCACATATAAAAGTATTGATGGAAATGAAAACTGCTGGAATTTAGAAGCAAAAAAATACTGAAATGAGAGATTTATGAACACAAGTTAATTTTTGACATTGTTAACGTTAGCAAGTAGCTCAATCTAAACTTCCTGTTGTACTCCAAATAGGTAACCTAAGACCCCAATTGCTGCACACATGTGCAGATTAAAACTGCTATTAAATTAGTTTAAACTACACCTATCCACAAATTGTTCTTCGGATTTACATGCTATGTAAAAATCACCCTTGTAAAATACTGAATTTTAAAGATTGTTGTAGACCATATGAAGACTTCCCCCCCTGCCCTAGGAAATATTAAGATCTACTGTAAATAGTAACAGTATAATGGAAATACAACTCGCAGATTCACAAAGGTCTCACAAGGCGCTAATTTATAGATCCTGATGCTTTAGACAGCAATAATTATTAGTCAAAATAATCACAGTTGTGAAAAGAGAGAACAAAAAGACAAACCTGTACCTTATTGGATGGCAAATGTGTCCTCTAATTACGAGAGACACACCTTCTAATGGGAAAAGATTACTTTTTCCTTTGTAAACAGAGAGACAATAGAGAGCAACATTATTATCACATAAAACCAAATCTAGACAACAGAGAGGCCCACAGCTAGTTCAATTTCAGTAACATTGGGCAGGAAATGGTTCAGTTCTTTAAAGGTTCATACCCAGATTCACAAATTCTTTTAAAAATAATTTCAAAAAAATCAGAACATATTTTATAGATTCACTTTTATAGATACATTTTTCTATTGCAAAATATTACGTCTATGCAAACATGAATTTTAATATTCTAGATCAGTAGCTACTAGCAAATAATATTCTTTGATATTGGCCTATGTAAAACTCAGTGCATTACACAGCTCCTGCAGATACTTGCTCAATAAATAAAATGTCTAAGATGTAAGTGAGATCAGATGAAGCTCAGATATGCTTCTGCATTCTTTGCTGGCAAGAAACTGGTTATTCTTTCATAGAAGAACTTCAAAATTTTGGTAAGATTTTTATTCATCCCCATTTTGTTGCTAAAATTAGAAAATTTAACTGGCTTTTCATTTACCTGGAAATGAACAAATTTTAACAGCTATTAGAAAAATTTTGATAAAAATAGACGCATCTAGGTGTTAAAAATGGAGCATCCACAAATTCCTACTGCCATCTGTTTGTAGTAGCTTGGAACTACAAGTCATTATCATTTGCATAGCTTAAATAATTCAGTGCTTGAATTATGGCAACATACCAGCAGAGAGACTTAAAAAGGAAATAGAGTATTACTAGAATCACTGGCAAGACACTAATTGTGGAAGAATATCTTCAGTGGGAGATGTGGGTATATTTGGAGGTGTTCTTGCCTATTTCTCTAAATTGAGAGTATATTCTCTATTTTCAATAAAAGATATTAAGAAAGAACCAGAACCTAATAATTCCTAACCATGCCAAATAGTACTTTTTTTTTGCATTACCCAGCTGAGGACTCAGGTGCCTAAAAGCTCTTCACAGGAACACAGATTTTCCATCCATTTGAACACAGCCCAGCCCTGTATTTGAGTAAGGTCCTGTGAGCACATTGGCAGAGGTGAATGACTTCTGGCTCAACCTCAAAAGAGTGGCACCTCTGAGCATGAAACTGCTTAAATTTTATAGCCAGCTGCTTAGGCAAGCACTGGGCTGTGTTTGAAATCTGTCTGGACCTGATGAATTCACATTAGGGTTACAGGAGAAGAGTTTATTTCTGAACGTGGACTCACAGCTTGAAGACATCCCTTCAGTGTCCAAACTCTGTCACTAGTGTGAATAGGGTCACTTTCATGTGGCAGGCCAAATAACTCAGCTGTACAGAAATCAGGAAGCTCATGGTTGGCTTGGCTGGGCTTGTACTCCCAGATGTCCTCCCAGGAGACTTTTTCTTCCTCAACATGATTCGCTCTGAGAGCAGGAAGTGGGTGTTCATCTACTGAAGATGAAAGACAATAAATCAAGATTGAACTCAAGAGACGCCATGCCTAGTACTGTTGGGCAATTGGCTACAAGATGAGATCCCCTGTGTGCAGTTTTCTTTTCAGGAGTCTTTTTGCAAGAGTCAGCCTTACTGCCAAGATGGTTTAGCTCCCAATGGATGCACAGGTGTTCCCTGCCCTGGGCAAGAGCATATTCAGTGTCAAAGCTAGTAAAAATACTGAGCACCAGCATAGGTTAGAAGTGCAGAAGCTGATGCCTGTGAGGTGTATGGTGACAAAATAGCTCAGGACACTAAAGAACTGGGGACCTAATTCTCACATGTATAAGTCCTTCCTTGGTAACAGGCCTTCACCCCTAATGGACCATTCTGAAAATGCTCCCTGAGTGTGTTTTCAACAGTATAAATATCCAGTCCAGGGTTATTAATTCTTCTCATCAGGAAATAATACAGAATTCACAGCAAATGAATAGTGAAAAGGGTTGGTTTTGCATAATCACCAATATTGTCTTTTTGTTATTCTATTTTACTTTTTATGTCTGATTTTCTGAGAGATAACGCTTTTATGCAATGTAAATAATTTTTAAAGCAGAAATGTCAGCTTTGAAACCAGCCACCATAAGTAATGGCTTTTAAAATTAAAATAATGGATTAATGTTCTGTTTCAAAATAAAACAAACACTAAGAAATGCATTATATTGATGAAACAGATCAATTTAGGTAGAAATCACCCATTATTTTATGTATCTTCTTCCTTAATATAGAGACAACTTTTCCCTTTTTCTAACTCATACAGAAAAAAAGTTTTACCTGCTTTTTAGCCTGTGAGGAGAGATTACAGTAATAATTTTCTGACATAGTAATAGCATTGCACATTGTGTCGACTGACATATGCCACTTCTTCACGCTCCCAGTTTCTCAAAATCAAGGTTCTTACTCTGTGCTCAACCCATTTTCTCTCTTACTGGATTTGTTTTCCAAATCTGAAAAGGTGCTTTAGGGAGAATTTCCCCCCAAAAAATTGGTGTTCTGAGATAGACAAAGCACAACAGCCCCTGAAATGAGCACAGGCCTGCGTCCCCAGCTTCTGTGCTTTGCTGAGAAAGAACAGCATCTCTGGCTTTAGGGAGGTAGATAGTGGGGTAGAGGGCCATACTCTAATCCCTCTGCTGGGATAAACCTATATTTAAATGGATTTTTTCCCCAACAAGAGTGCTTTAAGGGTGATAAAAGGATAAGGTTGGATGTGCAAAACCAGGGACCGTAGCCAAGGATTGCTGAGGCAGAACATTGCAATTCTTGTGAGGCTGCTGTCTGTAGAAACTGCTCTGCCACTTCTGCAATTTTCCCATCAAAATCTCATCATGCTGTTGCCCCAGGAAACTTCTTGCTTTGCCTAAGGACATCCCTAGTGCCTAACAGCACACAAGCCAGATTTCAAACTGGCGCTGTTCCCATTTCTGACACCTCTGTTGCAACCCAGCATCAGCATCACTTTGAAATGGTTCAGAAATTGCTAGCAATGAACACTGTAGTGGTTGGGTCTCTTCTGCCTAAAACTTAGGTCCTGCAAAAGGTATTATTACCTAGTCATTTAGTAAAATTTGGCTTCATTCCATCTGGTTAATTCATGTTAGCTGAATCTGATCTAAACAACTTCTTACTGTAATCAAAAAGGCATAGCAGGAGATGTGAGTGACAGTCTTTATAGTTCTTATGGTGGAAATGTTTTCAATTAAGTAATATTTACCTTAGGAAAATGTCACAGATTTCCTCCTGCCCTTTAGATTACTATTGTTTGTTGAAGGCAGTTTTTGCAAGACTGTGTAAAATGCTTATTTGTTTGGCTATATTTGTGCAATGTTGCAAGTCAGAAATGTTATGTCTTTGATACTGAAAGAACAAATTTTTGAGCAGAGAAAAAATGTAAAAAGAGCTTGAAACATTATGCTCTTTCTTTTTTTAACCTTCCATTTTCTCTTATGCCTACTTCTAAAACAATTTTCTAAGTACTTCAGAGAGCCAGTTACAATCTCTATCATGCAAATTGTCCAAGCAGTCATTTAAAAGCAACACTTTTTGTGCTTGTCAGACTGAAGGACACTGAAAATGTGCAATTTTCCCATCCCATGGATGATATTGAAAGGGGTGGGGAATTCACCCAACTGTTAAAATCTTAGCAGATTTTGACTGAGTCATATTTCTCTTTTTATCTCTCTCTTTTATTTTTTTTTCATTACAGAACTCCTTCATTAAAGGTCTCTAACCGTAACTATAATTGCTGTACTCCTAGTTAGCAAGCAAACACAATTCTTGCAATGCAGAAGCTCATAGTTGTTACTGCTTCTGAATTTTAAAGGGTTGAAAAAAAATCAATTTGTGTTTCCTGTCTTTCATTGGTAACTTAGAGATGCTACTGTCAAAATTGTGTTGTAAGTAGGGGTAACTTTGCAGAGCTATGCTGTGGAGACAACCTTCAAAATAGACATGATTTATTTTGAATTTTTTTTTTTCTTTTTGAAAGTTATCAAAAGAAAAATGTGGGGGTTCTTTTATTTCAGAAACAGTGGCAAAACTTCATTATTGTTACCAAAAAGAAGACTGGTACCATTCTTGTGAGATAAATTGGAAAGGTTGTTTGTTTTACCAGAGTTTTTTTTGTGTTTCTTGTGTTTTTGTTTTGTTTTTGTTTGTTTTTGTGGATTTTTGTTTGTTTGTTTATTTGTTTGTTTAATATAAGCTGAATTATTGCAAAGGTAAATTGTGTGTATAGTGAATTGAATATTCCACTGTTTATTGACACCCTCTCTGAAATAAAAGCCACATGGCAAATATAATTTCATTCTGACTAAACATTTATGCTAGTGTTCCCTTCTCCTGGCATGGGACCAGTAATGCCAGCACAGGTACACCAGGGAGGTGCCCTGAGTGATTTGTAGCCTCATAACTGTGTGCTCTGGGATTTTCTGTCTCACAGGGCACCCCGTGGGTGCACTCTGCAAAGTTACAGCTGCATCCCTGTCAGTGTAGCAGAGTGAGCTTTAACCTGATTCTGTCTGGTATTAAACACAGAATGGAAATCTGATGAAGCAAAGGGTTTCACCAACACTAATTTTTCAGTGTGGACTGAACTCCCTGCCACAAAAGCTACACTGATTCTGGCATTTTAACACTCGTGTTTTTCCCAATTGCGTGTAGTGACACTGACATCTCTTTGTTCTTGCTTAGAGTCCTTATTGTCGTCAATTTTTCCTCATCATGCTGAATCCTAGAATGAGAATTCCACAGTCATTGGTTTAGTTAATCAATAGTTTTGATCATTCTGTTTTTAATTTGAGTTTTTTGTAAAAATTTGGTTTGGGAGGTGAGTTTCTTATATCTGAAGGGAGACAGGAAAATTACATGGTGAGTAATCTAATTAGTAAATGTCCAACAATAATATTGTGGGATGCCATAAAAGATGCTGTTTGGAAGCTCATGCTTAGAGAAAATACAATGGTTTCATTCATTATTTTTAACTTTTCTATTTGGACATTTTAAATCAAGCTACTCCACTGGCTAGAAATATTTTTTAATGCAGTATGAGGTATTTGTAAC
The DNA here is from genome assembly GCA_003676055.1 of Chloebia gouldiae. NCBI lineage: Eukaryota > Metazoa > Chordata > Aves > Passeriformes > Passeridae > Chloebia > Chloebia gouldiae. The sequence goes on from QUSF01000004.1 coordinate 13,720,773, forward strand.
ACATTTTAAAGAAGAAATTGAGTATGGTGACTGGAAGGATGAGATAGCAGTTCTGTCCTCATTTACTTGGTTGTGGCAAAATTCCAGAGCCCATTCCATACAGGTATTTATTGCATGCAGCATATAGAGTACAAATAGAAAAGTGCAGCTTAAGAAAAATGAGTGTCAGAAGCTTAGAAATAAAGCTAAAGCTGCTGTTGGAAGGAAGATAAATCAAAAAAATACATTAGTTTCTTCTATTTAAAAATAAAATAAAAATGAAAATCAATAAACAAATGGCAATAGCATTTGATATGCTGAATAAGCAAGTGATGAGCTACAAATACATGGTAGATTTTCTGCTTATCTTCATCCTTAATTTATTGCGCTGCATAATGCACTACAGAAAAAAGTGACCAAATTAATTTTTTGACTATATGCCAAGCTATGTAGAAATACAAATCCATTTACAAGCCGCCAATTTACCTAATTCCTAAGGTGCAATACCCCAGTATTTTTTCAGTTTTCCTACCCTCCTTGGGGCAGACACTTTTATTCACATTTATGCAGCTACTACTTGAGGTAGACTAGAGGTAGGCAAAGTGTGGTCGAGATTGCAGACCCATATTAATTTGTTTCTTGACTAAAAATATAATTCCAAAGACAAGATCACTATAAATAATTCCTTGAAGCATCTTTTTTTTTTTTTTTTTTTTTGGGAAATCTCCCTCCAGCAAATCACAGCTGTGTAAAATATGCTTGGTTATTTTCCCAAGGATACCATGTATTAATCCATTACAGCAGCAAGAGGATCACACGGTGTGAGTTATTCAATCACTTTCTGAAGGCAAATGAGATTCAGCAATTTGGTGAAGTATGTCACAGTGGAAGTGTATTGCAAATCCCACACATGGTAAAAATATAGTGACTAGAAGGCAAATATTTCCTGTTTGTTGTAATACTATGTTATGCATGAAGGAGTTGTCTTGTGAAAAGCCTTGTAATAAGTATCTGGAGGTGGAGTAGAAAGCAAAACTATCTGAGATGTAAGAAGCTGAATTAATTCAAGAATATTTTTACTTAGACAGGGAACAGACGTAGCTGTCAATACGTAAATAACTCAGATATTCTTTCACTTCTGTGTTAAGGTCAAAGCCCACATAAAAAAAATGCTTAAAATTGCCTGAAAATTAAAAAAAAAACAAAACAAAAAACAGTAGATTATTTTTAAAATTTCAGGTCTGGATTTTTTTTCCTTAGGATCAGAGTCTTCTTCCTTTTTCCCTCTTCTGCACTTCGATTCTTCATTCTTCAGTACAGTGGAAATCTTAAAACCAGGAAAATGAATCAAATACAAACCGATTATTTAGAACTCTAATAACATCATGGTGTTTATTATTAACATTAAAAGAAGAGTTCAAAAACTTAAAATGAGGACCAATTATGGCTTTTTTTTTCTTTCATACTTATTCAATTTCTAGTAATAAACTCTGGTTTCCAAGAGCTGTCATACTGCTGCTTGAGGAGGACAGAAAGGCAGAGACAATTTGTGATGAACTGATTTCAACCTCCATTCCCTATCCCCCTGCACTAACTGGGGGGAGAAGATAGAGAAAATCTGGTATGAAATTGAACCTGGGAAGAAGGGATGGGCAGAAGAGAAGGTGTTTCAAGATGTACATTTATTTCTTACTACACTACACTGATTTTATTGGTAAAAAATTAAATTTATTTCCCCAATTAAAGTGTGTTTTGCCTCTGATGGTAATTGTTAAGTGCACTTTCCCCGTCCCTATCTCAATCCATGACCCTTTCATAATTTTTTTTCTCCCCTTGCAGCAGAGCAATGGAGTGATGGGGAGATTTTGGTGTGTAACAAGCCAGGTCAAGTCTCTAAACTGATACAAACTGTCCTATGATTTTTTTTTTTGTTTTGTGCTCTCCAAGTTTTAGTGACTGATGTTTTGGAAGTGTGGTATCAAAATTTTCCATGTCCCTAGTTATTTTGACTAACCACCATACTATGTTTTCAGAGATAAAATTTATCTGGTTACCTATTCATATCTGGCCCTAGATTCTCATGACACTATTCAAGCATTCAGGGATGCTAAAAACTCAATGTACTCTGTCTGTGTCTCTCCTAATGTAGTGAGATAACGGTTTATCTACCTTGATGAATGCTCAAACAGAGACTGCTTTCTATTATACTTTCAAGACTTCTGGTGATAGCAAGTGATGAATAATGAAACAGCCTTTCCTTCAGTAATGGCTTTATATAACAAAATCACTTGATAAAGCAAAGAATTTCAGAAGGTGAAGAGAGCCCTCAGATTTAAAACTAGAGCTCCAGACATGAATATCTCAAGTACATAAATGCTTCATTGCTCTGACAGAGCAGAATGGCAAGTAATTGACTGTCTTAGTAGGATGCAGTATTGAAAGATGATTACATAAGCAGAAAGAGCCATTTGCAGGAAGTCTACACATTGTAATAACAGAACGAGGGTTTTTAACAAGACAGTTGCTGGAGTGTTAATAACAGAGATGAAAAGCTGGTGATTCTTCCAAGCATGCAAATCACTGAAAGTTTCGCATATGTATAGAAGTCAGAGAACTGTCCAAAAGAAATCCATTCCAGATTTTTCGATAGAATTGGTACGGCACTGAATTTTTAGATTGAAAATAATTCTTCAATTCTGTTTCAAAAACAAAAAAATCTTAATACTCTTGCAATAATTCTTTTGATGTGCTCTTCTCTGTTCTTTTCCCTTTTCCATTCTATGGAGAAATTAAGTGTTTTGAATGAAGTTTTACGGAATTTCCAGAAAGCAAGTTCCAACCTTGGAGCAAATCCTGATGAATGATTCAAACACAAAACCATTCTGATACCTGCATTTGAATTGCTAATAATAACAAAATTTGCTGCTCATGCTGCCACTGCTGTTGCTCACTCTGCCAGTCCAGATGTCTGTTACCCATCCTTCTGCATGCAAATAAAATATCTCTTAGAAAGACTTCTTCATCTTGTATTGCCATGGCTTTTAACATCCATGACCAATCTCACATCTGGTGTAAAGTCTGTGGAAGACAGTAGTTTTTATACTAGGAATGACTCTGATTTGTAACATGAAGGCAGATTTTGTCACCATCTGTTTTAGAATAAAGTCACCTTCTGATTTTTCTTCATTTTAGAAACTTTTCAGTACTTAAAAATGTGTCAAAGGTGGTGTGAATCGATAAGACACTTTTAAATCCTCTCTCCAGCCCTACCCCCCCTTTATATTGTAATGCTCAGATTTTGAACCATTCTCAGCAATAGAATCACACTGCATGCTGTGACTCTGCTTTTTATACTCTATCCTGTGTCTGTTTATCTACCTAACATTTCTCTGACAGTGTCTGTCATTATGTTACATACGTATTTTTTAAAAAATAAAGACTACACAATTTGAACTGCTGAATGGAACACACATAGGGTGTTAGAGGTATAGTACGGACAAGTAACTACAAAAATATTTTCTCCAGAAATCTCACAGAACATTAACACCACTAGTTTTGCTAAGCCAAGAAAAGGCTCTCAATTTCATTATTTTACTTGATAATGGACAGACTATTTTGATAATGGATAAACAGCACAACAGAACTGTTACTCACCCAAGTCTTTACAGTCCATCAGTAGCACAGTCAAGGATATATACTTTGTTCCATTGTCATTATTGAGAAAGAAAACAGAACAAAGAAAAATCTTCTTAATTTTAAATAGTTTAGGATTTCACTTCAGAATTTGGGACTAAGTATTTTGTCAGACCTGCAAATAGTTGTCTTTTCAAAAAATAAGCAAACCTCTAGATTAAAAGAAGGTTCCTGTTCAGTGAGTCCTGAAAGTAATGGAACATTATATAACTCCAAAAACCTCCTCAGAGTCAAAAATTGTGCTGCTGCTTGTAGTCAGTCACACACTCTTGATACACTGTACTATGAATGAGACCAATGCCTTCCACTGGCTTTACTTGGATGGACAACAAAGTGGCCTGAATTCCTGCTTTTTGCTTAAAGATAAGTCTCTTGTCTCTCTGTGACTTATAGGTACATTTCCAGTACAAGGGCCAGATAGATATCATAAGAATTATTCACAGTGAAATAAAAAGAGTAATACAATATTCTTAGGTAAAAGAGAAAAAAAATGAGTTCTTCCTCCCTGCATGCTGGCAACAAAGATGGAAAAACTGAGATCAACACTGGATTATGATTTACATTTACTTAATTGTCCCTTAACTGTTAAAAGAAGTGTAGTTTACTATCATTCAGAAAAAAATGATAGATGCTTTGTTTTGATTTAAAGTCTTGTTGCACAGTTGGGAATCTCTTTCATCATTGCAGAGATTCTCAGGGCATGGCTGATGTGATTAGTGTAAAGGGGCTTGGCTATTGCAATGGATTGGACTCTGAAAAGTCTGAAAAACTTTTGAATATTTTACTTGAATCAGTAAGTGTACTAGAAAGAAAGAACATGAATCATGAATCAGAAAAACTCAGATGAAGTTTGGTTCTGTGTTTTGTTTGTCAATCAGACCTCCTGAGGTTAGTTGTTGAGTCCACTGAATATTTGACATCAACACAAAATTGATACATGACATTGTCATTCACAAGAACTCTAGGACAACATAAACTCTCCACAGCATAGCAAACCTCTGTAATAACATTTTTATCTGTTGTGTTCTAATGTACTAGCTCTAGAGACCACTGTCAAAAATGAAAATAATATCAGATAATGTTTCTAGGAGTTACATAGTTGTAGCTTTCCTAGAAGTGCCAGAGGATTTAAATAGCTTTGCTGTATGACTAATCCGTCCTACATAGTCTTACCCTACTCACATTCCTGGCCATTAAAAACATCATTTGATGGGACATCAGTTTATGTCCTTGTTACTTTGAATCTTGTTAGATTGTAAGTTGACAGCCTGGTTAACAGTCTAGATGTGATTTTTCTTCTTTTCACAAAGAATATTTTTCAGTAATTAACACATTTTCCTTTGCTCATCTCAGATTACATTTTTTTTAGAAGAATGATTATTTTATTCACTCTGAGACAATTTCAGCATGTTTTATATCAAGTTACAGATAATATCTGGTATGAACAGGTCTGATGATAGTTTTCTAAACACAGAAAGGTTGTTAATATTTAGGAAACAGAGGCATTGGAAGAGTTGTGTCCTGATTTTAGAACAATGCATCATGGAACACCCTACTTTTGGTTAGAGTAGGGTCTGAAGGGTGATTTTGATCCAGATTTAGCCATATTAGCAAAAGTATAATAAACCATGGTAAATTACTACTTTGGGAATTCAAAGTACATAACCATCCCAACCTTCTGCATGTGCCAACATGCATCATTGAGATGTTTTGAGAAGCAAGGGACAATATGTCCTGATACTGTGCTTTGGCTATATATAATGTATAATAAAAGAAGTTTTCCTTTCTCCAGTGCCCAAGACTGACTCCCCATTTATCAACAAACAAGTCCCACAAAACAAACAATAGAATGTCAAAAAAGAGCTAGAACACCTTAAAATTCTTTATATTTCTATTATCAAGCAGTCATTGTTAGAAATAAAAATCATCTATCACAAAAATATCTTTTATAAGCTCACTCAGTTGAAATGAGGTTACATATCATGTTCAAGATGTTGATAGAACAGTGTAAACGTATCTATAGTGCCACTTCAAAGAGTAACTTTAAAGTGTTGGAATCAAGTGTTACCATGGCTCATTGTTTCTGGTGAGACCATGGCCTGATGCAATGAAGCAAATGCAAAATCTCCCACTGACATTGTTAAAGTTTGGATAATTCACTAAGGACGGAAGCCCAACCTAAATTCCTGTCTTGAAGTAACTCTTATTTAACATGAAGTGGAAAAAAAAAAAATCTTTTTTTGACTAGGCATTTCTGTATCATATCTAATTAAGAGGAATTACTCTTTCTTAAATTAATAGATTTTTGTTTGCATGTCTACGAACTTAAACAGGATTAATTTGCAACCTGAGCAGAGGTCAGGTTTCATCTCAAATTGCTTATTTCATTTTCTCTTCTTATTTAATAAGGAATAGGCCAAATTTGAAAATCTTAGACTACATTCCCAACTTAATGCTGAATACTTACTTATTTACATTGTCATCCAACTAAATTTCTGGAAACTGGCTTGATTGTGAAATACCTGCTGCTTTACAGCTTGTGACAAGAGAAGAAAACTACTTCCCTCATGACTTTTGAGGGGCAAAAGAAAACACAGACCTAGCTGCATAAGCATCAAATACAGTTATAATAATTGGTGATGTTGAACTTTGTGGGGTTTTTTGATTGGTTCCCAAGTGGCAGTTAAGGGATCAATTTGGAGAAAAAAAATGTAAATAATTATAAAATCTTATTGGAGTATCAAGGCCTGCTGCTATATTAAGACCTTTTGCTGAAAGGTGCTTTTTCATGGGTATGTGTTTCATGATCTTTGTTTCTTACTGGAGGTATTGAATCATTACATACCCATAATGTGGAGATCAAATGTCAATGTCAGATTGCCATCCATAAGGTAGCAGATAAATTTTCTCAAGAACACTTTGCTTTTTTTTCAGGCTGTATCTGGCAGTGACTGGTGTGCTCAGGATCACAATACTAGTGTGCTGGATGTACATATATTATGCAGCTGATCTGCAGGTACACACCAAGACCAACACCTGAAAATTATTCTGTTCTTGTACAGTAACTTTATGCTACATGCACTGTGAAATCAGATATACCAGAGCTGTCCTGCCCAAGTCTTTGCAGTCCCCAGTAGGCTTGTAAAGCTGCACTGTGCAACTGTAGAATTCTGCTGTTTTGCAAATATGACACAGATATGTGATTATACAGGAATTCTTCAGAAAATTCTTGAGAAAATCCAGTCATTGAACTTAAAAGTTTTGACCTTTTTACTGTCTGTAATCATTGGACTGCCAAGGATATGAGTTTCCTGGGGAATGGTGTGTGCACACTTAAAATTTGAGATTAAATGTTTCTATATGGAGAATAACTTTTTTCTTCCAACTTGCTAAAATACAGGGTAAACTTAACTTTTTAATTTTTGTACTTGTTTTCTGTCATCAGTTTGTACTGATAGAACACTGCTAATGGACTTCAATCCTGAAATTTAGTGCACTGTTCTTTTCCAGTGTCCCTTCTGTTTGAAGTAAAAATTTCCATTTAGGATATATACTTGGGTATTTTTCTATTATGAACATTAACATGAAGTATTCAAACACTTTCAGTTAAGAGATAAATGTGATTTGAATCTAGTTTCTCAGGCTGCTTCACTAGGACATTGTTCCATTTACCCCCCTTCATAGGAAAAATATTTCTTTAAAACAAGCCCTTTCTGTTAAATGTCTATGGCACTCTGCTTGGCAGCTGTAGACACAATTTGGGTCACTGTGTTGGAATTTGAGTATATATGTGTATATTCTGTGCCACCTCTGACACTATTATGTCATGAATTGAATGCACAAGTGAATAGATGATGATGGTGATTTATTCTGATAAAAGAGACAGAATGACCTGAAGGTAATTCTTTACACTAAGGACACAATATATAATTAAGAACATTTATGAGCTTAAGACCTTTTCCTACATTGCTTTCTGTATTTTCTCAAAACTCTACCCTTAATGACCTCTCTCTTAATTGAAAAAATGGAAAGTCCCCATAGATGTTGGTTAAACTAACTCAGCAATGCAGAAGACATACAGACAGCATATAACAGAGAAAGAATGGAATTACTGTGAGATAGTCTCAGCTGGTATAAATCAGCATTGCTGTGATGACTTACACCATCAGAGGAGGTGGACCAATATTACTTTTATGTTTCCTAAGGAACACCAAAATATAAGTACAACTCAAAAATTAACTTTTTTGTTTAAAATTTTATAAAACTTACATACAGCATTCCATAGGTAACAAGGGCCATAAACAAGTAAAAGTGGTTAAGCAAGAAAGATTTTTAAAGAGGTAGACATAAGAGCACATTGTCTCAATTCATGTGTAGCCATGGACATTACCTGACCTAAGGAAGCAACAGTGGGGTTTAGCTAAATGATCTTAAAAGGCTCCTTTCAAAACAAACCACGATTCTATAGGTTGAGAAGATCAAGGATAATAAGACCCATACCTGAGTTTCTCGGAAGTTTCAGAATAGATGTAGCTCTACAAATATAATTACTTTTCTCACTAATCATAGTATTTGATTTAGTTTCTTGCCCACACCAGGTTTGAGCTGCTTTTAATAACTCAGTAACCAGGTCTCTGATGTTTTGAGGTTTTGATTCCATCAAATCTAGATTCCCCTAGTACTATTATAGGAATAAGTATTAAAAAAAAAAATCTGAGCAAAATGAAAATGAAACTGCTCTTTTCTACAAAATTGAAAGAACCTTAAGCACAGCATCAAGGCCTAACATTTCTGTGATTAACACAAAAATATTATAAATTTGTGAATAATTTTTAATTCATTAGGCAGGAAGGATTTTTAAATTTAGGAAAGATAATGAAACAGTGCACATTTCATTCTTTTACCTTTTACAATTTATCACTGAACTTGGGTGAACTGCTCTGGGGTGAAAGGACTGAATGGAGGTCATTTAGGGCCCCATTTGATGAAAGGCAGAAGATTGTGATCAAGAGCATATGGGATTAGACTTGGAAGGGAGGCTGACATTTTTATGGAATAATGATGATTAGCAAAATTCGGCGTCTCAAAATTGTCTATGAACTGGTCTGCTGCTAAGATTTCTTGGTGTTCACAGATTTATAATCTATGGACAGAAAAAAAGCAGAAACTTTCATGTCTAAGGTATCTTATTTCCAGAAATCTTTGCCATACTCTTATAAAATGAGCACATCTTATGAGCAGAAGTGAAACAGACTTCTTTTTCATTTTTATTCTTCATGCTGTTCCTTAAAGAATATGAAGGCTCAGGAGGTCATATATTTGGAAAAAATAGTAACTGCAGTAGCAAAAGAATATGTATAATTTAGACTCCTTTGCATTTTTTCTTGTTTGTAACCAAAACTTTAATGCCTATTTGTAGTAGGAATGATATACATGTACCCCCAGGTCACATATTCTTGGAATGCAATTCTTTGAGGCTCGACCATTCCACTGTGTGAACCAAAGACATGTGAAGAGAACTGTGAGATTTGCTTTGAAAGTGCACTCCTGAGAACCCTGATAATAGACACAGTACCTCTTGCAATCTACCTATGCAGACGGAGGTTGCACTTACTGAAAGAGAGAAATATGAGGGAAACTGAGAGGAAAGGAGGCAATAAAACTGTGATGACTAGCAAGAAAGGAAAACAAATCACAGCATTATAGTTTGGAGTCTAATGGAATTATGGTAAAGAGATTGTACATCAGAAAAATTTTGATCTGTTTATTGTTTAAAATAAATTTAAAATTGCAAATACATACACACATGCATATATATATATATATATATATATATACACACATATATGTAACCCCTTGAAAACCCTTCATTGTCAGATAAATAGTTTGGTTCAGATTCCTTCTCTGCATAGACTAGGAAGAACTTCTTCTTTGGCTACATCCTTTGTGTAATTTCCTTTTTTTCCACTCTTTTCTACAGATTATCTGAGGCACAATCATTTACTGTGTTCCCATCAGTTTCCAAGCTACATTACTATAATTTCTTTAAAACCCAAGTGTTTCTTTCTGTTCAAAGTCATTCAGTATCTGGATCTGAAATATTCAATAATCCATATCTTCTCATTATATTCTTAAATGCCTTAAGTTTAAACCAGCAAAATCTATAGTGGGAGAATTCCATGGGAGATTTTTTGCAGGGGGAAGTGAGGGGTGGTTAGTGACTTTTTATACAGTAGTTTGCAACACATTCCAAGAATAAGGTTTTGAGTGTTTATCACTGTTCTGCTCAGTTCTCAGGAGAATGTGCTGGCATTGGTTTTAACAAGAAGTGTCAATATTTCTGAGTTTATGACAAAATTCCATATAAGCCTCTCTCTTCCCTCTGCTTTGTTCTTATCCCACTTCCAAAGGATAATCTTACAGGAGAACCTTAGAGCTGAATCATTGTTCAGTTTGTAAGACACACAGCAGAGCAATGAAGATAATGAATGTATATTTGGACAGGATATGCCAGTTCAAAAGGTCTCAATTCTTTATGTCGGCTTCCCACACATTGTCATAGACTGCTATGTAGCTATTTTTTGGGTGATTTGGTTCACCTTCTTTGGTATTACTGCAATGCTACCATGTAAATTGCAATACTTATTTAATACTACTTCTTATCAGTTTTAATATCTTTTTATCATTCTATTAACCAAAGTATTTTACAGTAACTCGCATAAGAGTTCTGAAATTCTGTCTCCAGTTTGAAATGCTGAACACTTCTAAAAGGAATATTTCATGTTACCAACTAAATAAGAGTTCAGCCATGTAGCATTGCCATTTTGGTAATTTTCTTTGAACATTGCATCCTTATTCACAAGGAAATATCTGAGCCTTTTCAAAAATATCTCTCACTATTCTAGCATTATAATTTTTTCACCAGCACTCTGCAACACTGATATTGACATCTGGGAGGAAAAGGGGAGATGAAACACACAGAGGAAATTCTATATTTATGCTAGAGATATTAAAGAACCAAAGTGTGTTTTCATTTTGCATCATGACTTTTCCTTGGCAAAACATTAAGAGTTATGGAGGATCATTGAAAAAGATGGTCTTTGGCAGCCTGAAGTCTGGTGTAATATTTACTATGTCTGAGTTCGATGCTTGAGAGCAGTTTTTTTACAATGATTTAGCTGTATTCCTTATATTTGATGTTTTCTTCTCTCCATTGCCCTAATTAGGTAAGAAACTGATATTGCATACAGTTTAAAAGCAAGAGGCAAAGGGGCAGGATGTGTATGGATGACAAAGGATTTAAGTACTCAAGGTGTCAGTGTGCAGTCCCTTTTATAGCTGCCTGTGAATATAATCCACCGGCTGAGCTCCCTGTACATTGAACAGACAGACAAAATATTGGAAAATTTAGAAGTCTGGGTGCTAAAAGGCAACAAATTAAAACCAGCAAATAGGAAATATGAGAGAAGGCTTTGGATAGATATGTCTTCCATTCCTGTTTGCCCTAAATCCTTTTATTCTAAGGGAGTTCAAGTATGTCTTAGTAAACAGAGACAGAATAAATAGCAGAAGTACCTTTTTCTAGAGGGTTTCTACAGCAGTCTAAGACATTATTTTTCCTGTATTTGTTAATTATTCTCATAGCCAGGAAATTCACATTACTAAGTCTCCCAACATCAATTACCTTTTATGACACAGCTGTAGGTGGCCTTATTATCGATATATAAATGCCTAAAATAGTAGCAGTCATTCCCAAAATCTCTTGTCCTAAAAGATACATTTGCATTAGTCATAAATGGACTTGGATTTCTGTTTCCTACAATCCAGCTGATCAACCTACAGAACCATCCTTTCTTTACATTGTTAGAAAAATGGAGAAAAATTATAAGCTAAAGACTAAAGAATAAAATTCTTTACAACCCAATTTGTTGCAAAGATTTTATAATAAATGTTGCTTTATAAACACTTCTTCCTCTTTCCTGGTTACTGCCTTTTTTGTCCTTGTACTGAATGTTGGTAGTTTAGCTTTTGTGCTTTAGACTAATCATAACTGCACTAAACAATACAATCAATCCTCTTATCATTTCTGGAAGCTAAAGAGACAGTGAATATGGACAACTGAGTAGAGTCACAGAAAAACAGAATAAAATCAGCTTCAGTACAAAGGTTGTAATAAAACAGTGATGATGCCTTCCCTGTCTGTCATAGCAGTGCATCCTTGTCATTTGCTTATCAAACATAATGCCTTTCACACCCCTCCTTCCCCATATGAGTACAGTTTTAAGCCAGCTTGCCACGACCAATTTTTTATTTCTCTGATATTCAGTAACTGCATTCACTCAGTCTTACTATTAAATGCCATGTTGTGCATGGGGGTCAAAGCTGGTGCACATTGTATGTCAGCAGACTGGAGCTCAAAAATGGCTCTGCCATCTCAGCAGAACCTGAGTGTGGCATCACCATTTGTTTTCTTTACCTTAATTTGCTTATCTAATGGGTGCAAATTTGCTACATAAGTAAAAAGCAGCATTATTTATTATCTGTGATATTGAGATAAGACATGTGCAAAGAATTTACATCCCTATAGTTAAAAATTGCTATATATGAATAAACATTTGTAGTGTCTTTCTACAGAGTCCACTTCAAAGGAGCCCAAAGTTCAAAAGCATCCAGTCAGAACTTTCTGTAGGCATACAGGGTAATTGAAAGAAAAACAGATAATTAAAAATATTAAACAGTGTTTAAATATACATTTTATACTATTCTTGTTGTTCTGATACTTATAATGTATAAATTATGTTAAGTGAACAGAAATTTCCATAAGATTGATATGTATAAGCCACAAATCTTCCTTCTTTGGTATCTTAAACTGGACATCAAATTTTCATTAAATCTTAAATACAGATGGACTAGGAATGCAGCTCCTAGAATAAAAAAAATTAAAAATATAAGAAAATACATACACATACAGAAGCAGTAAATTCAAAGTGTTATGGATTACAATATTTATGGAAAATTAATTTCAGATATTCATTTACAACTTATGCTAACAGATTGAATAAACATGTTTTGTGACATGTATATACATTTTTAGACTGCTTACTTTGAATGTCAATTTTGAAGAAAATATTTATAGAATGATTTACAATCAGGTTTTGGAAAAAAATTTATTCAGAGACCATATGCATGCAGAAAAGAAGATGGGAAATGGATTATTTACTTCTATTTTTTTTCCCAACCTAGTCTCAAGTCATTGTGACTGCCCTAATAGCATTTAGCAAGACAGGGAGTACCTTCTCATGGCCTGTGAATACCACCTTATGTTTCCCTTTCTTCCAATCAGCCTTGAAGAAACTTTCAGGAATGCCCCTCTTCCAAAAAAACCCCAATTTTCTCTTTTTCTAAGGATGATTTACCATCTGTTCTCAGAAAGAGCTAAAGAAGAGCTATATTATTTCTATATATTTAACAGCCTGACCTTTTCAGATGAAAGTCAGAGGTACAGGCATAAATTGTTGACAGCACAGTGAAGAACAGTTACCAATACTTCAGAGGCAACATTGCATATACGTGCTTTCCAGTACCATGCACAAACATGTAAGGAATGTATAGAAAAAAAAATGGATTTTTTTCTATTTATCCTAAGGGAATTCAGCCAGTCTGACTTTTGCTTTTGAAAAAGAATGATGTTAAGATCTTAAAAGACAAGAATGTGAGAAAATCTTCATCAAAGGGAACTGACCTTGCTTGTTTGCAAGATTAAAAAATGTGAAGAAAATAAAAAGAATACTTCTTAACACTGCCAAGAAAGAGCAAAATTATTCTGCACGTGGTTTTAAAACAGGTGTAAAAATTGACATCTTTAAAAAGAGGTGGAAAATCCTCTCAATAACATACTGTCTTTGCTATCCATCACACTGTAAAGAAGGAATGTAAATGATTTCTTTTCCTTTCAATAGTGGGAAAGCCCTAATTTTGTCTACACTGAAAATATAGCCAGACCACAAGTATTTGAAAGCAAGGGAACACCTGCAAGTCAAGCAAGAATGAAATGGAGACTGCCAAAGGCTGTAATTTTCTTTCCTTAGTTCTTTGCTGTGAAATGCATCAGGGGTATTATCAGATCATTCACTGACATGAAAAAGAGATAGTCACAGATTTCCCTGTCCCAAACACAGTTCCTGATCCAAAATCTACTGTGGCCAAGAGAAAGATTGTCACTTACTTCAGTGGCAAACTACTTGAGGTCTAAAATGTTGTTAATCGTAGTACAGTAAATTCAATATATTCAATCCAAAAAAATTAAAGCTCTTAAATTTATATAAATAAATAAAAATGAATGTAAATTTTTACGCATTTGCACCTACCTATTCTATTTCATGACAAGTTTTAAGCACCTTTAGCACCTTTTTTTCTGATTTAGTAATTTTAGACCTATTATCAAAATTACTACCATCAAGAAATTATTATTTTATAATGTAAAATACCAACTGCTTTGCACTTTAAATTTCTGTGGTTTTTTTTCTTGTTTTTTTTGATTGCATTCATTTTGAAATTATTACATTCAGTGTGACAATACAAATTTAATATATTTTCCAGTTGAAAATTTAAGTGAAGTCTGTGGGTTTTAATGACTTCTGTTGATTTGGGTAAAACAACAGACTTTGATCAATCTGCCTTTGTTTTACCATTGCTGAAAATATTCTGTCCAGGTTTAATTATGTTGACTTGCTAAAGATATATTTATAGCAATATAAGTGCAGTATTTCTATATGTCTTTCTGGCTGAATAAATTTAACACAGGGAAAGTTGCTTTTCTGCTATTTCTATGCATAGCCAAAATTTATGCTATGTGTGGCTGAATTTTCAACCTGCTTAACACTACATATGGGGCACAAACACATGATTTACTTATGCTGGGAGATTCCATCAGAACAGTCATGAGTGCCTGTGAACTTTCTAGTAAATTCCTTAAATTAGACACTTAAACATGTCATAGACCTTCATCTCTTTCTCACTTTGTACTTGTAAGGTTGGAGGAACCTTATCTTAAATTTCTTATGTCGTGACATATCTCAGCAATACATTTTTTTGTCTTTATAAATATTCCTGGAGTTTGGGAAAATTAATTTTACAAATGAGGCTAGAAAGAGGAAATAAGTGGATATCCAGAAAGTCACTTTAGTCCGAAATACATAGTTTTACTAGGCATCTGCTACAGATAATGTAGGGGAAAATGTCCTGTGCTGTGAAAAATATTCAGAATATCTGAATTCATATTGTAAAGCATCTTGTGAAATAGCTCCCTGTTTCTGTTGAAAAATAGAGTTAGCATCCCTCAGCTAAAACTTTCTAAATATCCAAACATTATTTTAGCTGTTTTGCCAGGATTTCAAGTCTGGAACTAAGACCCAAAACACCTTCAACAAAGTCATATTTCCTCTCCAGAAGTTAATTTGAAATAAACATTCTGCAAATCAGACCACATATATTCTACATATTTTTTTAAAATTTATGTTCAGAAAGAAAATATCTTTAAAATTTTTCAGTTTTCATTTGTATCTGGGTATCTACATGACCAAATGGGAAGATCACAAAAGAAGATCACATATCAAGTAACTGAATTACACTAGAACACATTCTCTAATATTATTATCCTACACACACGCCCCTGAAATTATTTTTCATTGAGCTGAGTAGTCAATTACCTTTGAAACTCAGTTCAAGTATTTGCATTCACAACTTGGACATTACTTGAGGCAGGGAAACTTAAGATATCTTGAAAAAACGCTGGCACTTGTGGCCAGATGGCCACACCTAAACAGGCTTATGTGGATACTCATCAAAACTGCAACAGGAGCACATCTTGTGGTGAAACCAGAGTGCTATACTCCTTTTTTTCTACCAGTACACCTGATTCCCACATCAAATATTTTATGCAAGTTTTCTGACTTAGATTTGCTTATAATGGTAGTGAACAGAATGCAATAATAATAAAGTCCAGGCTGCTGTGGTATTTATTCCCAACAAGAAAGGCATAGTTTGACAGTACTGAGAACAAAGTATTAATTTGGAAGCATGTCACAGACCCTTTCTGGCCTCAAGGATTATTTATTTTTCTTTATTATGTGCCTCAGCCTAGAAAGCATTCAGAAGGGAAAAATAACACCACACACATACAGAAACATGCTTATGTGCACACACACACACACAGATTGGAGAGAGGGTATCCATCAAAGAGATAAGGTACCAGCTAACAAAAAAGGAACAATTAGAGATGTTTTAATAAAAACTCCAGTAGGGTGTAATCTTGATAGAGTCCTGGTGAGATAGAGGAATAAGATTGAGTTGAAAGTTTACAATACCAAACATCATTAGGAAAAATCTCTGCAATTTTAGTAATGCAATTCAAGAAGAATATACTTAGGAAAACATAACAGATTATGCAGGTGACAGCTTTTGCCAGGTATCTGTGATTTACCTTTTTCAGAAGTGTGATTAATCCCTGTCCCTCTATTACTACATCTACACTGATACAATTTGCAGCTTTGAAAGCTGAAACTCTGGAAGAACTGACTGCAGGAATTTAGAAGATATTTTATTTCTCAGAGTAAGAGTTTTCCAAGAGTTTCTCTTGGAGAAGCTAATCTTAGTGGATCCCATGTGATTCACTAAGATTAGTCTTTTTAAAGCTGAAATAGTGCCTTTGTTGATATTGTAGTAGCCCAGAAAATTGATCTCTTAACTTATTTACTCTGGTAAAAATTACTTTTTTGTGTTGTTAATTTTTGTGGCCTACTGAAGGCTTCTCTAATGGAGGAAAAGTTATGTGTATCAGGGGATCTTCCTGCAGTGTCATCATTTTTTGTCCATTAGGACTGACTCATGATGAGTGTTTATTTCTTCATGCAACACAGAATTTCTTCCACCTTTTTTGTTTTTCTGAGTGTCTGCTGACATAGAAACAGATCTATGTGAAAAATAGGTATTGTTACGTGTTCATGTGGCTTTTAGTCATGATCACATTCCACATGTGCAGCTCCAGAGATGCAGCTGGGTGCTGTGCAGCCAGGGGCATAGGCCACCCTGCTCAGTAGTAGTTACACCCTTTCAAAATGTGTTTCAGAACACTGTCAACTGCATTATAGGCATTTTCTTAAGTAGAGTTTTAGTCTGTATCACTAAAACTTCCTCATCATGCATGAGGGTAATGTCTAGAAAGAATAATCCTAACTGTTAAGTATTCATTTCATTTTTGTAAGGAATAGACTTAACACTGGCATTACAAAGAGTGTCAAAACACTATGAGGATTGCATACACAAATACAATCTCTTTGATGAATAATTTGGTGAATATAGTGATAAAAGATCCCCTCATATCTTAACATCCACATTTTATATCCTATGCTGTGTTCCTAGGTCACGTTGCACAGTTTCCTAATGCTCCTGCTGTGAGAGTTTTGACACTGAGAAGTGTTGTGTGGGAAGTGTGCTTGTCAGAGAGACACCCTCTGAGATGTTCTTTATTTGAAACCAACCTGCCTTGTCATGTGTTTGGTACAGCCCCACGCTGGTTTGAAGAGGCAAGCAAGGAATCTTTGTTATCTGTCTACTGTTCTGCTTCAAGACTCTGCTTCTTTAGGTGAAACTGCAGCTGTGCTAAGAAGATTACATCTGTGCTGAATTCAGTTCTGTCCTCTAAGAGGAGTTTTCAGAGTGAATGAGGGTGATAAATTTCATAGGCCTGGGAAGGTATTGTTCAGGTTATCAGCTTTCTTATAATCTGAATGATATGAAAATCACACAAATCTCTCTTGTGATAACCCAACCTCTCTTGTACCACTGCCTGAAGTACCCATGTATCTAGATAATTCTAGGATACACAGACCACTAGAAGATTTTGTTAGCTGAACTGGAACTTGCTGAAAATGTGCAGAACTGGAACTTGCTGAAAAACAATTGCTAATTTGCCAAGAAATATGATTTATTACAACAATTAGTGGTATTTTCAGAATTCTCATTGAATTCCATGTCCTGTCTGATCAGAACACATGATGGTAAAGTCATGAAGACTGTTCAGAGGAAGAGTTTTTACTGTTCTTCAAGGACTAATTGCTTTCTACAGGAGAGGTTTCTGGCTGGGACACAGGCCTTGTAATGCAACCCCGAGAGGGTTTATAATGTCCCTCCAAAGTTCACCAGTACAGAAGTAAAATATATTCATTGCATGTAGAAAAAGCCTAAGGCCTTGCCCTGTTGTGGTCATCCTTTTTTAAATATCTCAAAAATGATGCATCAGAGATTTTTACAGTGTTTGTGTCTGGTATTTTGCACACACACATACACACACACATATATAGATATATGTATTTGAATCCAATCAAACTTTTGCAGACTAAAGCAGCAGTAGCAGGCCATGAGGACTAGGTGAAACACATAATGTTTAAAGCAAAATTTTATTCTCTCTCTCTTTTATTCTCTCTCTCTAGGCAGGTATGAGTCATGACACAAACTGGTATAAAATTCCCTCCCATGAGAATCAAATGCCATGCTTTTTATCCTCAGGTGGTATAAACAGCATAAATCAATATAGTAGTGCCAATTTACATAAATTTCTACACAGAATTTGGCTAAATGACAACTCTTAAGGATATGATAACATTCTGCAAGTATTTGAAGGCCATAAACACTGAGCAGAAGGACAAATGATTTAGGGTGGCGTAAGGAGATGTAATTAGGAGCAATGGGAGGAAATTAAAGGAGGAAAAAATTAGGCTAAATATCAGAAACAATTTTCTGACAGTGAGATGTATTAGACTATGGAAAATAAGTCTCCCAATGAGCATTCCATTGCTCAACATGTTTAGACTGGACAGTGTACTAATGCATACCCAACAGGGATTAATTTTGCAATGTATGGTGCATAGACGAGAAACCAGAGACATTTAATGGGGTAAAAAGAATTCTGTGCTAAGAAAAAACAAATAAATCTCTTTTTTTATCACTTTCAACAAATGTAGTAATATTTCTGTATCTTACATATGTGCATTTTTACATGGAAACAATCTTTTTCATTCTTTTTGTCTAAAAATTTAAAATTTTTTTAAAGTATAACTTCAGTTTAAATGCAAATTGTATAATGGCAAATTTCTTGTCCTTTGCTATCTTTCAAATTCCGAAGTGTTACATTTTTTAATATTTAGTGTTTCTTTTAACACAGGAAAAAATCCCATATACTTAATTTTTTTGTTAAACCAAACCTCCATTCTCTTGTGTGCTGCAAAACTGGATATACTTCCTGAACTGCATTGGTATTTTTGTAGAAGATGACTGTGGCATAATATTTATTATAAAACTGGGTAGAAAAATGTTCTCAAATCACTAAAATGTCTAATTTTAATAATTTTATAACAAATGGCTAAGATAAGTTACTGTTTTTTCTGCATCTAATTGGACTCTAATCACTGGAAGAAATGTATCCAAACAAGGTTTGCAAAGCTGATTACAGAAATATATTTCAAAACTCTATATCTTTATATTTTTTAGAAAGTCAGAGATACATATTGGGATATATCTCATTTTACCTTGGACTGATGTCATCTGAAAATGTGCTCTCAAAGTTATTAGGTTACATGTGTTTCCATGAAATGCAAATGTGAAGTATACTCTGGAATCCCACACAGTGTATTTGGTTGCTTAGTATCTAGAAGGCAAACTACAAAATAAAATATGCAAAACAGCTACATCTAACAAAGAAATCTGTAAGATGTCAGTAAGTAAACAATTCCAGAACCTACTTATACAGCTCAGTTTACTGAGTACTGTATTGATGCAAGTGACAGAAGAGAGGCAGATTCATGGATTGAGCTCACCAAAGAGAAGTGAAATTACTTGAGTCAGGAAGTTATAAAACTCTAAAACAATAACAATTATTATGATAACAATTATAATTATAATTAATTATAATTATAATTATGGTTGATTTGAATATAATAATAGTAGTAGTAGTAGTAGTAATTGTTTTGGAATTACTTTGGTAACAAATAATTTATTTTTACTGAGGAGCATGTATGGCCCCCAGCACGTCAAAAGTTGTCAATTACTTGATTTTTATTATCAATCTGTTTCTTCGCGTATTCCCTTGACAAATTCCATTAAATATATTCAGATGGTTAATATAGCTGAAAGTTATACATTTTCTTATCCTCTTTTTTCAGCATTCCTACAAAGCTAAAGTAGACCCACATAGCTCACATGACAGTTCAAAGGGAAGTACAGAGAACACAGAGACTTTTTAGCCATTTGTTCTGTCTACTACTGCTTTAGTTTTTCTGAAAAGAAAAGTATCCAGGGAAAATTGCATCATGGCCAGATGACCCATCTCTTTTTTGGAAAACACTTTCAGTATTGTCAAGAAAAAAATAATTTCACCAGGAATTACGTGACAAGACTTGAGCATGTCTCTCAACAAGAAAAACAAAAAAAATAGCCTGGTGCAGTTTTGAATTACAAGAGGATAAATAGCTTCAACATGCTAAAACTGCAGTATAGCCAAAAGCATGGTTTACAGTATAAAAAGATCAGGTTCACACTGTCACAGTCCCAAACCATTGCTCAATTTGAAAGTATCTTCATAACTCTAGGAAATGTGCATTTGGGAATTTGCCTAGATACCAGTCTAAATCCTTGAGATTCAGAAGCAACAACCAGCTAACTTCCAAATGAATGATATTAATGTTTCACTCCATTAAACTTCATTTTGATAACACTGTGGAGTGTCTACATGTTTGTGGTTTTTGCCTGAGTGACTTTAAATGTTCAAGTTGTCATTACTAAGCAGTAGTAATAACAAAAAAACATTGTGCCTCAAGTATTGTAACATAAGGAATCCAGTTTTATACCATGGGAATGATAGACACTCTTGGTTATATTAACACTAATTCTCAAGTGATGACACCTTCAAGTTTATATCTTGCAGTCTTTATTTAGGCAAGTCAAAGTATGCTGAGAAAGAGAGAATCACACCAATGTATTTATTTTATTATTTTAACACCACCTAGGGTTGAAAGCTTTGTGATTTTTTACACTTTGTGATTTTTTACACTATTTATATTGAGTGTCCTTCAGAGGACACTCAATATACAGTAGATAAAATGTACTGGATTTAATTGGAAGATAGAGACACATGCTTTTTACTAGTGCCCCAGTATCATAAGTCATGGAGTCGTACAGGTGTTATATATCATATTGTTTACACAGACACTACTCAAAATTTTATTTCTGAGTATTATGTTTGTTTCTCTTCCTTTGCTGGGATTACCTCAGAAAATTAAGATAAATTTAAAAACAAACCTACTTCAAAACAATAAAGTATACTTTTTAACAGAATACTATTTTTTGCTTATTCTTATGCTAAATTGTAACTTTTTATTTTAAGAAAATTTGTGCTTATAATTTATTAATTAAAACACTTCAAAGCAGAATGAAATCATACAAAAACCATCTTTTGATTTGATTGCTGTGAGTATATAAGATAAATATTTGACAGACTCATGAGAAAGTCTTGAATGACAGCTAACAACATTCACTGAATTTAGAACCCAAACCTACAGTATGATATCATGGTTGATGCAATGCCACCTGATTAAGTAAAAACAAATTCATTATTATCTTTGCTCCAGAGGAGGTTGATATTAATTCTTTAATTTCATTTCTGATCTTGCTCAGACCTCTCAGAATTCAGGAGCTTGATTTACAGAAGAGGGGATGTAACTGAAGAATGCTTTGAGGTGACAGCACACAACGCCTTTAAAGCTGGTACGACTCCCTTAACTTTGATAGCTGTAGGCTGATGATGACTTTCTGTTATCCTAAGAGGGCTCTCATAGTCATAGGTGTCATTTCTAAAATAAGGACTGGTGTGTGCCATTTATTCCCATTTCTATAGCTGGATCTCCTGGATATCCTGATCATACTCCAAAACATGTTCACTCTAGAGATGAAGTGGACAAAATTTCTTTATCCTGAAGCATTGTGTTCTTTACTTAAACATGCTTGCCTCAGATAATTTAAAGTTAATATACCAGTAAAGACAGCAATTTTAATTGCTCCAGCTGAGCTATGGGCTCACTTTGAACCAAAACTGGTGGAGGAAATAAACTACTTTGCAGACATCCATTGCTTTGCATACTATCATTTGTTGTACAGAGTCATTGCAGGTGTTAAAAAGCTTCAAGGGCTTAACCCAACCAAAGATTGAGATAACTTGTCTGACTGCTGCATTCGACTGATTTTATTTACTTGGGTTAGTGAAGCTGAGTTAGAAAAACATTCTTTTTCCCACGGACATGCCCTTTCTCTGTTTTCCTAAGTGAAGTATTTTCAAAGGTTTCGGGAGTTCAGAAAAGAGTTTGAATGTGCAAACAACAAAATCTTTTAAAGAACATTGTGAAAAATAAATCCCTACAGCTGCTGCAGTGCAGGATGGTCTGAGTCTAATGAGTCTGAGTAAGTTAGCTCTGGACAAGCTGCAGTCTATCATGCAGCTTTTCGTGCCCACTTAGTGCCCAACATTTTGGCAGGACTTGAGCTGTCCTGGCAGCAAAGGGTTTGCCTCAATAACTAATAAACCAGGTAAATATTTGGATTTTCCTTTTTTTTTCTCATTTGTTTGTTTGTTTTGTCTACTTTTTTAAATTTTCAGAAGAATTTTCTAGAGCATAAAAAGCATTATAAGTGTCATAAATGACTGGACTTCTTAGAAAATGTATAATATCAATTTAAAACATCTCATTTACATGCTGCAATGGTTCAAGGATTTGGTTCAAGGGTTTCTTTATGTTGAGACAGTATATATAGAAAACATGTTGTCTAAATGCAATGTGAATTTTATAATTTCAAACAACACAGCACAAAATAACTAAAGAATTCATGCATACTTTGTAGTGAATAAAACCATACTAATACTAAAACTCTTATTTTCTTTCAACTACAGCTGTATTAGGATTCTGCAAATTCTTGAGCTGTCATAGAATTTTCTACAGAACTCATCCATTCTGAAGAAACTTCCACCCAGGGTTTTATGGACATCTTTTCCCTTTCCCTTCCCTTTCCCTTTCCCTTTCCCTTTCCCTTTCCCTTTCCCTTTCCCTTTCCC
>QUSF01000004.1:13743610-14015114 GCA_003676055.1 Chloebia gouldiae
TTCCCTTTCCCTTTCCCTTTCCCTTTCCCTTTCCCTTTCCCTTTCCCCTTTCCCCTTTCCCCTTTCCCTTTCCATTTCTTTCAGACTTAATCTGTAAAACCTGAGCCCAGTGTGGAGTGTCATCCTGAATTTCCAGATAAAGGCTGTAAGAATAGTTTTGGGAGGCATGGCTTTCTAAGATCGTGCCACACAAAATGCCACTACATCTTTAATAACATAGTCACAGAATCTGGCATCTTTCCAATGTGTTATAGAATTCAAGACCTAAAAGAGGAAAACAACCATTTTGCAGCTAGAAGAGATATGACACTATAAGTTTTCTTTGTCTACTGGGAAATTCCTGTAAATGTTTTTTTCTTATACATAATTACATGGTGGTGACAAGGTGGTGGCAGTTACAAATGCTGTAGTAACCCTCTGCATTGTCCCTGGGGAAGAGAAGAAAATTCTTTTTCAAGAGCACACACTCCTGAAGCAATCAAATGTCTCCCCCTGAGATTTGAAATGGTTGTATCTGCCAGAACATGGCAGGTTGCTTCCCCCAAGGGCACACACAGCCTGGAGGCTGCTATTGTCAGCTCCCTGGAATCTGCTAACACAGGACTCAGGGGGAGCAGTCTGGCTTGTGCCTGGTTGAATTCACTTACAGCACTAAGCCTAGACTTGGTTAACATATCCAGTTTGGATGCCATGCATCTCCAAATTACAGTGGATATTGAGCTATGTTTTCCTTAAACAGCTTCTCCTTTTTTCCCTTTCAACATAACATCTTTACTGCAGAGACCTAGTTTTTTTACTTTCTTCTTGTAGTTATTCCCTTATTTATCTTTCTTCTGGAGATATCTGGGACTTACATTATGAATTATTAACCATAATGCTTTTTTCCTCTGGATCTCTTGATAGGTTTTGTACCTTTTAAAAACCAACACAGAGTGAGAAATGGTCATATTTATTTTTCCAGGGATTCTCCTTCAAAGATAAGAGATACTTTCATATCTTTCTCTTTTCTGCTGAACTGTAGTAAATTTGGTGGCAACAGTGATGAAGGTGAGCTAATGAAATAAACTTCTGTTTATTTCTTGGTTACAAGAAGAGTTAATTTATCACTTATTAATATTAATTCAGTGTGGATTTGAAACAACTCCATATACCATAGATAATAAATGTGAATTATTATTTTTAACATTATTAAATTCTTTCATCCTACATAACTTAAAGAATTAATAACTCTCAACCGTTCATTGTTATTACAGCACAGGTTCATTGCAGCTAAATTTGCCACTTTTGTAACACACAAAAATTATGACAATGCCTACCTAGTACCACTTCTTTAGTAAGAGAACAGAAAACAGTGCTTTTGATTGCCTGTTAATGGGCATGTAACTATTGAAGGCAAAGTTTTGATTTCAATATCTTAAAAATGAGGAACTGAAAATTCACCTTCTAAGAATCTAATATTTTTCAGTTATATTTATTTGCATTTATCATTTTATAGTCTAAATTCTTAAATGGGACATGCTCAATACTGAATCACTTTGGGTTGTGTGAATTTTATACTGAGATTTATTTCAATAAAGCTATTAAATTTTGAGTAAGATATTCAGACATTTTGAAGTGATTTAGGCATGCATCTTTACTTTTTAATATAATCAGGTTTAAATTGTGCTCAACAAAACCTAAAAGTTTATTTCAGATTTCAAACATTTATCTGTATGGTCTTACTTACAACTGGACCTTGAAAATAAATAATCTGATTTTCCTCATAGGTCTTTGGACTACGAAAGGTTCACCTCTTGATCTACAGCTGTCTTTGATGCTCTTTAGAGGGTACATGGTCCTTGGAGTGAATATTTTGTAAAAGTATGTTTCTGTTTCCTTTATCTTACACTGAAGAGATACTCTAAGTCCCAGCAGTTTCTATGCTATATCAACTGCTTATGAAAAAAAAAAATGGTAAAAATGAAAAATTTGGTATAAATGAAAAATATGGTATATTAGAAATACTAGTTTATATTTCAGCTTCATTTGAATACCTGCTACAGTGTATTTGAAACCACTAAAATAAGCCTTCAAACAAAACTAAATACAACCCAAAATATATTGTTTAAATTTTATATTCATTTAAAGAATAAATATGTGAAATATTTGAGTTTTTCTCTAGGTATCTACTAGATTTGTGCAAATTGAACTGTGGAATCAAATGTATATTCCTTGTAATAAGGACAAGAGATCTTAACATTTTTTAGGTAATTTCAAGTCCTGAAGGGCTATACAAGTATCTTCATTTTATACAAGACATTTAATCTCTTCTAATTAGTCAGCCATTTCCAGTAAATATGAATCTATCAGTCTGCATTGTTTACTCAAATTTCTTCCCTAATCACTGAAAGTAGATGATTTCAGTCACAGGAACACAGGCTGTGCCAGCCCAGGGCAGAGGTAGGAAGTGACTCCAGTGAGACCACTTACATTAGAATTTGTGCTCCAGCACCTCTGAGTTATTGACCTCATGCAGAACTCCTGGTGTATAAAACATCTCTCACTTCTACAGTGCTAACCCCCAGAGTTCAGTGTAGAAGGGATTTTAATTCTGTCACATTCTGCACAAATGCAGAATTATATCATCCCAAACAAGGCAGATCAGAGGGAATAAACATGGGAATGCTGGAAAAAAGAATGGCATTGGTTAACATGAAACACCATGCCCTCCATGAAGCAGAAATTTTTATTTAAAGCACCACAATAACCAAAATGCTAAAGAAACTATTTGAAGGAGAAGTAGGCTTTTTGGAGTACTTATACTATGAGAGACAGGACTAGACATAATCTACTGTTAAGTGTCCTGCTTGGACCTATAAGTTGACTGCTTAACTCAATAATTTTATCTTTACCTGTCTTTTTATTGTGCTAAATAACTTTCTAAAAGAAAGCTGACTAGTATTACACAATTTAATGATCCACAATAAAATGTTTGCCACAATTAATATATTTATTTCAATATATTTTGAATATATTAGCTTATATTAGCATATTTTGAAATGCACAAAGATTAATTTTCTTCTTCTTTTTTCCAAACTACTGACAGAACCTATGTAAAATCACCACTCCAGAAATTATGGAGTGGAAAGCAAAAGCCAAAACTTCTCCTGAGCCCTGTGGGTCAGGAAGAGATATTTTATTGATAAATTCAAATTCTAAGACTTCATTTGCTGCCCTTAATTCATTTACAGGGAAATAAAATGTGAAAGCTCAATAGTTTCTTGTGGATGAAGTCTGTTTGTTCAAGAACACCATTACACAACTGACATAGCTTTGCATTGCTTAATGAGGGATAAGAAATTTAAACCAGATATACAGTAACATTCTTTTATCTTTTATCAAGGTGGGTGTCCATGGCCCTTTGAACTTTGAGCTTTCAGAAATAACAATACCAGTAAGGCAGTTATAATATGCAGCTCTTTGTGAGATTTCAGTTTGGATTGTTGCAACATTACCAAAAAAAATAACAGTAAAAATAAAGTTTAAAAAATAAACAAAACTCTACTGTTATAATACCTTCTCTTTGTTATCTCCCTTGTATGCAAAGACATAGAACCCTACTTTTTGCTGTATGGAAATAGAAATATTGTCCTATGGGCTCTTTAAAATAATGATGGAGCAGATGCTGCTTAAATCATATGAGCAGAATTTCATTAGCAGTTGATCAAAATCTGGCATTTTTGATCTCCTTTAGGTTATGAGTCTCCATGAATAAAGTAGATAATGGCTGATCTAATAAAGATACAATGAGAAACATCCAGTATTTTTCTCAGTCTCCGATCTTGTGGTAAACTAAATCAAACATAATCCAAAATTATCTTGGAGCTGTTGGTTATTTTGAAAGAATGTATTTCAGGGTTTTTTCTAAGATTGCAGCTTAATTTGAAAATAGGATTAAAAATCCATGAAAACAGTAATTATTTGGAACACATTCCAAGTTTGAAGACTCTAAGAGAGTTAATGTGCATTCAAAACTGATCAAAATGCTTCCTCCCTTGTGGGACCTTGTCACAATCTGCAACTTTCTCATGTGGGTTAGGGCTGTGTTTTCATTAGTTTAATAAGCAAATGTACAATGACATTTATTCTGATACTGTGCAGAGTACTAAAGATGTGGATTTGGTTGGGGTATTTTTCATGACTGTTTCCACACAGAAGACAAATTAGACAGTTACATCTGCCTACATAGTTATTTAGAGCTACTTTTACTGTAGAATTTTCATGCACCCAAAGGATTGTAGATTTCACCTTACTCTAGTGCTTTTTTTTTTTTTAACATAGGGGAAGGATCAAAATCTTGGTGTAGGAGAATGAAACTGCAGACCCCAAAGATTAAATGATATCACTGTTCTATTCTATCTGAGGAAATTTTTTTTTATCCATAGCGAAACTCAGTCACAATAAAAGGAAAAAACTGAATACAAATACCTCAAATTTCAATTCACTACTCTTAAGTTCAAGATGATCTTTCTCCTGTTGGGAGACGTGATTTGATATTTTTTGTTAAAATTACTCTATTTGCACAGAGTAATAGATATCCCATTTCTGGAAAGATCTAGACTTGAGTCTTTTTTTTTCCGAGACTCTAATTAATTTGAAGATATCTGCATTAATTAGAAGTAGAAAACATTAATGAGATCACATTAGTCAGAGCAGCAATTCATTACATCTTGACTATCAAACCTTCCATCTGACCTAAGTACAGTCCAGTTTCTTTCTGACATCCAAAGTATTTGACTCAGAATCTTCATGTCACACATATTCACACATTTCTTTGAATTAATTTTAATAAAAAATTCCACTGCCCTGAAAATACTCGAGTTATGTATAAATAGAAACATGAAATCACATTTGAGGGATGAGGTATCAAGTTAATGCTTGTGTTATCTGTTAGATCGCTTTAGATTGTACTGTTTACATGAATTTGGTTTAGTATCCTTAAACATACAGCACAAACAAAGACTAAACATGCAAAAAATAATATCTGCAGGTTTGTGATGCACAGCCAGCAAAGTTGAAAATTAAACAAACCAAAATACATTTTTGACTGTATTCTTAATTGATAAGATATCGGGACTTTATACTGATAAGATTTTGAGCCAGACTTGAAAAAGAGAAACTGCATTGCATAAAACTCTCTGTGGCTCAAAATAGGTAAATCCTTTGTATTTGCATTCTCCCTTCAAATTGTACATGTCGTTGTAGATCCTTCAGTTCACATTTTCTCTGCTGGTTCAAATTAGCATTGAAACATCCAAGCAATATTGTTTATATAAGCTGAAGAACTGACATTAACTTTCCGCTCCCGAACTGAGCACAAACTTGACAATGTATTTGTTGTGCACATGAACATGACAGATAAAAAGGGAACATTTTGTTGCTTCCAGTGTTACATTGTATTGCTATAGTGCACAATTGAAAATAGAATTTTCTTTCATTTGAACTTCAACTTCAATATATAAATTGTGAAGAAAAATCATAACTAGATCAAACTTCTGGGATATTGTCATGCACATGTTTTTAAAATTTATGCAAAGTTTTGTGGAAAACTAAAGACATATTCCTTTTTAATACATAATTGATAATTGAATAATATGTTTTTGGTATATTTTTCTTTAGTAGCCCTGTCTTATAGATTAAACATATGAGAGTGTAGGGTAATATGGTTTTTAATTGCACTAATATCTTGATGATGAGTTCTCAGCAATGAACAATTTCTCCTTGTTTTGCATTTTCTTTTGGGCATCAGAAAAAAGTGATAATTATTAACAATGACTCATTTAATCAGGGAACTCTGATTAAATTCTTCAGTGTTGTAGTGTCCTTCAGGTTTCAATAAATTATCGGATTTATGCCAAAGAAATTAGGTCCACACTAGCTTGTGAGGAACATGTTTAGTCCATTAGCCCATTGAGACAAACAGTAATCAAAAAAACAAACAAACAAACAAACTTTTTTTCTGCAATTTATACTAAAGCCAAAAGAAATCCTTAATTACAAGAAATACCTGTAACTTGTAGTAATTCACAGCTGAAGACAAGAATGTGGGTTATTTCACATCTTAGTATTGCTAGGACCTATTCAGGTCCTATTATTGCAGCACCTAGAGGCCAATAAACAATGAAACTTGATTATGTTAGACAATAGAAGATAATTTCCTTTCATAAAGTATTGCTCACAAATTAAGTGTACAGAATGTGGGACATCCTTAATATCACCAAGATTAAAAATGGCAGAAAAAATAACGAAGTCTACCATTTTTTTTGCTATTTTTTTATAAAGTACTTGTTAATGAAAGCTAAAATCTGTGAAGAAAGGGGTGAAGGTAAACAGCAGGATTGCAGGTATGTAATAGATAAAAAGGAAATATGGAGAGAGTAATCACTTCCAAGGCCTGATCAGAAAATGCCTTTCCTTACTGCAGGAACACGGAAGGCTCTGACCACCCAACCCACATTAGAATTGCTCCTTATGCAGGAACTCCTGACACAGCCTGTGAGTAGCCTGTCCCAATATCCACAGCTGTAAAAGATAGTCATGAAAACTGTCACCACTGCAATGTGATATCACAGGCATATTGGTGGCTTTAGAAAGAACCATGTTGTTTAAATTAATAACATTATCATTTATTCCTTCTCTAGTTTATTATGTTGGGTAGGTGATTTCAGTTTTGGTTTATGTTTTTCTTTGACTTTTTTATGCATCAGAGCTACTTTTTCATAGAACTGTGCTAAGGAGATTTGTGTATATATTGCTATAGTGATGAGTTAGGGAGAAAATACTTGTTTATGACACTATAGATATTCCTTTTCTTTTTTTTTTTCCTTTTCTTCTTTCACTTCTGTGGTTTTGAGTAAAAGAAAAGTCTTCTAATGTTTTTGATTCAAGATAAAAACAATGCACTTTTATTTAGCTCCAGGACATCATCAGGCAATCCTTCAAGTCCATTCTCCTTTCTCCCCCTATCTAATTACTAGCATTAAAATATATCTTCATTTGTGTTTCTTCTGTAAAGTAATACTAGAAGTGAAATCAAATTGAGGATTCATTTAAAGTAATCCCATAAGCACATCAGGCCGTAAGCTCATAAAGTCTGGGATAATTCAGGAAATCTTTGATATAACTTTTGTGTAATATAGACTGTCTTCAAGGTTCATTTTTTTCCTCTCTTAAGAAAGAAAATATTGAAACTTTTGTGTCATGGTGCAAGATTTGAAACTGCATATTATGTACTGCTTACATATAATATTTTCTCTAACAAATACAGATTAGAATAAACTCTGTGAAGTAAATCTAATAAATCACCTGAATGACATCACGACTGATATGTCTTAGAGTCATTATGTGTAATTGGCTAATGGTGTATTTACTCTTGTGTTATTGGATCACCCTCAGGGATAATTCCAGTAAGTCTTGAATCTCAAGAAGGATTTCTCTTAGAGGTAAATTATCTTTTTTTTTTTTTTGTAAAGAACACTAGCTAATTACTTTTATTTAAATTCATTTGTGAAGCAATAAATCTGTCCTGAGATCTCACTGCATTTCAAGTGATGAATTTGATGTTCTCTGATGCCTTGAATTTCCCCCCTGAGCCAAGAAAGGTGATGAGAAAAGGAAATGAAGCCCCAAAATCCAGAGTTCATGAAATGCAGTATTAAAACCATATGTAGCATATGCAGAGAGAATCTCGGTCAGTGCTCTCTGGATGGGAATTACTATAAAAGACTAAAATTTTTGTTTAAAAGGAAAAGTATAAACTTAATGCACTCCAGGCATAGAAGACTTCTCTGGACGTGTAGAAGGTAGCAAATACTGGGATTCTATTGTCTAAAATATAGTGACAATATAGTACAAAAGCTATAAAAAATGATAGTTCTTAATTCCATCTTATAGGAAGATAAACACATATTACATATTCCAAATTATTTTTTCTTCTCTCTGAATAGCTCTATATCTTACCTATTGATCTGCAGATGTACCTTTAAATATGTTTCTTACAGCTTATTGAAAATTTCAAAATTTTTTTAACATTCCTTTAATTGGGAATTTTGCAGCGTATATACTCACATTTATTGTGCAAAAGACAAATAAACCGAAAACAAAATCAAGAAAACCCAAAAAAATTCTTGTTTTTAAAGCAAAAGGCAAGAGTAAAGAAAAACTAAGTACATTTACTCTTTAAAGATATTTTGCAAAAGCAGGTGCTTCAAAACTACTCTGCATCTTGTTTCAAAGTAATAATTAATAAGATAAAGATATTTAAATTAAACAAAATAAAATAAATTAAATAAAATAAATATTTAGGACCATGATATTAAGCTTCAGAATTACTAGTTTCTGTTAATTAGTTTCTTTCAGTTGCTAGCTTTAGAGTGTTTTAATGGAAATATGTGATTTTAATTAAGACACAAGACCTTTCTGGAGATATTATTTCTAGGTAAGCCGTAAAATTTGGAGTACATGGACTACACATTCCAAATTGATTTGAAGATATCATTACCCTTGAAAGTTATTTTCTTTCTTCAGGCTAACAAATTCACCATGGAATGAAATTATCAATTTAATAAAACAAGTTGCTGTAACTTTATTTCCATAAAATTGTTATTCAGTAAAATTTGGGGTTTATTTTAAAAAGCCTATTGCTTTCTATTCAGTTCCACATTGACAAGTACCCATCTTTCCCATTGTTTCTCTCTCTAGGCAGTTTGAACTAGTACCATGATGTAAAAAACCTGAATTATTGGAATAGCTCTTGATTTCAGTGAAACTGGTAGAGCTTTTGGTTTTCAGGTGACAGTTGGAATGTAATCATCAGCAGGAGAGGAAGAACAGAAACTGAAAAGGTAAAATTGCATTATATGGACAAAAGTCTTTCAACCTGAGCTGCAAAGATAAATCAAAGATTTTAGCTGAAAGAAAAAAAAAATCCTGTGCCTCAGAAAAAGAAGGCTGACGTGAATAGGACAGGAAACTTTTATAAAGGAGCTGTTCTTTGAACTGTTACAAGGTAAACAGTGTGATTATTAGAAACTATGCTGAAGTGGTGGGATGTTCAATGGGACAAGAAAAAGTATTTACCATTAATTTCCCTGACTTACCTTTGGTACTAAGTGCACAAAACAATAACTGTAAGAGGGGCTTGAGAAATTTTAAATGGCTAGTTTTTAGAGAATCAAGTTGGCAAAAGAACAGCATATAAAGCTGTGCTTAACTTCTAACAACCTGCCTCAGTAATGGTTCTGGATGACTGAAGGGCCAGATAAATAAGAAGTACTACTAATAATATTTAACTAGATGGTCTTTTGAGAAAGTTATGATAGTTAAGTTTGGTGCACAAATTTGGTTTTGCTCTTGTTGATATATGGAAATATTCTGTTGCTGAGATATATCTCTGTGACTCCCACAGTGCTAGCCTTTCTATACTCTTTTTTCATGAGGCTGAAAGTTTAAAACTGTGGTGATGACAAGGATTTTTAAAGGCTGAGAGGTGGCGGCTGCTCCTTTGAAACTAATGATACTTGGATACATGCCGTTCTTAGGTTCCTGGGAGATTGGCCTTGTCTTGCAGTGCAACGTTGTGTCACAATTCCTTGTCACTTGATCTAGGAAGGACAGGTTTGTATGGATCTATGGATGGATCTATGAGCTGGACTGGGATGTTGGCAGCTGATGGAACTGCACTGTGTGGGCATGGTCAGGTAACACACCACCCAATCCGACCTCATTGACACAAGGTCAAAGAGAGGTTGATCTTGGGTAATTCTGCTTAAAAAGAGCAACTCTTCTCTGTTTAATGGCACTTTGAATAATCCATGCATGTTTTTGTGTAAAGTTACATGTTATATAGATGTTTCCAGAGCTGTTTTGACCCTGATTCCAGAAACTAAAAATGCCATAAAGAAGCAGGCGATACATTACACTTTGTTGGGAAGAAAAACATCAGACACCATTAAGTTCTTTTCACCCAAAATTAATGAACATCCCTTCTTACTGGTCAAATTCAAGGTACATTTCTCTAGTTTGTTTGGGTTATTTTTTTTGTGTCCATTGGTTGAATTCTCTGACTAACAGAATATCATTGTCCATTGAAAGTACAGATGATTGCAGTAGTTGCAGTGCATAAAACATATTTCTATATAATTTAAGAAAGTTTAAAACTTTACCAGTATATTAAAAGCAGCAAAAATATTCCAGGCTAATTACTAATGCAGTAACTCATATATCTTTATCTTTTTGTTCATTTTAATAATGCAGAACTCTGGAGATCAATTCCTATCCTGATATGCACTACAGATTGCCTCAGCAAATGGAGATAAGTAACTGAAGATCATATAAAAAGTAAAATCACTGTTCATATGAACAGACTGTCTATTTCTCATAGCTAGGAACTAAGGAAATCATCACTGAGAGCAACTTTGAAAAAATGTGAGATGAAAGTGAAGATTTACATATTTGGAACATCTCTTCTGTTTTTTCTTTGCAGTCTGTCTTAAACACACTAGAGGAATGTGAATAAAATATATTTTAAATTTCTAACCAACCCTGACTTTTTTGTATTTCCAATATATTTCCTTGTACTACCACATAACAAACAAAACATTAGAATGCTGATTCACTTATTTGTAGGTGATCTATGATGCAATTTGTAAGTTCTTACAATTTTTTTTTCTGAATCAGGATTATAAACAACTCAATCTTTTGAATATGCTTCACAGATAACATATTAATGTTTGATTTATTTTGTGAAGGTTTTATAGAAGCAAAACATACGTAGGAGGTACAAGAAAATATAGGACTTACACAAAAGTAACCAAATAATTACTTTTTACACCACTCTAATTTCTCACTTTAATAAAGAAGTGAAAATACAACAGAATTGATTGTGTTGTCCTTTACAGTTCAGTTCATTGAATTTTCTACTGATATGTAGATAGTATTGCAACCATAACGACAATAATCCCATGAAAATATCTATTATTTGTCTAAAGACAGATCTTGTGACAGATCTCTTTATATTTTGCTATCTCTTCTTCCATGTCCAGTATAGAATCTAGGCATAACTTGTATGCTTCTATCTGTTAAACATAAAATTGTTTCATTGCACTAGACAGCGATAAAATAACTCAAAGTATCTTACACTGCTTCTGCCAAGATTGCAGGTTTTATACACTTACTTTCAATAATTTCCCAGAACTCCTTCCTTGGCTAAATAAGGTCTGTGTTTCTGTTGCTCTGATTTTAGGGAGAGGTGGGACAATTGTATTTGGATATGTTTATGTTTGAATTGAGGAATAAAATAAAATAATGTTATTATCATTCAAAAAATTAAGTTATGGAAATGACCTCTTCTGTGTGTTATTTTGTTGGAAGTTATTTTGTTGGACTAGGCCAGTGGTATTTCAGTCCTTGGTGCGACAGGTAGCTGATATCACTGATGTGTGAATACAAGCTCAGAAAAATGCCAGGATATAATACTATAAGCTAACAGGCATATTTGGGGATTTAACTCAAATTTTACTTTGTCTCATGAAGAAAAGCATTCTGCCCTCTGACACAGTGAACTTAGATGTTTCTCAGCAAGTCAGTAAATGCTTACTTCATTCAGAAAGTTCTCCAAGGACTTACTCTTACACAATGAATTACTCCAGCTACCTGTATCTATATCAGATCCATTCCTAAGTTGTTCCTAGTTTTGTGTTGCCTACTAGAAGTAGTAGCAGTAGAAGGAACCAAAGAATCTGAGATTCTTGGGAGGGAAGGGGAAAGGAAGAGAAGATAAACTCACCAATTCAAACGCAAAATGACTGAGACATAAGAAGAACTGGAGCCTTAAAAGTGGATTTTTTTCATTGCTGTTCTTATTTGTGTTAGAATCAGTAATGTCAGATGCTAGATGGATGCACCTCTCTTTGTCTAAAAGTTGTAATTAGTGCAGGCAGATTCTTCTTATCCTCTTCTTCAAATATTGTCTTAAAGTTTATCAAGTTCAAAGATGCTGTCTTGTTCTCTTAAGTAAAGAAAGAAGCAGAAGACATTTGTAAGAGGAATAGCTTGTAAATTCCCAAGGAATTGCTGGGCATCATAATATTATCAAGGAATTAGTCTTAAGTCAACTTTGGCACTCAGTCAGATGCTTTTTACTTTGAGAGCTGGCTTCACACAAGCCTTAGGGAATCACAAATGTCAGAACTGGGTTAGAGTATAGATTTCTTGCATTTTTAAACAGTGTCCTGTGTTAACCTGTCTGGCACATCTGGTAAATTTCAAAAGCAGAAGTAAAAAGGCAACTCTATGTAGAGAAAACGTGAGAAAGAAACTCAGAAGCACCATCCTTCTTTTTACAGACAGAGAATATCACCAGAGCACAGTTGGCATTTTTCATTATTGAGAACATGCAGCAGATTAGTTTCACCAAGTCTAATTGATTTTCACAGCTGGTGCATGAAAAGCTAAAGATGATATGAAATTTGAAAAGGACCCTTGTCTAGCCCCTGAAGCTTCTGGCATTTGTAGAAACAACAGAAAATCTTTGGAACTGGAACTACTAATATATCTAACAATTATGTCAGGTCTCTGGGATATTTAAGGTACTCATTGATCTCTCCATACTGCAGG
Organism: Chloebia gouldiae; assembly: GCA_003676055.1. Classification (NCBI taxonomy): domain Eukaryota; kingdom Metazoa; phylum Chordata; class Aves; order Passeriformes; family Passeridae; genus Chloebia; species Chloebia gouldiae. The sequence continues at coordinate 13,756,265 of QUSF01000004.1, forward strand.
TATGGGGAAGCATACAAGAAGCCATATCATTTCTCTTAAGAAAATCTCACTCATCTCTCACTTATTTAATTTAATTTTACTACCAAAATGTTGAATAGGCTTATGCCACATAGGACATAATTATCTATAGAAGGCAACATCTTACTGAATAAGCATCTTTTATTATTCATTACAGGCAAAAGAGATAATGCAGCTGAAAGAAGTCTGCTATAGTTGATCAAAGGAAGAGTTTGTCTGAAAAAAAGAAAAGTCCACTGTGGAAGGGATTAATCAAATGCTGCTGTAAAACTCATTCTTTCATAGCACTTAATCTTATCCAGGATATCAAATTACTTCATGTGTGGTCAATCTTCCTTACTACTGATAAACAAATCCATGGTATGCTCACATTAAGACTGTTGAGATTTAAGCATGTACCCCAAACTCTTCCTGAATGCTAAAGATTTTTCGTTACCTTTAGATGCTTAAAAGCAACTCTCTTGATCCATGTGATATCAGCATTCAATTCTAATGAGAATAAAGGTCTTATATCAGTTAATTTGTAAAAAAGGAAGGGCAGATCTCAAACTGCCAAAATGTCTCTAACTTGTAGCTATGTCTGGCTTAACATGAGGACCATAATTTAACGAAGTCTCACCTGTTCTATTTGATTGATTAATAAATAAATCATAATGAATTTTACCCTCTTGATAATTCATTACTGTGTTTCAACATTAAGCATTTCCTACTTTGAAAATTACTTTCCATAATAATTTAATATATTAATTAATACACATATTTCATGAAAACATATAAGTCAAGGAAATTCATATAGTTCTTACAAGCTGCTTATGAAATCATGCGTAATGGCAATTGATGATTTTGGGTCACCAAAGATTTTAGAAACACTGATTAAGAAGACTTTTCTATTAAATCCATACCTGTATTAGTGTACACCTCCTCCACCCCACCCCATTGTAGCACCATAAGTTAAATTTTGAAGTCAGTGAGAAAGTTCTGTAAGGTGTGATATTTGGACATTGATATATTGATACAGCTAAAGACACAAAAGGTCCTTTGAATCTAGGAGCAGATTAGAATACAAAATATGTAAAACTCCTAAATGTAATGTGAATGAGATCTTAACAAAATTGCATTGTGACATAAAAAGGATCCCTATCAACAGATATCAATGTTTAGATACAAGTTTATAAAATGTCCAGTAACTAAAATATACCATTTATTTTGTCATAGAAACATAACATGAATTTGCCATACAGGCACTTTCCAAATATTTTGCCTATGAGTTACAGAAATCCAGATAGTTTTTTACTAACCACTTCTTTCTTTCACTTTTTAGGCAAATATGGCTAAACATCACCTGTGAGAGGCACTTTATAGCTGGCTTTTCCTCCTCCTAGACAAAAAATATTATATATAGTTTGATGGTAGCAGTGTCAAGAATTTTGAGCATGACATTAGAACTTAGCCTGGATTACACCTCCCGAGACCCAGCCTAAATATACGAGATCAACTTTTTACCATCTGGGGAGTCATCTGGTCCAGTACTAAAAGGTGTTTCAGCTGAAATTGAGGAGCCTAATTATTATACCTAAGACAAAATTTACACTAAAAATGGCTTGAGGGAATTTGAGCTGATCATTTGGCTGGCACCTTTTTAATAAGGAATCCTGTATTCAGCCAGTGCTTCCCCAAGTTCACCTGACTCACACCAAGTCTGATGTCTAGCAAAGACCAACAACATACTGATGTATCATGTCAGTGATCAAAAAGAAAATTATATCTTTCTGCTATGGGGATTGAGGGGAAAGCCTCATACATTCATTTTGATTAAAGGGAATGGGATAGAGAGAGAATAATTTTGTTAGAGGGAATTTTTTGGTGTTTTTTTTTATTAGAAAATAAATGAAACCATTTCTTCTTTCTGTGAGACACAGTGTCAGGCTGAGAGGCTGGGTAAACCCTCACATGCAAAGCAGCAGTGAAGTTACATTTTAAAAAGATTTCTAAGGTTGAATTGTGTGGAAAACGTGAATTTGAGATTGTAAACTTTTTGAGACTGTAAGACTTGGAATAATAAATGACTGACTTCCTCTTTTCACTAAAGCTGTCCTTTTTTCTCACACTCCATTTCCTTACAGCTAATAAACTCTAATGAAATAACAGTGTCTTTTTACTCCTGCATTGTACAAATGTCCTTTCTCACTTTGTCTCCTCTTGAGGCTAATTTATATCTCTGATTATAGATTTACGCTCACACTTGTTTCATCCCTTTCATTTCTCTATTTCCCTCTGTCTATGATGAGAACACTTTTTAATTGACACCTAAGAGAAGATATCACAGAGACATTATAAAAAAGGGTTAGAGGACTTTAGATTTTGTCTCAGTTGAAATGTCAGACAGATGAGTTAATTACAAGCATACAAAATGAAATACTATTGACCCTCTGAGGCCTAGTAAATAGTTTTACACTTTTGATTCTTTGCTTCTTCCTTCCATCCCTCAAAGAGACCGTAGTTAGAGATGGTTCCTTGAAAGCATATGATGGCTGTCTAATGAGATAGTTTCTCCTATTAGACTAATCCATGTACACTGAGTAGATTTAGAAGGATAATAACGCCTGCAGAATGAAAACCCCTTTTAACATTATTTTTAAATATGGAGAGGGAAAAGGTGACCCACGATAGACACATTCTGTCATTAGAGTCTACCAATGGTGGCAGTTTTCCACCTGCAGCTAATGTGCAGCTGAGTTTGGCCATACATAATATCTAATGAACGCACACATCTATATAGAAACAGGACTTTGTTTAGGAGAATCAGTATAACTAAGACAGGTGTTTTTGACACTATAAATTTGAAACACACTGCAATTATGTATATTCAAGATATGAAGGCAAAAGGTCTGAGTTTATGATATAAGAGACACTGGTAGAGCGAGAGGAAGACCCAAGAGAACAAAATTGTGAGATATAAATTAAATGTTGCATGCTACTATGGCATACTTTCAGTGCCTGAACTTTTTTTTTTGGACTGGCTTACTGACTGAAAACGTCTTTTCCAAACAGTGCTCCTTGAATTAACCTACTATGCTATTAGAACAGAGACAAAAAATATTCATCCTCTTTCTCAGAACTACAACTTCTCCAAATCTGGCTCAATTTCATTTGCTTTGACTTAGAGACAAAGTTAATACTACATTGAAAGAGCAATTCCATAGCAAACATTAACTGGGGACACTCTTTTTCTTTCCCATATTACATCAACGTTTCTATCTCACAAGTGGTCTGTGGATGGCCCTTGTAAGCATGTCTGGAAATTCATGAAGATGTTGGAAATCTCAGATATGGGGTTCCACAGGCCCTAAGGGATAGCCTTTATCTATGTTCCATCTATAACAGAAGCCATGCTTGTACACCTGCAGCATGAAGGAACTGTGAGTTTAAAGTCATGAATAGGTCTATCATTAAAAAACGGTTAATGGTTAGTAATTCTGTGGCAATTTCTGACTCCAATGGTATAACTGTCTCAGAATCAGGACAGAATGGAAGAGGTTTCAGAGAGGTACCAGCACTGCCAATTGGCAGAAATGGCAAAGTAGGCATTGAAGGAAAGTTCCCAGAAAGTTCCTATGACCTGTATTTTCTAAGTTGGTAATTAGCTCTCAGGTGTTTTTTGCTATGTCTCTCTCATCTCTCTCTGTCTAAACACATAGAACATATTAAAACTAAAAAGAAAATTAGGACCAGAAAGCTTTTCCAAAGTGAGTGAAATTCCTCTAATATGCCACCTTCTACTTTGCATTTACTAAATTACATGGAAGCACCTCATTTTAAGTCATCATATCTGACAATGGAATGATGAATCTTCAAAAAATTCAAACCACGTGGGTTTCATGAAAGAGAGAAAGTTGTTATTGAGCTCATAGACCTGTAACTCATGTGTGGACATCCTTACTGCAGATGTCCAGTCACCCTAAAATCCCTTTATAACTACAGAAAATATGGAGATAAGTGTGCAAATTAGGGGATACCACCCATATGAATAACATTTCAAAATCCCCCTATGGATTTTATGTGTTGTTTTGATGCTTCCCTCAAACATCATAATTTCTGTTCTCTGCAATTCTACAGTTCATATTTTCTTCCTTCACGTGTGATATGAATGCTAAAGAACCTCAGTTGTTTTTTTAGTGACTCAAATTTACAAATGGGTCAACAACTCAGGTAGAACAAGGACACTGAAGAAAACAACTTGGTTCATTGTTTCAAATCATATTTTTCCTATACTCCATGCATTCAATAGCATCCAAACTGAGTTTAAGACAGTGAAGTTTTCACATAATTTATTTGGTGGAGAAGAGGACCACTGCCATTCTGGTGTGCACTTATGCAAGAAATGAAAACTTACACTCTTTTTAGCACCATATATGAAATTGGATTGATTTAGAATAATCTAATGTGATATAATTTACATGGTGAAGCAGTTAATAAGAAGATTGCAGTAAGAAAATCAAACAGCATAAAAGCATAGAGAGAGCTAATTCCCTACTGCTGTAATTAAGAGAGCAATACATTACAATCATAAACATCTCTTTAAATAGTTATGTCAGGTCATTAAGAGAGCACCTGAGTTTGCTGCAACATGTCCTCACAAAGCAGATGGGACCCTGTCAATTTGGCAAAAACCCAATGAAATCTGCTGGTAGGCATTATTTCAGCCTCCATGTTGTTACTGTTAGTTCACCTTCAGCTCTGAAGACAGCATTAGACAGATGGTAATTAATTCTGGACAGGTCAACAGGAATTACTGTGAAAAGAGGAGAGAAGTGGTCTGGACATCACAGCTCCTGGTTTAAGTTTCTCAGTACCACTGAATCATAGCAGGGATTAGCCATACATAGACTATAACGTGTATAACCCAATTGAAGCTCTATACTTTCACAGTAGCAATAATTATTGATACACCAATATTCCAGTTAATTAAAAATAATGTTTTGAAATCTTTGAAAATTAAAAAAAAATCTGAGCATATTTAATACTACTTAGTAGCACAGGTTTCGTTTGGTTATAGTTTTTGGGGGTTTATTTTTGGTTGGTCAGTCAGCTGGTTTTGTTTTTTGGTATTTGTCTCTGAAATGGTTTTGATTGTTTTAGCTCTATTTCAGCTTTAAATCTCAGCTAAACTTCTTCCTAAAGCTTACTGTCCTCCCCATCTCCTTATTAAAACATGTGTCTTTCACTGTAACTATCACTGGGATGTGAGAAAAGGACTAGACATGTCAGTGATAAACTTTAAGTATCTTTTGATTATAATACAAAGAACATGCTTTGGGTTTTTTTTTTTTTCCATCTTCTTACTGAAGTCTAGCTGGCCTACTTATTTCTCCATCATGTGGAACAAGTCACTAGCTAGTTTTAAATAGTAAAACAGGATTTTATATAACTACATATAATCTGCTAGAGATTTTATAATTAAGGTAGAAAAATACAGAAATGTAGCTCCCAAACAGAGCCTATAAGCTAATTGAAAATTTTCTTTAGTAATGTGACTGTTGACATATTATGAATAATTATCCAAATTATCACCCTAACTCTCAATTCTTCATTAAATTCCATTTGTTGTGATAAAATACATCCTTGGACTTCAGAAAGAAAGCAAGTAAGGACACATTTTAAAAATTTTCCTTTTCAGAATGGTTTTATCATCATAAAGATGTAAGCTAGTCCATTTACAAGCAAGAGAAATTGTGGAAGAAGATAAAAACAAGCAAAAGAACTGAAAAGTTCCTTTTATCTCCTTGCTAAATAGAGGGCCAGTTTACACATATCATTAAAAAAGGCAAAAAATATATCTGTGAAACTCTGATCTTAAGACTGTCATGTTCACACTCCTATAGTTACTTGAGGCATCTCTATTGAATTTTTCTTGCAGTTTTGTCTTTTTAATAAAGAATTCTTTAGTGTTCCAAAACTTATATTCTGATATTTTAAAATTTTTAGTAAGCCATACACCGTGTGTTCTCATGGGTCTTCATTAAGTTTGAAATATCAAATGTTTGTTAATAGATTTTCTATCCTTCATTTTTCTATTTTCCCTTTAAATAAAAAGCCATCAAATTATATTAATTGACTAGATAAAAAAAAAAAAAAACAACAAACTCAGGGTACACTAGTGTATGCCAAACTGATTTTGCTACAGAGAAATTAAATAAATACAAATCCTGTGGAGAAAATAAAAAAAAAATATTACCAGACATTAATAAAAAATAAAGAAAGAAAATCTCACAACATAATAATACAGTATAAAGGAAGTAAAATCCCAGAATATTTGGGAAAATAAAAAAGTTATCCAATTATCTTCATGCACAATGTGTTACTGAAGACCTGAGAAGTCAAATTTCAATCCTTAGATTAAAAAAATCTTAGCTATGAAAAATAGCTTTAAAAGTAAAACAAACCCCTATTGAGCTCAAAGTCTTACATGTTGCTAATACAGTATAAATCTACCTGAATTTAAAAGAAAATAACTAAGATAGAAACTAGTCCAGTGAATCTCAAACTTTACTTGGAATAATTTGGCATATGATCTTCATCAAATGCAGGAATTAAAAAAAGGAAACCTACTTCAAATCACTGGTAAAATATGAATTAATGACACCATGTTCTGTCATAAAAAAGCCTCTTGATTTAAAAAGTAAAAAAAAAAAAATGGCCTGTTTTCAATAAAGCAGACGAAAATAGCCAAAATAATAATCTTATTTTGCTCAAACACTGACAATCCTTAAGAGAACTCCTGAAGTTTTGCTTTACATTAGTAATGACTAGCAAAAAAATATGAAGAGTGTCATCAAATTACTACAGTTTATAATTTGCACAATAACCCAAACTGTGGAAAGGGACACACATGGGTTTCCACTTAATTTGGCAAGTTTATCTTACCTAAATCTATCCAGTTGTGTTGTCTGTGAGTCAGAAAAAGGTGTATTATCAACACAAGTGATACACAATGTCAAATTTTACCAAAGACCAGGAAAAATGTAATTCTTACAGGATTAGTAAGTTAAAGACTAGAGGGAAGTTTTTTATTTTTCTTGACCTGATTGCATTTTTGTAGTGAAAACCATAAACTCTTTAGTCTGCACTGGGATTTTATTTTATTTATTTTATTCTTGATTTGGTACTCAAGAATGCACATTTTTATAACTGATGACAAGGCTTTTGATTGCATGAAGTACAAGAAAGTGTTCCAAATGTTTCCACCAAGAAGGTGATTTTTGGTGTCAGGTCTTTGGCGAGCCAAAAGTACATAAAACCGTAAGAGTGCTGCAGATCAGAGTTATATTACAGAGAAAAACATACAGTATTTTCATTTACAATTTTTCACTGAAAGCATGCATTGAAACTTAGATTTGACATTAACCCATAAAACAATAACACGATAAAAAAGTGGTCTCATCTGGCATTGTAATTTCTAATAATAGTCTTATCGTGAACATACATATATAATGATAAGCTACAGGGCAATCATTTATTCCAATTTTATTGTTCTACTAGTTACTATGGGGCTAGGCTGATTAGATCTAAAGATAACACTACTACTTATTTAGATAAATAAAAGGCCAATTTGAAACTAGTAAGAAAAATAGGAAAGCAAATTAGAGAAGGAAAAATCATATCAGTGTAAACAAAAATGTAATTTCAAAGTTTGATTAATTAGGACATTCTTTTTAGGAATTCACACAGTCCATATGACTAAATACATGATTGTTAACAGCAGGCATTTGTGCTATCTTTAACACAAACTCTCAGGGTTACCTAGACTGCAAAACTGCAAAACTCAGCAAAGCTGTGCATTTAGGGCATAGAAATGAGTGTTCCTTCCCTTGGGACACCAACTCCTGGCCCTATAGCAAGAAAGACAAAAGCCTGACAAGTTCGTATGTGACAATTGCAATACATCAGTGATCATATTTTGGCAGACTGGAGTGGGAACTTCTGAGTTATTTTAACTGTTAGCAGGATTTCAAGCAAATTATACCAAGCTGCTTTGCCTAAACAAAGAAAATTGCTGACAATAGCAGGAAGAGTAGGAACATGCCCCTTTATCTTCCCCCAACATATACTGTTCCTAAAACCACTGCATTTCTTTCTTGTCACTTTACAAAATGAAAACACCAAAAAACCCACCAAGAAAAAAACAGACACAAAAAATAATCTGTAGTCTGTATTATCTTTTTTAGACAAAAATCTGAACCTTTCTCTATTCTTTTTTATGCTATCAAGAAATACTGCATAACATTAGCTCTTGACTATTCAGTCAGCCTTTAAAGTGACATCAATCAGTTTATACTTGCTCCTTCAAGGCTTGATCAAAGAGCATAATTATACTATTTCTGGGCATTTTGAAGTTTCCCTTTGCTTAAGTATGTTCAACAGTATAAAATTTGATGCTAGATAAAACATGATAAATTCATCTGCAACTTTACTATAGGTCTAGTTTTTATTTCCTTTCTGCATATACTTGAGTGACTAGATTTAGCAAACTGTATGTGTGTACATATATATATGTGTAATCATATATATAATAATCATATATATATATATCTATATATAATATAGATATATGTATAATCATGTTGAAACTTAAGCACATTAAAAAATTCAGTTAATTTATTTAATACCACAGTAGTACATTGAAAATTCAGATGAACTCTAGGACCTTATAAGGTCTCTGTTCAGTGAATATTTTCCTTACAATCAGAATAAATAGAATTATTCTCCATCGACGTTTTAGAATGCTGAGTTGTAGAGATAGTAAAAGACCTGTCTGAGATCAAACAATGTACATGCCATGTAGACTGGAGGTTTCAGGCATGTTATTTAAGATTATCTGTTTTTCCACAAAGTGGACAGAGAAAGCATATTAAATAAGGTTTACAACAATTTCTTTTTTACCTTTCATATATATCGCTTATATCACTTAGAAGTTTCCCAGTATAAATTGCCTATGTTGGAATTTAGGGATGACATTTATAATTAGTTAATAAGTGGGAAAGAGATGGCTTCTTCTCCATAATGTCATGTCAATATATTCGTGGAGTTTGATTTTTTTTATCTATCCGCAGTTCATAGAACAGTTCTGGATAATGAAGGAGGGTTTTTTTTTTGTTTTGTTTTTCTTTGCATGTGATGCATAATGGCATATGAAATATATGCCATAAAGACTGTTCTGTATTAAGTCATGGGAAAGAGGGCAAGTTGACCTTGGTTATACTATAGAGAATTATATTCCTGATTTGATCCATGTTTGGGTTTATCTAATTCATCTGTTCCCCACATTTATTTCAAGTAATCAAAGCTATGCTTCTTCATTTTCATTTTGTACTATATTCCTCTATTGTTTTATTGTAGCAGTAATGCAATGCAGATCTCAAGAGGTGTGGATGGACCAAAATGTCACAAAGGGTTTGCAGTGTAAGTGCTATTGTTACTTAGCACAGGTGAGCATCAATGTGGTGTTTTCAAGAGTGACATTTCCAGAAGAGAAATATGGCAGTATCAGTATATGCTAGTATTCAAATTAAGAAACCATGGAGGAATGAAAACAGACACATTTTTATTGCTCTTGGAGTTCAAAACACTGCATGCATTCTGCTGCAGCTTAGATTGAGTGAGCAGGTTTCTTTGCATGTTGTCTGTCAGTAGTATTTTTAACAAATTTTCAGATATTTTTATGAAGAAGATGAGACAATAATTTCTCTTATTTCTGTAAGTGCTCTGTCTCCCTACTCCACTTGAATCCATACTCCTTTCTTTCTTCTTAACTTTTCTGGAAATTCACAAAGTGTTTGCCAAGACTCATTCATTAAGATCCATCAATTGTTAGAGGTCCAAGAAGGTATATCAGAAACCTGTAGTACAATCAGAGCAGAGCAGAGCAAGCCTCAGGTAAGCAGGAGAGTATGGTGGTGTTGATAAAGACAGTAGGAGAGTCCAAGTGACAAAATGGATAGAAAAATCTGTGATGTAAGCAAGACAGATCATATCCTGCTAAAGCAACAGGTAGACAACATGGCCACACATTTTTTCTGCTTTTGTTTTCCTTATGAATTTTACTCCTGCTGAACAGAACACCCGAAACTGATTGCAATGTCTGCTCTTAAAATTCACTTTTGCAAATGTATGTCTGTATAGATGTGTGTATCTCTTAGGGAAAAAATTATTTTTAGAGTTATACTTCAGACCCTGAATATAAAGAGTTTAGGCATTTTTGAATTATCAATTTTAAAAGCACATCTGAAACACAAAATGGGGTAAAATTGGGGGTATATTGAGAACTGATTTTGAGTGTCTCTTTACAATGCCATATTAGCCAGTCTGATATCTTACTACTAACTACCTATGATCTTAAACAAGCAGTATTCAGATTCAGCAGTATTCTGGATTTATATTTCCCATTTAAATGCACTCAACTACAGTCACATTCTGTTAATAAGGCATGAAAACATTCAATACATATGATGTTACTTGTGCAGCAGTGATGGAAGGATAAAATGAATCAAATCACCTCAACATTTCTTAATCAACCTGCCAAAGCTGCCTAAATTCTATGGGGGCTTCTTCCCAAGGGACAAACATACAGAGTTTTTCGATAACAAGCTGTCAAATTTCAACACATTGCATCATATTTCCCCCACAAAAAAAAAAAAAAAGAAAAAAACCAAAAACAGTTATGCTTTATGATCAGTTTTCCAGTTGAACTTGCCATCTGAAAGAGTGACACAGCTACAGGATTACCCTCCCATAACTAACAATCAAATCTATTAATTTCTCAAGCTAAAGAATACATATTCAGTGAATGTGTGTTCCATTATATAAGAAGAATTTCCCCATGGTGGACGCTATTAGATTGTGAAATAGTTTCTGAAAGGAAACTATGGAATCCTAATAGCTGGTGATAGTTTAAACCGTGAGGAAAGAAACTTTTGCTCTTTGAGAAGGCTGGAAATTCATTTAAACATTATATCTGCACTCTAATTTATAATTAGTAAGGGGGGAGAGATTCTGTGTCCTACTGCTGTGACAAATTGACTTGTAATCTTGAAAATTCAATATGCAAAAGGGGAGTAAACTTGGTAAACAGCAGCAAAGGCAGATTTGGATATTTAATAGTGCATGTTTATTTAGCATAAATGTTTCATAGCAGATAGCTGCAAAAAGACAAAAAAATGAAAGTGTATATTGGGTAAAACACTGAGGGTGTAAAATCTCCTAATGTAGAACAGCAATCTTTAACTGACAATCCTACTTCACTTAACAAAGCATTCAGTGTTTTTCCTCTTTCTTCTTCTTCTTCCCCTTTCCCTTCTTTATATTCCCTAGATATTTAATGCCTTACATAGTGGCCGGGTGAGCATATGTTCTTGGTTAAGGACAATTGTTTATGAAGTTTTTTCAGGTTTCAGATTTCTTTGTGGCAAGCAGAACACCCAGGCCCCTGGCTGGTAGCAATTGGAGCCATTGAGAAGTATGTAAACATTAGAGTGAGGAATTTATGAGTCTACAGTTCAGCTGTATGGAACATTTCTCAAGGTGGATTTTCTTCTTTTTGTCTTTTGTGTGTGTAAATAGATTCCTTGACTTCAAACACAGCTGAGCAGGACCTGGGTGTAGATAGAAAGAAAAAAACATCTGGAAATAATAACTACTTAGCCATTAGTCTAATGCCCATAGAAGTGCTAAGATAATATTCAGATTTAAATTCAGAATGTTTTTCCGGGTAAATCACCCACATGATCCTGGGCAAAGCAAATAAATAAGATAAAGGTGGAAGGAGATATAATTAAGGGACTGTAATAAAACTTCCCAGTTGCTGACTGAATCTGTAAAAATATAAGAAAATGGAGATTCCTGAGCTGTTAAAGATTTTCTGGAAATTAAGTCTGGCAATTGAAATTATATTAATAGCTAAATTATTACCCACAAACAAAATACCTTTATTCTGCCATGCAATGTAGCCTCTATTGCAGAATAATATGGGTGATTTTAGCATGACTATATGGTAATGGTCATTTATTTATAAAAATGTCTTATTCTGAATGGTGGTGGAAAAGGCCCATGAGGAAAGCTCTTTTCAGCCTGCCCTACCACTTCCCTGTTGCTGAATGTACTGAATGTTTTACACTCATCTAAGTGGCTTAATGACACAGAAAACAGCATTTGTAAGGATGCATAAGTATTACCTAGTGGATACATGTTTTGTTATCATCCCTAGGAGAAAAATAATTCTCAAAGCTGCACACGTAAACCAATGGTGACTGCAGAGAATGAGGCAGTCAGCTTCATAATTTCATTCCTCAGTGATAAGATAAAAATTGTGAAAAGGATAATCACTGATTTCAGTGATTTTAGTCTCAATATGAAAAGCATACAGCAGTACTTTGACTCATATGTCTTTGGACCCTTAGAATTTAGTTATAACATTTTGGTATAGCTCTGAGTTAAAGACAATATCTCTCATATATTATTCTATTTAATGCACTTATTACTGTCATCCTTTCATTCTACAGTTTCCCGTAGACTAAAGCTTTTCCTGATCTTCATTTTTCTTCCTGAAATGTATACTGAGAAATGGAGAAGGAAAAAACATTGTATGTGCTTAACACATATTTGTCAAAATCACAGGATAATAGGTTCAAGGTGTTGTCATATCTTGCATGTGCAATGTGCATGAAAAAGTCAAAACATAGGGTTACTTATTTCCTTAATGTTCCAATGCAGACCAAAGGCTAATATACATAAAAAAACTTCTCAGTGCAAAAAAAAAAATAATAGTGCATGAAAAGGACATAAGACAAACATTTGTCTTACTGTAAAATTCAATCCAAAGTTTTAAATTCTAAATTCTGAACAAGATAAAAAAAAAAAAAAACTTTTGTCAAGATGCAGTTTTCTTCAGACTAACATTTTAGGAAAGTTTCAAACTAGTGCCAAATAATTTACAGGTTGCTCATTGGGCAACATTTGATTTATAATTCAAACAAATAGTATGTTGCTAATGAGAGTTTATTGTGGTCATATTTTAAACCAAGACAACTGGGAAAAAAAGAAAACAAACCAATAAAACATATGTTCTCAGAGATTTGCAATTCTGAAAACAAAGTTATAAGCATCCCCTTCCATTTGTGAAGATAGTGACAAATTCCATGAAATGTCTCTTTGCTGGTAGTAGGTCTGCTGGAAATTTTCACTTTGGCACTAGAGATTCATCTGATGCTGAATTTCCAAAACTGTCTAAAGGTCTCCGTCTGTTCTTTCCTAATGTAGGGTTTTATGGAAATTTGTTGAGGTGTACATATATGCTGCTATGAAATTTTTGCAGCAGAAAGGCTTGGAAACTGTCACCTCCATTAATTCAACTGATTATTTACCTGCCTAACTATAGCAGGGATATGTTGAAAGGCCTGTCTATGTGTATCCATGACATTTAATACTGCAGGATAGTAATTTGCTCTGGGCTGAAATTTGACATGGGATTTAAGGGGTACTTTTCTTTTTTCTCAAGTTTTGAAAACTCCTTAGTGTCTGTTGACATTTCTTCTTTCTTTCCCCTAAAGAAGCATGTAAATAAACAAAAAAGCCCAAACCAAACCCCACAGAACTAAAAAGTCATTTACTCCAGATGTTGGTTGGGGCAGTTTGCACCAAAATAAAACATTCTGGGTGGGTTTTTTTTGGTTGTTGTTTTTGGTTTTTGTTTTTTTTTTTCCTAATGTTAGGGACTTTTTGTCTTTGGGAAATTGTAGATGCATGTGAGCAACATGGATTAAATTCTATTAATACTTTTACTTTCAGATGAACTATAACTTTAAGAAGAGATAATTCCATGCAAGGGAACCTGAGATAAGACACAGCTTAGCTCAATGTACAATAGTACCATACTTAGAATTCAGGAAATGTTTCCTAATATGTGGGTAGAAAATAATTTGAAATGTTTATATTTTAACCCCTGGAAACAGACAAGACATGTATATCTAAGTATGAATTAACCCTTTCTCTACACCACTCTTATGAACTGTTAACATACTGTTAGCATCTTCTGGTCCTGAACAATTGACCAAAATGTTCGAAGTGTCACTGAACACTTATGCTTTTGAAATTCTTCTGTAATTTTATTTTGAGATATGTCCTATTTATTTTTTATGTGTAGTCTCAAAAGCATGTTAAAATACAATACAAAAAATTCAGTGTTTTGGCTATTTTATACACAAAAAGATGTTCAATCACCTAGACCTCCACATTTGAAAATATTCCTGGTTTGAAAATGTATCATCTAAGCACAATGGAATTTATGACAAATTCAGGATGGCACAGTATCAGTAGTCTCAGTAGCAGTTAATGGGGAAAAAAAGGCAACATTTTCTTCTTGTATGGTCTGCCTTACTTTAGTATGAAGAAATAATCCATAAACATATTAAAGAACATGAATAGTGATATTACAAAATACATATGTATCTGGGAGTTGCTACTTATATTTCTGAAAGCAGACTCTGCGAAACTTTTCCACACAATTTCGGAACAAATGCAGCAACCTATTTATTTGTGTTTCCTTATTAATTTTGGGATGGAGAAATGGAGAAATGTCTATGTTATTCATCAGATGAAAGAAGAATAACCGAAGTATGGCAGAAGAATTTGTCTGATTAACAAATTCCTAATGATTGAAACAACACTGTTAATAGGAAAACAATAAAATCATTGACTGACTCTACAGGAGAACTTTCTGTGGTTCAGGGAACTTTATGCTCAGTCACGAAGCCTTAGCTTTGCCTGAGTTGATGTGTTTGGTTCTAGGTTATTTTGTGATATGAAACTCAGAAAACAATATATTAATATGCTTTTTAATTTGTATGTTTCTCATTCCCTCCAAATTCAACCTAAATCAGGCTCAAGAAATTTGCTTGGCATTACACATTTCTGAAAACAGTGAAATATATCTCTCTCCATAAAATAAGGAGATAATATCTAATTGTCCCAATTTCTAAGGGGAAATCAGAATTTAAATAGCACTTAATCATAACTAAAGACAGATGCATGCTTATGTGCATCTTTATAAGTCTCTAAGGCATAATTATCTTAAGTTTATTATCTGTCTATATGAATATGTAAGAGAACAAAGTACCATTAGAGTCTCCCTTCTCAAGAACTTAACCTAATGGACCAGAAAATTATCTGATCTAGAGCACTATCAATGGGCATATCCTTTCTCTCTAGGCTGCTCCTGAGCTCCTGGGGTCAAACCAAAAGATCCTTGTTGAGCTTACATTTGTCCCTTATGCAGGCTTGACCTTCATTTACTTTAATGGGAGTTTTGCCTGATCTGATTCCCTGACACTTATGTGTCAGAGTAGATTGCAAAGGAGGTGTTAGTAATGGCCTTTAAAACTGTCAAGAGCCCAAAGAACAGTGATGCTATCTCAAGCAGGACTTTCATGCAGGAGTCATTTTATTTAGTGTTCTGTGTGACTGCGAGTGCATGAACTCTGTCTTTCCAGTGTGCACACAAGGGGAACTCCTCAAACCGGTCTGTGCTTTTTCCCTTTTGCTGTGGTGTTTGCACCTATCTTCACACTTTGTGTTTCTCCTCTTGACAGAAAACAAAATGACATTGTCAGATGAATCAAAATGCCTTACTACAACTGTAAAATTAGCCTGGTAGCTTTAAGTAGGGGCTTTTCTTTCTTGTGTAATCCCATAAATGTTGACCATACATTGACATTACAATTCAATGGTAAGTCATGTTCAGAGCTATTCAATTATTACAATCCTTCTAACCCTCAAGAACTTATATTACATTCCTAAATACAAGTCAGTAGATTCCTGTTCGTAGTTACCTGCAAATTATATATAAATTGTCTAACTTAGTTATTCTTCTATTCACAGTCATATGAACCCAAAAAAGTATAAATGGTAATGTGACTTGATTGGAGGGTGATGGAACCAGTGAGAGGAGCAGGAAGGAATTCTTTTTTCCTCCAAGTTCTGTTAGCATCCATGGAAATTAATACTTTTTGTCTTAGACAGAGGATTGCTCAGATAATATAATTCTATTTCCCTAAGATTTAATTATATGTCACTGAATGAAGTGGTTTTTGGATTTTAGTCCCTGTAATTTGTATGTTGGCATTAGATTATAATATTCATGTCTGCAGAAATTGAAATATTTTTTTACAAATTATTTTTTCTTGTATTATTTTGTAATTATTTTTATTTGTTTTTATTATTTTATTGTAATTATTTTTACTATGTGTGTATGTGTCATTTTTCTTTGTCTAATGATAGACAACAGAGATTAATGAGTTAAAATTTTGAAAAATTTGAATTTGTAAGGAAAAGTAACTTTAAAAAATAAAAAAACCCAAATTTCACAAGTAACTAAACCCCAAACACACCTCTTTGAGACTGAATTTTTCTTTGTAAACAATATATTATCCTTAATGGTTGGAGCCTA
The DNA here is from genome assembly GCA_003676055.1 of Chloebia gouldiae. Lineage (NCBI taxonomy): Eukaryota > Metazoa > Chordata > Aves > Passeriformes > Passeridae > Chloebia > Chloebia gouldiae. The sequence goes on from QUSF01000004.1 coordinate 13,772,778, forward strand.
TTACTTAGAACAGAGTAGTAAAGCCTATTTTATTTAGAACAGAAAGCAGTAAAGTACTCCAAGCTGTAGTCCACCATTACAGAAAATTTAACAGGTTATACTTCAACTGCCATGGTAAATTACCTGGATTGGTTTTGAGCAATGGCCTAAGTATATTTTGCCATCTGCACTGTTTAAACCTTTTCCTCTTCAGATTTACCTGAGTTTTCTTTGAAGCATTTTAACCTCTTCATGTGCCTAGGAAATCACTGTCATCATTGTTTTATTACTCTCCTTTGGACAAAAGCAAACCAAGAAGTGTGTGTAGGTTAGCGAAAGGAATGGAAAGTTGATTTCTGCCAATGCAAGAAGCCTATACAGCCTATAAATATAAATATAGAAGAAGCCTATACAGCCTATACATAAAATCTCCAGTAGAGTGTTGAAGGTGGCCACATTTCAAACCCTGAAGTTCCTATATAGAGATTTAAATTAAAACAAAATGTAGAGATTGTGCTTTATTGTGCTATTTTAATGGTATGTCTGAAAGAAAAAAAAAGAAGAGGATTTTTTCATTATTGAAAAGAACAAAGAAATCATTCACATGGTTTCAAGTATGATGGTGAAAGAGGCAATGTCATACTAGAAAAAGAAAACCCTTTCAGAGCTCAGAGTGACTTCAGGGATTTTATCTGCTTTGACATTTTTATAATTTGACAGCTGCCTTCATTATTAAAAATGTCTAGCATCTGTAAGTTTAAGTTGTATCTTGTATGCAAAATGAACAGTACGTGTTCTTACCCTGATTCCACTACAATGACAATTACAATGAAATTTTGTAATCTACTGACATACTCAACTATATCTGTTTCAATGGCTGCTGAAGGTTCTTTTAAAACATATAAAATGGTAAAATAAATACTCCTTGCCTTAACTTACACACTTTTGGCTACATTAGGCTTTGGATTTGGATTTTATGCTTCTTCCACCTTGACATTGGTCTGGAGGTGGTCAAATTGATCAGAATTTATTATTAGAGAGTAATATGCAGCATGGTTCAACATTAGTGTCTCAGTATTTCAGCATATCAATGTTGATACGCTGAAACATAGAACAAGAAGGGACTAGGTCATTTTGTGTTTGGTCCATTTTCCACCTGGAAAAAAGCAAACAAACAAATAAACAAAAACAATTAAAAACCAAAATATGAAAGTAAAATTAAGGTGAAAAAGAATATATATCTTGTTTTAAATATTAAGATGGTTCATATACAAGGACAACAGGGAACCCAGAATGCCTCCTGTTCTATGAATACAAGATAATTTCTTGTTTATGTCAAGGATTTGGAAGTCCAAATGAAGACTTTTAATAAAATCATGGGAAAGCTCAGTGTTTAATGATTGCAGCACGTGTATACCCAGGCCTCATCAAATCTACTTTCATCTGCAAATTTATTTCAGATGAAACTGAAAGATTTTTAAACTTTCTGTCACTCCTGGACTACTGTTATCCTAATTAAATCTACTTTTTAGCGGGTTGTTAGAATTCTGAAAGCCTGGACAAGGGGGTCTCATTTCCTCAATAAATATACGGTAAATCCATGTTTTCTGGAAATGTTACTCTAACTTTCAGGCACAAGGTAAAGCATAGTCATGAAGTATTTTCTGAGAAATGCCAAACAGTGAGAAGATAGCAGAGAAATTATTGTCCTAGTGGGTGGTCCTATGCAGAGACCAGATGGCAGAAACTTGGGCAGGTATTGCAGGAATTCACATTTCTGAAAAATGAAAACTCATATTCAGTTGTTTTTGTTTTTTTTTTTTTTCACTTGTTTCCTGCTTTTAAACATTCTTTTGGCATGGTTACTATCACATAACAAATCTCCCATTAATATCTCTTGAAATGGTTCCTCCTGCATGGCTCAAGACCAAATTTTTAACAGAATCTTTTCCTGTGAGTACTAAATTTTTTTTTGTTCTAGAAATAAAACATTAATCATAACAAAAAAGTAAGTTTTCACCTCATTCCATTCAATACTATCAGATTTCTAGATAGATAATCAGAATCTCTCACATTTAGTACTTCTCCCAAACTTGGAATTTTTTCCATCTCACTCAGCATTTTGTATTTTTCTGATAAGGGCAGGCATAGTTCCATGATAGTTCTACATTTTTATTAATAATATGAAATTTCCATCCAAAATGAATAATGCTTTAAAATTATGATCATAATAATTTAATGTTCCCCAAGTTTCATACATTCATTCTTTCTCTGTTATGTCCTAGTCTAGAATCCCTCTGAAGCTGGAAGCCTGGCAACACACCATTCCATGACCTCTCCCCTTTTCACAGTGTCTCTGCTTTACCTGGTATGTCAGGGTAATTGTTTAGATTCCAAGAATTTTAATAATTCCTTATGTTATTTTCTAGGTTCCCAGCTGGCAAGTTATTCCCATTTCACTGATTAACGTTGCATATTCGATGCATAAAGCACCATGCTTCCCTTATGAATTTCCTTCCTCTTTTGAGAGGCATGCTTAGCATTAGTTTTGATGTCACTTCTGCAGACTATGTCAGCCTGAACTACCTGTTTTTCTGTAACAACAGGCTTTCTATTAAGTTCTGATTTAAATAATCCATTTGAGCATTTTTGGTTTTGGGGTAAAGTTATCATCATGAGTACTCTGCAGCTGGTATCTACTCAAGTTCCTCTGTCCATAAAATTCTACAGTTCCTAATGTATCTAAAACCCTACTGTTTATTCAGTCTTCCTTTTAGCTCCTCCACATATCGAAACTCTAGACTTCTATCTATATGTAGAATTAAGTAGAATTTCAAAGTTGAAGAGGAGTTCTCCTACTAGAAATACAAGCAGAGAAAAGGAAAGAAGGTGGTTGAGGTTCAAAGTGGCCAAAGGAAAAGATTGTCATCTCAACAAAAGTTTCTTGAGGCATTGAACTCTCATAGTGACCTTCAATGCAGTGAATCAGAGAAATACCCGTGACAAAGTGATATTATACACAGCATGACAAACCTAACTAGATTATTATAAACCCATGACTTTTAAGAATATCCAAGATGAGAACAATGGTGATGGATCTTTTCAATAGGCAATTCTTTTTTTTTTTTTAATCATTCCTTTGAAGTCCATATTTACAATCTTTTCTTAGCAGTGTCCTCAATTCCCAATCTATGTAATGTGGGAAACATTCTTCTGGAAACATCAAAAAATTATTTTTCCAACTTCCTAATTTTTACAGTCAACTGTACATTTTCTTTTCCAGCCATTAAGGTGTATAATTTTATGAAACAAGTTTACTTCAAACCATTCATTCTTTCAAAACTCAATGTTAAAGGCATTTTTAAGTAGAAAATTATGAAAAAAACAGACTGAAACCATGAATTCTTGTTTGTTCTGTGGACAAATAAAAAATCACCTGGGTTTTCAACATTGCATGGGCAAAGGTACAAAGAGAGGAAAAAATATTTTTTAAACTTGGGAGTGATTTTACTTGCTTGACATGTAAAATACAGTCTAAGTTCTGAGGAAAGTAATAGGCTACAAGTGCACAGAATTGATTTCTGTGTTCTGACACATCTCTAGAAAAAAATCATATGTTCTTTCTTATAGCTGAAGAAAGTACTTCTCTAAAGAAACTGGAAAACAATGATCCAGTTATTTTATTGGTGGTGCTGATTTTACAATAATTTGTTGGTAGAAAGAAAATTCATCATCATACTGTCACCATATCAAAGTATACATTGTAGTTGTTCTTGAGACAGTCAATATAAATATTACAGTTGTTTATCATTCCCTCCAAAACTGGGTCAATGCACTTTCTTTTGTCCAGATACCATCAGCTGCAAATTTGCAACTTTTTTCTTCTCTTTCAAGACAAAAACCCATTTATTTTAGTGTATTATAAATTTTATCTTTTACAGAATCACATAATTTGAGAAATATTTTGTGTGTCTATATTAACCCTTGAATGTCTTATTTCTTGATTCTTTTGAGCCACCTCTGTCCAACTTGCCAGAGAGGAAGTATTCTAAGTGGATTGGTGAGATAATTTCTTAATATCAGATGATTTCTTAAGATAATTAACATGTTCTTTTTAACTACACAGTAAACAGAGCTTTCTCTACAATCAGTTTAGTCATGAAACAATCAACATGACTCCCTCAAAAAATGTTCAAGTAAAGGTTCCATTTAGAACACGGCCCTGCAAAACAAAACCTCATTTTTATGGCTGAATATTTGCAACTTTTAGGGCAAGCAGTGAGTTCTGAATACTTTGAATAAACCATCAGGTTCCATCAGGTGCTTATCACATTTATCTAAATTGCATATGTCTGAGAAAAACCTAGCTTTTAAGATTTTTAATCTGAAGGGAATGGTATTTTTTCCTCTATTACAAAGGCTTTTTTTGATTTGAGGAAATGGTTTCACATCATGAATGAAACTGAATGCAAAACTTACGTGAAGAATGAACTGTTCAGAAAAGGTTTATGTTGCTTTTAAGACAGCATCACCATGGAATCTGTATTAGATTAAAAGCCAATATAGTCCTATCTAAAGAAGAAATATTTAAACACTATATTTAAACACAGCTTTGAGAATGCTCAACGAATTGTAACAGGCTATATAGTATAATTCTATGCTGGTGACTAGGAACAGTGTCCCAGACAATGTATAGGTGCACCAAAAGCCACCATGGTTTGGTTTTTTTTTTTTTTGTATTTTAAATATGGATTTAGATTAAGGTAATGCTCATTATAATATTATTATCTTGCCATCCCAAAGTGTGAAGGATGCAAAACAGTTCAGATAATTGCACTCAGAGACTTAAGTATGTATGACCCATCAGCCCGAGACAGGAGTTGCAACATGCTTTCCTGAATGACAGATGAGAAGGCTAGAGAGGAAGTGCTTTTGATGTATGAAATTTAATTGAATCCATTTAATGGAGTGGCCTATTTTAAAAATAATTGCATCCAAAATCACGACAACTAACGTTTAGTTGCGATGACCCATCCTTAAGGGGAAGGGAAGAAATTTGAATTTCACTGTTTGTTTCTAAAGCTGAGTTTTAGATGACAACACAACACACCTCACAACTTTGCTCCATTAGGTTCTTTCCTTGATGAAGGTAGAACCTCCTCCTAGTCTCCCAGGTGTGTCAAAAGGAACATGAATGAAACATGTACAGTGACCTACTGATGCAACTCCCATTCAAGATTTTCAATGTTTTCAATCTACCTCCTTGTCAGATAGCAAGGATACTGAGAAGATCTAAGTGTTCCCTGATAATGACCCCAGATTCTCCCACCCTTGGTCAGGCTGATCAGTATTTTACTCCAAGCAATATAAGTAACTGTTAAGTAACAAGGTAATTCAGAGACAAGAAGTGACAGATTGCAGCTTTCTTACAATTTTTCTCATCTCATATTCACATTAGTTTCCATTTCTGATAGGTTGCAAGCTGACTAGGACCGATGTGTCTACATGTCACTCAGGTGGAAAGACAGGAAATCAAAGTGCCATTTTTATTTGTTATTCTTATTTTTATTACTATTGTGTCCAAGCAAAAAAAAAACCCAAAACACTTGCCTTTGCAGAGACTCCAATAAGCCAATCCCTGATTGCTGCCACACTTCATTCTTCAGCCAATAAAGACAAAGATTTTATTTCCTAATCTCCTCAATTTTGCAGACTGGTGTGTCTAAATTCTTTAATTTTTTTATTTAGATGCTGTTTCCTGAGAAACATCAGCCCACATATTTCACAGAGTTTAATGTCTGTTCTATAAATTAAAAAAAAATGCAAACAAGCACTATCTAATGATTGGTTAATATTTAAATATATATAATTATTTGAGTAGGTTTTTCTTTTCTATTTATATCCCAAAATCTGCATTTTTAGGAACCATTTGAAATATAAGTATGAAGAAGAGATATAGTCAAAAATCAGGCCAGCCAGGTTTATTTGCAGAAAATGTATCCCTGAAATCAATATCACTAGATTAATATTTACTGCTGAGGTCCTCAATAGAGTTTAGCATTGAGTGAGTCTGTGGGAGGGCAGGGAACATGAGATATAAAGAAGTTTCAGAGCTGTTATCCATTATTTTGCTCCCAGAAGGGGATTCTTGTCCCAGAAATAATTTTTGTAATTAATTTAACTATTAGAAAACATCTGGGGTGCCCTAGATGTTGATTTATCATTGCAAAACCTCTCTTGATGATTTTTAAGCAGTCCTGGGATTCTGAAGACATCTCGAATGACTGTCGGCAAATATTGTACCAGTTTTCAAGACGGGCAAGAAGGATGATCCTAGAAACTACAGGCCTGTCAGCCTCACTTCAGTACCTAAAGTTATGGAGAAGATTATTTTGTGGGAGAGGTTATGTTCTTGAAGAGATTCGAAATTCAACTTGGCATGGCCCTGAAAAACATTGTGTAGCTGACCCTGATTTGAGTAAGGCGGGCTGAGTAGAGGGTGGTTTGCCTCACCTGAAAGATGAGGCAGTCATTGGTGACAGCATGGCTTTGGGAGAGGAAAGTCCTGCTTATCAAGCCTGATCTCTTTTCCACTGATCTCTGTGGCAGCCAGTGACAGGACCTGAGAGAACGGCCTGAAGTTGTGTCAGGGGGGGTTTAGGTTGGATATCAGGAAAACCCAGAGGGTGGTTGAGCACAAGTGGTTGCAGTAACAGCCTGAGAGAGTTCGTGTTTGGACAATGCTCTTGGGCACATGGTGTGACTCTTGACATGGTGCTGTGCAGGAACAGGAGCTGGACCCGATGATCCTTGTAGGTCACCTGCAGCTCAGCTTATTCTCCGATTTTGTGATTGATTATAAATTAAGTACAAATACTAGGAGTATCAAACTATGATGTATATTTTAATTTTTATGGTCAAGTAAACTTCAACTATGCTGTTGGATATTTTTAGTGTTTCTCTTTTTCTGCACATTTTAAAAGGGATACAAACATTAAAAATAACAAGTTCTATTATTTCATTCTTCCGTGTTTCTATTGTGGCAATAAATTTGAACAGTTTCTTTCTCATTGACCTGTTATAGAATATTTTCAGTCAGTTCATAGGCTAACTGAATGAAAAAATTAACATTTTAATTTTAAGATAATTTAATTTTAGGGTCACTCTCCTATGTCTGTTTATTTTGGGTGATGTTGTCACCCCCTTGCCCCCTAGACCCTTTTTCCTTTTTTCCCCCAAATGTCATAATTTTCAAGAACAAAAAACATGCATGGTTCCTTTCCCAAAACTGTTTTCCCAAAGCTGCAGTACAAGGACAGCGCCACAGCTCATGGTTAAGAATCTGAATCCAGGTCTGGGGGAGCAATTCTATGTCATATGCAAAAATGTGTCTGGATAAGCAAACAAAAGGTAGATTCGCTTGAAATGTATAACAGGTATTTGCTCAATAAACATTATTTCTTTTTATAATCTAAAACGTTTTCTGAATATTTAAAAAGTCCTTCTTTCATATGTGTTATTCTGCCTGCCTTGAATACTTCCTCTAGATTTTGAAATAGATAGTATATAACTTCCCCACTGAAAGTAACCTGATAAAAAACCACTTTTGTCAACCAAAATATCCTCTGCCAGATTCTAGAGTTGAAACACAGAAAGACAATGCAAATCCAATACATCAGTTCAATTTCTTTCCAATTTTATTTTTCTTTCAGAATAAACATTATCTTTTATGTTTCCTCTTAATACTAGTAGGTGTTAATCTAGCAGTAACCCAGACTTTCAGGTTCCATGCCTTAAATTTTAGAAGTTTGGTGACAGCCAAAAAAAGGAGTATTGGAATGAAGATAAAAGGAACTCACCCTAATAATAATGGAATATGGAGCATTTTATTACATATCATGGGTCGCTGTTTCACTTTCAGTCTATGGTAGTGGTGACCTCAGACTGTTACCTTGTGAGAGTTGTTTTATGATCTCTATAAAATGAGTTGCTAAGTTCACTACATTTTCCTGTTGCCAAATATATAAATGTACACTCTGATGTAATCTAACACCACTTTGACTAGTCTTACCTGAGAATCTAAGAAAAGAATGTGACACATTATTCTGTTTTCAGCTGGGATAGAGCTAATTTTCATCATGGTAGCCGGTACAGTGCTATGTTTTGGATTCAGTAAGAGAATGATATTAACGCTGATATTTAAATTGTTGATGTGCAGTGCTGTTGAGCAATGTTATTGTGCAACACTTTTTTTCCTTGAGTTTTCTTCTCCTTTCTCTCTTTTTGTTATCTATCACCCTTTTCATTACTATTATTACTAGGATTATTATTAGTAGTCTATTTATTATATTTCCTTTGTTCAACTGTTTTGGTCTCAAGAATGGGCTTAATTTTTACTAGGTGGAGCAGGGAGAAAGATCTCGTGGAAGAATGTATCTTCTAGATTAGTGCTGCAGCAAACAGTTGAAGAATCTTCAGTGAGGAGACCCTATAATGATGTTTTTCAGTGGTGACTTTACTCTCCAGAACTCTTCATATCAAATTTCTCATTGAATTTAATTTAGTTTAAAAGTAACTTCTAGACATATACTGCAATTCACACAGCAATAAACAACAGTTTAGCTGCATAATGCTCAAATTATTTAAAATAAAATAAATGTGTGACAAAAGAATAGTTTGATCCTGTAAATCTCTATATTTTTTTTAGTGCCAGACTCTACACCTAGAATATTTGAGACTCCAGCCAAGGGCTGTGAAGATGATTGAAGACATGAAGCAGCCCAAATATGAGTGAAGACTGAAAGAGTTGGGGTTGTTCATATTTAGAAAAAAATTCAGCTATTTCAACCTTTTTGTTTGTTTCTGCAAGGCTCAAACACTGGTACAAGTCAATCTGAGCAGTTATGTTCTTGAAGATATTCAAAATTCAACTTGGCATGGCCCTGAAAAATATTGTGTAGCTGACCCTGCTTTGACTAAGGTGGATTGAGTAGACAATCTCCAGAGATTTCTTCTAACCTCAGTCAATTTCTGCTTTTGTGAATTTTTATGCGGTAGTTCTAACCACTCTACCAAAGCATTAAGAGAAGGAAAGAGAAAGTATTATCTTTTTCCCAGCAGTGGTAGATACAATAACCCTGTAGAAATTGATGTTCTTTGAATTAGTTAACCTTGCTCTAGCCTTGCCTTATATGATAAAATACCGATTTTATCTATACTGAGGTCTGAGTTGCGGACGTAACCTAGTCCAGTCTGAAAGGAGGTACTTGTTCATAATGACAGAAATAGTGCTTTAGACAACTGGAAAATTTCTGGCAAAAACTAAACAAACATCAACAGTTTGGGAGTTAAATGGTGCATACAGGAGAGGGATTCCAGAACGTTGCTAAACGAGAGATTTATGCTATTAAAGCATAAACACTCAAATTCTATCTAGATGGCAATTTGCCAGTCCTTTCAGGAAGCTGATGTTAAGATACTTGAAGGCAAGTTCCTTTCAATGGTCTGACCTTTAGGTGTCCCACATGCACATACTCACTACTCTCCCAGGTAACCTAACTAAAGGACTTTGCCTCTGTTTTTCTGTCCTACTAAAGGGGTAGTTCCTACACAGAAGTTAGGGCAAGTCCTAATTCCCACCTTCCCACCCTCCCACCATCCTGTTCAAGCCCATATGCAAAAGCTCATACTCTTGTTCTAACTATAGTACACACATGTGCAATGTCAAAACTGTTCCTGAATAAATCCATATATACATGTGCACAGTATGCACTTAAAATAGCTACAGTAATTACAGGACAAAAAAAAAATCTTGTGTAGGTGTGTGCATGCAAATGGAGTTTCTCAGTCACATTTGATACCAGCTTTGTATACACAGGGGAAAAATACAAACAAAAAACAAACCAACAATGAAACGGGATAAAGTCCCTGAAGTTGTTAGTCATTTTCCAAATTTTGTGAAATGCCAGGCTCTCTTAATGATGACAGCATGCCAGACTGAGGGAAAAATGTCAGCTAGCCAGAATAAATGAAAAACTAGATTATAATATCTTCTCACAGCCTTGCCAAGTTCTAACAGTGAAAGAATACTTTTACATTTTATGAACCTTGGCTCTGGAATTTTCAAGTGTGACAACCTTTAGGTGTGTGGTTTAATTTAAATACACACATTCTCCATTTCCTTACCCTATTCTTTTTCAATGCTACTCTCACATCTGAATAGCCTGATCAGGCAAATTAAGAGTAACCTGTTAATTCTCTGTCCATCATTTTGGTTTAGGTTTTGGATTTTACCGTTTATTTTTGAGAGGTGAAAAAAATGCAAGGTATTTTTGTGGAAACGGAAAGAAAAAGATTGAATGAACAAAGAGAAAAGTGAAGAAGTCTCATAATGTTTGCACTCGTGATCCAATGGCAATTGTCTTTAGGCTGCAGGATTTCTGTTTGAAATTGCCAGGTGGAATTTTCAGAAGAGCAGCTGGCCAGACACACAGGAAAGAGACACAGTTATTTTCCCTTTGGAAACAAACCAAACCAAATCAAAAAAACAAGAGGCATATCACTTTAATATATTTCCCTTCAAAGGAATAAAAAAAGAATTTGAATGTCTCAATAAAATTATATAGTCACAAATGCAATGTCATGAACTTCTCAGTAATTGGTTCATGAAAAGTGCTAGAGTGAGGGAAGAAGGAATAGTAGAAATAAGCAATGCCTTTACTACAAAGTATTTTGATCTCTGATCAGTTGGGCAGTATGTTCTCAAAAGGGTTTTTTTCCTTTTCTTTTTTTCTTCTGGTTCTGAATACTCAGAAACCTGCATGACAACCTGATGGAAAGCAAAACCACTGAGGTAGCTGGAGAAAAGACCAGTGCTAAGCTTACAGAAATGGTGTAATTCCAGGTTAGTTTCAAATTCTGTCAATCAATCTGTAAGATGAAGGAAATAGTAAAAGCACCTGTTACTAGAATATCTAAACATCTCAAAGAAAAACAGTTATGAATAGTGTAATAATGTCCTGCCTAATGCAGGTGAAGATCTGGTGATCGTAACTCCAGGTCTGCTAGCAGCTTTTCATATCTCATGTCTTTGCTCCTCTTGTTCATACTCGACTGCCATGTCAAACTCATTAAAACATTTTGAATGCAGGCTTTGTAATGTGAAAGATAATTTTCATTATACTTAAGGGTTTAGATGTATATTGTTCAAACATTCAGATTATATTAAGAGTGGGCCAGTCTGTGTATCCATCAGAAGAAATGAACATTACTACTGCTATTCATTCATTGATTTTTATGCATTTTGAAGTGTCTGTCTCTCGCTTCAAACGTTTTTAAGTAATCAAAATATGCAGTCATGAACATGGAAGTTCACACAAAATATGGAGACAGTCAAAGCTGTCCAGTTAAAATGAAACTGACTATTTCTCTGTACTGAAACCTCCCATCTGAATATCTGAGATGCTCAATGCCACATTACATGTGTAATTCTCCTGAGAAATCAAGAAAAGTATCCAACTGATTTCAAAAGGCTTTGAATAGCATTACACACTTGCAAAAACTACATTTATGTGCTCTGCCATGTAATGTAAATAGTCTGGGCTGAATCAGATCAATAGGAGAACAGAAAACTACTTACAGTATGCACCATCAAAGTCTCTTAATTTAAAGCATCTTTGTATATGAAACATTTCCTGTGATCATATCTTCCTTTGCGTTACACAGAAGTGATGATCTACAAAACTGTGTCCCAAGATTTTAGAACTTTAAAAAGTAAATCAATGACAATTATAGCTCTGTAATGCACTTTCCAAACTAAAGTTACCTGTCACATTTTTCAAAAACATCTATATTGCAGAAACCTGTCTATTATAGAGGTGCTGTGCTTGTGTAAGCACAAAGGCCTTGATTCAAGTGCACTGTTGTTATCATACAAGAGACATCTTAGTTGCCTCAGGATCTGTGGGACATTCATGCAAATTGACTGATATGAAGGAAAACTTCTGTTTACCCAAGGCTTTCCCTTGTGGCTGCTGGGGTTGCAGCTGAATACTCCCCAGTTTATTTCCAATAAATAAATTTCCCCACGGCTCGATGTCCAGGAAACTGAATCAACTGTAGTATGAAATGAGAGTTTATTTCGGCTGCCTTTATTCTAGTAACTTAAGTGTGACATAGACTTTTCTCTGACCTGAGGTACAGAGTGACCATGCTGAGTTAGTATCAAATTTATAATGTCCTTTCCTACCTCGAAAAAGGTAGAAACACCCTAACTGTCTGCTGGTAATGGCTAACAACCCAGATTAGGATGTTTAGAGCATCACTAGCTGCCATGGAGCAACCAAAGCTCGGGCATGGAATATCCTAACAATTCATGGATACAATCAGCTGACTTTCAGTGTTTGAGTTTACTCCCTGCCTCTTTTCAGTTGTCTCACAGAGATGCTGACCATGTGTTCAGGGCATTGTAAATGTCACCAGCTCTCATAGGAAAATGGACCTTCATCATAGTGGTTCTTTCCAAGGGATCCGGGCAGGGACTGACAGCCAGGGCGCACCCCATGGTCCCAGCCAGCAGCAGAGCAGGAGGGCCAGCAGGGTCACCCCAGCCCCAGGCATCAGACCCCTCCATGGGGGTGGAAATGGGCCAGAGACAGGATGGGTTGTGGGTCCACAAATGGGCCAGGCAGGACAGGATTGTGGAGAGCTACGGACCAGCCCTGCCATGCATGGCATTTACTCCTAGGTTGTACCCAGGATGCAGAAGCCCCAGGAGAGGTCAGGCAAGGGCAAACAGGACTGTCAGGGGCCTGAGAGAAGCCTCATCATCTTCACAGACTTATAGAGGCTGGAGCCTCCTATAGGGGCTGTGACTTCACAGGAACTGTACCTGCTCTTAGTGATGGGAGATTGCAGAGCAGAAAATGAATAAGGAGGAACAATAAGTTTACTAAGAAAAAATGGAGTACATAAAATTGAGTCTTTAATGTAAATAGGTCTCTTAGAAGGCCTCTACAAGGATATTATATGTGTGATTAAATGGTGAAGAATGAGAAAGTTAAGAATTCAGCTGATCTGTCTTCATGGTGAGGTTTGAATTCAGAACATGACAGTCCTGGAGGTGAGGACTCATGGCAGTCAGAAGAGCCCTCGTCATGTCCCCAAGCTTGCACACAACTCTGCCTTTATGAAGTCAGCACTAATTTGCTGTCACGATCAGAGCCAAAAATATTTGATATACTAATATTAAAAAGAACATTCCACCACACCAGAAAACCATTTGCTTTCAAGGCTAGCTCTGATAAATTGACTGTGAAACATCCACTATATAATGCTTAGTACAGTATGCTGCTTGATTTCCAAAGGCCTGTCTAATGGGGACACGTGCTTCATCTTGCTTTTTATTCCAACACCCAGCTGTACAGAGGCAGAAATTTAAAATTAAAAATAACCTTTCAGCTGATTCCTTGCATAATTGCTATCTTGTTTTGTTAATACTGTGGTTAAATTATAACTTGCTGAAGCCCTGGAGGTTTGTGTGCTGGTTTATCAGCCTGAATTTGCATTGACATGCTTTTCAGTCAAGTGAGTAAATAAATTCAGTGGCCTTGAGTGAGCCTGGCAGTATTGGCACAGAAAATTAGTAATAGATCAGGGAGAATGAATATATGTTGTGTACATAAATAGATGCAATGATGAAAATTTTGTTCATCTCAAAATACTACTGAATTACATTGAAAGACTGTGGCTGACATACTAACAAACCTTTGAAAAAGCAACATAATAAAAATAGGTGCAAAAAACCTCTGCTGCAATACCAGGCAGCCTTTCACTATGGATATCAGAAATGGCCACGTCTCTCTTTACTATCATATATACATGAATCCAAGCGGAGTAAAACAGGAATTTCAGCTGAAAAAGCTGGTCATCATTTCCAATTTACAACTTAGTGAAATTAGAACTTTACATTTCTGTGGAACAGATCTGTACGCAAATAAAATTCTTAGTTTCCTCGGGCTATGGGATATTTATTAATTACCTTTTTTTTTTTCCCTTAAAACGGAGTAGTCAATTTTGTAAATGTTTCATCCTGGTTATCACAAAGACTGCTGATGCCAAAATATTCTGTTAAGAATTTTTCTCCTGCTTATTAGGAAAGATTAGGAAAAAAAAGTTCAAATTAAGGATGCATTTATTAATTTCATTGTTAATAATCTTCTGAATGAGGCTTGTCATCACCAGACAGAAATGAATCTGTTCCATATGGTTTCAGCCAGTATTCGATGCTTTAAAAGAAATTGCAAGAAGCCTCATTCCCCTTAAGTATCTGGTGACAGATTTAGGCTTTTTTTCCCTCATGCTCAAACCCATCAGGTTTTATTCAATCCTTAATTTTGTTTAATGTAACTGAGGGTATTTTGAAGTCTGAGAACCATTTAAGAAAGTTATATCCATATATCTGGAGCTCTTCAATGAATAGGAGGATTGTCCTCAGAGCCCCTGAGTGCTTTTACAATAATATTTCTGTTTAAGTTCTGATTAAACCAACACTTCATGTTCCTTGAGCTTCTGAGAATTTCTCTTACTTGACTAGAGTGGGAGCAGATGGCTTTGATTAGATCACCCAGGACTTTATCTTTTAATCACCTGCCTCACCCGATCTGAGAGGGGAAAAGGGCAGACATATGAGTAATCTCATCCTTTCTGCTTCTCTGTCTTGCCAGTTCTCTGCAAGGCATCTGCTAAAACCTCATTCATCACCGTGAAAGCTGCGAATGGATAGCCCTGTAATACCCCAAGGCTCTGCTGTGGCGTGCAGTGCCTAACCTCTCCCCTCCAGAAGGAAAGGCTACATGTACTTTTGTCAACCTGTCAGCAAGCACTTCTCTCTCTATTCCGCTTGCTCAACCCTCTCCCCCCATCCCGACAATGTCAGGTTTCTGAAAATGTTTCATTTTGAAGAAAACCTCAGAGGTAGTTCTCGTGAGCATGTATTCTTGATTTCATTCCTCACTGCACAGCCATATGTGAAAAATACATTTGTCTGCACGTGTGTGTGTGTGTGTGTGTGTGTGTGTATTTGCGTATCTATGCATTTTATGAACATATCTATGTCTCAAAAATGTGAAAAAGGAGTGGACATTGTGCTTCTTTAGGTATAAAAATGCCAATGATGGCCATTAAATTTAATTTTTTGGTCACAGTTTTAAGTGAGCCTGTCATAAAACCACAACCTTCCGTCTCTGTTTTTGCTTCAAAAAAAAGTAGTCCACAGAATTCTCCAGAACTAAGGTATATATTCTCTGTGGACTTCTGAAGAGTGGCAAGTTAATTCTTTCCAGAAGAGTTTCCCAATATTGTACTACTGTTTCCTGCTGAATGTTAATTTAGAATTCTTATACTAACTCACATTTAATATTAATCACAGTTTTTCAGGAAAAAAACACAAAGACTGATGGATGATTAAAATAAATATCTGAAAGTTTCTTTGATTTGAGGCCAAATTATAGCTTCCTTACTTTTAGCTGGTTTTTATTCAGACAAGTTTATGTTTAAGCCAAGGGATTTTTAAAATTCTGTTAAAGCCAGCATTATTCTCATCAGAATTTAGATCAGCTGTGAAAGAATCAGCTCTTGAAAACTTTAAATGCTTACATAAAGATTTTTATAAATAAGTAAATCTACAAAATGATCCATTTCATAAGATCAGATATTTGAATATAAATAGCATTTAAGAATAAATAATTAATTTTGAAAATGCCTAAGCATTGCTCAGATGTTTAATTGTATTAACTGTAAGGCTTATATTCAACATATATTGATGTTGTATAAAGAGATGTGTTCTTTCTTTTAAGAGATTTAAAATAAAAAATGGTAAACCATGTGAAATTAAATCCCAAATTATTTTTAATTTCAAGTAAGCATGAAATTGCTCTTCTACATTGTACTGACTTGTTCCAGAATTCACCAAAATGACACTAAATTTGGGGAGAAGAGGTGTTAAATTCACAGTATGAGCATAAATCTTTTTTTTCCCCCCTGCAATATGAAGCACAACTTAAAAGGGAACAAAGTACCAAGAAAGCACAACAAAGTTATATTTAATATCAAAAGGATAGATATAATATTTGATTCATACCATGAGAAAGAATTCTTGCCTTCAAGACACAGTTTACTCCCTAAGCTATCAATGATCCTGTTTTATTTATATACGCATCTGCCAGAGCAGCTCAGCTTCAGCATTTCTTTGTAGACACACTCCCAAGATGACACATTTATACCCCACAGGTATTAATAAAATCATGGATATATTGAATGGTTGGTGTTGGGAAAGACCTAGAGATCATCCAGCTCCAACACCCCTGACACGGGCACTAGTCCAGGATTTTCAAAGGCACATCCAATCGGGCCTTGAATGCTTCCAGGGATGGTGCATCCTGGTGGTGTATATTAGTCCTCAGCAGAGATTCAGTTTCCTACAAGGAGCTTCACCAAACTTGTCTGAGAGTTCATAGCCCACAGTGGCCCTGCTACCCTGATCATCACTTAGGAGGCAAAGAACCCTAAGGCAGAATCCTAGTGAATTAAGCTGAACAGAAATATTTTTAAAACGTAGTAATCATATTTTGCACATAGGCATTGAAAAGCATGAAGAAGTTTGATATTAACAGTAACACCTCAACCTAAGTATCTCTGATATGTATTTAATTCCTGTGTAATAAGGGAGGGTTTTTTTTATGTTAAATAAGTACTGGCGCATAATTTAACACACAGAATAACAGTTATGGGTTATCTGACAGATATCTTAAGAAGCATATCTTAAGTCACTAAATATCTTTTTATTAGACTTTTAGCATTAGCATCATCTTTAACTAAAGGGATTTAACACCATAATTCCTAATAACATTTTTTTGTACACAGTCCTGATTTCATCTTGGATAGAGCTTGTTCCAAGTAGCTGGTATAGAGTTGTTTTTTATTTAGGATGAGAATAATGTTCATAACACACTGATATTTTAGTTGTTGCTGATCAGTGTTTAGACTAAGTCAAGGTCTATTCAGCTTCTTGAACCACCCCACAAGTGAGTAGGCTTAGAGGAGCACTAGAATTTGGGAGGGGACATGGAGAGAACAGCCAATCCAAACTGGCCAAAGGGATATTCCATTCCATATGGTGTCATGCTTAACATATAAAACTGGGGAAAAGTTGGCTGAGGGCTGGCTGGGCTACCTAATCAGTAATGGTGGTGAGCATGTAAAAGTACATTGTGCATCACATACTTTGTGATGCACAATGCCTAAATTTTGTATCATTATTATTACTAGCATCAACATTATTTTTTCTTCAATGCTGTCCCATTAAACTTATTTTTCTTACAAGTTCTACTTTTTTTCCACTTCCTTCCTCATCCCACTACAGTGAGAGTTGTCAGCAAGTGTCTGTGTGGTGTTTATCTGCCTTGTCATCATAAACTATGACATACAGAACATCATACATATTAAGTAAAGATAATTTCTCAATAATTTCAATTTACTGAAAAGTGAACATGTATGGTCCACTTTTTATTTTCTGTCTTATGTATGATGGTGATATCTATGTGATATTTTGCACCCTTTATATTGCCTGGACCACTATATTTCACTCCATGGTGTCTTTATTGAGACTGCTTTTGTCTTTCCAAATAGAAGAATGTCTTCAATGTATGTTGATAAGAATGCCCATTGTTCATTTTTCCCATTTCAAAACATTTTGTGTGAATTAAAGTAAATTAATTTAGCTTAAACTCTAATTTTCCCCTAGCCCACAGTACCTATTTTGCCAGCTTTGAAAAAACTGGGACAAAAACTCATCAAAGTTCTCCTCTGAACCAAAGAACTACTTGGTTAGAGTTCAATAAACAGAAAGTAAACCCTTTATCTCTATAGTTCAGCAGGTTCCTGCCCTTTTTTTCTAATTAGTTAATTTAAAGAGGTATTATTCATTGACCATATAGACCAAGTTTATCTCATAACAATTTAAGTCAGAGCT
The DNA here is from genome assembly GCA_003676055.1 of Chloebia gouldiae. Lineage (NCBI taxonomy): Eukaryota > Metazoa > Chordata > Aves > Passeriformes > Passeridae > Chloebia > Chloebia gouldiae. Next base: position 13,790,785 of record QUSF01000004.1, read on the forward strand.
TTGGATTCAACTGTGCAAGGGTTTTCAGAATACAGAATTAATCTTTATGTGTTTTGACCCTCTCAGGTGCTTGTATGTTGTTCTCCACTTACCTTCCATCCAGAAAAAGCAAGGATAAAATCTCCCAGGTAACACAGCAAACTAACAAAATATTCTAAAGGAAAACAGGGCTGTTGCATATACTTTCCTCATTACCCTCCCTTGGAGGGTATTGAACTTTGAAATTGATTTAAAACTCCTTTATGCTTCAATTGAAAACAACCCCCATGTGTGCCCAGTTCTATCCTCAGAACACTTGTGCCTCTGTAATGATTTTGCTTTTATAAGAATTGACTTTTCAAGATACGGTGCAATATGAATACTTTCATCTTGCCAGGGAGTTTGCTTCTGGATGTCTTGTGCTCTCTGTTCAAACAGCTATTTGTGAATGGTACCAATTGAAGGGATGGTCAAATTTCTGCATAAGAGTTTAAATGCAAAGTTAAACTGGTGACCAAAGTACGAACAGACACATTTGGTCAGTTTTTGTGGTTTTTAGTTTAATGACATTTTGAAGGAAGAATGAGAAAAATAATCTCTCCTTGTGAACTGAGAAAGGGATTCAAAAGCACTTACCTTTCCTTCCTACAGCTCCTACCACGTTGCTAGGCAATTGAGAGCAAGTGATTTTAATCTTAGCTTCTCACTCTAAAACAGACCTGCTGATTCTACTAATTCTGGAGTAATTTATAATTAGGTAAATATGATAATATTTCATTACCAAGGTAGTAACTGCTTTTCATATTTGTATAAGATTTATTCATATTATAATATTTCTAAGTAAAAATTGAATGAAAACAATACCTTTGACAAAAGTTGGCTTTACGCAATTTCCATCTTCACCTGTTCTTCATAGAATGTGTAGGAAGTGTGGTTTAAATTTACATGAGCACTAGATCCTTATAAGGATAGATAGGAAAAGAACAGTGATAACTATTTCAGCTTCTGATGGGTAATAATAATAAATAAACAACAAGATGAGCTAAATCATCACCACCATGCAAGGAAGGCAAACATTTGTCAGGTGATTGTGGTTTTCTCTTCTCCTTAAAGACAAGTGGACATACAACAGCATCCTAAAGGACATCTAAAGCAGCAGCCCCTAAAAAAATATTAGCAGTGCACCCGCAACTTTCCAAAAAGCTTGAGCAGACAGACAACCCTATGTTTATATTTTGTGTGAGATTCCAGACCTCCAACTACACAAAGTTAATAATGTATGGAATAACTGGGGTGTACCCAAATCCTGTGTCACTTTCCAGAATACCAAATTTTCCCACTATTAACCCCACCTGAAAATTTTTTACGTAGCTTTCATTCATCAAGATGGCTCACAAAAAACGCTGCACTCTGAATTTGAGGCAGAGTGCCAGAACGCAGCTTTTGCTCATTTGTGTCTGCAGAGTTTTATCTAAATAGGACTTTGACTATTTCCACACAGAACTCATCTCTGCCAAATAGGTTTTGTACTTTGAAGTTAACCTGATTTCTATGTTTTACTAAGAATATTCAGTGTTCTGAGTGCAGATGAAATCTCCTGACTATTTCACATCCTCTCCAATTCAAGGCATTGCCAATGGTGTTGAAAATGACAGCACATGTTCTGTGGCTGAATTTTCAATAACCTGTTCTTAATTCTACATAATTCAGACCTGGTTTAGATAGAAGCTTTTAAGTATCCCTTATGAGATATGGAAACAGATAAATAGCTAGTGTAAAAAACAGAAAGCAGATAACTCTAGTAAGAAAAACCATGTCCACTCCAGGGGAAGCATTAAGGGCATCCCGCATGAATTAAGACAGATCTCTACTGCCTTTTTTCCATATAACTGATCAGGACAGAAGGATCAAGTTTAAGTGGTTACATTTGCTGATGTTGATGGGAGAGCAGCAAATATAGATAGCTGCCAGAGGTACACAGGAGGTAGAAAATCACTTTACTTCTGGGCTGCAGACTGACATACTGTATTTACTTGTTTCAATCTGCCCAATTCTAAACTCACTCTAGGGTTTTGCTTTAACACAATGGCAATGACTCATTAGAATAACTTCTGAGTTAGCCTTATCTTTTTGTAATACTGACAAGAAAGGCTTGTAAGTTTAGCATGAAATTACATTTTTGTGTAAGAAAGGGAGAAAGACAAACAGACCTTTAAATGAAAAATAAAGAATCTAATTTAGAGTTTGATGAAGTTAAGGAATACCTTAACTGAGAGTAGGACTGGGATTCAAAGAGTAATATGCAAAACTGGATATGCTGCCATGATTTTATTTTCCCATTTCCTCCATATCTATCTGGTCACCGGATCAGTAAGTCTCAAAATAACAATAGTGTAAAATACTATCAGGTACTCCTTGATAAATTACAACTACTTGTATGAGTTCTGCATATACATGGCATCTTTTATGTAGGTAAGAAGATCAAGGTAAAACAGAAAGAGTGTTAAAGCTGGCTGTTTTGGTGACCCTTGACACTGAATTTCCCCATGCTGGAATAGAGATTTTTGAATCTGTTATACCACTGGAGCTCCATAAACAAAACTAATTGCATCAGGGTCTTCTGTTGCATTAAAAAAAAAAATATCCTGGACAAAACCACCAACAAAACAACAGATAAATGATAAATGTTCTATAGAATGGAAATGGTACTTAAACCAAAATTAAATTCATTTCAAAGTAGTCAAGATACCTCCTAGAGTCAGGGTCATAATAGTGGAAATTTCAAAGCAATAGCTCAATTAAGATTTTCTGCATATCATGGAACAGAGAACTTTTTAAGAGGTCTGAGAAAAGGATATTATTTAGGATTTAAATATATATTTCTACTTCATAATGAAAGATGAGTAAGTTCCTTTCTCTTCCACTAAAAAAAAAAAATCAAAGCAGTTACAAGAATATCATTAATTTATGATATTAAAAAATCATATAATATACATTTCTTTGTTCTTGTGTAAACTGAGAACAACCCTTATCATTACAAATCTGGGATGACATTTATTGGATTTAAAAAAATACATCCATAACTAACAAAAAAACAAGAATGCCTTGCAAGAAAATTATTTATATATTAAATTAATGTATTACTACTACTACTAATAATAATTAATAATAACAAAAAAACCCCAAAAAACCAAAAACCAGCAACAAGAATAATCATTATGTACTGCAATGAGGTGTGGAGGATAAACTGTCCAAATCAGCAATCAAATTTTGAGCTATTTGTGATGAATGAATGTTTGTGAAGAATATTTGTAAATATACTTAACTTCCTGAAGAATTTAATATCTAATATTTTGTTTCAGTTTTGTTTTTTTTTTAATGAAGTAGGATAATGCAAGCAATTATTGCACAGGAACATGCATTAGTAGGAAATACTGTGAAGTTCTGTATAGTATTACTCAAATGTTGACTTGTTCTTCCTGTTCATCAGTTGTTTTTTTGTCTTACCATTTCCCAGAAACCTGAGGCTTGAAGCTAAAAAAGATGATTCTAGATAACTACTTGCATTGAATGAGGACTTTTCCCCACAATATTCTAACCCATTCTGTAATTTTTTGCAACTATTTTAAGGTAGTCTTCATGTTTCATTGAAGTGACTGCATCATATTTTGACAATACAGATTTTTTTCTGGTTCTGCTTTGCTTTTGTCTGTTTGTTTTTAGTTTTAGTGCTTGAAATTATTAATTTCTTTCACTATCTTTAAGGTTCCTTACATTTTTAGGAATATATGAATATGTGTCCCAGACCTGGAAGCTTTATTGGCCAGGAGTGGGAAATTCAAAGCAAATTAGTGGCATTTTTGCTTGAATTGCTTGATATATGATACTGATATTTGTGTTCTTATTCGTATTCTTACCATGAAATTATTACTTATTCTACTGGGTAATACACAACATTGCTTTATTAATATATGATTTCTTCATTCAGTGTTCAACTGCAAGGTCATAAAACCCTCGATATCTTTAAACATAAGTACATTTCTTTTTTTTTACTCTTCCACAGAGTTTTCAGAGTGTCTCTGAACCATTTTATCAGTTGTTTTTCATAAATTTATTTCCCATGTTAAACCTACACATAGTATGTTCTATGCTACTGAAAACCTTATGCATTTACCTTTAGGAAAAAAAAAGAAAACCAAAGCCACCTAGTACATGAAAAGGTTAAAAAATGTTTGACAAGATAGCAAATTAGTTGTCCTTCTGGAGTCACATAAGCCATGAGAATTTTTTTTTTTTTTTGTAATGAACTTTATAAATTTCCTTGGTTTAGGGTATCTAAATATTGGAGTCAGTTTTCCTGTACTTGTTTGAAAAATGGCATTCAGGTATCTTACTAGCCTTTAAACACTTTTCCTAATTGTTCAGCTTTAAATTGTGAGGACCTAAGGGAAATTTGTAGTGTTGATTGTGCTAGTAGTAAAATGGGCATATTCCCTTGAGAGGTCTAGTTGAAGTATCCATAGTTGTCCTAGGCTTGATTCCAGAGTCTCTGTAGGAAATAAGTAGACATGGATAACTTATATTTAATAATGCTGTCACTGCAGCCTTCTCAGACATCTTTTTATTACAGTAATAACTTTGCGGTCATATAAATAAAGTTCCTCATGCATAACGAATCATAACTGCAATTTTAAAGGCTTCAAAATAAGCACTTTCAAAATTCAAAGCCAAATAATTTAATCTTCAGTTTACTACATTAATGGACAACTTTTGAAAACTTGAGGATTTTTTTGGAGGAGGAGATGTTGCATTTTAGAAGTTGATTTAGAACCGGGTGACCCTTTTGGAATTTTCCTGTAGTGTTAATTTTTTTGAAATTATACATAAAAATACCCCCTAGTTGTTTTGTTATTTTTGTTGATATGGGAATTAAAATGATTGTCGTTGTTTCCAATGAGAAGAAAATTTCTTTTTGTTAAGACATGCCTGTGTATCTTTCTTGGGAATATAATTACATTTTAAGGATTAATGCATTCCTTGGTTATCTTACTCAAACACTAAAGGACAAGACAAGGGAAGGCATTTCTCTCAAACACTGAATGAAATAAATTGTGGGCTACAGTTCTATATATATTGTTTTATAACGATATAACAAAGAGGAAAATATTGGCTAAACAACTATAAAGGATTTTGTATGGCCTCAGTGAGTAGAAAAGAAGTAAACTTACATATATATATGTGCCATGGCAAATATGTCAAGAGAAGATAGCTCACCACATTCTTCTAGCCAATTTACAGCAACCCTAACAGGGAGAGTGAATTGTAAACAGATGAGGCCATTCCCACTGCCAGCTGCAGCGAGACAGGGGTGTCATTCCACATCTCTTCCAAACTCTGTCACTTGCTTGAACTGTAGCCTAATGCAGACAAAGAATCATTTTCTTCTGTGTTTCCTTAGAGAGGTTCTCTTTTTTGCCCCTTTGCTGGTTTGTTTAAAGCAGCAGTGAAAAACAGATTTTTTTTTTTTTTTTTACTTTTAAAAGTCTTTTTCTAAGTGAGAGAGTGACAATCTTTTGCTTCTTTTTTCTCTTTGTCAAGGAGTGAGAAATGAAAGTCTCTCCACACAAATTTAGAACAGTTTGGTCTCCAAAAAAGAATAGAGAAAGATGCAAAACATTATAAGAGTCAATGGATTGCGCCATAAACCAACACCTCTTTGGGAATTACCACTGCATTTTTGCAGTTGAAAATTGAGATTCATTTTCACAGTTGATTATGAAAACTGTCTCTCATTATTAGTATTTGTACCAGTTTTGCATTTGTTGCCTTTGGGAGTGCAATACGCTATTAAAGCAAGAAAATGTAAACATCCTGTTGTCTATACCAGGAAAACATAAAATAGTGGAATGAATATGAATAACAGTTATGAAGTCACCAGAAATGGTAAGTTATTTGACTGCACCTCTCCAAAAGAAAAGAAAAAAGGCCTCATTTTTAAAGTCAAGTCTAAAAATTCCTACCTTACTTTTTAAAGTAGAAACTCTTTCAGGGAATACCTAAACCCTACTTGAAACTCCTAATTTAAAATTCTAGTGCTATTATTTTGAGAGAGAGTCAGTAAAACCTTCACAGTTTTATCCATGGGAATCTGAAAACAATATCTTAGAAGTACTGAAAGACTAAGAAATTTTATGCTATTATATGTATCTGATGCAAAAGCACTGTGACTATCTTTAAAACAACACTCATTTTCATGTAGAATATACTGGCTTTGAGTGGCTTCTGCTTTCAGGGAAAAATATCTTTCAAAATTTTTTATCTAATGCTTCTAATACTAAAACGTAAGTTCTTTGTAGAATATTTAGTGAATATTCACTACTAGAAAGCACAGATTATTACAAGGACAGACTTGAGAGATGAGAAAAGGAGAGAAGGAAGATGAAAGCTGAGACAGGTGAATCTCTTTCTAGAAAGGGTTGGAAACATTGCAATCTCATGTTAGCAGGTGTAATGCTATTTTGCTTTCAGTGGAATGTTGTTTCAAAGAGTCCTCTTTGTACAAAATAAAATATTTTTTTTCTAGCAAAACCATGTAGGACACCTTGAAAAAAAGCAATGGAAATCAGAACAAAAATTAAACAAAATTAAATAAACAAACCAAATTTTGATCAAACATCACAGTACCATAATAATGATTAATGTTTTAGAGACTGTACAGGCATTTGTTCTGAATATGTAGAGATAATATGGCAATTGAGTTTCAAAACTAAATCTCATTTATTTTTGTATTTTTACAAATACAAAATATTTCTTCATAATTATTGTTTTAATAGTTATTTTCAAACTTCGCTGATTCTTTTACGATAACTTAGTCCATATGATTTTCCACTATCTTTCATTTTCCTTGTGTTGGGTTAAATTACCCAAGGCAAATGTTTCAAGACAAACTCAACAAGATTTCTGTTTGAAGGCTATACACACACAAGCATACTCATATGACTCTGGAGATGTAAATATCTTTTCATCTCCCAGACTAACAAACTCTGACTTGTCTCTGGGATTTTGTAGTTTGTCCAGAAATGTGTCATTAAAAAAAAAAAAATGAAACCAACTAACCAAAAACAAATAAAAAAACATCTCCAAAATGCCCATAACTGCATTAGAAATCAAGTAGATTTTTGTTATCTAGTACACTCAATTTTTAAAAAGAATAATTGTATTTTCATAAGAGCAGAATGTACTTAGCTGTTTTGTTGGAGTCTCTTCTTGCCATGTTTCAATTTTTAGTCAAATTAACACATTGCATTTGGTCCCAGAAATCTGGTGACAGAGATATTGAATCAATGCACTTTAACATAAAAGCACTTATTAGTGATGCACAGAGAGTAAGAGGGAGCTTCTGTTTTCATGTCAATAGTTCATTTGTACTAATTATGTCTGCATGTATTACAGAGGTGGATGTTATTGGCCTAACTTCTGAAGTGATTTTTGAAGAAAATATACTTTTGGATTGGAATAAGGTCTTTGTGATTTCCCTCAGCACATATTTTAAAGGGAGTCCTGAGCCATGTATTCTAATGTGTTCAAGAGCCACAGCTTACTTCAAAAATAAAAATTTATATTCATTTATGTAATAGTAGCTATGGTTTCAAAATTAGACAGATCTCAGAAGCTACTACAAGGAACAGGCTACATGAGACCATGTATAATGTTCATTTGAAAAACTGTTTATGAGTTTCATGACATTTAAAAAAAACCAAGCTCTATACGATTTAGTTGTCTGCCACTTGTGAATATAAGTGAACATTACTTACCTAAGTTGCAAAAGTTTTGTTTAGAAATATTTGGAAAGTGGTTTTGCATCTAACTATCAGAAGACAACATAAATATCAAGTATTATTACTTTGCTGGGCAAGAAGGAACAAAAACAAGCGTGCAGGATCCATTAGTCAAGTATGAATTTCCCCTACACTTCATTAAAAAAATCAAGCCTATTTAGACATACAAAACATCAGAATTAATCATATCACATAACTGGAGAACCAAGAATGCATTCTGAAAACAAAATTCATAATGAAAGCATTTTCATCTACCAAAGCAAGTTGACAGAAATCTTTTTTTCGATTCACTACTGAATTCGACTTGTTTGAATTCTTTAGTTTTGCACTGTACTCACGGTAGGATCCTTGCTATCAGATATAGCCTTGCTTCTCCTCCCTTTAACTTGAAATGAAATGTAAAAAAAACTAAATTATAGAAGGGGGAGGGGAAGACACTGTTGTAGTTTGAGATATATATATCAATTTTATTAAAAAAAAAGAGAAAAATTTGGTAGAGAATCTCTAAATATATGAAGGTGGGTTTTTTCATAACCTTAGTGCTGTAAAAAAAAAATCTCACATAAGCATTCCATGAACAGAGGACCTAGAAGAGGATATTATTACACCCATATCCAATATGTGATTTGCATGACATTTAGCACAAATCAGGCTGATCTAGGACCCTAGCAGAGTGACTGTAGGTTTATGTGCTCACATACATGAGCTCACAAACAGAATGAAAGAGGTAATTCCTTTTTAAACAAAGTTGAAAGACAAAGCCTACAGAGGTCCAAAAGCAAAAGGGAAACATGAGCAGTGAAATAATATGAATTATGTGAGCTCAAATGCAAGGAATTAATGAAAAGCCACATTGCTATTTAAGCAATTGCATATTGAGCCTCCAGAAGGAATCTGAGAAGTCAGAATTAGCCTGGAAAGTAACAGCCAAATCTTGGTGGTGGGTGCTATGCAGAGGGTCTTCACTGAGATATGTGTCAAGAAATCCTGAGACAGAGAAACTCTGTCTGAATTCAGACCCAAGGAAATGGCAAAAGTGCCTGGGGATGTGACGGCTGGAACATCTGACAGCTCTCTGGAAAAAGGCCAAGGGGGGCACTAGGCCAGCTGCCATCTCAGCTAAGTTCACCACCTAAGGAGACAGAAATTCCTCTCTGCCTGTCATCAGAGAACTGCATCTGTTTCTCTAAATGATATACAAGCCCTTACGTACGAAGCAGGAACCTTTGCTGCAGAAACTGAACGTAACACAAGGGAGTTGGGGAGAACGACCTGTCCCTGAGGAGCAAGGGCATCCACACAAGCACAGAGACAGCAGCTTTGATTGACAGGATTGCTTATATCTGGAGAGAAGGATCAGCTGAGAGTGTTTTCTGTTATTTTTTTAATGTTCTTAATCCCTACACCTTTTTATGTTTGTCTCCAGTCACATCAGCACAAAGGATTTTCTTTTGATCTGATTTATGCTCTAGCCTGGGGCTGTCTTACTCTAAGCAGGGTCAAGAAAATCGAAGAACAAGCATGGGTGACTTCTTTTCTACCTCATTTAGAAGACATGCATAATGCATATTTCAAACATACTGCTTAATTCAAAAGCCTCTCAATGAAAGTTTAAAGAAACAAATATACAAACAAACAAAAAAAACCAACTCCAACCAAACAAACAAACAAAATCTGCACATCTTTCTCATTACTTTCTAGAACAGGACATTAGTTTAAAGTAGATTATATATCCTTCACTCAGGTGATGATCCCATCTGTGTTTCTCAAACTACTTATGTAAGGCTTTCTTGCTTATGTGTAGGAATAATGAATATGAATATTTCTTTATTATGGACAATGATTAATCACTAATCATTCTGCTCGGAATAAATCTGTTTCCAGTTTTCTTAGGAATATCTGCAGAGAAGATCCTCATCAGCAGCCCGTAATGATGATGATTCACTTCCTCACCACTCCCAAGCTCTTCCCTTCCCCTATGAAAACACTGAGTCTTGCAAGCTCAGTGGTTTAATATTTTTTAGATCAAATATAAATAGATTTGCCTCGGCAAGGAAAGACTAATATGTAAGACTAAGGGTCTCAACTAATGTGTTTTATACTGACAGGGAAAAGAGAAGTTCATCCCTAGAACCCAGTTAACCATAAATTAACACAGGTTTTTTATCCTCTTCGTAATTTTCTGTGCTTTTACCTGGACAGCCAAACTCTATTGTGACTCGGATAATCATTTATTTACCTCAAATGCTCTAAATGGATATTTTCAATCAATAATTTAGATTGTTTTCTTTTGCTATAGGTGCATTTCACGTTGGAGGGTCAGATGGTTCTTAAAAATGTCTGAAAGTAATTCAAGGTATTTTACTTGAAACCTGTGTAAACTCCCCATGGTCTGGGTGTGACCAGGTTTGATTATACATGGCATTGATCCTCAACATGTAAGGAAGTATATTTGAACCACAGTAATATCTATTAAATCAAGCAAATAATAACACTTTTATTGTGAGTCTTCCCAAATTATTTTTCTTCATTTTTCCATCTTTTAAAAAACACTCAGATGTTTCTCCAGCTTGAAGAAATCAAGTTCCTCTGCATAAACATCCTACATTTAAAGCATTTTCTTGTGTACTTCTTATTTTTTCCATAAATAAACTATGCAATGAAAATATAATTTCTCACAGGGAGCCTTGCTTTGGTTTTAGCCAGAAGAGATGTTTTTTACACTAGACTTGAGGAGCAAAGGCTGGAGCCATGTGGTGATGTCTAGGTTGCTGTTCTAAACCCCCTTACTCCCATCGGTGTGGAAGTAAGGGACTCACTTTCTGGGAAGGAGACATGTCAGGTGATTCCACCAGATGCTCTGTTCAACATCTCTTTGCCTATCTTCAACAGGTACACTATTATATTAAAATCTTTCTAAAACATTTTGAAAGCCCCATGTGCAAAGATGTATGCATATGCATGTCTTTAGCAAGATATTGTAAGATTTTTATAATCACTAAAATTAATGATCCATCTTTGAGCACAGACTTGTATCTGCTTTACTTTTTTTCACTCCTCTTTAATTCCACAAACAGAATCTTGTGCATCCCATCATCCTTCTATTTTCCTTGACCAGATCATACCTTGAATGAATCAACAAAATCTGTCTTGGGACAAGAAAAAATGTAGTGTCCATATGCTATGGATGAAACATTAAGTGTGAGAAAACTCTGTTCTTCCTAGGCACATATTCATACTGTAGCTGCCATTTTTTACTGCAATTAAAAAGCTATCAAGCAACCTTGACATTTATTAGATCATACCTTAGTCCAGGAGAGTTCTTTCCCAGGTAGAACCCAAGTTGTTAGAATATGTGTTAAATTTGTGTAATATGCAGAAAAAGTAAAAAAAAAAAAAAATCAGATCATGGCTGAATTTTGGGAGCATACTACCTGCACAGCAAGACCTTTTAACACTCTCCCGGTGCTTTACAGGACATGAAATGCTTTGATCAGCATGAGGGACTTCAAAATGTCTGCATGTAAGAGAAATACAGGATTTCACTGACAAAGTTGTTCACCTCTGCACTGTTTTTCAAGTAATGCACTGTTTAACTGTGTCTCATACCAGAATGACCAAATAATTCTGTCAATATTCTGTCATGAGCTTGATAATATTGTCATCTGTCATAAGGACATACCAGTTTGCAAAGGTCATGAGACCTTTCCTCCTTATAGTGATAAAGACTACTCAAACTCTACCACCCCTAACTTGGATGAGTGGGTTGCCTATTGGAGTGCAAGATATTTCATATGGAAATTATCTTTGTCACCACTGAAACCAGGTGGGTTCTTGAAACACTTTCACTAGGTGAGACTGATAGCACAGAGACTACAACTTGCAAGAGATACATTTGAACACTCAGTAATCAAATTACAATGGTATAAGGTTGATGCTTTATGTCAAAAATTGCTTATATCCTAAATCATGATGTATTTTATGTTCATATAGGATACTCAGTATGCTACCTCATCATGTAATACTGTGTAAAACTTTCAATTTTACTGCAGTTTTAGTACAGTGCATTCAATATTCAAGATATTCAAAGAAAATTGTTTGGCATGTAATCAGTGTTTAACATTTGCAATAAAAATATTTTCCCTATGTTTATAAATCAAATTAAGCTGGTTTTATTCAGCTACAAAACATACAGATTATAACAATATCAATGTGCTGACTGGAAATCAGGCCAATTTACAACCATTACTTGTGAATAAAGAGCTTTCTGTTAGTTAATTAAAGCTCCAGAGTTATAAACATCCAAAAAAATTTAAAGGGATCTATGTACTTTGTCCCTTTTCTTTGAACTACTGGCTACTGCATTTATGTATTTTATGTCCTCTTGATAATGTTATTTCATCTTGATGTGTTAAAGGATTGTACTTAGAAAGGTAAATAATTAGCCTGCAAGAGGGTCACAGTGTGTCCTTGGCTTTGAACAGCCCTATTAATTTCACAGAAAGTTGTGCTTTAGGTAATATTGATTGGTTTTGTGACATTTAAAAAATATATGAATGTTCAAACACACACACACATAGACACACCCCCCCTTCTTTCTGAATCTCCTATGTTTTCAGTCATTCATGTTTTATTTACTATCTATGTGCTCAGAAAGAAATAATATGAATGAATTACATAACAGTACTTTGGTGAAGACTGCAGAAACATAAAAGGATGCTATAAAGAAGAAAGAGATTAATTGTACTTCATAGTCAAGGAAGACAGAACAAGAAATAATTGCCTCAAGCTTCAATGGGAAAAATGTAGGCTAAATATTAGGACAAAAGATTTACTGCTGAAAGAAGAGTTAAACAACACAATGGAATAAGCTGTCAAGCAAAGTTTTGTAACTGCCATAATCGTGATTATTAATGGCTAGAACACTTAACCAAATAGAAAAGGTAAATTACTGATAATAACAGCTAGTTCTGCCATGATGTAGATGGATCTTGGTGTCTAACAGATAGATTGTGCAGCTGAAATATTGGCCCTCTCTTGGTGAAGCAGATCTCTTCTGCCCAGAAGGTTTTGGATATCAAATTTCACACACAAAAAAGTTCAGGGCATAAATAAATGAATGAGTCAGTTAATTAAGGTTTGGTTGCCCAAACATCTGAGTTTTCTCTAAATATTAACTCTTGCTTTATTCTGTGACACACATTTCTATCTGCATCATTTCTAGGCATTCTCTATCTCTACTGCAGCGATGCTAGTGTCATGCAAGTTGTGAAAATTTACAAGAGTTAACTGCATAGTTCTGCAGCCATTAAACATAACAGAAAATGTCTCAAACAAACCTAGACTCAGCCCAAATTTCATATCAGTTGAATATACTGCAAAGTATTACTAGACTTTTTATTTATAGCAAAAGTTATGCTGATAGCATTTGTTTTAAAATGTTCTGTTGTTAAAACCCCAGATATTCTTGCTTTCCAAGTTAGTTAGCATTTTATATTTTATATATCCTGCAGAATAATATGAAAGAATAAATTAATGGTAGTGAATTTATTAGAAAATTGTTTTCAGAACACCACAGAACACCAATTGTGATATCAAATCACCAATAATTACATGTTCAAACCATTGTCAATAATATCCTTTGATTGCATGCTGAGATATTAAATTCAATCGAAACGGTAAAATGTGCATTTGACATTGATTTGTTTATTACATAAATGCATTAGCTGGTTACTTAAAATTGATTAGCAAGGTTTCAGTTCAGTGCAGGAAATTGCTGTTAATCCCATCACTTCTCTCTTTATTCTCCAATTACATCAAATACACTACATGAAACTGGTAGAAAAAAATAGCACAGGCCTTCTTCAGAAATTCTACCCATAAATCACAAGAGGCCAAAGACAGGATGTTTCATGCAGAAGTTTGGCTGTTTGACTTACAGGACATAAGCATGCTGGGAGAGAGCACATCTTTGCAGCCCTAGTTATTTACTAGGAGTGGCATCATAAGCACTTAAGCAGAATGGTGAATTTTAGTTACCCACCTTGAAAAATGCAACCCTGACAAAAAGCCCTGTGCAATATAGTGGTTCAATGCCACAGGATTTGGATTTTAAATTCCCATGGTGTTCACTGCTGTATATTTCAGCATGTGTGGAAGCGAAACATCTGACTTGTCAGTCTGAGCTAATTTCACTTAAATAATAACTTAGCCAGATCAAGGTAGAGAAATATTGCTTCAGGGGAGAATCTGTAAGCCAGTGGATCTTAATGCACATTCTTAGTATTAGGCTGTCCATAAAGGAATATCAGTATCTGATATTTTCCCTTAAAACATGACTGTGCTGGGGCTTGTGCACACATTCTAATGACCTAATTTGAGATGCTTGAAGAAATTCACCAAAGTTCAAAAGTCTGTGCTTTCCTTAGCCTGAGCTGATGCAATTTCAACATGAAGAGGAACTAACAAGGGAAATTGAGAGACTACAATGTAATAATTGCTTATCATGATGAAGTCCTACATATTTATGCTTCATCCTCCTTCTTTTGGTATTGTTATTGCTCTATTTTTTAGGAATCACTACAAGAAATATATGCTGCAACCAATTAACTGTCTTTCTGGAATCAGATGTTGAGAAACAGGAATGAACTTTACTCCATCTTTTTAAAATGAAATTAAGTGTTTACATTTAGGGGTGAATTCTGAATCTCCAATAGGATGTTCCTTCAAACTTAAGCTTCTCACTGAAACAATGTTTCAAGTATACATCTGTCTTCACTCTATTTTTTAATTACTTGTTTGCCATCAAGTTTTAGATGCCATTTTTATGCGCCAAACTTTCTCATATAGCTTTTTGTCAGTGTGATGTTCTCTGTTCCTGTAGGGATGTCAAGTATATTATAATTTATATTCAAACATGAAAAGTCTTCAAAATGTTTAACTAATTAATCTCACTCAGAATTTTGAACTGATTGTAAATCTCAAAACAAATTTTCAGTGGACATAAGGACAGATTGCTTTGGCAGCTTCACTTAGACTGATATAGGAAATATCTGAACTTAACTGTTTTTAACTGGTTTCTAAAACTCCTCTTAAAAATTGCTAATGGGCTCAACGCCCATTATTCATATTAAATAAATTAATAATCATATTAAAAATTTGTTGTGGTTAGTCACTGGAAAAAACTATGACGTCTCCACTTGCTGTTTGTTTCCTGGTGTATACCTAGTTATTCCACTATATATATAAACATTTCTAATAACAAGAAAAATAATTTTGGATCATCATCAACACAAGTATTAATTGACAACATAATTTCAGTATTTTTACTCACTTAACAAAAGCCAAGAGGTAATACCATATATCTTACTCTGATATTATAGTAGTGTTAATATTAAATGCCTGTAACTACTATTTCATCATTTAATAACTTGGAAACAAAAATTTATTAATTCAGTCCAAGAAAAGGAGAGGTTTTTAATGGCAACAAATTATTAAATCAAATCACAAACTGGCAAAAACCATATTAACAAAAATGAGAAAAAATTGATTGGCTAAATTAGTACTTACAAAGCATTTATCATCATCAGGTCAGAGTTCATTAACCTCTGCAAAACCAGAAGAAACCAAGCATAACAAACCAAATAACATGGATTTGTTTACTATTTTTAGTGGAAAAAATTTGAAAGCACTTAGTAAATATTCTCATGTGAACACTTGGGGAATGATGAACTTTTGGACTTTATTTTTAAATAGAAAGAAGCCATCTTGCTCTGATGGAAGATGAAAAAGTTTAAAATCACCTATTTCATCTGTGTAGCTTTAACACATATTCTTATTGATCTATTCCATCTTTGAAAAAAAAAAAAAGATTTCTCCTTAGGTTCCTTCTGAGTGTTTAACTGTTTAAAGATATAGGAAGATGTGTAAAAAGGGGGTTGATTCTATATAAGTGTTGCTCTACTAAATTATTTGAAGCTAAGTTCAGTACTTTTTATTTTTTTTATAATATTTTATATGCTGTATGTTACAGCACCTTCTCTGTTCTTTAAAGTCGCTGTCTGTTGATCAGTGTATATTCAGCCCTTCTGACAGAGATTCAATAGATTCCCACACTGAATAACAGAAAATAATCACAAGCAAAATTTTATGGAAATTTAAAATATAAAATTTTGTTAACACTAAGTGCCTTTTAAAATGTGGAAACATTAAGATTCAAACTAATCAGTAGTCTTTCCAAAAAATACTAAAATCAAAGATTTGGTACTTTCTAATAAATATTTATTGCTGTTTTTGTACTAGTTACCTACTTTTAATTTTTAGGAGCTTAATTGATGAACCATCTGAGTCCAACTGGTTTATAAATCCTAGATAATCTGGATGTGTTTGTAAATTTATGCAAATTAATAATTTCAATTCCATGGATTTAAAATTTCTTCATCTTGAGTTTTCATTATGAGTTCCAATGTTGTAACCTGTTGTTGTTAGACTGCATTCACAAGCAAATTCCTGCATGCTAATGACTGCTTATTTTGCAAAGTACACAGAAAAATTCAAACAATGCTGGCTTATGAATATAAAGGAGAGGCTGAGATCCCATCCAGACTCAGATTTTCTTCTTTTACCTATGCACTAGATACTTGTACTGCAGCTCACAATTTAGCATATTCTCTAAATTTTATTAAATCATATTTAACTAGGAAAAGAAAACTGTTGCTTGATAATCTTGCTCTCAGGTGGCATAGCAGGAAATAATACACATATATGTAAATACACATATATGTAAATTATCATTCATTCAGAAGGAACCCCTGAAGAATTTATTGTGTTATAACTAATTTATACTTTGGAATTTGATTATTTGATTAATCCAAATGTTACCTGAATACTTGTGAGTGTAAATAATGCAACCTAATGATCATAGTTAATACTAGGTTAGCACCAATATGCACAAATGTGTATGCATAAATACAAATATAAATGCATATTTTATACATTTATAGAATTAAATGTGAACTTTAGGAATGGTTGAAGTGCTGTATGTTTTCATGTTTTTATCCCGTATTATAGGTTTAGGGTTTTTTTGCTAAACAAGTATGTTTACAAATCATGGTTCTTAGATTCTGCAAAACATGATGATAAAAATCTTATATTGAGTTCATCAATGTGCCATGAAAAATTTTTGTAGGCTTATTGATGGTAATGCATAGCAAGAGATTAATCAATTTTTTCCTTCCTTTTCACAATGACATTATGAAATACTTCTGAAAATCTTCCATATAGACTATATTACTTTCAGTTTTGTCTGACAAGGATTCAATTTTTTTTCTATGTTAATTATGTATGTGTTTCATGAGCATATGTTTACTTTATAGATCCATAATCAATATATTAAAAAAGAATGGCTAAATCACTCTCAATGGACTTGCACAGTACTACAGCCATGCTGCTTTGCAGACCCAACCTAGCTGATTTAATTCAAAGTCAACTAACCCAGATGTCTTTACCTGATGCTCAATTACTTTTTTCATATAACCTGCTGCCCCACATAACAAAGAAAAGGTCTAATTTTAAAATATCTTCTGAAAGAAGAAATATAATTTTTTTTGGTTTATTTTTAATTCTTAGAAAGTCATTTTCATACATTGTTTTCTTCAGTGTTGGCTTAAAAGTTAACAACTAAGTCTCAGCTGTCATATGCTGAAAAGGTTTCTAGACAATCTATGTAATTAAATATCTAACTACACAATATCACTATTTTTTTTTTATCAGAACACCTTTAAATCCTGAGTGCTCAATGAAATTTCTTACTTTACATTAACATAATTTCCTTGATAGTTTATAATTAAACACATTCTCTTTGTTGAACCTTCTCTGATTTGTCAATATTTTTTTTCAATAATATACACTAAATCAAGACCCATGTAATAGTAACAACTCTACAGGACTCAAAGGATACAATAAATATAGTCATCCCACTTCTACATAATTATCCATTATTTATGCCTGAGGATCACATTTGACTATAATACTATACTGGGAACCATCATTCTGCTGTTGGCCAGCTTTTTCTAAAATGTTATCATTCATGTCACTGAAACACTATTTTGAAATCCATGTCATGCAGACAGCCCTGTCATCACCTGATAGCCTCTGGGATATTTTAAATATAGTATAATTATATATTTTTTCCTGTTTGACTGGATCTTTCCAAATTTTTCAAAATTAACTGAAAAATCATCAGCCAAGTTCTTATTGGATCAAAATCATAAAGACATGATTATTCAGGATCAGTATATGAAGTGATGTAGACTTGCACCACTTTTTATTGTAAGAATAAAAACCTGATACTTATAATATGGATATGAATATTGGCTCTCAAAACATAGAATAACTTAATTATGATTTGCTTCATAGGACTTTTTCTTAGCTTTATTTCCAGCTGGTATGTGGCCAAAACAATCAGAGGAAACTGAAGGAAACTCTTGTTTGTTATGTGATTTTAAAACTAAATTTTATATTATTTCTTCCAATAACATACGGAATCACAGAAAGTCTAAGGCTGGTAGGAGCCTCCTGAGATCAACTAATTCAACTTTTCCACTCAAAACATGGTCATCTATAGCTGGATGCTAATGACTATAGCAAGTCAAGTTTTAAATATCTCACAGACAGATAATTTAAAAAACTCTCTCGGCAAAGGAATCCAGTGTTTGACTACCCTAATGAATAAAAAAAAAAAAAAGAAAAAAAAAAGAAAAAAGAATGGAATTTCCTGTATTTACTTATGTGCTGTCCTGCTTTTGTCACGTGATTGGATGACAGTGAGAATAGTTGATCTGCACCCCACATTGGTTTTTAATACATATCTTAACTGGTATTTTATTACTTATTATCTCCTGTCTCTAGCATCCAGTCTAAGGATTTCTTTATTAGCTATTGGCAGCTCTCCCTGCCCTCCATTACTCTCTGTGTATTTGTGTCTGTATCTGTATTATGACTATATAAGTGCATATAATGCTCTGCTCTAACCTATCTGATATTTTATTATCAATACTTTTTTTCCTTTCTCTTTTTCAAACCATAAAATACACAAATTCCCCAGTCCTCCCAATGAAACAAGGCAGTCTGTGTGTGCATGTGTGTGTTTTGATGTATGTTCTGTCAATAACAAGGCTGTGGCTTCTGTGGACCTTCAGGACCTACCCATTCTGTATTTAAAGCTTTTCCCAAATGATTTGTTTTGGTTAGCCTATTGCTTTTGGTTAATGAATTTAAGTCTTTTAAAACATGAAATGACAGACATTTCTACTTTCATTCTGGTGTCCTAAGAGATGCTTTTCATCCATCAATACCATTTAGCTAAATTTTGTAATTGCTTTGAAGATACTGGATTACCTTAGAGAAAATTTACCCTGAACCTGGACTTGTTAGGAATCTAAAATTCTTTTAAATGGTAAGGATAATTTTTTTCTGAAGGAATTGATTGATGTATGAAAATCCTTCCTAAATACTTTTAGCAAAGTAGATGTTTATACATTTCTAAATCACCCTGACCTCCTGTTTTATTTGTGTTTTACTCTTAGGAGAGGATAAGTGTAGTGTTTTCACTTTTGATCCTGCAAGTGTGATCCAAAATTTATCAAAACCTAATCTGAATGCCTTTGTTCATTAGATATTTAGGTGTTTAGACATTATGGAGATTTCAGTGATCACTCTTTAATATTTTTCTTGGTGATAGAATACACATATTTACTTTGATTGGATGTTTTGACATACACTAATGCATAGCTCATGTCTTCATTTAATGTATGAGCATGAAAAGCAAGAGAGTAAAGAAATTCTGCCTCAGCTGATATGAGTGTGCAGATGTTGACATTTGTATAGGTAGACATTTAAGGTGTGATATGTCATATCAACGGTATCTAGACAAAAACCTGTCACTGAGGTTCTTGGGATTTGAAATTGAATAGAAGGTAATTGAACGACAATGAGGTGGACCCTCTTTGAGTTGTAAAAGTAGCATAATATTCCTGTGTACCAAAAATACAAAGAAAGTGGTGTAAAGAAGAGAAAAAGAGAAGAAAGAAAAGGAAGGTTGAATGTTTATTAGGTTGCATACATGTCTGAGATGAAACACGTAAACCTTTAGAAGAATTAATAAGGGGCAGAATGTTATCAGATAGGTCTTATTGTCTAAGGTGTTATGAGTTTGATGTTCTGAATCCAATGCAAATAAACTCTCACCTTTCAAAATCAATAACACAAATGGCATTGTGCTTCATTTTTGAAATAACTGATAATGCTAGCAAGACAACAATAACAATAACCTGAACTTGTTCTGTACCACCTAGATGTTGTCTGAAACACATTGTAATTGGTTCCAATTATAAAGGAAACTTTTCTTTACTCTTGTTTTTCTTTTATCTTTTCCACTGCATGATAATCTCAGCTAGCAGTCTAGTGGCTTTCACAGTTAACATACTTAGCTTGGAAAAGGAGAGGACCACTTCTAGGAGATGATGAAAAGAATGATTGTAAGTTTTTACAGGATGCAAAAATGGAAAGCTAAGCCACAGTAGCCCTATATCATGAAAAAACTAAGTTTAGAATAAAGATCCCTATAGAGTATATCAATTTTACTACCTTAGTTTAGGTAAATAAATGAGAGATTTCTTTCTAAATTGTGAAAGACATGTGAATATTTTAAATAAACACAAGTGTAATGCTGTTAAGCAGAAGGAGAGGCAGTTTGCCAAGAAAATGAAAACTTTGAACTACTCACTGTAGCAAAGCAATGTGGGTTTTAATTCCTTCATATTTGAACTAAGACATGTGTTGTCCCATGTAACTCACAATATACCTGTTGAAGGCATCCTTTATCTGGCTGCTTTTTAAAGTGCCAGTGGTCTTGGACAACCTCTAATGTTACCTTTACAGTACAAGAAAGCATTATAATGGCAAAAATAAACTAAAAACCAAGAGCTTAGTTTATTCTGTGACCAAACTTGTTTGCTGCTATTCAAGCTGAATAGTTCCTTATGCTGAAATTAATCCCACTAGAATCCCAGGATGAAATCTTGTCTGCTTTGAAATCAGTTATAAAACTGTGCTGGACCTTAATGACTGCTGAATTTCATGAGCATAAACTATCTGGAGATAAAAGAAAGAAGGTTTAAAAGCATAATGGAAAATGTTGAGTTCTGATTGTGGTTTTTAAGTCTTCCCAATCACTTCTCCTTTTAAAATGTTATTTTTAAAATTAATATCCTTGCAGTAAATAGATATAATCTAAAGGATTCACATCTGTAGGCTCAAAATATTATTGGTAGAGGCAAAATCAAATACCTATTTCCACAACTGATCTGAACATAAGGTATTGCAACCCATATTGACTCCAGCTTTGAGCATTTATCAAGATGTCTCTTCAGTGTAATTCTAACAGCTTTTCTTGGTATTGTCTGCACCAAGAATGGAGGGAAAAATAAGAAGAGGGATTTTTAATTTGTACTGAATAACCTATGCTGTCTCTAAAGGAAGCATGATCTCTGGATATTTTTGCAGCACAGGAAATTATTTTCTAAAGACAGTGTTTATAAAGTTGGTCAAAAAGTGAAGGACACTTTTTTTTGGTTTTTTTTTTTCATAATCAGAAAAGGCTCCACACAACAGGTCTTCAGATTGTGAATTACATCCAGATGATTTCAGCTTCTTGGCAGGAAGGAATTTTTTTTCAGTAAAACAGTGTCAGTTGAACTCTAGCTTTATGTGGCTGTTCACACGTGGTAAAATAACATGGCTCACCCTTGTCTTCATAATGAAATTGAACATGGTTTACCATATTAGAGTCAGGTTTAGCCAATTAGACCAATGAACTTTTGTCTATATGTTTAGCAAATACTGAGGTATCATTCGAACAAAGTAAATGTGGAATGTTGTTTTTACTAGGAGGTTTCTTTGAATTTAAGCTGCTCCTGGAGAAAACCAGGCTGTACCAACAGCTTCTCCAAAACAGTGAATTTAACTATAATTAACTAAAAACAGTAAGACACAGGATCATGGTAAAGACAGAAAATAAAAAGCTTGGTTTATAATACTGTATGTATATTAGAACAGATATTTATTTATGTACTATAGTACATGAGGTAAACCTATTGGATAACTTCTAAATAACACTTTATGAATTCACAGGTCACTCTAGAGAAAATAAATAAATAAATAAATGTAGATGACTGTCATTATAAAACTATCATTCTAAGCAATAATCTGAGCATAAAGCCAATTAAGATTCTACATTCTTAATACTAGAATTTTCTAGTAGTCTAAATCCCAGAACTATTTGTTGATTCCTACAGAGGAAAAAAGATATATGATCTGATGGATTTATAAGAGTAACAGCATAGGTTTATGTATGTGCACTGTTCCTTTCATCTCAGAGTTGATTTAAGAAATTGGTTACTAGGTAGAATATCTCAGCAATCAATAACAGAAAATTAAGTAATCAACATAAACATACTAACACTATAGCCTAGGAAGTTCGTCATGGCTAACTACAGTTTAGTTGTGACATTTCTATGACTTTAGCATGGAATTCTCCATAAGAAAACTTTGTTCACTTAAAACCACCATAACATCATAAAAAGCTATCAGTGCAATATTTCTACACAAAACCCCATGTTTTTGCCAGAGAAAGGAAAATCTATTTACTACTTTTATTAGAAAGTCAGATGGTATCTTAACCATATTTTCCATGCATTCACAGGAAAACAGATTCAATTATCTGTTTCCAATTAAATAAACTGTCTTTTAAAGATATGGATGTCCTCATTTTAGCAAATGCCATAACAAAAGGGCTATCCATTCTACATGGATCAGTATATGCAAGTTTTAGTAAAGGTTTTTTTCATCCTTATTGATATAGTTGTATTTCAGTAATAGGACAAAAAATAACCTCTAAATAAATTTTTGTTTTTTTCTGCTGTTGTATCACTTTTCCCATATCAACCTCATTAAAGAGAATCAGTATGTGAGTTCAGACTGTGTTGGAAGCAGAACATTTAATGACCTAAGTAAGCAAAAAAGTATTATGTACATTTGCACTAGTGAACCCAGAAGTGCTAAGCTCTATGATGAGCTAGGGGAAATAATCATGAAATATAATACTGTTTTTTCTAGGCCTCTGTTAAATGATTATCATCTTGCATCACATAAAGTATGTTTTCCTGAGGTGAAGTCAATGAACTCAGTGGAGCAGGAGGAGATCAATTTCTCATTGTCTTTCCATCTTTCCTACTTTTTAAAGGAAAATCCTATCTTCCTTCAAATAAAGTATGGATTAATGTAACATAATCACTTAGAAAGGACTATATGTATCTATACATTCTGAATCCAATAAAAAATTGGTTTTATTATATACATTTTTACATTCCTCTCTATTTTGTAACACAAAAAAGGAGCATTATTTCTGTTTGTCTGTTTGCTTAAATGATGTAAAATTATCTCTAGAGATTCTGCAAAATAGGGGTATTGGTAATGAGCAGGTGTGGGGGAGCAGGACAAGAGGCAGTACTGCAAAACTTGGAGACATTCCAATTGATATTAGGTCTCTGTTAACAACCCAGGATCTAATGACCATTGGGCAGTGAGCTACTTATGTTCCATTCCTCTTCTGATAGTACCACTAAGGGCTGTTGAGCAGATTTTGTTTTGTTTTGTTTTTTTTTCATAAGGAAGCTTCTCTGGAAGAATAAAGAAGAAAACAGACTTTCTAAGAGCTAAAAGACCTTTACAAGTTTTTAAAATCAGCCTTTGAGATACAGAGGAAAATATATATGAAAAAAAAAAGAAACTCAAGTAAAAACATTTCCTAGATCATTAAAAAAATGAACATAGTTTTCACATTGATAATGTTATGAGAAAGAGCATCTAGATCATAAAGAAGACAGATGGGCATGAAACATGGAATAAGAAACAGATGGAGATAAAGATTTACACATGGAAATAAAGGAAACTTTTTTTTAATGTTTAAGCCAAAAAAGGGTCTCTATTAACAAGTTTTTATGAGGTGAGAGGACTGGTAGATTTTGGAAAAAAAAATAAAGACAGTGAGGAAGAGAATGTCCAGCTTTGAACTGAGTCTATCTTTTAGTGACATCAACCCCAGTGTCTTAAAGTTAATGTCTTTCTGGTGTTTGTTTCCTATTATGAGTGACCTTAGAGATGGAAACTGATAGTCTTAGAGAGGGAAATATTTCATTCAGACTGAAGAAAATGTGGACAGTGAGAGTATCCACTGACTTTTGCTAGTTTTTTACCGTCACTGACAGGAAATTAAGTCCTAAAACAACAGGTGGAGAGTTCCGTTTCCATTCTCCATAGGTTGTCTTGAGAAATTGTCAGATAGCTCCTATTACGCAGGTAAACTTTAAGATCTAAGCACCTCTTTATATTTGCATTATAAATATTGGCATTGAGCTATCTGGTATCAAAACTACTAATATAGCAACCATTGGCAAGGCTGGAGACTCAAATACACTTTATAAATCTACTACAGCATCTGTACTCATCTGTTGAGGAAAGCTGAAGTGCTATTTAATCTAATCCTCGGCTGCAGGTTATTTTTCATACTTTCTAATGAAACACAAGGATATATATTAGAAGAGACATCAGAGAATTAGTATAAAGAATATATTTTTTCAATAAGGATTAACAATCCCACTGTTACAGAGTAAGAAATAGAAAGAAATCACTGGACATAACCTTGAAGTATCTGAGATGAATTATAACTCATGTTTCAAATTCGCAGTAAAGCACAATATTCAATTGCTCATAAAAGAATTACATTACCGACACTTTGACATAATTAGCAAAACTGGAATTTTAACTGGATCACTGTGACTGTGACACTTTTTCTTGCAAAAATGTCAGCTATGATTAGCACAATGCAGTGACTATGGAGGATTATCTTGAATTAGATCTACTCTTCAAAAAAGCCTGGAAATTACTTCAGAAATCTTGAGCAAGCTGTTAGGAACTCATGAAGTTAACAAGAGAGGTTAGCCTAAGAGATAAAAGACAAGTGCAAACATTCAAGAGAAGAAACACTGGAATGTCTCACTGTGAAAAAAGACCAAATAGGCAGAACACAAACAGGCAATAGTACATATGCAAACATTGATCCCAACACTGCTGAAATGAGGATGATCTGAATGCAAGAGTCAGAGTTCAGGCAACAAACCCTACTTTCAGATTATTTCATTTTACAACTGGGAGCTCGGTTTTTCTTATTTTTCTTTCCATACTTGAGGAAAAAATGTAACTGAGAGCTTTCGTATTTCAGATTTTGTAACATAAATTTGTCTCACTCTTCACTGGTGTGATGCTGACACATCAAACAAAAGGGACAAGAGGAACTCTACCATCTCACTTAACAGAGGCTGTGAACTTTAAAAGCTAATCTCACAAGTGAAGTTAGAATTTGATATTCTTATATGTACCTAATCTTTCCAGCTTTCCAAAAATACTCCAATGAAAAAGTTCACATACAAATTTTTTTCAAAAAAGTTCTTAGTAATCATGTGCTATCAGCCAGCTGAGCTCCAAATTAACCTAACATTTCCAGAGGAACAGCAGTAGCCATTCACACCTCATAATGGAAATCAACAGAAATTCCCTCATCTGGGAATGAGAAATAATTAGTTATTCCAAATACTTAAAGGCATAGAGAAGCCTCTGGAAGTCTTGTCCAGAGAGGAACTCAGAGAAAGTACTGTCATAAATACTTTTAATCCTTCACCGAAATGTAATAGCTTTCTTTCTGTTGGCCATATATGTAGCTAAATTAGGTGTGTCAACTATCTGACCATCTGTTGTTCCCAAATACTCAAAAGTATGAAACTGCAATAATGTAAATCTAGTTAATGTCATATGCTGGATGAAGTATATGTCCTGTTGTTGTGGAGATAATTTATAGAGAAGATATGAAATCTTTCCCCTAAAATGTAATCTTTATGAACACTCAGAGCCCCTCTCGAATTCCTTATACTAAATTTAGGTGCTAACAGATTTTTTTTATGCAAAAGAATGAACAGAGGACAATATTATGCAAAAATTAGTACAGGAATTCTATGTTTTACACTTATGAAGTATTCAGATTTTTGTTTACTTCCAAACAGGCTTCTGAAAATGTCAATTGCTTTGGAATGCATTAATATATTTTCTTCCAATTTACATATGACTTTAAAAAGCAGAAATGATAGTTTCTTCTGGTGGTAACAGGAATAAATTTAATACCTTACCTAAAAAAACAATCCAATCTATTAATACACTATTTACAGACACTTTTTAAGGTGTCAATATACCTATTTTTAGGTTGCTAAAAGGGAATTTCCTAGACTATTTTGTTCCATTCATCAGAATGGAATGTTAGAAAAGCTTTTGCTTGATTTAAATCACAGCATTTAACTTTAACATCCAAAGACTGAAAAACGTATTCCAAAATTAAGAAAGTCTATGCCTTTTTTTTCAAGTTTAAATTTTCCAAGTTGAAATATTTCATTGATGAGAAGTATATTCTAGGATATCGATATAATTGCAACTTTACAATCTAATTTCAGTAAATTCAGCAATTTGCATTAATAGGAAAAAGGGCAGAATTGTGATAATTAACACAGCTTGGCCCACAAGAAGTGTAGATCAGAATATTTTTCATGAGGAAGAGTTGATATTTTTGAATAGCTTCCAAATCCATATCTGGAACTCTACAAACAACACACAGTCTAACTAACCTAGGACAATGCATCGTGCAGTCAGGCCCCTAAGCTCCAGCTTCTGGTGCCTTTTCAGATACCTCTACAAGGGCTGTCACTTCAGAATATGCAAGGTGCCAATGACATCTCCAAAACTGCCTCTTGGGCACACCATGCAAACATAGCAGACACAGAGTCCAATGTTTAAGCAACACAATCCCTTTTTGACATCACAAGACTTTACTGTCCCTCTAGTGGAATTTATGTTAATTCAAATTTCACAAAACATATGGAGATACCCACTATCTTCATTTTAGCTTCTGCAGTTTACAGTTTTCCAAGTCACTGTAGTTAAAATTAAGTAACCTTATCATTTGTATGTTGAACTTCACATACATTTAATACTGATTTACATGACTGGACTAAACGTAGTTATGGAAAAGTATTTTTAAATGTAATATTTCCTTTGTAAATGGTGATAGAGAAGTGGCAAAAACTCTTGGTTCAAAGATCAATACAAGTCTTATCTAAATTACTTGAGTCCACCTTTTCAAGCTGAAGACAATAATCCAATAATCCAATTATGTAGACAAAAGCGTTTATGGGAATAAATTCCATTTTTGTATTAGTCTTGTAATAATCTGACGTGCAAAAGTGTCACTTATTATTTTATTTATGAGTATGGTTTTGTTGCCCAGCTCTGGGAGGGATGAGTAAAGTGATCACTGCACATTAACAAAAATAATATTAACTTGATAACACGTAGTAATTCTACTCCTTTCAACTATTTTCACACACAGAAAATTAATATAATTTTAATATCACCTGCAGATAATATGCCTCATAAGCTACATTTCCCCTGTCTATACTGCTAATTAGTAGCTGAAAAACATAATATGTGATACCAGAAAACACGGTTCTCTAACATTTTGTGATGTTGGTTCTCTGGGAATAAGCAGAAGAATAGTGGGACAATTGTCAGTGAATTTAATTGCCTAAAGTACAGCTTAAAAAATATCACAGAAAAGGGGTGTGACTGTCAGAGAAAGTCTTCTAGGCCTGAAGTCAAGTCTTTCAAGATGTTTGCACTTACTGATTGTTACATATTGTGGTTTTATAACATTAGGTCAAGCTCAAAATAGACACAGTCAAAATGTTTAAGAGTAAAATGGATTTCAACATTTGGAGGCACCTATGATAGCATTTCCTCACAATTATTTTGTACAGGCTGACAATCCCTCAGAAAGCTCTATAGGCAATATAAACAAAGGAATTGTCTTCATACTTGTACAAAGAAAATGCCTGTCAAGTAAGCCACTGACAGATCTGACAGTAGATGATGCTACATTTTCGTCATTTACAATTACTACATTTATTCTGATTTCAGCAGTGAGGACTCTGCATATAACAGGGAACACTATTAAAGGTTGAGTATTTTCTTCAGACACATAATCTGAATATAGAATAAAGACCAAATATAATGGAGTGAACCATCTCTTAATCTGAAACTTACTCAGAAGGTCTTATTGTATGAAAAAGGACACCAAAATTGGTTTAGGGTGAAGCTATTTTGTAGGGTTTTCTCCTTTCCAAAGAATTTATTATTCTGCCAGATACAGACTTAGTCTTTAAGGAATTGCTTCATAAACTTAATTAAACACATTAATCCTTTAAAAGACAAATTAATGTTCTAAGTGATTGGTACAGCCAAGAGAGTTGAACAATAAATTCTGCTAAGCAGGTGTATTCCATCTTCCTTTTCCTTCGTTTTTTTTTCCCTTTTTAATTATCTTGCTTTGATCAGTGTTTTTTATGTCATTCAAAACACATGAAATTTCTACAAATTGGGAAAACTAGCTTACCACTAGCTTGTGGAATTTAAAATAAAAGAATCTATTTTTGGGAAAACTGTAATTATGAGACATATTTGAAATATTAATTGCTTCATTTAGTTATTTCATCTTTTCATAATGAAATAGAATAGACAGTGGAAAGGCCAGGATATTTTCATCTTAAGAAGATGTATTTGAGAAGTTTCAGCTGGGATTCAGGTTTTTTTATAACTTTAAAAAGTGAGAGAAAGAAAATGAGAGAAAAAACAGAAGGAGAGAGAAAGAGAGTAAAAGACAGAGGAGAAGGAAGGGAGGAAGGAATGGAATTAAAAGAAAGTTAAAGAAAGTAAGCAAAAGAAAACAAGACAAAAGGAAAGCAAAAAAAGAAAGCAAGAAATAAAAGAAAGTTATGAACAAAACAATATGACAAATCTGTGACAAACAAGTAGAGCAGCTTGAAAAATCAATGACACTCAATTCTATGGCATTGCAAGAAATTAGGATTTCCAGTGAGACTGAATGGCTTGATGAATGTGTATCATGTTAGGTTCTAAGCATCCTCTACAGTGATACCTACCTTAACCAAATTGGTTTAATTTTTCAAAACTACCAAATTCAGGCAGCTAAATACTAAAATTATATTAAAATCCACAAACTGAAAAGATTTTGCAATATCATCTTTCACTTTTGGACAGGTAAATCAAAAGTTGCTGTTGCCTGAAACTATGTGCTTCATTATCTATTTAGCTTGATGAGCCATCTGGGACTACTGAACTTCAACTATTCTCTGTCACATTTAGTTTTTCATCTTTCCATTTTCTCTATGGATTGAAACCTAAATTTTCAGCTAGTAAGGAGAAGATAATGAAAGTTTCTTGATCAGCTACAGTACTTCAGAAGTATTTCTAGCAGCATGTTGTCTGATGTGTTGCAATAATGAAAATTGGAACTCTGAAGAAACAATGCTGGTTTTGTTTGGAACAGATCATTATCTGTGTTATTGCAGATCACACAGTAAAGGAAATTATGCTGCAAGGTTTTTTTTTAAAAAAATATCAGGTGAAATTTCAAAAATTCATTATTTTATGTTTTAGAAAATTTTCAAGGTATGAAGACTAAAATAAGTGTTCTTTTCATTTTAAGCTCACTTCCAACCTCAAACACTAAAAAAATCTCCCCAAAAACCCTAAAGCGGACATTGTGATATTACACATTAGTAAAGAGATAAAAATGGTTACATATTTTCTCATTGACTAGACCCTGCAAGAGATCCTGAAACCATGAAGAATATAAGCTAATATTTTGTGTATACCTGGAACAAGCCCCACTTCTCATTTAGCAAATACTGGTCAAAAGAACACTTGAATATGACATCAATCAATTTTTATATCCTGGACTAACTGTCAATCTTTTCTGACCATACACATATGTCCTTGGGGTAGTTTAAAGGAAACTCCGTAGGAAATATACAATTCATTTTGAAGGGATCACAGTAGTTAAGATTCTTACAACCAAAGTAAGAATGAAAGCAAATATAATTCTAAATTTTGGAAATCTGCTCCACCTAAAAACCATGGGTCTGAAATGTCATTGTCTTATAAAGCATATTTTTTTCCTGTTTATTACTGTTTGCATGCAGGAATGCATATTCTCATGAACAAGTTCATACTTCTACAGCTTTTAGATGAAGAGAGACAATTCAGAATTTTTTTTTAAAAAGTAACAAAAACTAAAATGTTATACAAGTTATAAGATACTTTCATTTTCCATGAAGGTAGAGATTTAAAGGAAGTTTGCATTTGTCCTTCAGTCTCCATCAATATAAATAGTAGTACAAATGCTTTAACATCTTAATAATTGCCAGGCTAAATTAACAGTGTGATAGTGTTTTGATGTATGATTTGGAGGCCCCTTCGCTGTGCTGGCCTTCAGGAAGATTGAGCTGTCTCCCATATTCCCTGAAAGTGAGTCAATGACTGTTTATTCATTCCCTTGATTAGAAGGCTGCCCTAAAGCCAAACACAAGAGGCTGCTATAATAAATGCAAGACTCATATGTTTTGTTTTGCTTTCTGGATTTAGTGCTAAACATTAAAAGGAATTGGAGATTGATTTTTGTGTGTGGACAAGTGCCAAATAAAACATCGAGCAAGTGAACGGCCTTCTTCATAGAAACAAGCCCTGTTACTATGAGATGCCAGAGACGTGGTTGAGGTTTAACTGCTGCTATTGAGGTACTTGGAAGGGTTTTTTTAAATGTCTCATCAACTGTTGACACCTGCTCACCTGAGTAGGCATTTTGGTCGAAAATGGCTAGTGGTTAAGTTATCTTTCTGCACTAATAATCACATTCTCTTTCTCAGATACTGAGAGGGGGTACTTGACCATCCCAGTTGTCTTTGGCTCCTGTGCCATAAATGTGTTAAGGAAACTTCCCAGCCTGACCATTCATGCTCTGGCTGTCACACTCCCAACACCAGAGACTTTGAGCGCTGGGACCAAAGCGCCTTCACCTCGTGGGCAGCTCCAGTGGTCCAACAGGGCCCTGTTTGACTCCCCGCACACCCACTCCCACACCAACCAGGCTTCCTTACCATTCCATTTGTGGCACAGTAACCCAAACTAGCCCAAGCTGGTACCTCCGTGGAGGAGCCCAGACAAAGGGCTTGTGAACTTTTATGCCCTCACAGTCCAAGCCCTCACAAACCTTGATCACTCCTCCTCCCAAGCCTTCTGCTCCTGCTGTGTCTCCCAGTGCCCCATTCATTTGGTATGAAAAGGTTGGCAGTTCAGGGTCTCTTGTCTCAGGCTCACACCCAGAACTCAATCTGCACCTCTATCTGCATCAGTTTGCAAACTGAGCTACCTGCAGCAGATTATTCAACAAAGTAACACAGAAGCATATACAGGAGGTGAGAGAATGAAAGAAATAAATAGTTAATACATTAAAGCTTTGATATTACTATCTTCCTGTCCCTTCCTTGTCTCATCACTCGGTGCTGGAGAGGTACATCACAAACTGATTTTTCAGAGCTTACTTTGTCTCTACTCTTGATGTGGGATGTTTTCTTTCCCTGGCAGAGCAAGCAAGCAGTTTCAGCAGCAGCTGACAAATTGGCCAATAATGAGGGTAATAAATGCAGTCAGTAGTCATTTCTCTAACTGCAATTTACATGTCAGGTTTGAAGAGACTCTTCTCCCATGTTCTAGGCCTTAGAAACACATCAAGTAACTTTTGCTAATGGAGTCTTTGCTAAAATGAATCCAAAATTGTTCAATCAATCAATCAATCAATAAGCAA
This sequence comes from Chloebia gouldiae, assembly GCA_003676055.1. Classification (NCBI taxonomy): domain Eukaryota; kingdom Metazoa; phylum Chordata; class Aves; order Passeriformes; family Passeridae; genus Chloebia; species Chloebia gouldiae. The sequence goes on from QUSF01000004.1 coordinate 13,822,480, forward strand.
AACTATTGCCTTCTGAATGTGAGACTGAGGAAGATTTTTACCATTCAAAAAGTGTAAAGATTTGTAGGGGAAAAAGAATTGTATGAAAACAGAGGAACTATTCACTATAATAAAAGACTGGACCTTCACCAGAAATTCTCTAGCATAGTATATTCAGGAGACCTCATTCGATGAAGTAACTAAAATACCTGGGGGATTATTGGCAGGGTGTTTTTGAGAATTACAGTACTCCAGCTTTTCCTAAAAAAATAAGGAGAGATGCCAACCAGCTAAAAAGAATTTTTTTTTTTAAGTGAGAAAAAACAGCCAATGAAAAGTGGTTTATGGAATATCAGGAATTTGAGGAAGAGAAAACCAAGAGTGACTTGAAGTGAGCTTTCAAAAACAGGCATGTATCATTTCCAAATTAGCAGCATGCAGCTACAAACCAGGACTCTGTAGAGCGACATATATTCAGAGATCCCAACTGGGCATTGGAGTTTACCTGGTCAGTCATGAAATTCTCAGTATAAACAATTCAGATGGAATCTCTTTGATCAGTTCTCTAGCAAGACAATCTCTTCTGAAGTCAGATTTCTCTTGCTGTATTTATTCCTTACTTATTGATATGACAGTCTTTAGAGATATTGACCACTTTCTTTGAGCACTCCTCCTACAACAGACTCTTTCTCATATTTTCTAAACCAAATGGCCTTTTTATTTTTCTTTCAATGTATATTTGCTCTAATAGACTGACAATTTTTGTGGATGGAAAGCCTTGCTCTCTTACTTTTTTACTTCTTGGGCTGCAAGCACAGCATTTTTACAAAGTAATGGATCTAAAAGGAACTAGTCACATCCATTATATCAGATATATAAAGAAATCCAAGAAATTAGAACTTTAAATTAACATTTTACAGAATTTAATTTAACAGAAGATTTTGAGGAATATATTTCTATGTCTGACTATTAAAGTTCTTCTCCTTTCACAATTACAGAATTAAAGATTTTCCATAAACTTGGAAATCAACAAATTACAATTGCCCACAATTAAAGCTATAAGATGGTTTATTCACCCTAATTAACATCTTTGTTTAGATAGAAGGACCTGTAAGTTTTGATCATGCTTTCTTTAACCTGCTACAATGTTTCCAGCCTATATGTTACTAACGTTACTGCTAGTTAAAAAATCCTGGGATCAATTAGGTGCCGCATTCTTGCCTGACAAGTTTTTGGTCAATTGTTCAATCATAGCATAGCAAGGGCAGAATGAGCAAGTATTAATTTTAAAGTTTTGGTATTTGTGCCCATCATTGTACCCAAGGTATCGTGGGCATCTTCTTTACAAACAGACTGGAAATGATATATTACAAGGGTATGTCACTGAGTGCTTGATGTATTCTTACCAGTTTCTAGTAAGCACTGCCGTCAATGAAAGCATATATTCTTTGAAACATCTGTCTAGTCTATCAGTTTGTTTTAACTTTTCAGAGGAAATCTACTTAAGGGAACCTAGAACACATGTCAAAGACAGATAAAAGAGCTGATGCTGGACCCCACACCGCCAGTTGTGGGTGTGCACATGGTACCATGGTACTAAGAAAGCAAGAATTATGCAAGGAAATGAGATGGATAGTAAGCACAGGGAAATAAAGACAAATATGGTTTTCAGAGAGTTTTAGAAGGTAGGAGGCAACTGTGTGCTGCAGCTTAGAGATCCTTCTGTTAGTGTAATCATCTAATGAAATTACATGTCAAAATTCCATTTTTAGATCACTGCTTCTGATACCATTGAAATGAAAACATATGAACATTTTCTAGTATAAAGAATAATTTTTATTATTTTTTTATACTGGAAAATGTTATAAAAATATAATAAAAATTAAATCATAGGTTCAGTCTATTCTAGGTTTGTTCTGCAACGATTTAGTTTGCATGCCTTACAACAGATGTTTTTGTAAATTAGGCCTTTCTTCATGAACTTAGAAGGGCTTACTAGGCTTTATGCACTAGATAAGCAGGGCCATGCCTGACACGCTGGAGTGTTTTCTTTTTGTTCTCCCTATAAAGCTATATTTCTTTAAAATTTCAATAATTCTTTAAAATTCTTTCATGTTACAGAGAAAGATATGAATCCTGTTGCAGGCAATGATATTATCACTATTCCTTTCAAGAAAAGCAACTTTCCAATTCATGAGATATTGCTGATATATCTGCTCACTGGTTCATTGAACTCTTGGCTTCAAAATTAAAAATAGAACAAAACTAACAATTAGAAACAATTTATGCTTTAATTTTGGCACTAGTATTTTCTCCTGCTTTATTTCATCAAAGAAAAATTATTTCAATAGTTTTCCACTCTACACAAAAGTAATAATAAAAAAGTATCAAAGGTCAAAGCACATATGATAATCTTTTGCTGGCTTTGTCGGGAAGACCTCAGGGATTCATAGTCTCTTTTCTGACTCCATAGGAAACTGGTGATAAAACTAAGTTGCATGAATAGAGCAGTATCAGATAATTCTTTTTTTGCTGCTGTTCATTAATACCTGGAAAAGACTTGACTCCCACAGTTGATTTAACACCTTAACACTCATTAAATACAAGAACTCTATATACAGGATTTCATCATTATTTTAATCACTATTAAGTTCAAGTCGAAAAAAAAAAACCCTGCAAAATATTACTTTGCAATCTTTTCAAATCCATCTCAAGGAAGCACCATCTCACAATGCTTCTTGTTGATTCTTTCAGGGGAATAAATACGTGTCTTCATATCCTTGTTTGAACAGCTGCTGATAACAAGATAAAAGTCTGCTAAATTGCTAGGGAGAGGAAAAGGATATACGAGTCAAAGCCTTTGACCCTAAAGATGGTGCTTCAAATTCAGTCTCAAAGAGTACTGACTGAAAGTCATTATCTCCTAATGACTGTTCAGCTTATGTAAACTTGGTTGTATGCATCTCACTTTGAGCTCCTGGTAAGTAAACACCCGAAGCAGAATAAAACCCCAATGAATCTTCGACAAAGGTCAAATGTATAACAAATCATGGAGATAAAAATGCACTGTCAGACATAAACCCACTTTTTTAGGCAACGATTTGAAACCATGTTGAAGAAAATGTAAAACTGACCAGGAAGGATAAAACATGGTCTGTAGTTAAACAGGTCATAGTAAAAATAATACCACTGGTTCAGTGTCTAGATCACCAGTGCAGTATCTTACATTAATATCACTAGGAATTTTTTATATTTGAAAAATCTAATGAGTAAATTACTTCAGCTTGTTTTCCCTTATATTTGCATGAGACAAATCAATCCATATATCATCAAGCATGGTTAATAATATTCAAAATAATCTTCTGGATTTCTGATAGAGAACATTTTTAGTCTGCTCTATTCCTTTTCAGCAAAACACAGGTTTTTTTCATCATTCCTGCTAAACTTGGAGCAGCCCACTCTTAACAATTCCTTGATCATAATTTTCAAACTATGTGATCACAAACATGAAATTTCAGGTGGTTAAAGCTACAAAAATCAAATTGTTCACTCAAGGTGAGAGGGACTAATTTCATAGTCTTTTTTCCCTTCATATATCAACTGATATCTGGACTTAAAAACTACAAATAACTATTTTTCTGTCTGAGAAAATTTGAAGGTAACAGTAATAGAGTCAAAAAGATGACCTGTTCTCTCCCGCAGTGCTGTTTATTGTCTTATTTGCATCTAAAAGCTAAACTGAACAGTGGGGAAGAAATTCATAAACTCAGTCTTGGTAAATCTCACACACTTCAGAAAAGTCTAAGTGCAAATCTTATCCCACTTTCAAAACTTTACAAAGTTAGTAGCTCATAGGCCTTTGATGATAACCAGTGAAAGCTGTTGCATGATTTCCTAAATGTTTTCTTTTCTTTTAGTCTATTCCTTAATGATGTTTCATACGTCTTGTAAAGATACGTCTTAACTTGGGTACTGTGTTATTTTCTGTATTTTCTCATTTTCTCATGAGAAAAATGAGAGCAGAGAAATGCCTATTTTTTTCTTTTATCCATTGTTTCTTCCCCCCACCCACCCCCTTTCTTTTTTTTTTCCTCAGTAAGTTAAATATACAATGTTCTATAAAGAAAAACATGCTGAAAAAGTAGATCTCACCTATAGAAAATTGAGTTTTATAAGAAACAAGGGAGATGAGAAGAGCATTTTGTGATTGTTGGCACTACAGCTTGGACTGTTAAGAGCAAAGTGATGTTCTTGAGCTCATAACTAAAACTAGTTTACAATCTTAGAGCATCTTTCCTTCTGGAACTTTAGTCATTCAACACATCCAGTAACAGGGCCTCTTAAGTCCATTGCACGCAGGTAAGTGGAAAGACTTTTTTTAGACTGACTTATGAATCACTGTGAACTCAAGAACAGCTCTGAAATCCTGAATAAACCCCTTGTTCTAATTATTAAACTGCTTTATTTCCCAACTGTAGTGAAAGATCAAGACATTGAAAAGTCTTAACTTTGTGCATCATACAAGGAACTACTACCCTTGGGACTTAGCTCATCTATGGACTGGTGACATTTCAACTGTTTCATCAATATTTCATAGTGTTTCTTGTTTTTTCTAAATACTTGTACATGGCTTGCTCTTGATTCTTCCCTAGCACCATTCTGCATCCTTTGGAAATAACTGGGAATATCTGTGACAGGTATTTTCTGTAGGGTATCATACTGTCTCCATAAGAAGCTGAGCCGTAGACGATATAAAGAAAAAACATGTTTGTATATCCTAGTTTCTAAGGCAGTACAGGGTCTCAGCAAAGCAGAAGGAGACAGATATGATCTAACACATCTGTCCCTAAATTTCCACTTGGTATTGCTACAAGTGCAGATAATTTCAGGAATGAAGGAGTTGATGACTCTGCTGAATGCCAGGAAGGAACCCACAGGAAACAGTATAGAGAGAGGTGCTGATTATGCAGTTAGTACTCAACAAATACATGAAAAGTGCTTTATGATTTGGAATCAGTGGGTCAAAGCCAGATGGTGTTTGAAACCAGGATTAATTTCAGGAATTAATACCAGGGATATCAGGCATAAATATTAGAGTTGCTTCTGTATCCTTTTTCTACCTCTTTCTTTTCTCCTCGAAAATATGTCTGTTTTTCAAAATAGACAAACATTGAGAGCTAGTTCAAAAAGCTGGTGTGACAAAATGCTTTTTGACGATGATCAACAGAAAATGGCATCCAATAAATTAAAGAAATGAGGCAAAAGCAAGATTTGGAATGGTAAAAAGGTCATGCACTTGCAGAATTCCAAGTTCCTGGTTTCCATTCCATTTTTATTATAGTAATTTTTTGCATGACTATGGCTGGACCTCTCAGTTTGAAAGCTGAAGAAAAAAGTTGCTAGCTGCAGTTTGGCAGGAAACCCTCCTCCCCCAAGCTCAACAATGCCTCATAAAAATATCAGATCACACATTAAAACAGAATTACTTGAAAGTTCAAAAATATCAAATCTTTCTTCAGTATGTCTGGTATTAGAAATAGCTTTTAAACTCCTTAAGATGGAAAGATAATATTAATTCCATTCTCAAGTTATTGCTCTCTCTCCTTTTCATGTACAATGGAAAATTGACATTAAGTATTTACTAGGGACAATTGAACAGTGTCTAATGGACCTTTTTGGCTAGCCTACTAATTTGTAATATTTTTTTGTATAAGAATAACATTCCTAAGGCTAATTCACAATTCTAATTTTTAATATTTCTTATTTTTAATATTTCTTATTTTATTAAGTGATATTAGTATGCATTCTCACAAACTCTTGATGCCACTTTGAATTTTCAGCCAAGTCCTCTGCTGTACTGCACTTGAACAAGGTTTACAAGAATACTTTGAGAACACTGGGTTGTAAATGAACATAGATCACAACTTTTTCAGAAACAAGAAACTTATTTTTTGTGCAAATAACCACTCCAAAAAAAAAATTAGATTATAACTGAAAAAAATTATCTAGTAAAAAAGTGAGTCACTGACACATTTTCACAAATACATCCATGACTTAAGGACTGATGTATCCTGTAATGCACCATTCAAATTGTAATAATTATGATTCAGTGTCTCAGCACTGTAACTTGCCCTCAAAGCCTCATGGCTTATTTTTGGATTCCTTTTTAATTTTTTTATTAGATGAAAATATTTAATGGTATCTATCTTTCCTGGGCTAGATTTTTTTTTTTTTATTGTAGTGAATGACTAAGTTCAAAGCAGACATAACTCCAGTGAAATCTGACCACTGAGATATCTGCCTCTCTGTCTTCATTCTTGAAATGTAAAAAGTGCAGGTGATCCCTCAAACCCTATTATCTAAGCATCATGACAGTCACCCAAAGTATGCTAGTACTTCATCCTTAGGTGTGGGACATGGTAACATGTCTTGTCTTCTCTTGACTTGAAAAGTGTTTTTTTGTCTTTTGCTCTTCTACAAGTATTTTCAGTGTCTTTATAACACTGCTGAAACTACTCACTATCCCAGTCACCTCTGAAAGATCAAAAAGAAATTAGGAATCTCTAATAAGATTCTTAGAGCTGCCAGTGCTACAACACACAGCAGGGACCTCTGGGCTCTCATCTGGCTGAGTTGTAAGAGTGTAGCTTTCTTCATTTGATTGTCAACCTGAAAAGACTGAAAACATGTGATTGGAAATTCACTTCAAAATCTCCCAAAGTCCACTCTAATACCTTAACCCCTGATGCTTTCCCCTGTTGCTGAATGCTGCTAACAAATACATATATTACTTTCCTAATCATTTGATTTTCCTCTGGAAAAGGATATTACCAACTGTTTTGGAAGGGACAGTAACTTAAACTTCATTACTGATCTAATCTTTAAATAGGGAGACTGGGAGCAGAATGAGCAAGCAGAACAAGACATAAGCAGTTGAGAAAAAAAGGCTTTCTCTTTCAAGTTTGAATCTGAGTCCCTACAGCCTGGCACTTTGGGGAGAGAAAATGCTAAATGGGTGGGAGTGACCAGAACAGTGTGATTTTTTTTTGTGTTCTCCTACACTAACTCATTTGAAGGTTATAGAAGACTGCAGAGAGTTGCAATGCTCTGACACTTATAAATGTGTAGGCTTTACTGTGTTTCACCCTTTAGTAGCTATTTTAATGATCCTAAGATTTAGCTCCTTGCATTAAATTTCATACAATTTCTTCTGATAATAATTATTATTTTTCACATACTAGTAAAATAAATATTTCATATAGTCAACAAATTCTGGTTCTCTCTCAGGCTGAAGAACAGATGGTTAGGAAGGGGGACAGAGTTAAAGCTAATTCATTTTAGATGATGAATAATATGTACAGTGACAAGGACACATTAAGTAGGAGACTGTTCTTTCAAATGTGTCACTCCAAAGAGGTTACTCAGATACTCACTTAGGTTGCTCTTTAACTGCCTTCCTAAGCCACAGCCTGAAATCACAGCATGTATGGTTACAACCTTCACACCTTAACATACTGACAGCTTCCTTTTTGAAAAGTTTAATACATTTTCCACCTTCTAGAAAAAAACATCAAAGGAAATGGGAAAAAAATAGAAATATGACAAACTTCACTTGGACAGACTATCTACACCAAATTTTCACAGTGGAGAAACATATGCAGTTTTCAAAGGGAATTGAATTTCTTATTTTGTTCAATTAGCACTTGATCCATGTGCCTCCTTCTAATTAATAAATGTAGTTTTTCCAAACAGGGCTGCCTTCAGTAGGGTCTGACTTATTTTCCTCTTAAAAAAGACAAAAGATGTATTTTACTTGAAGTTCATAGTAACACAGACCAACTAGAACCTTTTAGGCAACCAGTTAAAATTAGTGAAATTGGCTCCACATTTTACAAAACCAAGGAACCCTAGAATATCTCAGGTTGAAAGGGACCCATAAGTATCATCAAGTCCAGATCCCTGCTCTTTTAGTTCTACCTAAAACTAAACCATATGATTAAGATTGTTGTTCAGGTGCTCCTTGAACCCTCTCAGGTGCTCACGGACCCCTGTCTCAGTGAAGAGCCTTCTCCTATATCTAATCTAAACCTCCTCTTTGCAGTGAACCTTGCAGATTCTTTCCATTCTTTCAGGCCCTATCACTGGTCACCACAGGATCTTCCCCTCCACGGCCCTCCTCGAGGAAGGTGCCATGAGGTCACCTTCTGTCTTCTCCAGGCCGAACAAGCCAAGTGACCTGAAACCTTTCACAGTCTTGATTGCCCTCCTGTGAACACATTAATAGTTTGATGTTCTTGCACTGAGGTACCCAAAACCGCACACAGGACTTGAGATGAGGCCACACGAGTGCAGTGCAGGGTGGGACAATCACCAGCCTCGACTGGCGCATGATGCTGTTCCTGATGCATGCTATTACATTCTTGTTCAACTTGCCATCAACCCAAAACCACAGCTGTCTTTCTCTACTTTCCAGCCTTTTCTGCCCTTCTTTGTATTAGCAAGATTACTCTATCCTGGGTGAAGAATTCAGCACTCTTTGTTAAATTTCATAATTCAGCCTGTGATTACCCAACTTTCTAGGCTTTCCAGATTTCCCAATAAGCCTCTCTACATTTGAGGGAGTCCACAGATAGTATCATCAACCATTAGAGTTTACTCCTAAATCTCCCCCACTGCCCTCCCAGTTACTTAGTAGCAAGCTCTTTTATTTGCAATTGTAGTCCACCTGCGCATGAAATGTTAAAAACTAAAATTTTTAGAAGTCTGAAATTCTCTACAGGCTCATCTTACAACACTCCTTGCATGTTTTAAATCTGGGAAAGTTTTTACACTGTCATTTATTTATTATCCTTGTCAGAAACCAGTGCGCTGTTTTCCAGTAGCCATGCCCCTATGCTCTGTGTAGACATATGCAGGGGAAAAAGAAACCAGCTGTGTTTTACCCACTTTCAAACACCTTGCTGGAGAAATCAGCAATAAAATCACTGTAATGAATCTTCTTACTTCACTCTCCATTTCCATGTCAGTGAGATTTTAAGGTTTACTTAAGAGAAGAATTCTATTTGTCTTATGTATCCTAAAACCAGCTTATTTATTTTTTATAATCAAATACCTCTCCTTTTAACCTTGAACATTCCCCAGCCCTGAACCAGACAGTCTTGCAAAATAAGCCAGTCAATCATGTTCTCTTTCTCATTGTGGGTAGGGGTAGTGGGAGAATAGAAAAACCTTCTGTCACTAAATCCTTTCCACCCACAGGCAAAAAGTCTTCACCCAATTAACTAACACCAGGTGCACACTTGAATGCATCAGAGGTATGTGGTATACTCACTGGCTCTGTTTCTAACTTGGCAGACAGACATGAAACCTGCCCCTGATTAGCCTGTTTTACTGGACCTGCAGTGGAGGGTGTTTCCCCTCTCAAGAAAATATTTTAGGTGTTTCTGTGCAAATAATGAATGCCTGACAATGCCAGACCCAGTACACCATGTGCATTATAAGGACTATCATTTTTGGAACTGATTTGTCAAGATTAACCAGTGGCAGCAGTTCACTGCAAAACAAAAAGTATTAGCCATGAATGACCAGCATTTTGTGCAAATGTAGGGTATCAGAGTCCATGTCCATGGTGGGGATCCTACCATTATGGGTATACACTATCAGGTTCCTCCCAAGTTTGACTTTTCCCTCGTATATTTTGGCTCTCAAAGCTTTTGCTACCAAACAAAATATTTTTAAAAATCTGTGGCCAAAGGAATTCCAGACATACTCATTTCAGCCTCTGAATGCAGCTGATGTAGCTCTTCAGGAGCCTGGGAATCCAATTTTTGTCTTGGACAATTTTGAAGAACAAAACTTTCCTGAAAATCAGATGGTAACATTATTGAACTTAGCCTGAATCCAAAGAAATTAAGGCATCCAGTATTAACAAAAAACTGTAAATATTTTCTCCTGTTATAGTCCTTGTAATTTATTAATATTTCATAAGTGAGGTGAAAACTGACAAAATTTGTGAGCTCTTTCCCTGATCTGTGTGACAGACAAGCTCTTTCATGTAAAGCTATTGGTTTATTTTCTTGTAGCAAAGCAGCTTTACCTATAACTGCTACAAATACACTCAAGGCTTTACAGTTACTACACAACGGAACCACATAAATAAATAAAATCTTTAATTCAGGATTTGTACCTAATATGGGTAAAAAGAACTTTCTCATTCTTTTAAGGCATTTAAAAGCATAGATGATCAATTAATGGACTAGAAGAGAAGTTATAGCAACTGAATATAACCAATAAAATTAGATTTTTAAGTGATAAAATTCTAACAGCTGTGGAGTTTCACTAAGTTTCCCCATTCCATGCATACAAAATTATTAAATTATTATTGTTATTCTTTGAAATATTTTCTCTACTACTTTATAATACCTCAGAGTATCAAAGCCAAAACAAAAGTCAAAATCCTTATTCTTTGATTTAGTCACTTGAGAGGGATATGAATCTGTACTTGCCAGCAATTTGAACTTGGCCTTCCTAGAGGTCTATCACTTTCCTTAAATCAACTGCTTCCCCTTTTTGGTCTCTAACTCGAAGATATTGAGGACTATGTTTTATAACCTCAAAGACTTAAATTTTCATGTTTTTTAAAAAGTGTCTCTCAGACCTATTGAGTCCAATACAACCCAACCTACTGTGCCGTCTGAACTTAAAATACAAACTGCATTGCATGTATATCTATCCTTCTGCAGGTTCTCCTGAAGAGTTGGGATTCAAATATTTGCCTTTAGAACAGAACAGAACAGAAGATTGATCATCTCAAAGATCAATTCCGTCTAGAGCACTGATGTCGACTGGAACTAGGCATGTGGGTCTAGGGAAAATATTAAAAATAGGGCAAGAATAAAGTAATACTTCCATGGCACAAAATCCCACCCTGCAGAGATTTTGCTCTCAGAGAGTTGCTGTATAGGAAAGTTTCAACTGGACCATTCTATTTAGTATAGCCAAGGGTGAGTTTGTCTTTAATTAATTTATCCAAATTTTAATTATTTTTTTTTATAATACAAGAAATCCACAATATTTTCTCAATGATTTCCACAGTTTAGCTATGAATGTATGTAAAAAAGAAAAACCCCTTCCTTTGTTTTACTTTTCATTTGCTGTCAAGTAACATCAGTTTGTGCTTCCTTCTTTTCCTTTTGTGAGGGTGTATAATTTTCCCTGTTCATCTTAATCAGTGTAGTCTCTCCAAATCTGCAATTTCTTGTTGCCATTCACTGTGTCTGCTGATTCTTTCATAGCAATTTTCAGATGCAGTTGAATTTGGCTTATTTTCCTTATAAATGAACTGAGAAGTCTTCATAATATAAAATATTAAAAGTTCTATCCAAATATGCAACATCATTTATACGAAGGCTTTTGTTTATTGAGTAGAATGTTTACATGCGCTAAGAGAATTCAACATATTGTGTGCCAGACATGAAGAAAACATCTTGTACAAGAATAGAATAACTTTATAATTTTTTGTCAACAAAGTGTTCACCAAGACTGAGATTTTTAAAGGGACATACTTCCTGTTAAGTTGCATTTGAAACAACAACTTGTTGGAACTATTAGTTTTAATCTTTATCTATCTTTCCTACACTAATCCCATACTGGCATTTTCCGCAAAATTAGCAAGTGCTTTGGAAGTACAATCAATTTTGTAATTACCACTGGTCATTTTTTAAAATCTCCACTAACAACAGACTTTCAAATATGTGTCTTATTTTGTCTAAAAAAGGAATTGTGTTTAAGTAGTTGTAAACTTCATGCCAAAGGTTAGGAAAAGTGCAGTGGCATCCTGAGAACCATTAAACAGCTAAAGACAGCAAGCAAATGCAGAGAATGAGTGTTCAGAATCAGTTTATGTTCCAGGCCAGGATAAGCTATACCCCTAAATAATTATTTAAGACTTTTACACCAGGATAAGTTACTCAGGAGCTGGAAAATATATCAAAAAACAATTTTTTTTTTCACTGAACCACCTTGTAGTGATTATAGTGGTGGAAGAAGTGATAATATAGATCAGACAAATGCCAAGTAAAAGGCAGTCAACTTTTGGGTCACATACCTATTGGTAAATGTAGTATTATTTCAGTAGACACAGAGCTAGTTTATGCTAAGAGGCATTAGGAATTCAAAAGGATACCAACTCTTCCACCTCCCCCTACAATAACATCCATATGGCTTTCTACATATTGTTGCAAATTCAAATCACTGAGGAATTTCATGCAGTGCTTTTATCCTCTCACCTAACAAATCATCCATAAAACTAAGTACCCTTCACGTGGTATTTGTATTAAGGGGTCATCTACTGTTTTTACAGACAGCTATTTGTTACTGGCATGTTTAGTTTCTGCATATAAATAGCACAGATTTATAATCAAATATTTTTTTGCAAAGTCAAAACATTTAGAAGAACTGGATGAAAAAGTGATTGGAGGTGTCTTTGCCATCCACTTTCCCACTTCTCCACGGCCTCTTTTTAATGGTAGCAGGCCATCTATAGATTTCCAGGAATTAAGTACACGTCTACCCTGCCCACAGGGCAGATAAATCAGAGTTTATGCAGTGTTGTTTGAAGACTTTTTTATTCTCTTATTAGTAGATATAGAGGAAACAGAGTGGGACGAAAGGAATAAAAGCCTGCTGACTCTGCAGGTTTCATCCTGTAAGTTCAGGCAGTCTGCCTGACCCTCCCCTCCCCCTCCACTACTATATGTCAAAGGTGACATCTTTGCAATAGTTAAGAGTCTTTTTTTCTTGTGCCTTGTAAAAAACATTAGTGCCGATGAATAAGGGCAAAGATAATCTGAGATTTGTCTCTTAAAATGGACAATAGAGGATGTTTTTGTAACTCTGGAAAAACAGAAGGTTATACCAGTACTTCCCACAGTGCTACACCACATGACAGCAATCTGTGGTTAAAGGACTCTCAGAGCAAGGTGCGGTTTCATCTTTAATTCAGTTGCTCTCCTTTGAATTCTATCACTTTAACCAATGAGGTTTAGAACCTCTATGAACTTTTACCCCAAAACCTCCTAAGAAAGAATGCTTCAGTTTTAGCCATATGTTGCTTCTTGGGCTGGTTTCTGAGCAGGATCTAGGAAACACATGTGATCAGAGCAAAGAGTAGATTTATCACCTAAAGCTGAAACTTCTTGAGTATTCAAGTGCTTATCTTCTCCAGAATGTCAAAGGGAGTAAATTCTGGAAAGGGCCTCAGAGCTTATGCTACTATTGTAGCATAAGCTACATAAGTATTGTAGCTGTTCATTGTCATTCAATGGCAGTGTTAGCAATTATTTCAGTTAAAATTTGGCCAGAATCATTTCACCCTATTACTTCTAAAAGATTTTTTCTTTTTCACTATGTAAATGCTGCATGAAAGTGTCAATACATAGTTATTAAACTTGTTCAACACCTTTACTTGATTTCACAGCCATGGATAAGAGGCTGACTTAAAACTCATCATTATGGGTCACGGAAAAGGAAGACAGCTAGAAAGATTTCACATACAGGTTTGGAAGCACTTTGTGTAACAACAATCTGCTTACAAAGCTGAGCTTTTTTTCCTTACCTTATGCAACCTACCACTTTTGTGAAGTCATCTGAGATAACACACCAAAAGTGTGTTTTGTGAGGACCTTCATATGAGAAGCACTGTACTATTCCTTCACATAGGGCCAAGAGGAAATTGAGTGTTTTCTGGTGAGTGCAGGCATTGACAAGAATAGATGTGCTCTGGGAATCTGGAGGTCGGGGAGGATGTTCTGCGCTGTTGGTGGAGCCAGAGTGCAGGACTCTGACCATTTTCTTTTAGATATTCCACACATGGAACATTAATGTTTGATACAGGATTTACTTCTTTTGAGTTATTTTTAGTTACACAAGATTTTGATTTAACAGACAAATGCAGGAATGAATTTGAATCAGAGTGCAAGTACAAATTGTGCTTAGCAGACTGAATCAATGCTAGCATTCAAATGACTCAAAATAAAACAAAAATTTCCTGAGCTCATCATCATGACCCCAGACATCCCCAGCCCTCCAAAGGATACATGGATTGAAACCAGATCAAGACCATTGCTCTCCTTACAGGTCTTTTGTTTGTTTCTCAGTTTAAATTTTCTATGTCACGTATATTATTCATTAATGAAGGGAGTAACAGTTAAAAAAGGTCTGATATATCCATTCATAGAGAGCAAAAGCTTCCCTCTGGTCTCCTTTGCAATGAGTTTAGCATCATTTAAAACAGCCATGACCATTCACTCCCAGATTTCTTAATTACATTGTCCATGGCTATCTCCTCTAAGCCTTCTGTTGTGAGGACTCAACCATTAGTAACAAGGTGAAGAGAAGAATAAAGAAAACAAACCAACAAATCAAAACCCACATATGTTTAGTGAGCAAACAATACAGAAATGAAAACAAAAATTGTTAAAATCTACCAGAAAATTGAAAACAAAGCTATTGCAACAGAGTATAATATAAATGAGGATAAGAAAAAGTCAAATGAGGAGCAGCCATTATTCAAGTCTTTATGTAGGTATAGAGGAATAAAATATTCAAAAGGCCTTTGGATGGTTTGGCTTATCTGTCAGCTTTATGTTCCTGTGAGAAAATAACTTCCTACTTATTCTGAGTCCTACTCTTCTGCTAAACTCCAGTAAGGTAATAAGAAATCATTGTTATGCTCATATGGCTCAAAAATTACAAGATAATCTGGTTGTGCTTAGTTGAAAAGAAACCTTTTCTAGAGCTTTACCTCCTATTTTAGACTTACAGAAATGTGATGATTTTTTTGAGATAACAGAATAAAATTAAAGTGAAGAGGTTTTGTTTGGTGATGTTTTCCTCCCTCTCTGCCTCTTAAAGGTTTAACTTGATATTTGGATTACACTTCACAGTGGAGTGAGCATGAGAAACTATTGTTTTATGAACTGATTTCCTCATTTCAGCTCAACAACAATTTTAAATCTTTGCCTTTTGCTTAGCAGCTGTGTTATCTCATAAACACAAGAATTTTTACTTAGGGATTTTAGCCTCAGCAAAACTATAACAAACAAACAATTTAAAAACTAAGTTTGATTAGCTGCATAAAAGAAAGATCTGCACAATCTGCATATATATCCTAACAAGACTTTTTCTTTTGCAAGCCTCAGACAATTGCTTACACCAAGTGATTGCCTACTGTTTAACAACAAAAATGGAGCATTATAACTGCCATTTTCTTAACATAAGGTCCTGCAATTAAGACACTTTAAGTAGTTGGACAAAAAAGTAGTATAAACCTCATCAGGATAAACTGCTCTTTCACACACCATCACCATTGTTTGGCTCAGGTGTGTTAGAGCCCAGCAGTTGCTTGCTATTGTTTTGTTTTTCATTTCTCATTCTTCCTCCCCTCTCACCTCCATGTGGCTAAGTTTATATTTGAAAAATGAATTTAGAAATGGCAGCATGTCAAAGCAGTTCTAAATAAATATGGTTTCAATTCTGAGTAAATGTTTTGGCTGAGAGACAAGAGAGACCACATGGTCTAGCAGTGAAGACTTTGGTGTGATACTTAGAATAGACTGATCCCATGTTTTGCTTTCTCATTTATATCTTCAAATTCTATGCTATGCTTCTTTACATTGCATTGTTAGACCAATAGAGTATAAATTTTCTAGATTTTATGCACATATAGTGGCTACTATAATGGTGTTCAGAACTCAGAGCTTTGAAATGGTGTTTTCATGAAAAAATAAAGGTAAGAAATTTATGCTACTGCTAAGCAAGTTGTGGATCACTGAGCTAATTGAAAGGCTTGGGTTAAAATAGAAAAAAATTTTAAAGTTTAGTTTCACATAGTTTGTTTTATTAGGAAAACAAAACTCTCTACTGTAAAACTCCCTACTGTACAAAGAGCTCTCAAAATATCCTTTGCCATTGTTGGAATTTGATGTCACAGAAAACAGTTTTCTCAACTCAACATCGGATCAAATATGCAGCTTCATAAAAACCTTTATCTGACACTGAACACACTCAAAAACACAAATACAACTCCATGTCTCCGATAATCTCTGCTAGCTCACAATCCAGCTGCACTAGTAGGGAAAAAATATTTCATGATCATATTAAAGAGGAAGACAAATCTACCCAAAATTGCAGCAGTGATAATTTAAAAACTTTCAAGCAGAATTATAGTTACTAGTACTACAAGAAATATTTTTTAAATCTTATTCTAGTGTAAGTAGTCTTTATTTTAGTATGTCATTGAAAGCACCCTAAGTATTTGAATATTATTATGTTGAAAAAATATTTAGATAGCAAATTTGCGTGATTCATTGAAATTTATTGTATGCTTTCACACTTATTCCTTAGAGGTTACTTTTAATGACATCTGATATACAAAGACTTACAAGGTCTTTTCTAAGTAGGAAAGAAGTACAAATTCAGAAGTTACTGAAATAATCCTCAAAGTATATGAGTACTTGTCATGGTATCTCATCTTATCCTTCCATCTCAATTTACCCACAAAGCTCAAAACTAGCATGTGAGTCATAATCAACAAAGTGAGTCAGTGAGTTAAGCACTATGATTCTCTATTTGTTTCTTATTTAAGAATATGACCAAAGTTCCATATCTCTTTAATCTTAATATTTATAAATTATTTAAAATTTAATAACTTTTAACTAATTACCATCAAAAGGATTGTTTCTGCACTGCAGTCTGCTCTACTCACAAAGAATGTCCGGGGAGATAAATCTGTTTTTATTTTTGTTGATTGGCTAAAATTTTCTTAACTGAGAGAAAAATATGATTTAAAAATCAATACCTACTATCACTTGATTAATCAGTTCTCAATATATTTTATAAAGAAAAATCAGCTCAGATGGTATGTCCAGAAAAATCTACTGACAAAAGGTAAACAGAGACGAAAAGAAAACACCAAACTTCCTGGAATTTAAATGAGGGCTGTTCTCATTGCATTCAATCAACCTGACTTATGAACTGCTCCTACATTTCCTCCTGATCATCAGGTCCTAATCTGTCGGATTCACATGTAGTTTGGTGAGATTGCCAATGGGGCTGTGCAGTCTCAATAGGGAGCACTTATCAAATAGGAGGCTTGATCAATACCTCTTAGATGTACTAAAAATACTGCAAAGGTGCTAGATGACATCTCTTGAACCCATCTACAAAAACCAAGGTACTTTTTGAAGTCATAAGATGGTAAATAAAAGAGTGAGCAATTAGGATGTTAAAGAGGTCATTCTAGGCCTTGCACTGTAATTCCACTCGCATTTTAATAGTTTAGGTAAAGATTTTTCTACTGTCACTCTATAGGCATATGATATTAATTCCTTCAGTTTTTAAAGTACAATCTATTTTGTCAACACTCACAAGCGAAGGAACTTATGTTATTCCAGAATAATATCCTACTCTCCCTACATTAGAAAAATATTAAGATGATCCTGAAGGAACTGAAATTAACTGCTCTCCTTTCCAAGATATGGTTATTGTCTCTTTGTATGTAGCTTACTCAATTTTCTTAAGGCCTATTTCCAGGTTAGCAAAAGTGAATCAAATCCTTTAATTAGTTTTTCTCTATACCAATTTAGAGCCTAAATATTTTCCCTGTAAATCATATATTCCAGTTCTAATGTATTATATCCTTTTTTGAATTCAGTAGAAATTCCCTGCAACAAGGTTTTCCACATCTCTAGCAGAAGTTCCAACTTTCGTAACTGATAAAGCTACTGCACAGTCCCTTTTAATTTTCTATAAATTAAAGCCCCTTTTGAATGTATGGAAGGTCATGTCCAATTCAGATAAATAACTCTGTCTAACACTTTTGATATATCTAGGAAGGAGACTTTCAAAGACAAACAGGAGCCAGGCACCTACATTCCACTGATAGCTAATAGGTATCAGGCACCTGTGCCTTTGAAAATCTCCCCCCAGTCAATCATGTTTGACAATTATTCATCAAGTTTTCCTACTGTTGTGCTGAAAAAAAAAGTGAGCTGTCACTTTCAAGACTGTTCCTGTACACAAGAGAAGCCAAATCCATATCGATCAAAGTGGCATATTTGTAGTGCAAAATAAACTGAAACATCTATATAATTTATGGCTTGTTATGTTTGGTGATAAACAGGTGCTTTAATTAAGTTTGAGATTCAGAGCCTTTTAAACCCAGTGCTGAATTTTATCACCTATAAATAAAGAGGTATTTGGAAAGAGGAATAGATAAGCATGAGTATTGATTTTGGTTACAGACGTGGACATAAGTCCCAGCACTAACAGCAAATAATATACTGCTCGTGCCTTTAAACTACAATTACCTGCAGAATACAGTGTGTTCTGTTCTGTTCAAGAGAAAAGGGCTGAAAACCTACAATAACATGTTTCAGCCAAAGAGAAACTTAAGCAAATGCAAAGATGCAGGATTTCCAAACAGCATCTGGATACAGCAGTAAATTTGTTGTCATCTCTGGGTGCCCCAGGCCCTGTTTATTAGAAGTTGTGGTAATTAGAATCTCAAGTACTTCTACATCTGAAGTACAGACATAAAGTGGAGGTTAGATCATAGGGCAGATTCCAACATAGATACCTCTTTCACACAGAAAGGCTGAAAGCTTTGGAATTCATAGTGCATTTTTATATTGGCACATCCAAATATTTCTGCAGTGATTAATAAGTTGGTTTCTTCATAATTTTGCCTCCTTTTAAGTGGATGAAAATAAAGGCACTGTATGAATATGGATAGAATTAGTATTGCATAACTTTTAGGTGGATAAGCCCATTCTAGAGTTAAGGCAGAAAACTAAGAAACTACAGTTAGGATTTCATAGTAGATATGAATAAATATATTTCAAAGAAGCTTAATGAAATTTCTTTAGGAAGTTCCCATATATTCCTACTGACTATACAGACTCCCTACTGACCTACAGACTCGCTTGGAGTAGTTTAATTCTTAAATATTAATTACTTAAAATTTGTTAAGGAAGACTGAAACCTAAATAACTTTTGTAACTTTTACAGTGATTTATTGGTGAAGTTGGACAAAGAATCCAAAATTCTGAACTAGATTTTTTTTATAAAATTGTTTTATTATATTGTGTCTGGCCCATGCATGAATAAAATCTCTAGTGATGGTATTACTTTTAAGACCTTTGTTGATTTCAGAGAATGAGACATGCACAGCATCTATTTGGCATTACTGGAACAAAGATTAATACAGCAAGAAAATATTAAGAACTTAAGAGAAAGGTTGTAAGATAGAAGATTATTAATTAATTATTTTGGGCCAGACATTTTCAGTCATAAAGTCAAAGCTTGTATCAATTTGAGACACAGGTTTTCTTTAGTTTTGGCTGTTGGAAATATCTAGATTTCAGATATTTATTCTTATTCAGGCCTGGAAGTTAACAATAAATGAAAAACTAATGAACTGTCTTCAAGGTGAAAATATATTATCATATATCATCTTCAAAAAAACAAGCTTGAAATCCTTCTAATTCTTCCTGACACCCTCTCTTTAATCCTCAGACATCTTGTTTACTATAACAGATTTTACATTGTCTTTCTTTCCTTTAAGAGGTGCAGTTTATAGCATGTCCCAAGCTAACTACTTCTACTATAAATAAGATAAAACTGGTGCTAGGTATTGCTGAACAGAGAGCACAATCATTAAGAGGAACAGTCCAGTAAAGAAGGCAAAAGTAATGGCTCTATTTGGAATCTGGCTATTGGCTTTCTGCTTGAAAACTTTGCCACAGACATAATACCTCCAGGTCAGAAACAATTATGCTGTTACTATACAAAACCTGATGAAAAAGAAAAAAAAATATATTCTTTTAGTTGAGGGAAAAGAAACAATATGTATTTGAAATATCTTTTTTTAACAGCATTCCTTTGCAAAGGTGAGGGTGCTAAAATACATAAAGACATATTTTTATATCTCTATACAAAAGTATATCTGTCTATATATCACAGAATTATATACTTGGAAAACACAAAACTAAAGCATTTTATCTAAAAATTGCTGATTTTGACAACAAGTTAGACTATTTAACTTGCTTTGAGTCATGACTTAATCTCCTTATCACAAAGCTCTGTAACTGACAAGCATGAACCCGTGGGAAAACAATCCTGCCGTTAGCTGGGTTGGTTAGAGAATGATGCTGATAATCTCAGGGCTGAAGGTTTGATCCCAATATGGGCCATACACTTAAGAGCTGGACTTGATGATCCTTATGGGTCCTGTGCAATTCAGAATATTCTGTGGTTATGTGATATTTATTAAGATTATTTGAATAGTGAAAAATTATAAATTTCTCTTTAGTAAAAGGTGTGAAAAAATGCAGTGCATTTCTCTGATTTTCAGTTTTCTGCACATCTACAGGTATATTGAGTTGAGGTAGTTTGGGAAGGTTAGGCGTTTATTTCCATAGAATTGAAATTATTTTCTGTCTTAAATAGTAGTGAGCTATTCATTAACTATTATAATTTTCATGAAGTCTGATGAGACTGAAAAAAAAATTAAGTAGTTTTGAGAACCTAGAAAGACTACTCACTTGTAATAGGGAACTGATATAACCTGGTTCCCCTATTATTTTTTAATTTCATAAATATTTTTCAGAATCCTATTTTCACTGATGTATCAATTCCATATTCTCCCTTGTTTATGGACTGTGGAACAGCTGGCCTGTTTAACATGCAAAAACATCTCCCAAAGACATCTTGTGTGGTCTATCCATTTTAACTGTAGAAATCACATCTGTCTACATCAGTATATTATAGCAAAGTTCAAGTGGAAAATTCATACTGGGGCTACATTATTATAAATAAAATCTGATGATCAATAAAGGTTTTAGATCTCTGAAAACGGCTTCCCACTTGATTAAGCAAGGTCAGGTTTGATTATAATTCTGTTGTTGATTACATATACTTCTACAGAATCTTAATAAGAAAAAGATTCCTAAAAATGTTTTATGCACAGCATCATATTGTATTTAAAATCTTTTTTATTTAGAGAAACAACCTCTTACATATTTACATGAAAACCTAATGAAACAAATGCAGACAAAATATGATTTTTGAGTTATGCATTTTATATTTTGATAAATTTTCTTGGCTATGCCTGTAGAGATGAAAAAATAAGGGGCAGGAGAAACATGTTACCTAATTTACAAAAATTTATAAATTAAAAATGTAAAAGGAGCGACAGTGAGAGCATCAAGTAAGAGAAGGTAGAAGATGAAGATAATTTAAGAGTTTTTTACATAATCTTGTTGACTTCATTCATTGAGGAAACAAATCTAATTAAAGCTTTTGATCACTTAGAAGTGAAGACTAAGACTCAGAGTATATGCTTCCAGTCAGGTGCAGAACATAATATTTAACTTCCTTCAGTCAGCCTTAAGATTTCAGGTTTTCATTTGAACCCTGCAAGAGAAGAAAAAAGATATGATCACTCCAACTGTGCTGAAGATGCGTAAGTCAAAATTACTGGCACAATTACTAAAAGTTTAAAAATCAGTGAGACCTAATTGCAACTAAAGATGTTCTATATTGCAAAATTTTAATATTTTACATGCTTCCCTCTCTGTAACTATAATAGAACATTATAGATGAGACCGGGCTCGAGGGAATGGCCTGAAGCTGTGTCAGGGAAGGTTTAGGTTGGATATCAGGAAAATGTTCTTCACCCAGAGGGTGGCTGGGCACTGGAAGAGGCTCCCCAGGGAAGTGATCACAACACCAAGCCTGACAGCATTTAAGACAAGTTTTGATTAGTCCAAATTTCAGGTTTGAATCTTTTAAGCAATGCCACAGCATATACATATGTCAGTGCTCAAATATCTACATAACCTGAATGTACATGTAAACATTAAGTACAACTGTAATCAAAGGAAGAAGCATTTTTAAGAAAGCTGGCCTAATACAAATCTCCTTCTACTTAGAGGTATGGGTTTATATTTGGACTTCACAGCTAACCCTAATTTTATGTAAACTCTCTACACAATTCTACATATTGCAGCACTCCTTTTATATTTTTAAAACCTGAAAAAATAACTTCTTATCCTTAATATCTACTGATAATGACACACAAAGTAGTTAACCCCATACTAGCCCAGAATTACCAGGCTAAGCTAACAATTAGAGTAGGTTTAGGTAAATTAAAGGCTTTGAACAAAAGATTCCTTAAGTATACACAGTCATTAAAAAAATTGTCTAGCTCTATGTTGTTATAAGAAATGTATTCAAAAGCATTGTTTTCAATCAACCATCTTCTGTGTGCTCCATACATAAGACAAAGGACTGGTTTCTGCTGCCTCGAGTACCAGCACAATTACTAGAGGAGGCACCTCTGAAGTTGAAGGAATTATTGCTATTAAAAGCCATGCAGCATCAAGCCCCCCTTCTTTATTTAAACCTTTATTTAAAGAACTCATTCCACATTGATGAATACATTACATGACCTACAACTGGACCTGTCAAGGGAGTAACTTGCATCAAGCTGGACATGAAACATTTTGCAGGTATCTGAATCTTTTGATCTGCTAAGAGAAATACCAGGTCCTACCATGAACACGACAGAGTGCTGAGCCTCCACTGTCCAGCAAGACAATACATAAAAGGCATTTTTGCTCTTTTCCCTTCAAGGGCTGTCTTCTCATACCTCTATCATGTTTTGATATTTTTCTTTTGCAAGTCAGTTACTAAATCTTGCAAAAGGCTGTCATTGTTCTTCCCAAGTGGAATGTGCTGAAGGAAGCAATGTGAGCAGTGCACTCTCAAACCCCTGTTTCCTGTTGCCCCCAGCTGTCCTGCACATTGTTAGGATATGTAAATAATGCAGACAAACCAGGCATTAAAAATCTATCTCTTCCCTGCTGCCTGATAGATGCATTTTGTAAGTGGTACCTTTTGTACTGCCGTACATCTGTGACTTGTGTCCTCCACTTAAGCCTGAAGTTCTACAGCTGAGGGGACAAATATGAATAATGCAATAAGACTCTGAATGTACTTTTAGTTGCATTTATGTGTGAAAAAGCAGAAGGAGCTTACTTCCCTTATGTGTAAGAAAAAAGATAAAATGGACTGTTTAGTGAGTTCTTTGTGGCATTTTTGAAAACAACATAGATTTCTAGGACACCGGATATGTACTTTAAAAAGTAAGCCTAGATGTTATGCCCAATCCCAATCAGGTTTCAACCTGTATATTTATGAACTCCTGATTCTCATTTAGCTAAAATAAAGATTTTAAGACCATGAGGGTTAAACTGAATGCCACTCACACTCTGCTCACTTGTACTACAGGGCTTCCCATTCCCTCCTTAATCCATCCAGCTGTGACTGCACTCTGCACTGTGAATTGGATGTTCATTCTAAAATGTTGTCCTGTTTTTTGTAAGAGGCATCAAAGCAAAGTGATTGTAACAAAGAAAAACCTTTAAAATAGACCGTAGTGAAAATGGAGTCCAGTATAAATGGCAAATATAAATGGCAATGCAGCCAAACAGCAGCCTTTCAATCATAAGATACCTGCCCAAGTATAGCACAAGAATTTTTAATGGAATTTTATTAGCATAGAGTAATGTGGAAAAATGTCACGACAGGAACACCTTTATAAATATATTTAATTTGCTAATTATATAAGTGCACAGGATTGATTTATGTTGGGTTACTTTGTCAATCTTCAAAACCTTCATATGATCAACTTGTCATAATTTTTTTTTCAAAGATCTGTATATATAAATAAAGCAGAGAGTAACAAAGAACATCTGGAATATTGAGAACATATGTTGTCTGCTTCGGGATGTTTAGTGCAGATTTACAAAACAGAGTTTAAACCACAGTCTCAGGTTTCCTAAGAGTTGCTGAAGCAGCTGTTAAAACAATAAATAAATAAGCTTGCCTGAAATCAAATCAGTGGACAGGAAAATGCTTTATACTTTTGCATTTACATGTTAGATTTGTAGGATTCATATGCTTATAGTCTCAGGAAAAAAAAAAAAACAAAAACAAAAACAAAACCAAAACAAAACCAACAAAACACCAGAACAAAGTCACTATGTTTTTGTGGTTGTTTTTTTTCTTTTGTTTTTTTTTTTAATTTTTTTTTCATTCAGACTCCTAATCCAAACCATTCAGGCCCTCAGCATGCAATTTTCCTCTTGTACCAGGAGATCAATTTAAACATAATTTTGGGGGGAGGGCTGGAATTCGGTGGTTTTTGGTCTTTTTTTCTTTAGGGAGAGGATCAGCAAGTGTTGTCCACCTTGCCCCACCAGATGGTTGTTAGCAAAAAAAGGAAGCACTTTCATGAGACGTTTTTATTTTTCATTATTTTCAATACTGAAAAATTTTTGACAGATAGATACTGATATTGCATATCATATAACCAAGCAGATATGTAATACATATATATACAAATGCAATCTCAAAATTACTCAAGTCTCACAGATAATGAAACATTGACTCTTTAATCTTTATGTATTCCCCCCAGAAAAGATAGCCAAAGAGAATACAGAATCACATCAACTACCAACAGGTCCAAATATCAAGCTTTCTGCTAGATCAATTTTTGAACTATTTCTCAGATTTTTGACAACTGACAACAAAATAAATATGGTTTTCAAATAATGATATTTTACTTAAAAAGAAGAATAATATATTTTACATGCATGGGCTTGTCCTGCACACACCAAATGTGACCATACCAAAAGTCCATGATACTGAGCACTGTGTGACAATTTGTGAATAGTTACAATAGAGTATTTACTGTTCTCATATTTATTTCCCACTACTCTGTCCTATAACAGGAATTATACCACTGTATTTAAAAATGTTACATGAGATTTTTCTTCTGAGTTTGTCAGTCTTTTATTAATTTTTTTTTACCTTTTAGTAGAATGCCAAAGTGGTAAGAAAAGTTACAACTCTTTGTTTGAAGCTTGTTTTTGATACTTCTCACTTTACATGCTAGACGGAAACAACTATTCTCTTTTCACCTTTATGCTATATAAGCTAATCTTGAAGGATGAAACCACATAGTATGCAACACAGAGCCTTGAAAATTTCATCCATAAATACTGTTCATGGTCACATTGATGCACTCCAAATGCACAGGTTGATTTAACATGATTCTCCCATGTATTGTTACAAAGTTCGACCTCTCATTCAGAGAGCTTCACAGAAACCTCAAACCTTTCTGTCTACTGCCAAGGATCATGTATTCCTATTCATCTTGGCTTGCAGAAACTTGGCAGACAAAAAAATAAAAGTGGTGAAGTGGTGAACTGTTATAGTTTTTAGGAAATTTAGGAAGATTTGAACACTTTCTATTATGTCAAACTTCATCATTAAAAAAAAAAAATCTAATGTACAAGGAAAGAGATGTATTATGGCTGGATAGCAAAACCAGAAGTACATTCACTACTGGATCTTGCTCACACACATACTCTGACAAAGAATTAACTAATTACAGTAATTCCAAATTACTTACTTTTGTTTAGTTCTTGAATGTCTGGTTTAGTAGTCTTGTAAAATTACATATTTTGGACTAATCAAATGTACCAACTACTCAGCCTAAGAATATCATATTAAGGCTTAACAGTGAAGGGAATGAAAATATAAAATAACCTCTAACTCTTTCTTTAAGAAACTATAATAACAAAACAAAAACAAAGCAACAGAAACACTGAGGAAATGTGAAATGTTTATTGTGGAAGCACAGTCTTCATTTCAAGGGAAACAAGTACGTACAATAGCCTCCTCTAAGCAGGTATTTAACTCAAAGTTGACCCAGATTTTATAAAAGTCTTTATAAACTACATCTAACCTATTTAGATCTTTCAGACTTAACATCTTTTATCAATTAATTAGTTTTTTGAAATTAAGAAATTAACCTAATCAGGCAAACCACTTGCCAGTATTTCTGTCATCAGCATGCAGATTATCTAAACCAGCCCATGTAGTTAAGAGTTGTGCACCACTGTAGACATATCTGTGCTCAGCTGCTCCCACGGCCACCCTGTCAAAAACAGCTAGTGCATTATAATAGTCATGATCCACTGAATTCTCCAACTGGTAGATGTTGTTGATATAAAACACATTTAATTTGATTGGTCATGATACAATTTTCTGAAGGCATGACTTATGATTTGCTGGGAAAAAAAAAAACAAAAAACCACCCAAGTGTTATTCAGAGAACTCTGGGAAGAGTAATTTTATTATGTTAATCTACTCATACCTGATTAAGACTCATAAAGCCATTGTGAGTAACTCATGTCTCAAATCATATTCTACATAGGAATACCACAAAACAACTTTTAAAGTAGTTTACTTTGATTTGAAGATAAGAAAAGGAGTAAGAGATTAATTGAAAAGCTAAGGAGCTTGATCCTTTTCTCACTAAGTATAAAGCATATCTAGATATGTTAATTTCCTATTGTCCTAGATAACTTCATTATATCTGGTGAGCTGAGTTCTGGAAACTTAGAAAGATTTCATTAAAAAGGTTAAGAGCAATTAGATATGATAGGATTTAGGCATCTTTGAAAATGTTTATTGAAATCCTATTAAATCTGGGTAGGATTGTATGTCAAGGCAGAACCTGGAATTTCATTTATAAGTGTCCTTAATAGTTCAATGGCTAGTTGAGTAACTAAATAGACATAGAACCTTTCATTTCTTTGTCTCTGAAAGATGAAAAACATAAATGGACTACTGTATCAGACAAAATGGTGTTTTATTCTGTTGCTTTATTACATGAAAATTTAAAATAATTATAATTCAATGTTAATATTATTTGGGGGTATTATTTTCCTAGGTTCCCTTTGATTACTTTCTCTTTAGTAACTTGGTTGTGAGGGATTTCATTAATCTATCATTGTGAATTCACCTCTATTTTATGTGAAAATACACCTTCATAGTCAGAAACCATTATGGGAATTTTGCAGGCCTAGCCACTGCTCTTTATTCAGAAATGTATAGGTGGACCAGAAGTAATCATCACAAGTGCAAAAGACAAGCCTTAAGCAGCCTTTGATCAAAGCTTAAGGCAGGTTCCTTAGTGGCAGAAAGAGCAAATTCAGGGGTCCATGGCTTAGGTTGCTGTAAATCTGTAGGCAAAGCATAAAAAGAATTGGACAGCCTAAAAACAGAAGCAGAAAGGAAGAAAATGAGCTAAAGCATGAAACTCAGAATAAAGCACTGGTATGTTAAGGTTTAGATACTGTTACTATTATTTTTTCTGGTTTTATTCCTTTATGTTTTTTCACTTGCAAAATTGATAAGGATTTCAAAGAAAACCCTTGAGTACCTATTTCTAACTCCAACATTGTTTCTAAATCCATACATTTCAGCTCTAATTTTACCACTGTCATCATAATTATTGCATTTTTTCACATTTTACAAAAACCTTTCTTCCAACATCACACATTGATATTTTTGCACCTAATTTGATTTAATACTTGATTGTGACAAATTCAAACCCACAAACTATGTTCTACCATGCTTTTAGAATTTCTGTATCATTTTTAAAAGCAATCTTAATATAAACCATGGAGTTTTGCTTGCATTATGCAAGCATTTGCTTGCATTATGCAAGTGTCAGGTCCAGGGCTCAAAATCTTTGACAACTACAGAAAATATAACAGTCCAAAGAAGTGGAAGGGAGATAGTAAGGTAGAGTTGTAAAGTGCAGAGTAATTTCAGGTGACAGACCCCTGTCTTGTAAGGTTCTCTCTATACAGCCCTGCAGTCTCAGTATTTACCATATATTATTTTTATTAAAATTCAGTTATATCTATTCTCACATATCTGCCTATTAAAAAAGAATAAAGGTCTGACATATATATTTATCAACTAACAGGGTACAGTGAAGGCTGACTTAACTAGAGGATTTCAGACCTTTCAGCTTGCAGACACATAATGATACATAATAAAGCCACAGTATAGCTTTATTCTAAACTATCTATAATGTGCAAGGAGTGAACTAATATTACTGGATAGCATTTCTAGTACTATGCCTGCCACTGCAGAGCTAATTCAAGGATAGATGTCTAGTGATGAAATCACCCTAACTACATGTACACAATTACAGTCAAGCATTATAATAATTTAAGTAGATATGCATGGTGAAGTTTGAATTAAATTAAATAGAGTTAATGTAGAATTAATTCCATTCAACTTTGCTTCTTGTTACTAGTGACTGACTACATCTGCCATCCTGTTGCCAATGCTAAATCAGCTCAGAGCAGTGTTACACTATCTCCAGGTCTTGTCGGTAAGTTCTTGAAAGCCTCATGCAGTATAATCAAGGGGAAATTAAAATAAAGGTTAATGTCACTTTTTATGGTTGACTAGTTCTGTAGACAGACCAAAGGGAAGGCAGCATCTGAAACCTGAAGAATTTATTGGCCTGACAACCACTAGGGAGTACCAAATACACCTATCAAATCTGAGTTTGTCTTGTGAGGAGGAATTACGACGACTTGTTACAGGAGCAGCAAAACCAGCCTTACTGCTCTCAAGTTAGCATTGATGAAACAAAGATCTTAGCAGGAAACTACACAGAGAAGTAAATAAAACATAAAATTGAAATATAAAATTGTATAATAATAAAATGTAAAATTTCCAAACTTAGTGCTAATCTTTACAATTTTTTTCCTCCAAAAATGCACGTCTGGTAGAATGGGGGGAAAAATTCAAGGTTTCATATTACAGAGGTTCTTCATTAATTATGATTAATTTACCTGAGTCAAAATTTTGAACTATACAAACTCAGCAATGCCATGGTAGTTGAGCAGGAAAATATCCTATCTGCAGTATCAGGCAATAATCACTGTTCTTCATGTGGATCTATTATTTTATTTGCTTGTCACATATTTGTTTTGCATCATGTGCTTGATCCTTGGCTTTTCCAAAGCTAGTCAAATGAATTGACAATTAGAGGTGACAGGTTATACTGGTTGTGTAGTTTGGGTTGCTTTGTTTACTTAGAACAGAAGGGTGCACTGTGATTTTATGATATAATTAAACTCACTAATAACTTGACCCAATAGCTGCACCCTGATGTCGGGATACCATTTCCTTATGTACCAAGCACCTTCTGGCCTAAACATTTCATAATATTGCACAAGTACTGTTTGGGGGATGAAAGTGGTACCAATAAGAAAATGGGAGCAGATTGTTAAAGTCACCAAAGTTTGAAGAGTTAGAGCAACACAGTGAATCTAAGACTCCTGTATAGGTCCACTACCAGATTCTCTTGAAAATTAATACATATTTTGGCCACTGCATGGTAATGTTGTCCAGACTTGAGCTGGGAGTTGCTAAGTGTGAAGGATACCTTACTGAATTAACAAGGTTTGCAAATTACATCAATAAAACCCTCATAATAATTAATATAAATCTTGCAAACATTAAGTTGCTGCACATGCAATCTAATATTTTTTAAAAAAGGACAAATGAATCTTGTACAATAACTTTACTGAGTTGTATGTATGTACATACACATTTTATTTTTTTATTGCATAAAATTTATTGATTTGTTTGGCCTTTGGGTATTTGTTTCTGTAGTAGTCAAGTGTTTTACGGGATGAATAGATGTATGCAAGGAATATTGGTAGATCAACATTTGGCATCTCTGTGGACATGTGAGTCACAATTTTGACATTTAAGAAATTGGATTGAAGCATATCTGTATTTGGGCAATAATTTAATTTATAAGGTGTATTTCTAAACACAGATGTAACTTACTAAGTTTGTGTTGCTGATGTTCTTTAATTCATTGATGTATATGGCATTGTGAATTCTGAAAGTCATACAAACTCCTACATAGTAACTATGTATGTGGACTGCCTGTTTATCTAATAGATTACAGCTACTTAAGCCTATATCTGTTTTCCTTCACATTCTTCCACTCAAAAAGGGCAGAGCAGTGTCAATTGTACAATGATCCTTTAAATGTATTTCCTAACTGCTTACATCTCTCATTCGTGTGTTTTCAAGGTCTTTCACACACACTGCCCTGCCTAGCCCCATCTTGGGTCCCCAAGCACACACAGTTTGTACATTGACCCAAAAGCTGCATTTAAGTTCAGGGTTTTTCCCGTGCCTGAGCTGTGTTGCAGCTGTGCTCTGTTTTGTCTTGCTGCCTGTTGAGTGTGGCTGTGCCTGGTGCCCGTGGGCTGACTGCCCCTTTCTGTTGTCACTGGACCTCTTCTCCTCATCTTACTCATGTATGGTAAGGCTGCAGCCCTGGTATTCATGGCTCTGTTGCTGTGATTTTGATGTTATTCATTCCTGGCCTACCTTCTCTTGAATAACATCCTGCTCTACAACTACATGTATTTTAATTCCACTTTGATATGTACTTTTCTGTATTAAATTGAACTGTACTGAAGTAACCTGTAAATGATGTTTGTCACACTTTTATTTTATTACCTGGGAGCATTTCTATTTTGAATTACATTAATAAGGAAACAAAACAACCAAAAAACATTAAACAAATTAACAAAAAATCAAAACAAAACAAAAACAAACAAACAAACAAACAAAAAAACCCCAGAAAACATTCCTTCCTTTGTTTTAGGAGGACAACTTTCCCTTTAAGAGATTGTGGAAGATTGTAAGGAAATTTATACCTGTTCTAAGATACAAACTCTACTATTGAAGGAATAGGAAACATACTTCATTTTTTTTCCATCAAAGAGGCAAAAAAAAAAATGTCTGTGGTTGTCTTAATTTTATTGTTATTGAATTATGTTTTCCAAATGAATACTGAAGTGAAACTTGCTCTAAGGTACACTTACTGACTGAAACATAAGCTGCGAGCTGATCAGCATTTGAGTGCCTCAGATGAGAAACAGGATAGGTTTATTCTTGGAAGGCAAAAGCAGTTCCAAATCTGTTGATACACTGTGTGTATCTGTGTGTGTCTGTTGTTCCTGTTTTTTTCTTGAATGATAAATAGAGGTACATTGACAGTAGTGCACTACCCCTGACCAAAGTTATCTTGTTAATGGGTCAATGGCAGAAAGATGAGGTGTGAAACTGGATTTAAAATAAAAATCCTGGAGTCAACAACAAAGAATAGATAACAGCTGCTTAGCCAACTTAACACTTCAAAGTCACAGGGGTCAGTTTGTCATCTATGGGAAACAGCAAGATATGACTAAATCTTGTTTGTTCTTTTCTTCCTTTTGTCAAACTTTGTCTCGTGACTGAGTATGCTTGAGTTTAGTTTATAAATCATCTATGGCAAGGACCTAGGGCAAATAAGGGTAATCTTGTCATGTATCATCTTGCAAACAGTACCTGTAACCCTGTAAACATAAGCTATGGAAACCAGTTGTAACTTTTAAAATCCCAGTTGTAAGATCCACATAGAAAACTATTTGGCTTCATTTGTGCAGTTCAAAAATACTTAGACCTCTACTGTATGGTTTGTCTAAGATTTCTGTTAAAAAAAATAAACAAAAGCAAAGAAAATACCCCAACACAAGCCCTGTCCAAAACCCCAACTCAGCTCTTAATAAGGCTAGATGTTGTGCTTGTGTTTCCTTCTAAAACCTAGGAAACAAGAAGTAACACCATCTACAACCCCATTCTGCTCTGTTCTTGAAGATTCTCACTGAGTGACACAACCCAGGACATTCACTTCTTTGCCCCATTAGTATAATTAAGGAGGTCTGTTAACCTAAGCTTGTTGCTGTTTGATAGACATTTGTGATCCTGTAACTTTTGTTCTCTCAACTGGAATTGTTTCCTTAGGAAAGGGGAATATGAAGCAGTGAAGAAAAAGACAGCAACCAATCACAGCGTTGAAGTTCACATAGGGGAGTTGGACAATGCAAGTATTAGGGGCAGATAAAAGCCTGATTTGAAAGGAAAAGAGCTGTGTGACTGTGGAGTGGAGAAGCTGTGGAGCACCAAGAAAATTACTTGTAAAGCCATATGCAAGCATTATGATGAATGTGCATGTCACATATTTGATATTGACAAGAAGGGTCTGAATCAATATTTTTCTTCTCTTCTATGACAAATTTCATGTCCCTATAAAGCCAATTTTACTCCCTAATTCTGAACCCATATCAACATAAACTAGTGCCTAAATAATTCTGATTGGGTGCCCCTAGGCCAGTACCTCTTATCTCATCTGTAGACTCCAACAAGTCTGTGCAGTACCTCACATGTGGTATCTTTGCCTAAGTTTAATTATCTAACAGAAGCCAAACATTCTTTATCCATGGATATGTGCATATTGGGACATACATGCGTTAAGCCAATAATATTCACTCTTCTGTAAAATGTTACTGAAGTTAATTGAAGAAATAGCCTAGGAGTGATGTGTGTTAAGGGAAGAATGGGAGACTTAAGGAAGCAGACTGAGACAGAAGAGTATAGCTGCGTTCATCTGCTACCTACCTGTTCTGTACTCTTCCCACTTACAGTAAAACTTGTTTATTTTTCCTTCTTATCTAACTCTCATTGTAATTAGATTAACTATCTGTATAGTGCTCTATATATGTATCTATCAGTGATTTCCATAAAAGTCTCAGTACCAGGAAATATTTTCTAATGTATTATGCCGTGATGAGGAGATATTCTGCAACTGACTGGAGCTTTACTATGGAGAGGAAGTTATTTCATCCTTTGTAATAATGCTTATGAGTTAAATGTCTGAGTGGAGAAATTCTCCTTTTATGGCAGCTGATTTAGTCTGGAATCTTAGATCATTATGCAATTTTACTTGCCCATTATGCAAATTTTTCTCAGAGTGTAATTGATACAAAGTCTTGATGGGAAATACAGCATTGCATTGGCATGAGTTTGTCTAGTAAATCTGGTTAGTTGTGTTCCAGTCTCTTCAGATTTCTAAATTCCTGCTAAGGAAGAGTTAAACACTGCATGAAATAAGCAGGAAAACAGCTGCTGAAATATTTCATTACTTCAGAGCCAGATCAGGATCTAACTGCTGTTTCTGCTTCATATGCTCCACAATAGCAAGTTTGAGGGGGCAGAGACAGGTTGCCAGCACTGTACCTGCCCAAGGCCAGAGAGAGCACTTATTTTCACCAGTAATTTGAAATGGTAACCTAAGTAAACATTCATTTATTATACTCCAATTTATGTCCAAGCACATTACAAGGTAGGCCTGACATACCTTATAAGAACTGCAACGTTATAAGATTGCAGAACTTCATTAGTTCAGTGGACAACTTATATGAAAATAAGCAAACTTATATATAGAATGTACATTGTATTATTGGTAGTAGTGTGGTCAAAATAAACTGACAACATTTAAGTATTTCTTAAATCCTCTATAATGGATTAACTTCATTATGGACAGAAAAGACACTTGTAAACCAGGGTATTTTTACAAGACTAAAGCGTTCACTCCTGATGTAGAGCAGACTTTCCATCTGAAATGCTCTTTAATATTTATTATGATTAGGATCATAATAAATATATAATTAGTATAATTAATTGGATAATAATAATTGATTAAATGCCTAATAAAGTAGAACTGTACAAACACTTTGAATTTTCATTTTTGGGCAGATTTGAAATATATTTGCTACTAACTTTAAAGTCAATATACTAAAAGAACTCATACCAGGAGAAGCCAGCTAAGAAGCACAGTTCACTCGATTTTCAAACTAAACATGAATCTGTTTCATGATCCTTGTTATCTGTTGAGAAAAATCTCACAAAGTTAATGAAGAACTCACCATCACAGTTGGATTTCTGCTCTTAAACCTAAAGAAAATGCCTTGGTATTAATTTGAGGTAGTCAAAGAAGGTATCTACTCCTTCTGCCAAACCTTGATTAAATTACTTCAAACTGCCTTTTCCAAACTTTAAACTTATTCTATTTAAACCACAATACTTAAAGCTATTGATTAAAAAACTACCATGTGAAAGAATCCTGTTCATTGTCTGCTCCTAAGCATCTCTGATCTGACTGCCATGGGTGTACATTAAACATATCAATTATGTGCAGAAATTACCTGCATAGTAGCAGTCACTACAAACAACTTTCAGACATGCATTTTCATTTGCATATGCTAAATGTGTGTAGAAACATCATTAGTTATGGAAGAAAACAATATCAAGCAGAGGCAAAGTGTTTTAACACTACTGGAAGATGGTCAAGTGAAAAGCAGTTACAAAACAAAAATATCTGTCACTATTGTCTTAGAAGTCTCTAACTGGCAACAGCCAATCTTCGTGATGCCAACACAGATTATGCTTATTCAGCAAGTTTATATTATTTCCTGTAATTATTATAAAACATTTGATCAGGGTCATGAAAACAGACAATGTCAATTAGTGCTCTGCTTGCAATTCAAATGGATTAAGCCCCAAGGCAGAATGCTGAAGAGATTTAAGGGATGCATTATTGCATTACAGAAGTGTGAAGTATATAACCCAAGTAGCAATTTCAGTATATGTCTCAACAGGCTGTTATCTCAAAGTAAACTATAGTAAACTTCACACAAATTTAAGTAAAGAAAAATGTCAAACAAATGTTAGCAGAAAAAATTTAATATAGATGTGGAGGTGTGTATGTGTGTAGAATTATATGCTTATACACCATCTAAGCAGCAGAAGGTATAAATTTCCCTTTTTATTCAGTTAGCTGGCAATGGTTTTTGCACAATACAGAAGCACTGACAAGCTAAGAAAGCACTGAAGTATTAAACAGGAGTATCCTAATGTTCATGTAAGCAGATGTTATCACCTCATAGTTAAAGCTGATTTTTAGCTCAGAATACTTGATTGCTCCAAGCAGTTGAGACTTTGCTCGCTGTCTTTCCAGAAAAGGCAAGTTTTGCTCCTTCTCATGACACAAAAATCATGAAAATGTAGGGTTAGTACTTTTAGATCAAATCTACAGCTCTTGCTTCTTCTTTCTCCAGTTTGTCAAATGCTTTTGTCATGGCTGTTTTTAAAGCACTACTGAAAGAATGTTCTGGCTATAGGTGCAGTCTCTACCATGATGCAAAGTTGTTGCACAATAAATCCTGGAGCACCTAATAGTGCATTTTAGCATCTACAATAATGCCACTGTAAAGGTTTTGTTAAGATTAATGTTAGTGTACAAAATGCTGAACCGCATTGTGGAATGTGCATATTTAGCCATTTTCCTGATAGATGTATTGAAAATGTGGGGGTTTTAATTAACCTGCACCATGAGGCATTGACAAATCAGCATAGAAGCAAGCAATACTGACTCTGGCACGTGTTCCAGTTCATAGAAATCAGGAGTTATGTTCTCACTCTGGCTGATTGGAAATTGAACAGAAAATTATGTTTGATGCCTCATGCACCTTCATAAAGAATGGGTGGACCAAGCTGCATATCACAGAATCAAAGAATTATCTAGGCTGGAAAAGACCTCTAAGATCATTGAGTCTAACCTTTCACTGATTACCACCATATCAACTAGGAAAAAATAAAAATAACAAAATAACTCATTTATGATATTTAATTTCTGTAGCATAGCAAAAAAAAGTTGTACAGGCATTGGGTTTTCCTTTAGAGGAAGAAATGGCTGTACAATATAATACTGTAAATTGGAAAGATAGTTTTTTAGATAGTTTTTAGATAGTTTTTTTTTTTGAAAGATTGTTTTTTAGTAAAGAATTAAGTATTAATGAATATCTCAACTTAAGTGCCTGCACCTATGCTTCCCAATTGCATCTTGTTAGAGAAAGCCATTGCAACTAAGTTATAGCTGTATGAAAAGACAAGTAAATATGCTCACATGAAAGGGTGTAATAAATGAAGTGTGAATATTTTTTTAGAACTCCTTGGGTTCTCTCCACTTCACTTACCTCACCTATGTGCTTCATCTCCCACCAACACTGATTCAGAAAAATGTGTCCTTCCCCCAAAACAGATGTTATTCTATTTTGAGATTTACATAAGAAATATATTTCTCCAAATTATAAAAAACACTACCCTGATAAAACTAATATCTAATCATCCACAGCTGTAAATCATTATTGATAGAATCTTAGAAGTTGTATTTCATGTAGAGACCTTGTATGTCCTTGGGCAGATATTTCATGCCAAAACCTTTATCAGAAAGCTATAGTCAAAATATAGCCTCTATAGGAGGGCACACCATATGTTTCCCTAACTAATTTAAGATACTGCTTAACAGAATGGTTGTTTTCTTAGGTTACTCTGGGAAAAAAATCTCTTTCAGGGAAACCACACACATGCCTATTTAATGGCTGCATACAGCAGAATTGTTTATAAATGGTTCCTTTACACGCTATTAAAAAAAACCCCAACATTTTCTGTGTGCATAATTGACAACCATGACAAGACGAAACTCTGCTTATGTGAAAGGAGTACATGGGGTGAAAACCAGAATACAATGGAAACATGAAGTGGTGACTTATTTCTCTTGCATTCAGGTCAACCATAATTTTTTTCTTTTTAATTTTTAGAAATTTAGTCAGAAATTTATCTACCTCACATTTTCATTTTAGACATTTCCCCTGCACAAGATTTCACATAAATTCCCATGTCTTTCATCACATCTTTTGTTCTTCTGATGAATGTGCAAACACCCACATAGTTCTCCTCTCTTCAGCAAAAACTTTCTTAGTAATTCTTCTCAGATCTAAAATAAAAGGAAGACTCCCATTTCTACACACAAATATCTGCTACCAGCTCTCTATGCAGTAAGGGCAGAGCAGGTAGATTTAAAATAGACCAAAGTTAGGTTTTGAGGTCCTTTAAATGATGGAACTTGTCTTATGACAATGGAAGAGCTAGTGGTATTGCAGCCACTGCTGCTAATTCTGATAGCTGTTTTCTTCTTTCATTGCGCTGCTATCCTGTATCAGAAAGTCACGCAGAGCTAAGACTTTTGTTGTAAAATAATAAATCTCACAAAATTATTCAGGCAAGTTTGAAGTTTCTACAAGTTTTTTATCCTGTGCAGTTTTCCAATTGTATCACTAAATTCTCATGCAAAGTACAGTAACCTAAGGAACAGATCATAGTCACATATTTTACTGTACTGGATTGTCATGAATACTGAATGCATAAAAATTTAACCAAGAACAGCACTTCTTTTTATAGCTTATCCCTTTTCTCAATATATCTAAATCTGTTTCTGGCAGGCCTAATGAGTCTTTAAGTTCTGTATGAATTCAAGCCAAGGAGCTGGGATTTAATGCATGCTGGACTTAGAGATGTTTCTTCCTTTGGAAGAGAAGAAGGCCTTAAATGAGATTGAGAATCTGAGGATGTCAGGAAGAAAAAGTGTGTAAAGAAGCTGCAGTGAGAAAGCTGCCTAGAAGAGGGAGATAAACTTTTCAGTGGGTTTTACTTTGATCCCATGCAGACAAGGTGAGGAGTGTAGGCAAGGTATAGGACAGGAATACCCATTTTTTTAAGTTGCCATTTCATTTGGAGTTTCCACAGTAATTATGACTCAAACAAGGTGATTCTTCTGTAATGAAATTCCCATCTGGGTGGCTGAAGCCTAATTATAGATTTTCATCACAATTCTCATTTTTATGAGTATCTGTCACAGATATTTTGACTTATTTTGGACTGACTTTCAAGATTTTCTAAAGTGTAGGAAGCAGCTACCTTCTCTGAGAGCTGTAAAAATTTATTAGGAATAAAAGACTTAAGGATTTCATTTCTTATCTAAAAGACTGAGATGTGATTATTACTACCTCAATGTTACTTATTAAAATACCAAGAACTAAAGAGATGTTTAATTTGGAAAAGAAAAACAGAAGCAATGAATGGTTTGAAAATTGGCTAGATGAATGCAAGGCCCTGCATAATTCAGAGGGAAAGTAAAAGAGATTTTAACTATATATTTTATCTGTGGCTGAATCTCTTTTTGGCTTTGCTGCTGGATTTGATGCCATTTTTTTTTTAAGTGGCGAGTAAACAAAATCCAGAATGATACAGCTTGCAGAGAATTAGGCCTTTATGTTAATAGTGTTGAGTGAGACTAATAAGCTGCATAAATATATAAGTGTGTATAAGTAAAGCAGTAAAGTGTGGAAGCTGCCAAATAACTGAGTAGTTAAAAAAGTAATCTCAGTAGGAATATTTCGGAGGACTGGATTAGATCTGCAATGGCAAAATTATGTAAATGACCCAGAAGTCATATAAAAAATGGGTTCCATGTCTGAGAACAAGAATTTAGTGTGAAAAATTGGATAATAGGAGTCTGAATTTTCAAGGGTAAAAAGACTTGGAGGAATTCCCAGGACAGAAAAAGCTTCTTCTAAGTTGTTCCAAGACAACTTCTTTTAATCCATGTATAAGTGTTGAAGCTCTCATACTTTAAAGAACCAGAAAAAATGTTGGATTATCTTTTTGGTATGTAAGATGTATTTTTTTTTTTTTTTGGTGGCATAAGGCCGTGAAAGTTGGTTGGAAGATCTAAACAGAATTAAGATTTCATGCTATTTTTCATGGATACTTTTGTCTTGTGGTTAGATTTTGTCACTGTTTTGGTTTGAGATTTTTTTTTTTTAAGTACTTTTCTGGTAGGAGCAAGTATATTGCCTTCTAATCATATCTGATTTTTTCTATTCCTGTTTTATAAATATGTTAATCAAGATTGTTAATGATAGAATAGGTCACCAGAAAAGCATAAGGGGAAAGAATAGGAATAATTTGGCTTCATTTGTGTGGTTTAATAATTCATATTTCAAGTTCTATCCCATTATGTGAAGAGCTTTCTTAATTTTTGACTTCTTCCTCTGGTTCTGCTAGGTTTCTCTGTACATGTATTTTCACACGCACTTACACCTGCTGAAATGGTTATAGATGGGGACACATAATCTAACTAGATTAATTCAAATAAATTTACCAGTAAAATTTCCTTTTTATTACAAAAAGATGTTCCACATGTGACAAGTAGACTTCAAATTTTCATATTAGCTAGGATTCAAAAATATATTTAAAACTGTAGCTAATACTTTCACTTCAAACACTTTCAAAACATAACCTAATGTGATCTGAAGTAACTTCCATACCTTTACATGCCTTTCCCTTTTCTGCTTTTGGGTATGAATTCCAAAGAGTTTAAAATCTAATGTTTTGCCACTAATTACAGAGGAATTTTCCATTTGTTTTAGTAAGTCAGCTGATTTTAATTCAAGGATTTAAAGTTAATATGACAAACACGAGCTCCAGGTTTCAAGTTCATGCCCTGTTCAGGTTCTGAATACATATTAAATTGGGTATATGTTCTCCTGTCTGTTGCTCTAGAAGAAAATTCTCAGTGTTTTCTGGAAGGAGATGTAAAATACTCCTACAGTGGTCTGAGCTGAGAATTCAGAATTGCAAAGGCACTCGGAATACATGTACTCCATAATATGTATTTACCTTTTGCCTAGCTTGTATATTGATCTTTAACGGTTTATAATTCTGTTTATATTCATAAAATGGAGAGAAAACAGAAATATTTGTTTCAAGTACAGTTTTAGAGCACAGCAAATGACTTAAGATGCTAAAAACCATTTGTGAGCTAAATGCTGTGAATAAATTAAAAGCCATCAAATATTGCAATGTTTATACTATACATAACATGGTATATCCTGTAGATTTGAGCAGAAATCTGAATTATTTTGTAAAGCTTTGGGGGAGGAGGGGGAAAAGGTGAGGGAAGGGAAGGGTCAAGTCTCTTGCTCTGATCTGTGATCCCAGAACCGATTATACAATTTGCAGTACAACTGATGGATACAACTGGATTCAGTCCTTACACCATAAGGAAGTACCAAACCCCTGAAAAATGCATAAACCTCCAAGCTAAGGAATCACAGCTCTCCTGTGGTCTCTTCTAAATCATGCATTCCTGCCTGCATAACAGCCAAGGGTCTTGGAAAAGAAGACTGAAAAATCCACTACAAGTTCCAAGTATTTTCCCCACTGAAAACAAAGTTGTAATTGGAGTCACTGGGGTTATGTAAGGGGTGGTTTCAGCCTGTTCTCATATAGATAAGCATTTTTGCACCTTGTATGACCTTGATTGTCTGACAAATGAATAGATAGTGCAGTAAGTTTCTGTTCATTTGAAACAATTATGTACAGATGTTTTCAAAGGATAAGAAAGCTGATCAGAAGGTACTTGAAATCCAGGAAAAGATAAATATAATATATGAAATAAACAAGTGCAACTGACACTGCTTGGAACTTTAATGGATGTATTGTGCTGACAGCAGTACTGAACATTTAAATGTTTTGCTCAAGATTGTGAAACTTTAACCCCTGGGAAGCTTAACCATGGGAATTACTGCATGGGGTTTCTCATAGAAATTTTTTGTTTCAAAACAATATTGAAAATGAGTGGAAAAATTCAAAATAAATACAATCCAGCCATGAGCCTAGATTTTGATCTGAACCTTTCTTTAGGCTCAGACAAGTTGAGATAGTGTTTATAAAAGCTTTTGTCATTTATGGTCTGTTCTCTGAAGGAAATGAGATCATAGTTTGTTCCCTTCTCTTTCTCTATATCTGTCTGTAAACTCTTACCTCTATATGAGGTTTTAAGACTATTGGCCAAATGGACTAGTTTCTCAGAGACAGAAGTCCTTCACATATTTATCTCACATAAATTGTTGCCAAAATGGAAAAAAAAATATTTGCTTTATATCTCAATTTTAATGAAATAGTACAGAGTTTAAACTGGGAAACATCACCTGGAATGCTGGTGGAAGTATGGAGTAAGTGGATTTCATGCTGTACCAGGTACCAATACAGTCCAAATACAAGAACCCAGACTTCAATTATTCTACTGTTTATGGTGTTATTTGTTATATTTATGGTTACTACACAAGTAGGAAATTACATTATTTTATATTCATTTTAATTTAAACTTCTTGTGCACTAGAGGGAAAGTGAAATGAAATAGTCTTTTCTACTACTGTATAGTCTTACTCCTCTAAAAAGTCCTTATTTTATCCTAGTCTTCACAGTTTTTATCACAATTTTCTTGTGCCATCCCTTGCCCTGTCTTTCTCTGAGACCATATTTAATTATCATCCTATCCATGAAAAATTCTAGACATACACTGCTGTTTCAAATATTTCCATCTTTTCTTTGTGGTGTCAACAACTGGAACCATACCTTTTGAAACAGTTGGTTTTTTCTTGCGCTTTCAGTTTTGTTTAATCTTTATATCAGACTGAAAACTTTTCAGACATGTCTTTCCTCCCTCTGTTGATAAATTCTTAAGCTTGTAAGGCTCTCAGAAAATAAAAAATATTAATATTTAACACAAATATAGAGAAAGGATTGTAAATTTAGTGCATGAGATAGTTGTTAAATTTTAATGACCTAAATTTGGTTCTTTACAAGGCTATTTGTCTTTGAACTGTAATATATTCAACAATATATATTATAGTTTCAATAAATATAAAATTGTGTGCATATCTATAATACATATAAAGATATATTTTCTATGGGAAAATTGAGTTTATTTAATTTTACAGAAATCATATGTGTTGAGTAAGTTTCTAAAGGTAACAGTTCAAACAAACAGTTGTAAAGGTAAACATCTGTTTACTGAAAGTAAAAAAACAAAGAAAAGATATCTTGATCTGAGGACTGAATTCACTGTGAAGAAAATAACATTTTTTTCTTCCTTTTTTATGTTCTGAGGCATAACACTAGGAAAACTACAACTTCTGTACTGATAATATATTTTTTCTTTTTGTTTGGCAGGGAGGGGGAGTTACAAGAATAGTCAAGGTTTCTATACATTTTTTTCTACCATTTCCCTCTCCATCATATCTTCAAAAACTCTAACAGAGACCAGTGAGTCAGGCAGCAGCAACATTGATTTAGATTGAGCACAATATTATATGAACAATCAAACCTCCAGATTAGTATGCTCAAAAAGTAACAATCCACGTGTTTGTGCACATAACACATCTTCCAAAATTTACATCAAGTTGCACTTCTACAGAATCAACCAAGAAAATACTTCAAAGTATTTTTTCAAACAATGAGATTAAATTCATTCTATGTCATTAAAACATTTCCTAGGGAAACTGAGGCAAGAGAGTTTGACAGTTTCCCATTATTCATCTTTTTTTTTTTTCATGTGGGGGAAATAGAATTTCTTTCTGTTAGCTCATTTTCTTGCATGGTTCTTTTGCTGTCCGATCCCAGTTATAATTTATTTTTTAAGTCCTGTGGGAGTCAGGCTTGAAATTTTACTAGTTCTTCTTATAGCTTACATTTTCACAGAAGAGTTCCACTGGAATCTTCTTGACATTCTAATTCTCAGCAAATTATTTTTATTAGCTTAAATGAATGGTTAGATCTTATGTAGTTATAAAGTTTCTTCTCCTTCTTTAAAATTACAAAAAATTAAATCATAACTACTAAATTGTGATATGTGCCTCACAATACTTAGAATGTTTTAAAAACGCTCTCCCAGGTCTGTTTTCCTCACTTCTATTATGAACAGAAATAGCAAAAATATCATTTGAAGCTTAAGAGACACGGGCTGATATTCCAGGACCACTGTCATCAAAACCCATTGAAGAAACTGGGAGCTTTCTTAAATTTTGATGGGAAT
Organism: Chloebia gouldiae; assembly: GCA_003676055.1. Classification (NCBI taxonomy): domain Eukaryota; kingdom Metazoa; phylum Chordata; class Aves; order Passeriformes; family Passeridae; genus Chloebia; species Chloebia gouldiae. Next base: position 13,865,087 of record QUSF01000004.1, read on the forward strand.
GTTATTTAAAATTTTCAAGGTAAAATGAAGGAGAAAATAATTGTTTGACTTCAACAATGACAGCAACATCAACAAAAAAGTTTTGCTAGAAAATTGCTATTCGGTTGTGAAAATTGGTGGTGTAGGGCATATAGAAATTTATGTTTATTATTCTGCATATGATTATTATGTGGTGAATTTTGTATGCCATTCAGATATATTAGTGTACTTTGAAGAAAATATTAAAATTTTTGTGCATGTGACAATGGCAAAAAATAATTGAGACCAGAAGTACGAATATCAGACAAGAGGGTTGGAGTTAAAATGGATGCTTCAGATATTTATCTGTTTGCCCATCACTACTTATAGGCATTGCAATCATGAACTGAACAGTACTTTATTGCATCTATTGTTTAGGCCTCTTAGCTTTAAGAATAAAATTCAAAAATAATTAAAGTTTCCTGGTCACGAGGCTTATTTCTTGACCCATTGTCTGTAAGTACTCAGGAAGTCACTTGGCGTTAGTCACTGAAAAGGCCGTAGGTAATTGCTGCCACTTTATCACTTCCTGAGCTAATGCATGTAGGAAGCAGACATGAAAACAATCAAATTTGTTAGGCTTCATTTGCCTTTTAAAAATAATAAAACTAGCAAGGGTTCAACACTTGATTGTTACCTCAGTCTTGGAATAATCTTGAAGAAGGGGAGATTGGCAACCAGAACATATTGGTCTCTACTTGTTTTTTAGAGCATTGTATACAAGCTAACTGCCCCTGAGTACCGACTTTGACAACTGCTCTTTTATTCCCAAACATATACAGTAATATCTCTAGTAAAATTTTCATCACTAGAATTTGTGGCAAAGTAAACAGACTGTCAAACTACAGCTTCATATGTAATCCAAATATAATTAAATATCCTTACTCAAAAATAATAATTTTCTACTGTAAGAAGAAATGTAAAACTTACACTTATCTTTCCAATATTTCAGTGTAGCTGAACTGTGGATTCAGACAATTGATTTATTAGCAACAGCATTTGAAAGTGATTATAAATTTTAAAGATATACAACTGAACCTGGAATTTAAAATAAGAAATTGCATTTTAGAAACAAAGCAGTTTACTACTTTTTCCCTTTCCATCTAAAATAGTGGATCTATATTCTTTGCTAGTTTCAAACTCCTGAATGAAGAACTCTTATTCACTGTAGAATCACTTAGTGAAAATTGTCCTTTGTTTTATCCACATTTTGTTTCACACTCAAAATATACGTTTGTATATGTTTATACTCTGAGTAATTTATATTACTGAAAGGAATATAAAAACTTTCCAAAGCACTTCTGTTGCAGATTCAGAGGAAAGAACCAACCAACTGAAAGCATCTTTAAGTATGTACTGACAGCCTATGAAGAAGAATTTATATGCAGTACAAAGTGTATTGTATTAGCTTTATCTTCATATGTATAAATATAGCTCTAAGTAACGCCCACATAGGTTTTTTAAACATTTGAAGCACGAAGCATGAAAATCACTAGAAAGTAGAAGAATTAGGCTGCCTTGGAGATTTGTCCTTTTTTTTCTGTGGTCCAACTTCACTTCAATGGAAAATATCAGATCATACAAAAAAAATGCAGTTTTATTTATCATTACCAACAATTAAATATTTTACTTCATAAGTCTTGCATCTAAAATTGTTTGTTTCTCTAGTGTATCTTTTACAAGGTGCTGGTTTATTTCGGAGATATGGACATATCTCTGAGATTTAAGTTAGGGTTGCATAAGTTCTAGATATTAACATGAATTTACAAGACATTCTGGAGAAATTAATAAGCAAAAGCATTAGTCATCTTGTACTAATTAGAAATGTATTTAAAGACACAGAAGGATTTAAATGTTTGTGCTTAGCATTTAATGTGGCATTGAATGTTCCACATCAGTTATCTTATTAGCTCTTGTGTAGGTGTCTATTAGCTCTCATTGAACAAAAAAATGTTCAATGAGAGATAGCAGACACTTCAATACATAATTCAATTACTTTTCAGCATGGAAAAACTGGCCCAGATAGACCCGTCTGCTCTTGTCTCTGCCTAAAAGAACCAGTACATGTTTCCCACACACTCTAAAGACTTGCAAATACTGTAGTTAAACTCACACTTTGAAAACACTCAGTTTTCTGGAAACCAGATCTTATACTTGGTCCTGAATAAGACCTTTTCAGTTCCTTCTTGTTCTTATGTAAGATATTTCCAATTCTATCTTGTTCACAAAGTTACATAGTCTTTTCTCTTCACACAGATCAACAATTTTAACACTGATTAGAGTGGGCAAAAGAAGCATAGTGTTTCAGTTGGTTATTTTTCTTTTTTAAAATAATTTATTACCTCTGATAAGATTTTTAAATTTATGTAATGCCATTCTAGAGAGGCTTTGCAATAATGAAAGCTGAAGCCTATAAAAGAGTTCTAGGGTAAAGGATTAAAGTAAACCTAAGAGATTCTTCATTCAAATCCTGAAAAATACATACTTCTAGCTGGAGTTAGGATAGACAGGTAGTCAGGATCACTGTGGCTTTGCTACAAAAATCTGCACTGAGAAAATATCTCTATTCATACCCATGACTCAAAGGTTTGGAGAATGCTCAGTATATCTATGTAAAAATTAGATTAAAAATTGCAGACACCTAGTTTGAAAGGAACAGCTGAGAGGGTTTTTTATAGCTCTAAAAATTACGTTTTATTACTAAGCATATGCACAAGTGATCTAAACTAGTATCTAAAATTCCATGTGCTCTCACTTTCTGATTTACCTTTGCAATAGTGATATCAACTAATTCATGAAAAAAATGTTGTTAGTCTTGTAGAATTTATGAATTTACAAATAGTAAGGATCTGTGAGAATCTTTTTTCAATTCCCACGTACATTTAATAAATCTGAATTAAACGGTGCTTGTTTCTTTTGCAAATTCATGTAGAAGCAAACAAATGGATTTAGGATGAAAGACGATAATGGAGTCAGTGTGGTGAGGGAGGTCATGATACCGGAAAAATCACAAAATTCCATTCCAAGGATGCAGTGGGGATGGGGAGGGTGAGGAAGGCACATGAGAGATACTGTGTCTTTCAGTTCTTCCTAATCACCTTCTTGACCCAAAACCCTTCTCTTATTTCAGGTCAGGGCCCCTAATTAGCTGTTAAGCATGCTGTGTTGGCTTTCCAAAGCTGAGTGGAAGGATAAGACTAAGAGACTAGAATATAAACAGAGACCTTCTGAATCTAGTGTAAGGTGACTGTCAAATCAGTTAGTCATTATACTGCAAGCTTCTTCAACTCCAGACCGAAGCAAATGATTGGTATTGAAGTTCAGTATCTCTTTCATCTCTGATAGAGAAGATGCATACAAACGTGTTTACAAACAGTTCTGTTGGTGAAGATACAGTGTTTACGTCTTTGAAATGGGTCTTAATGCCTCTATTAACTTCAAGCAGCAGGTTTGTAACCGAGTCCAGACAGCCTGGCTGTACCTTCCCTGTACCTCAGGAATGGGGAAAGGAAGAGGGCAACCTGTGGCCAGGAGTTTGGGATAAAAGGAGACTGTGCCCTCCGAAACCTCGAGAGGGAAAACCCCGTAGGCAAGTGCCCCAGTGGACTCTCTTCCTTTATTCGAATAAAGTTGCAGGACTCTTCTGTCTTCTTTATGGACACTGGCTTTTCATAGCATGGTTTTCTGTACATCTCTAATTCAAAAAGCAAACATATACGAGTGTACTTTATACAAAACATACTTTGAAAAGCAGATCTAATCCCTTGCTTTCAGCGATTCCACAAAATATTAGCAATTCCACAAAATATTTTGTAGCAGCTGTCTTTGGAGGAAAGTGTTTCATAGAGTGAGAAAAGGAGGAAGAGAATATGGTTTTTGATAATTACCACCATTCTCAGGATGTTCATAAATGCATACTTAAACATTTATACAAGATAAGCCTTGAAAATACAGCAGTATAAAATAGTCTTCCAGATGCATTAAAGAAAATAATAAAGGAAAACAACTGTTCCTTGATAAGCTGACAGAAATAATTTCAGTTTTATACTGGAGAACAAAAACTGAAAGCAATGTTGAAGCTATAGGGGTTATGCCAAAGCAAAATTGCCACATACATTAAAAGTAAACCTCAATATAAGGGAAAGAAATTCCTCATACCTGTGTAAAATTATGGCTCATTCATTCTGTAATTGCAAGGAATTTCTGAATTGAAGGTGCAAAGAAAAATACCACAGGTTAATATTGCATGGTGGCTACTGGTGTTTAGATTAAATCTTGCTGACCACATTTGTTTAGTGTTGTTCACTTGAACTAAAATACAGAATGTGGCTGAACTCTGAAATTATAAAATACATGCAAAAGGTAGGACTTTATGTCCATTTTGTTGTTTTTTTTTCTGTAACACTTGAAATCACTGATAAGCTTTGAAAGGGGATATTTTTTTAAAATACATTACAGTTTATGAAGGTACATTGAAGTGAATACACTGAGCATGACAAGCTATCTGACCTGCATGTGTTTTCTTCATATTAATCTTCCCTTCTCAGTTTTCAACCTCAAGCATAAGCCCTAGGAAGGAACTTCAGTATTTCATTACAAAGGTCATTGCATTACACTGTGAGTTGTGATACTATTTGTGTGAAATGTAACCAAAGAGTTTTTCAATCATAATCTTGTTATTGGCATATTAAGATCACTAACACTTGTAAACTTCAACGGCCAAAAGACTCAACACTCAGCACCTTAATTGTCTTGCTTCCTCTCAGGTAAAAATTCTCTAGTCATTGTTTTCTGTTATTTTCATTTCTGAATAATTTTTTGTATTTTTTTATTTTCATTTCTGCGGCTATCAAAAAATCACCAGTCATATTTCTAAGCTGATAATACTGGTGTGAATGTGTACACTTTGATTTGGCCAAAGAATTCTGATAGAATTCACAATTCATATGCAACCTAATCAACACATTTACAAGGGACATTTTCAAATGCCCAAACACTTAAAATGAATAATTAAGCCACCTAAAAAAAAATAGATTTTTTTTTCCTTAATAGTTATTTTGGGGATAAATACAATGAATGATAAAATAAAGTTCTGTAAATTAGTTTTAAATAGTTGTTTGCAAAAATCTGTCACCAAGGCTTCAGTTATTGAAAAGGAATTCAAACATAATTCTGTTCTATTAAACTTCATTGCACCTAGATGAAATAAAAAGGAGTTATACTTTGGATTAAAATATTTGACACATTATAACTGGTCACATGCATCTTAATTTCTCACATTCTTCCTTTCTACTTCCCCCTTCACTTATCATTTTTACCAGAAGCTAATTAGGATGATCACAAGAGGAAATGGCAAGATTTTCCAAAGTGATCACTTTTTCTTTTATGAGAAGCTTCAGCTTTCTATCAGATCAATTAGTTAATTGGGCATCACTCCTCTAACACAGCTCACTTACTAAAAAGCTCTCATCTTAAACAAACTGTCACAATCCTTCATTTTAGATTGAAGGCTGGAGGCTCATAATTGGCCTCTGATTCTGTTTCTTTGAACATTCTTATCTGGGGATCAAACTGCATGTAATGCAATCTTCTTCCACATGAACAAGAATGTTACCAAAATAAACCTGCTCTGCCATCCCTCTCCTTCCTCACTTTCCTTGCCATAGCGGTAGCTGAAAAAGTATATTATTTAAAACAAAGTAAGAAAAAGAGAGCAGGAGGAAGCCCTCAATTAGGTTGAGCAAGATTGAGAGGTAATTTTATATTCATATGGTATTTTATCTTCTATGTTGTTATTGAATCCTGCATTTGATTACATTGCAGTTGTGGTATTAATAATCCCCTGTATAAATATACAATATTGTACTAGCAGATAAGTATAAAGGTAGTTATAATGAGGTCACACAGTTAAAAAAAAAACCTCAACAAATACAATGTGGCTTAGTGCTTTTTAGGACTGGTCACCCATATACTTTTACAAGATATTTCAGATATATTTTGACTTAAATGTGTCTTTTAATGTCCTATTTCTCCGCAAGACTCCCAATAACAAAGTAATCTAAAATGAAGTGAGGGCTGAATAGTTAAATATTCAATCATTTTAAGTTGGAACATTAGTGTAGCTGTGATAAGTATACTTTATTCACTTACAGACAGCACACATTTTCACATGCACTTTTCTAGGTATTTTCTTTTCTTGTGTGCATGCTATTAGGTCTTCTATGCAGGGCTACTCCATAGAATATAAGAATGGCATTTTCTAAATGTGAACAAGGCAAATATGTGACATTATTGTGAAGCACAAGCCCCACACAAGATAGGGCAATTTCTCTCCATAACAATGGGCTAGCTACCAGATGTCTCCTAGGTCTGGAGCTGACCTTTGAGTAAAAGATAATAGATAACTTAAAATCAGTTGTTCCTGGGGAGAAGTAACTCCTGTAAGGGTGTCTTATAAACTATGGAAAACATTAAAAATGAACACTGTTTATTGTAGTGGTCTGCTTTAAAATTACTATCAAATTTTACATTTTCAGAGCAAGAACATTATTAAACACAAAACTAAGAGTTTCCAATGCTCAGGCAGGCAGTCAGTCCCTATTAAGCTCTTTATTAATAGTAATGATTGAAAAATATATGTGCAGGAACCTTTTCACTCATCATTGAAACAGAACTGTGTCCAAAATCAAATGTGTCAGCTGTTTAGCAGTATGTGGCAACACTAAACAAATGTTTAGACAAGGGGAATAAAAAATATACCAAAAATTACACTTTGGTAAGATTCATTTACAGAAGGGAATGCTGGAAAGCATTGTTTCTAAATGTTTAACATGTTTTTTCAGACATCAGGCTTCAGCTGCTGAAGCATACCAGCGTTTCACTGATTTATAATATGTTGGACTTCAATATTTTGGTATATTGTTAACTACATCCTTAATTTTTCAATAGCATATGGAGATTTTTTTCTGAACCAAATGCATCTATAAGAATTGTCTCCACAGGCTTTACACCAGTGATAAATGTTTTCCACTGTGTTCAGGATATCAGGTTTGTCATTGCAGTCAACTGCTGTTTTGCCATTAGTTTGAACAGAGGGTAAGCAAAAGTGTTGTAGCAGTCTACAGCTGTGTCAGCAATTATATTTCTGGACATCAAGAACTGTGCCTTTGTATTGTCAAAAACATGTATTTAGTAAGGAATTGGAACTTATTATTGTTTCTTATTTTACTTGTGGTTGTTGCTCCCTGGAACAAAAAAGAAAAAGGAGGGGGAAAAATAAACTGAATTCTATGTTTTGGAGTGTAAAATGACCTGTACTGGGGATAAGGAAGAAATGATGATGTTTTTAACTGACAAGGTGGTTCAGAAGTAGCCAGTGTTTGTAGGGGAAAGGTGTTGTGTTCATTGTTGGCTAATGATACTTTTAAATGGATATAGCTAGATGTAGATTTATCAAGATGTTATTTGCCAATAAAGTATACAGACTGTTAAAATATCAATAGTGTGGTAACTGACACTGCAGGAGAATGAAATGCATTTAAGGAATTAAGCCTAAAGTATTGAAGGATGAAGGTTTTAATAGTGAAAACAGAAACTCTGGGGAAGGAACCTCTATGAGTAAACTTCAACACAGCACTGCCCTTTTCATGTTTAGTCATGTAGAACTTTCATTTACTTTTGACAAAGTGAGACGGTAAGAACAATATATGTGTTTATTTTCCTAGTCTTCTTGATAAAATTCTGTTCATGGCACACAATGGTTAAGAATAACTCACTAGGCATAATTCACTCACTAGATCTGATAAATGATTGATTCTACTGAGGATTGCTTTAGGATTGTGGTTTCTGTCTGGGCCAATGCACAAGGCACCATCAGAACAGCTGTAACTTGGCTTGAGTGCCCAGGTGGAGATAAGGCTGTAACAGAATCATTTTGTCATCATGCTTGGACATGGAAGTTGGATTTTTTCCAACATTATACTTTTAATCATTGCCAGCTCCAAGTGACATAGTAAGCCTGGAGCATATCACAGGAGAGAAAAATTATTTTCTGGCCTTTAATTTTGGCACTCTTTTCCCCTAGTTTGCATTTTTCTTGAAATCTGAATTCTCTCCCACCCTACAAATGTTATTACATGGACAAAATACACATAGCCACTCTAACATAATGAGGAGCTCATTCTAGTCATGTAATAGAAGGGGGTATGATTGGTAAATCAAATATTCACATATCCAAATGTTTGGAGAGTGTAAGGAACCAATATGGTTTTGTTAGAAATGGAAGGATTTGTTCTGGTCTCAAAAGCTGGGCAACACTGCTTGCAGTTCAGGCATAGACAAAAATTAATTAAAATGTAAATTTTCCAGTAGTCTGCAAGCTCAGGGATGTGCTCCTTAGGCTAATATATATGACAGTTGTAGGCAGCAGATATTTTGGGTGAACAGTGGCAGGACATGACTGTTTTACTATCAAAAGAACTATTTACTGCTTTAAGTACCTGGCTTTCTGAGCAGAACATACATGCAGTGTTAAAGAGCATAACAGTGAGTTTCCAAAGGTTGCTGCTCCATAAAAATTAAAAAACAATTAAAAATAAAAATTAAATTCACTCTTTAATTTACAGGTTGTATGTTATTAACATATTTTTTCACCTCGCAAAAAAACCCCATAAAATTTTTCACAACTAAACAGTGAATATAAATGTCTCCCCTCATCTCATTTTAGCTTTTAGCTTTTAGGCATAGTTAAAATGGCTACAGATTTAATATTTTTTTTTCTTTCTTGATTTTATAAAAGCAAAAAACAAGCCACAATATTTTTGTAAAAGGTAATTGGGGTCTTATTATTTAATTTCTTTTCTTGAAGAAAATTTCAAGGCTGAGCATGAAAATAATAAAGAACACTTACTGCTGCTGCTTAGTCATCATTAATTTTCAATGTCTTTTAAACTATAAATATTTTTAAATAGAGTGCTTAATGGAAAACTAATTTTTTGTTGAGTATCTAAACTGCTTTCAGGTAGGAAGAGACAATTTTGTGTGGTTTGTTTAACTTTCTTCATGAGAAGTCCTTATTCACAGAGTCTGTCTCCATTATTTAAATGGTTATTTTTTCCTTATTCTTTTAGGTAGAACCATTAACCTTGAAGATACTTGTCAACATTTACAAACTATAGAACTAAAATTGACATCTATATGTTAGAGATGTAGAATGAAAGTTGAGAAACTAATTGGCTTCCCAAGTTCACACAGACTTTGGGCAGAATTGCTCAAGTCCCAGATTAATGCTCTATTCGCCAAAGGTGTTCTGAGCTTTGACAAAGCATTTAACAGAGAAAAGCTGTCCAACTATGAGCTATATTGTAGGTGAAAGGAAAAAAAAAAGCATGTCCACTGGAAAGTGTGAGGCTGATAAATTCTGCATTAACAAAATTTGAAATATTTAAGTCAATATTCTTGCATTGCCCTTCAACTACAACATAAATTTGAAATCAATACAATGAAGAATATATGTTGTGGTTCCCATTGGACCAAACTACATTTTTGTCTCATGGAATTTTAGCTGCTAAAATCTGCAAAGACATAGGATGTGTGGAATAATTTGAAAGCCTGCAGTAATCCAAACTTGAAAGATTAGAGGAACAGATAACAAAGATAAAAGACTGGGATGTATTGATCAGAGTGATATTAAAATAGTTTAATTTTTTGTGACATATATTTTATTAAATAAATTTGGAAATTTCAATTAATATGATACTTTTAGAGTTTAATTATATAAAAAATATTTTAAAATATTAATTTTCTTCCGTAAAGAAGGAAAAAGTTTAGAAGATGCATGAAGATGCAAGCCCCATAATCATGTAAGAAAAACACTTAAAGAAAACACAACCATAGGAAATAGCCACTAGTTTTGTACAGTTCACCTGCCAGAGCTCTGACAAGCCTAACAGCAGTTTTAAATCTTCAAAGCACATCTTCCTTAAATGTGCTTATTATGGTCTAGCCTAGGACCAAGCAACTAATCAGGGTAGCAGGTAGTTGTTATTTCCATGACTCTTCTTGAAATTGCAGAAAAATATTCATTTTGGAGAAAAAAAATCCTCGTCTGGATCTGAGTATGATTAAATCACAGTTCTACATCTGGAGTTAGTCATGACCTAGCCATTGGGGTGAAGAAATGACAAGATCACAGAGATCCCCAAGATGCAAATGATCCAAGAGCCAAAAAGTGAATAGGTTGAAAATAGGCTTTTTCTGCTGCCCTTTCCACTACATTTGTCCTTTTGTTCATGTTCATTGTGCAGTACTAAATAAAGAGCATTGCCTGGACTGGTTTCCTTCTCTAAATGAAAAATTTGTAAACCCTTTCCAGAAGTTTTCATATTTTATTTTTGCTTCCCTTACAGTCCACAGCTGAATTATGTAGAGAAGATTGACAAATATAGCTTGGAATTATTCATGAATACAAAATATATCTAGAAAAGAAAATTCCTTGACTTTTTTTTGTATATATTTTTCTTATAGATACCTCATCTTCTTTTTTCTCTCATATATTTTTTTTTTCATTACAGTCCAAATAATACAAGGATTGACTGGATTCTACTGTGGTTCTTTTATCATCAACAGAATAATAATTTGCATTCTAATTGCAAATGTTTCATTATTCATGACCAATCAGAAAGAACACTAAGAACAGTGACTATTTTCAAAACCTCAATTAAATTTCAAGGCGCACAGTGTGAAAGGGGTGGGTGTGGGAGTATGGAGCAGTCATGATTTGTCTCTAAAAACCATGAGCAAATTTGATTGTGCAGACAGAAAGAATCCCCACAGGACCATTTTATAAAGCATTTTTCCAGATTCTTTTGTGCTGTCAGTCTCTGGATTAGAGAAATAACCTTACTGCTCTCTACCACAAAATTTCTCAGATCAAAGCTGAATTAAAAGTTAACTTTTAATGGAACTTCAAGGAATGTAAGTGCCAGCTGCATAGTCTTAGTATACATGACTTCTTATCAGATATTCCTCGTGATGCACATTACATCACAGATTTAGATATATACATGTATAAACATTTCTTCATCTTTGAAGGGAGAAATGTCTAACCCATTTTCTTTCTGGGATTTCCACTGACTGATACCTTTAGCAGGGGCAAAACTGGTCAACCTGAAAGATCCCTGCTGAACTCAGTCAACAGGTTAAATGTGACCTTGGCAGCTGTTTCTGTTTTCAAGGTCATTACAAACCTTACAAGCTGTTTTCCTTTCCATCCCTCATAGGATTAAACAGCAATATGGTAAAAAACAACTAACATAAATATAAGTCTCAAGAGAAAGTTAAAAAAAAATAAATACATAAGACAGGGACATATAAGGTTCATAAAGAGGTCCATTCAGGGTCATGTCCAAGGACTATGGCTCTTTTTCTGCTGCTGAAGGCAGGCTGTTACACTGCACATTTAGAATATCTACCCAACCACCTCCTTGCTTTTTTTTTTTTTAGCAGAACATGCTTCTTATAGGATTAAATTAATAAGATAGTAAGAAGTCATTATTCTATTAATGTTCTGAACTAAAGGTACTCAGCTTGCAGCCTATGAAGTAAGACTGAGAGAGAAAGGATTAATTCCTTTCTTCTGTCAAAGGTTTAGAAACCCCATGATGAATAGCATGATGAATAGCTAGGGAACAAGAAAAGCTATAAAGAAATGTTTTCTTCACTGGTCACTCAGGGGACACTAGAAATCAAGATAAGAAAATTAGAAACTGCGACTCAAGTATATGTTTGTCCTTACCTAGGTTCAAGTAAATTGGGAATAATTTTGTTCTCTAACAGTGATTGGCAAGCAATCTCTGGGAATAAGTGAAGAAAATGTGCCATTTTTTTTCAATCCCCACAACCATTTAATCTCTTGTACTCAAGGGAAAGAGTCATAGCATGTAAGTAGGCTGAAATTCAGGGCTACCACACAGCAGGGAATCCCTAAAAATATGAGAGGTTTCTGCCTGCTTAAACAAAGTTTACAGTTCAAGTTGAGCTAAGCTGCTGAGGGAACCATAAGCATGAGCGTAACCCTAAGCAGAGCAAAAAAAGCAGCCTTTTGCTGAGGTGCCCAGCACGTGGGTGGTGGTGAGCAGAAAGGTGTGGAAGGAGCAATGCTGGGGCAGTTCCATGTTGTTCCTGGCACGCCTTTTGTAGCTATAGTGTCCCTGGAGCTCTCAGCTTTGTGCTTTGCTCAAGCTGCTAAGAATTGATTTAACAGTGAAGACCAAAGGAGACCAAACCTCTGTGAATAAAATGGATCAGACCCAGAGGTATTCGAAATATACCCAAAAAACATGATTAAAACTAAAAGAGGTTAGATGTTGGTGCCAATATAATGTTGTATTTTGTTTAATACTAAAAGAAGCAAAGAAAATGAAGTGGAAAAGAAGAAAGAAAAATTAGAAAAAGAGTTGTTTGTGGGGGGGTGGGGGCACAGAGGGAGAGTGACAGGGGTTATGTATAAACATATCACCCTTCCAGGGTTCCAATGACAGCTGGTTTTCCCCTCTCTCTAGTCTTCTGGGTGGTGAGGGTCCCCTGGCAACTTCTGCCTCTGCTGTGCCAAAAGGTGTAGAATCCCATGGATCAGTACACATCTGAGTCAGGTAGGAACACCCAGGTGCCTCCCTCGGAGACGTCCGGTTTGACGCTGTCCCATGCAACACTGTGGACCTGTTGCAGCATTTGCAGCGCTCTGATGCAGCGTCTGGGCACCCCTTTGTGGGAGGCCTCCAATGGGCTATGACTCTGCTGTCCTGTGCAAGGATGCAGCTTTTCCTGGGGTCCTCACAGCGGGGCTCCTCTGCACAGCAGAGGATGGGCTTTCACTGCCTCAAAGCAAAAGTTTCTTCACTACACCCCCAAAACCTTCCATCCCCCAGCCTTTGGTGCGAGGGTCTGTCCAGCCTGGCAGCTGGTAGCCCTGTGGTCTGTGGGGCTGTGGTCTGCACCTCCAAGGTGCTGAGCTTGATCCCTCTGTGATATTCTTCTCCCCCCAGCCCAGACCTGAGTCACAATCTTATCTCCATCTACGAGCAGTTCAGGGACTCAGTCAGAAGGCCTATTCAGGGTGCAGTGGTCTTCTCTGCAGCTTTTGTAATACAGTTTTTCTTTAATAGGCAAAGGTCCTTCGTGAAGACATTTAAGCAATTAATTATAATATTCAGTCTCCGACAAACAGGAAGGAAGTGTGGATTTTACAACAGCTTTGAACTGCCAGAATGTCCCTAAGCAGTTGTAGGAAGGCTAAGAATGTGGATCAGAAAGTTTGGAACAGCTACAGAAAATCATCCCAAATTTCCTGTGCTGTACCAGCTCATGTTGCCAAAGGAATAACATCCACTGCTTTGGTGCTTTGCAATGTAGCTGTGTGACCATTCAAAAGTACATTTCAAAACTGCAGCATAAGCAGGCTTCATTTATATGTGGTTCTGGATTCTCAAGTAGGTCAAATTTAGTAAATACTCTACAGGAATAGGAAACACTTTAAATATATTATATATACTCATAGACTCATTATATACACTAATCATTATTTCTCTCTCTTATTCCAATTTGTTTTGTCTTCTTTTGCTTAATTGTTCCTTTTTCTCTACTCTATCAACCAATGAAACAATTATTTATGAGATACAATTAAAATAACTTATTACATTTATTTTAATACAAGAGTTATGTAATATTATATTGGTGGTATTTTCAATTACACATCAGGATAAAGCCCATAAGGATTATGAATCTCCCCATTCGAAAGCTATTGTTACCTGCCATTAGGAAAGAAATTCTCTCTATAGAACATACTATATAGCACATTTAGGTGTTTAAAAAGGATGTCATGCCTCTGCCTGAAACGTTAAGATTACATTTATTCATTTATTCATCAATTCATAATACTTCAAGAGCACAATCAGGGGAACTATTGTACTAGACCCTGGACAAATGAAATCCCAGAACTCCCTGATTAAGAATATTTATAATGAATGATGCAACTGTAGAATTAAACATTCTCCTTCCATTCAGTATCTAAACAGACAATTGGGCTTTTCCCAGCATGGTAATTCTGAAAACTTGCCTCAGGTCAGTGAAGTAACAGTAAAGGAAAAGATGAAGTGAAATAATAAGATCAGTTTGTAAATTGCTGGAATTCTTTTTATAATAGCTTCTAAAATTTCCACAGTAACTATGAAAGAATATGGTCCCTATAGTCACCTAGTACTTGACAGAATGCTCTACTCAGCATTTCATGTTAAACAATACAGTGAGATTGTAAAACATCAGTTCTGGCACCTGATACATCTAAAGAGGAATGTCCACCGAGTGGTCATGCAATGCTATTGGTCACACATGTTCAAGCAATGCCCACTTCTGTGTGGAAAAGAGGGCTGGTCTATGTGTTTGACTAGAAAAATTTCTTTGAATTCTCTTTGCATCTTATTATTCTCGGAACTGATTTGATTATCTCTATCTTCTCACTTTAGCTGATATTGAGGCACAAAACAATTCTGCTTCTTCCCTGAAGGAGAGCCTAAGATTTCAAGACACAAGGAAATCTGCATGACTCATTTCTTCTTCTTTGCATATCATGCCTGGAGATGTTGAGCCAGAAGGAAGAACTATTGTATGTAAATGAAATTTTCTAAATTTCTTAAACCTCTAGAAAACCCTGGACTAAATCTAGTAGTTCCATTGCTGCAATAAATTCCATTTGGCACCAAAAAAGCAAAACAAACAAACAAACAGAAAAAAAAGGGAAACAAAAAAAAAACAACAAAAAAAAACCAGGAAAAACCCAAATCAGAAGAAAGAAAAAAAAAAAAAACCAAAGACAAAACCCCCAAAAAACCCAAAAACCTAAACAAAATCTTCCCATACATTTAATTAGAATTTTTGCATAGCTATACCACAGCATTGCTCAATCTTCCCACACCTTTTTTTCTTCATGTTTCCTCTGTCTTTTTCTTTAGACAATGCTGTATTCCCTAAGAACTTCATTTCATATCCTTAATTTAAAATTATTTTTCTACATTTGAACAGATGGCTGTAAAGCACACAAAAAGGTGGAATAAGTTAGTAACACAATAATCAGTGAAGGGCTGGAGGGGGAGAAGAGATTGGAAAAAATGTGTTTCTCTCCTAGTCAGCAGAAAATAATCTTGTTTCTTATGGTTTTTCTTTTAAAACCTTACTCTAAAATATTAGTAAACAATAGAAACAGCAGAAAAAAGTAGATAAAGGATTAATAAATGGTAGGTTCATGTATTAAAAATATATGTGTATAAAATGTAAACAAAGAAACAGAACATTACTGGAGTTTTGTGTCTGTGTGTTTTGGTTTCTGTTTGTTTTGGGGTTTTTTTGAGTGTTTTGTTTCTGTTTTTTTTTTCTTTTTTTTTCTTTCTTTTTTTTTTACTTTTTATTTTTCTTTCTTTTTTTCCTGGCTGAAAGCTGTTGCCTGGGTTCATTTCCAAAGAACTAAATATATAATTATATAACATGTAATTACTCAGCTTTCCAATTATATACAGCAGGGTCAGAAATTCCCTGCATTTGCATGGAAGGGCTAATAAAATGGGTCTCAACACCTGGTCCTTGCCTGAGGAAAATAAACATATTGAACGAAATCTGAGGGTAGGGAAAAAAGCATTAGTGCTTTGTATTCTCATTTTTTGCTAGCTATTTTTCTATCTTAATAAAACTGAGGATGTTGCAGTAGAATTAGGCTGAAAATCTCTGAAATCCTGAGTGCCTTTATCCTCGTAAGAATGGGTAAGATACTTAAGGAAAAAAGAAATTAGAATACTTTTTCTGATTGTCTGAAGGAACCAATACAGCCTAGCATATTCCATTATGGAATGGAATGGAATGGAATGGAATGGAATGGAATGGAATGGAATGGAATGGAATGGATGGGTGCATCCTGAACAGAATGGGTGCATCCTGAACAGAAAAATAGATGGCTTATTCCATAAAGAAGATTATTTAATTCTAAACAAGCTTTTTCCCCCTATTAGGATTGACACTTTTCTTCAGCAAAAGGTTGGTAAGAGTCCATCAGAAATCCTGGAGCAAAGACAGGTCTTTTAGATTCTTTTGTCAAGGGATTAATAGAATTCTTCAGTATTCTCAGTATGTTCATGTTTTCACCTACATTCTTTCTCAGTCCTTTTCAAACAGGTTTCATTAATTTTATGAGGTTTCGAGAAGTAAAATACCCATTTGTTGCTTTTAAAACACTGACATTTTTCTATGGAGTGGCCAGTCACAATTCTATTCATGTAGAATACCAAACATAGCTTATTAGAACATTGTCAGCTTCCATCAAAAAAAAAATACATCACCTAAAGGCAAAAAAATCCTTTTTCCTTTTGTTTATCAGTAATATTAGTCAGTTAAGTGTTGAAAAAGTGAAAATTCACCATATGTCCTATAAATTCAAAACCATTTGTAGGAGTTGGGACAAAAATTTGATTGCAGATTTTCTGAAGATTTTTACCACGTTAATACTTATTCTTTCAGAGGACAAAGTTAAAGTCCAGAATCCACAGTGAAATTTACAATGGCTAGAAAAATCCTTAAGGTCACTTTTTTTTTCAAGGTATAAAGAAGATACTAAGAATGAAACTCAGAGCACTAAGAAAAAAATATCTAAGCCTAAAAAAAAAAAAAAAAAAAAAAAAGGACTGTTTATGGTTTAGTGAAGAACATGGTGGTGGTGCTAGGTTGACAGTTGGACTCTGATCTTCAAGATCTTTTCCAGCCTTAATGATTCTATGATTCTGTGGGTCAGAGTCTGCTTCTTCCATATCTGGTTGAATATGTGTTGGGATGTTTTCTGTAGTTCTCTGACTGATAAGAGACAGTAACACAAGTAGCTTCTCCATCCAATATGGTGCTTTGAGCTGCGTCTTCCTCTTTCTTAAATCTTATTTTTAATGTATTGTCATGTGTGTAGATTAAAGAGAACTTACGTGTAAAAATATTCCAGTTTGATTTCTCTTTCTTTCTTCTGTGATCACAGTTATATTTGGATTGCTATGCTGGTTTAGATTAACCTATATTTTTCTCTGATACAAAATTTGATGTTCAGGTCATGATTTGATGTTCAGGTCACCATTCACAGGATTTAAAATCTGTCTTAGGTTTTCTATTTATCCCTTTTAAAGTTAAATAAACCTTTTCTAATATTGAGCAGCTTGATAGAACTATTTAGAAATTCCTCATACATCTGATTCACTCCTCCTACAGTATATTGTTCTTGTGGTTTTTATTACGTATTTTCACTTTTTAAGAAAAGTGTTTATCACACCACTACTCACTTTAAACTGTAAGCATGTTTCCTCAGCTTTTGGAAGTGAACTCACAAACATTTCTGATTGCCATATGCCTGGCTTTCCTTTTGAAGAGTGATCCAAAGGCATGAAAAAAACATCGAGTAAGCACTGATAATTTGATCATACCTTAAAAAGATAACAAAGTGAGTAAAGATTGAAAATCATGGAAATCTAGTATTTTGCATATAATAACAGAATATAATATAAAAACTGAAGGAGAATTTTTAAATTGAGTGCAGTTGTAAAATCATATGAGAATTAAAAAATACCACCTAAACCAAAGGATGAAATATGGACTAATTTTAAACTGTTATTGCATTTCCCTCAAGACAGTGTTTATTAATAATAGACATATAAAGTCTTGATGTTTTCATAGCCAAAAATGAAAAAGAAAAAGGTGTAGATCTAATTATATTTTTGAAATTTATGTTTGTGTTTTCGATGTCATCATAGTCCAAAAAACAACCATGTTTGTTTCAGCCTTTTTAAAAAAATCTGCAAAGATCACTTGCTCCACTGATCTCTCAAAGCTTATATGCATCTAAATAGGTCTGTCAGAAAGAAAACAGGCTTTCCAAATATTTCAGGAGGTCTGTGGGGCTTTAAGGACGTCTATTCATAATTTATCTTAAAAAGGTAGTCACAATTTTTTTTCCAGCTCATTTCCCCATTAAAAATTTTGAGGGAAAACATACAAAAGAGAAGAAATAATGTTGTTTTCTTTAAAAAAAATCTTCCTAACCACATTTATATAGCAACACAAAATTTGATATTTTATATAACAGACCCGTCAAATTGAGAAACTATAATTTTTTACTTAAAAAAAAAAAAAAGCCAAAGAGCCACATGAAGAGCACAGTATCATTTAACATGTTTAAAGATGTCCAGGTCTCAATCTACGATAAATCTTGAAAAGGTCTCACCTTCCTTGAAGTGGTTGCTTTTATGTAAAGATGCAGAAAGCCTCCACAGACACAAAAAAAAACCACTCTCAATATTATCATGCCCTGAATTACAGGAAACAAACAGGAGAGAAGTACCTACAATTTTACAGGGACTCAGGTTTCTGTGGAATGTCGCACTAGAAATGGCATACAATTTTTGACCAAGAGCCTTAATTTCTTCAGTCCAAATAAACTTCATGATGCTTCAAATGGGGATGTACATATTTGTCTCCATGGTTTCAACAGCACTCTCTAAATACAGAAGTAGATGTCTCTGCCTTTTCTTTTTCTCTGTATTTATTGCATTGAGCTAAATTGAAGATAGCAGCTCAGGTCCCTATAGATCAAACTGAAAATAAAATATAAAATATGTACTTTCAAGAACATTCTTATCCTTGATTATTTAATGGAGACTTATCCTCCTCTCCCCTCTTCTGCAAACAATGTTGTGATAATGACCTAATAGCTACCTTCAGTCACAGAGGTGCAATTAGAGCAATAACCGAATAAAATCCAGTAGTGTGCTATTTTTTATTATCAGCATAAGATATCATTTTAGATGACTATGGAATAGCTATAGATATTTGTCTTTAAGTTTCAAAACACTACTGATGAAGAAAACTACCACAAAGAAAAAATATTACTCTGTTTTACTCTTATGTAATAAAGAAATATTTAGAAGAGTGAAAAAAACTTTTCCTTTTCTATTTTACTTGAAAACATAAGTTGGTATGTGATGAGCTATTGCATTTTAAGGATGAGGCAGAGAGGAGAGAGAAAAATTAATTTCCATTTGGAAGATATTTAAATAGTTATGTCACGGTCTGTCCTGAGCTGCTATTTCAAAACATATCTGAAGTGACTTATAATTTCATTTTCATACCATCTAACATTCATCTACTTCCAATCTCAGTATGAAACTGATTATAATTCTAGCAGGACTCCATCATCCCCAGATACTGGCTAGCATTTAGAAATTCCTAGTCAGTGAAGGTATCTAGCTTCGTATTACCCAGATGCTTCAACCATAGATTTGATTCTAGTCACTGTTTTCAAAAAGATCCCAGTATAACTTTAGCCTTTTAGCACTGGCTCATTAAATCATATCGTAGTCCACATTGGTAAGGAGTTATGTTTAAAACTTTGTTCAGAGGCTGCTCTCCTGCAAGCACAGGTCAAAGTTTCTACTTGGCATCAAACAGTCCCAGCAAGTCTTGTTTAAGAAATAGAGAAATCGAATATTCACAGTTCCTTTCCTCCTTGTAAAATAATTCTGGAGTTGTTACACATTTAGTGGGAACATCTGGATCCATGGATAAAAGAACACAGCTGTCTTATATGATTTATGATTCCATTTTCCTGTCTTTACCCGGGGCCAATTTCAGTCTTTTTTCACTCTCACCCCCCATCCTTTAACTCATATAACTGTCATTCTTAAAGTATTTTAAGATGGTTCTCACTTTCTGACTGTCCCAATAAATCCACCTTGAATTTCTTATGCTTGTTACTGCAGTATTGGTTCAACTGACAGATATATTAATCTTTGAACAGACACATTCTAAGCAGAGTTTTTTAATAAAAATAACAAAAGAATTAGGGTTAAAATTGAATAAAAATTTTACTTTTTAATGTTAAGATTTTGCACTGTAATATGCTTCATGCTCCTGTTAATTTAGCTGAGTAATGTCAAAAAGGAAAACCTACTGACAATTATGCCTCTTAATGATTCATATTTACAGCTGGACTTGATGCTCTCAAAGGTCTTTTCCAATCTAAATAATACTAGCAAATAATTCTATAATAATACTTAGGTAAGTAATATGAAAAGTTACTTCTGTTACCATTTTTCTTTTTTTCTTTACAAAACCTAAACTATTTGCATGCTCCTAGAAAATTATTTGCCATGGGTTCTTCAGCATACTACTAGCAGAATGTGAAAAAATATTTCAGAATGGATTTTTTTGACTTTTTTTTTGTCTCAAGTGCACTAAAATTTGTGCTACTTTAATACTATGACTTCTGCCTGTGCATTTTTATAAAATGAAGCAATCCTGTTGTGGTAAAACACCACCTAGAGCACAGTTTCTTATCTGAGGACATTACAAGGCACTTCAAAATCAGCAGAATGCTGCTTATATTAGACATTACCTCAGTGCGACTATATAGTGCCTGTGAATAATACTGGGACAAAAAAATATGTCTGATCTTAAGATCAGACATTGATAATAGGATAAAGATGGCTTAAATAGCTTCAAGTCTTTGAGCCATGGGCTTAAATCTAGGCTGCTGAAAGGTATTGTAAGTTACAACAGCCTCCTCCTCTGATTATTCAGCATCAAGAGACCTGCACGGAATCATGCCTGTGAAGGCAGCAATGCATTAAAATTCACCAAGACTTTTCCATTATTTACAACATGCACAAGGAGAAATGTGTTATATTCAGACATAATTTCTGCTCACATTTTTTTGTAGGAATACAATAATACATGTAAGTAAATTAGACTATTCTTGATGCGCAACTAGGGAAAAACTGAATCCAGAAGTGGTTGTTCCAAAAGCAAGCAACCTTGGTTATCTTCCAAAGATGTATAGTTATGAATATATCTATAGAAATTTCTTGAGTTTTACTATGAGTATTTATTTCTAAATCACTATACCAGTACATCGCAATTGCACAGTCTATGATTCATGATTCAGTGGAAAAATAAATATTAAATCAAACAAAATTTACAAACAATTCTAAAAGTACTCCAGTAAATGTTCTTTTACTGATAGAAAATCTTGTACTGGTTCAGATTTAATTGATTTAATTTAATTTAATGCAGACCTAACAATTATAACTATTTTTATAAGAACTTCTAAAGGAAAATTCCTTTTTATCTTACTAGAATTGAATCCTGTTTCTAATAATTCAGTGATGAAACTTCTACAATTTTTACCCAAACCATGGTTGGTTCTCATGGGTATTTTCTACTTTGTAATAACTGGAAAAAATCAGTTTTCTCATTTTTATGGTAGATGAGAGGATACTACTTCCTCCTATTTTCATGTCCGAGGAATAGCACTTAATTTTGTCTTTATTGATATCTCTATATGGAAAAACACTTCCTTGAACTTTCTACCTAAAACCTCCTGATTTCTTGAGACTCTTTAAATCCCAAAAGTAATTTAATGATCTTAAGAGTCAGCAGAGAGCAAATGGTATTTTTTCTCAAACTAAGTGACTGGATAATTTTTTATTCATGAAGACCTAAAAGTATACTTTGTAATGAAAACCCTCAAAAAACTCTTTCAAAGTTCAAACAGGAAAGTTCATTCTCAACAGCTCTATTAGAAAAAAAAAAAGACTTGGTAAATATTATCTATTTAACAGACATTACAAAACTTAGTTTAATTTGTACAAAATTTAGTTATGGGTAACTACTCTTCATCAGAAGTGAAGCCTATAAAGATGTCTAAGGTTTTTCAGCACTTCACTTTTTATTGTATATCTGTTTTCCTTGCTTTTTGCATTGTCAGCCTTTTAATGAGGCTTAAATCAACATGACAATTCAAAACCTCTACTGACAAAACAAAGATCTTTCAAACAAAAAGGTAATTCTGCTTAACAAGTACCATGCACTTTAACTAAGACAAGGGAAAAAATGGCAGGGGCACCTTGTCTATTTACCAGCTTCTGACTATAAACACACTAAAAGTACAGTATAATTAATTGGTAAAACAGATCACAAGGGCTTAGGTTCCTGTACCAGTTAAGATTATCAATAGACTGCTATTTGTTACAATGTCAATCTGTTTAATTTTTATTCTTAAATGATTGACTGAATGACCCAACTGTTGTAAACAGCATTGAATTTGATACCTTTACCATTGCTTAAAGGAGAGAAGTCAAAATTAAGATGGAAAAATCAAGGTGTATAATGAGGATTCTCTTATAATTAAGTTTTAGGCAGGCAACACTGTTCATAATAAGGAACAGCTTGTTTAGAAGCTCAGCAGATAGTCAAATATGTCCTGTAAAGTGTGAATTAAAAAGATGTTTATTTTTTCTTGTGTGGAAGCTTGATTTGAATTTCTACTCATTTTATCAGGGAGAAAAGAATGAATGTTTTTATTCCCCAGTAAAGAAAATAAATTGTATCCTACTGAGAAAGAGTAGCCTTAAAGAGAGGACCATCTATGGAAAGTAATATGGGAACGAAAGGACTTCCTCTGCTTCCAATGGTACAGAGAAATAGTGTGCAAACTGGTTCAGGTAAATCTAAAATATACTTCTCTCTTTATGTTACCAAACCCTTCATAATTCACTACTCAGAAAGCTTCACCAAAAGGTAAATCAACTTTTTATGAGTTATTCTATACTTATTAAATATTTAATTTTACTATTTTTAATGCTATCTTCTTCACAGTTTTTCTATTTAGCTATGATGAGAATGGGACACAAGCATAAAACACAAGCAGAAGCATTACAAATATTGTGGAGTCTCTGTCAGAGGGTGCCAATAATGCCAGTCATGAATACAGATCAGCAGGATACTTGCTGCATTCCAAAGGGTCTATACACAAAACTTACACAGTTATGACTCTATCAAAAGATCTATGTAGTGCAATTTCTTAAGTGTGGTTTTGATTACTGGCTTACTGATATGAAATTGTGTTCACTAACAGTTTATTTCTTCTTCTCTAAGAAGTAGAACTAATATAAATAAGTGCATAATTGCATATATCTCAGTATAAAGGGAAAAAAATAACCAAGCCAACAGCGTTTTACCAGTTTAAAAAACTATGTTCAGACCAGACTTCAGTTCCAACAGCAACAGTTTTCACACATCAAGAAAACAGCATTTATTAAGAATGCACCATTTTATTTCTGCTCTAACCAGAACTCAGTACACAGTAGGCAGTGTACTAGAGTATTTTAATTTTTTTTTTTTTTTGCTGTTCAGACTTCTGTTTCTATAGCTGGGCTGTGTGTAAAAGAGAGCATTAATAATTTTTCCAAGCTAGGAAAACAGGACACAAATTTTATTCTCTTTAATGCTGTTAGTAGGTTGGTGGCTCCTGGGAAGAGAAGGGTCCTCAAAAACATTGTAGATCTATGAAGTAGACCCTCCCCTCTTGCTGCTCCTAGGAAAGAAAAACACTCTGCTTAGATGGAGAAACAAAAGAGTGAAGTATTTCACTCTTAAGAGTGAAACTCCTATGAATATTGTTTCATCAGTACATATTCTGGAGATTGGCTAGTAAAGAGGAAATTATTTCCTTCAATGTCCATCCCTTATTTGAATAATAGACCTTTGCACATATATTAATATCACTTTGACTTGTGATGTTGATAAGATTAAGTACACAAGACACATTTTGCTGGTCTTTCCAGCAGGGTTTGACTAACCTTCCTACTGCTATTGTTCTGCCTCACATCCTTTAGGTGATTCCTACTAGCAGTCAGTGCAAAGAGTGAGTCTGTCAGGAAAAAGGAAATGAGTTGATGAATTCCTTTACATGTTATATGTGTGTTAAATTTGGACATATAGCAAAGTGTAAATGACAGCCTTATATTCACAAAAATATTTTTGTTTCTGTGGTTATTTTAATGTGTTTCTTCTGAAATAGATACATGCATTATATCTGTTGAGAAGGAAAGGTATGAGAGTGTGTTATGAACTATTTCTAGGCATACCTACTAATAACATTGAGATAATATATATTGATTTAATTCTTCATTTTTTTCATTTAGAAAACTGGGATATTTTACTAAAAGCATTTTACTTTCACAGAGTTTTATGCAAGGCAAACTTTAAGATACATGTTCAACTGATTACTTTTGCTGACACTGAGACAATCAGAAAGAGAAAAGCTAAAAACACTGGGATTTTTTCCCCTTCTTAAAACATCTGTTCTTTTTTCTTTCTTTTTTTTTTTTTTTTAAGTTTTGGGATTGTTTTGGTTTAGATCCTATGCAGAATGAAAAGAAATGCCATAACTGAAAGTTTTCATGCGCTGAATCATTATTCTCCAGACAATTACAGCTATGGTGTGAGTGTGTCATGTGTAAATAAATCACAAAGGGAATGAGATATTACTTCAAATACCTTCACCTATGACATAGCTAAATAAAAAGTGAAAAAACACATATTGTAAAAATTAAGAAACTGGATGAGAGACCCACATTTGACATGAAAAGGAGAAAGATACAAACAAGGCCCAAACTCCAGGTGCAAGGAATCAAACCAATGTTGTCTTGCATTCCAGTCACATCTTTTATTTTGCATAAAATATAAAAGACACGTCTCCCTAACACTTTGCAACAAGTGCCTGCTCATTACTTATTCCTCTGGTATTCAGTGGAGGGTGATAACGATCATGATGACCTAACTTGGTTTTACATGTGGGATTGTCCACTCTTCCAACAAGGCCTAGACATTGGATTCAGAATATGCAGTAGCACTGGCAGTATTTTGTTCTGCACTAAGGGATCTTTGAAGTAACACAAGACAGTGCTCTGGCTGTTTCTGTCCATGGCTGAAAAGCATTCAGTGGGGTATAAATGGGGGCTGGTGTTCAGGGTTTTGTGTCAGTCTCTGAGGCTGGCAGAAGCAACAAGACTCTATGGCCACCGAGGTTTCCATCAGCTGCCTCTGCTGTCTGAGAGAAAGGCAGGCTTGGTACTACTTGTGCAAAGAACATAGACCAGCTACAGAGACGAGTGTCACTTGAATTGCCATGGGCTGTCACAGGCACTTCCAGTGTCATTACCCATTTGACCTTGGGTGCCACTTCAGAAGTGTGTGGGCCTTTGATAAATCTTCAGTGATGTCATCCAACAACAATTTTAAGGCTGCAGTTTCGGGCCATTAACCATTCAGAAGGCTGTTCTGTAATATTAAGAGAATCAGCTGTTTCATTTAGCTGTCCACAATCTATGAAAGAAAAGTTTTCATAAGAGAAAATTTTAAAATATTTGAAAAGTCAATTCAAAGTCCTCTGACCTTTGATTTTTTTTTTTCTATTCTGGTATCAAAATTTATTTAAAAGTTGAAGGAAAGAAGCACTGGGAGTTGGACTTGATGATCATTACGGGCCTCTTCCAACTTGAGATATTCTATGATTCTATAAAGTGTCTATATGAAGTATCTATATGTTAAAGGGTTAACACAAGATGCTCATTTGCAAAGGAAGGACATTTTTCTTTTTTTTTATTTCTTCCCCTTATTTTTGTTAAATTTTACTTTAGGCTTGGCCATACAACTGTGGTCAAACAAACAATGAAGTATAGAAATTCAGATCAAAGAACTTTGTGCTAAAATTAATCAATTTTGGTGAGTCAGGTTTCTTCCTGATAAATTTTTTGTAAAAAAAAAAAGACATCAAATGCCTTCTGTGCCCTCACTTTCTTCCTGTTTAATTTTTTTCCCCCTCAAGGCTCAAAAAGTACGGACTATTACAAAACAGGTATAAATTACTTTAAAGTGGCAAAATGCAGGTGTGCTCACATAACTCTGAAACATTTTATCTAGTTTAGCCCTGTATAAAACATTAAAAGATCCACTTTTTCCTGCTGTAACTGTTAAAACAAAAGAAGAATGACAAGTTGAAAGAATACACAAATAAAGAAACAAAGTTTTGGGTGGACAAGAGAAATGAATCCTGTTTATATTTTACCTCACTGCTTTGCCAAGAGTAAAGGAGTTTTAAGAGACGCGTAATTATAACTTACATATTCTTCCAGGACTTCTGGGGTATATATTTTGAAAGTCTTATATAGATATTTAAAAAATTTGAGTTCTAATCCAAGCCAGTGGCCTGGAAGTTGGCATTTGAAATGCCAGCAGCAGCAGCAGTGCCCAATCAACACAATTCCTCATTGAAGTCTTTATATTTTTCTGTTCTGAAAGAGATTATTTATTTTCTGTATACAGTACCTTTTTTTGGCATACACAATCAAACTGAGAAATTAACTTCAACATAATGGACTCAGTAAACTTGTCTAGATCCTGCTGCACTATAAATGGAAAACAATAGAACCACATTTTAATATTTATGAAAACATTCTATGGCCCATGATAAACTCAAAGCTCTAGTTGGTGCTAAAGAAACTCAGCAGAAATAAAGGAAGTAAAAATTACAGAGTCACAATCCAAAGTAGTTTACAGAATAATTATATAAGAAATACCTTGTCTGACAGTATTCCTAAATCAATTGTATCATACAATAAATTGCATGACTGAAATGAATAAAACCTATTGAGGAAATTAAGTTTTTGACTATTGAAACCCTAAAGTCTGTCTGCTTATTAAATCTTTTCAAAAAAGGCTTAATAAGTATAAAGACTTTAGGGTGCAACCAACACTAATTATTAATCATAACAGGCACATAGTTATATAAGGAAGAATTTTCAATGCAAAATTGCAGGCACACTTTTTTAGCACTCTAACAATTGCATTTCAGAAACCCTTGCAGGCTTGTGAAGAGGTTTTACTTTGTTTCTTTTTTTATTTTCCAAGCATAGTGGCAGTATTCCATTAATTCAACTGAAAAAATAAAGTTTGCCTGCTAGACTCACAGAGACAATCATCTGCCTTTGCCTATGAGGGACTCATATCCAGGTATATTTTTTTCTTTCTGGTAACACAGAACATATGGCAAAAATAAAGGTTCAGAAGTTCAATCCTTTCCCTTAAACCCCATATTTCTGTACTCACATTGGCAGAGGTATATTTTAGAGGACAGGGTTAGGAAGAGATGGAAACATTACAGCAGTTCCACGGAACATCTGCAAGAATTTTTGCAATAGAACTCTCAAAACATACAAATTAAACATTATGAAGATTTCTGAAACTTAATCATAATTTAGAACTTCAATCTGGTGAAGTCAAAGGACCTCCATAAATGTTGAAATGATGAAGGGAAACAGGAAATTTTACTGGAGATTGTAGTTTAGCTGATGGCAGTCAATGGGCTCAGTTGCAGTTATCATGTGCTTTTAAGATCTATCATAACAGATCAATAGGTGAGGTCTCTTTAGTATCTTTTAAAGCAAAGTTCAAGAGCAAAAACTGCTAAGTGGTTTCTGTAACATGAAAGCAAGAAAAGGTATTGTATCATGCATGAACCACACCTTGGATTTATAATTAAATTGCACATTTGTTGCCAAAACCAAAACCTTTTAAAAATAAAGCACTCTATCAGGAAGATATTGTTTGCTTGCCCTATGTAAGTACCAGTATGAGGAACTGCATGGTCTGAAGGTAAAGAATAAAGGATTTAAAATTTCTACCTCTCAGTGAATTTCAGGGCTTCAAAACACGTTTGTCAAGAAGTGAATAAAACATTCTGAAAAAGAAAGAGAGTAAAAACAGAAGATAAAAGTCAACCCAAAATCATGAATAAAACATCAAATATTCTTAATTTATGCATGTTTTAAATATCATAGTCAATTATGTATCACTCAAAGTTACCTCATGCTTTTCTATGCTTCTTTAAAATTAAATTACTTTATATTATCAAAATAATTTTGGTAATGAAAAATACTTATTAGTTGAGAATTTTAGAAGAAATAATTACATACTTCTGAGCATTATATTTTTCAATATCCAATAACCGAAGGCTATATAAATTGGCTGCATTGGCTTTCCTTGAATTAGAATCTTGACTGCAGGAAATGTAAAATTTCAGCCAAAACTAAGCAAGTTATCTCAGTAGAGTCTGTAATTATTATTAAACCTTTTCTCCTTTCAAGTCACTATGCAGGTTCTAGGAACTAATGAGGGTACTAGACAGTGCAGAATCTATCATCAGTAGACAGATTTTATTTAATAGCTTCTTTCCAGTTGGCTACGTGGGGGACAGATGGCAGGTAATATGAAATTTCTGTGCAGTATTATAGGAGCTAGTCCCTTAACATGGGATTTCAAAAATCTCTTGTATTTGGAAAACATAAGAATTTTAAATTATCCAAAAGACCTGCTGCCATTGTATGGAAATTAAGAGTATATTTTGTTTTTCTCCAGGTCACTGCTTTATTCTTTACTAATCCAAATAGAATTTGTGTGGCAAAAAGCCACAAATATAATCTCTTAGGTGTGACCTTGAAGAAATAACTCAGTTAAATCAATTTGGTATTTATTCAGCCCTGACATTCTTGTAGCATCATTTGTTATGTGAGCCTTTCTGACTTCTCAGCCAACTTAATCCATTTCATTCTAATGCTTTTCTCCTGTCTTTATTTCCATACATCTTCATTACCAGCACTCCATCTCAAGCTGCTGCTGAAGGGTTAAGATATTTATTAAATGTAAACTCAAACAAATGTTAACATGGAGCAGCTACTGAAAGTACAGAGATAAAAGGCCATTTGCTGGCTTAATTAAAATTAATCAGAAATAATGGCCTGCCTTGAGGAGGAATAATATAAACACATAACAATAATCTCAGAAGCTCAATTTAAAAAATAATATGAGACTCCTAGTCTCATTGATGTAATATAATATTCAGGAACAGAGGAAAGTTTAGAAGAGATAGAATAAATTCTCTTACATGATAAAATTCATAACTTTTTGATTCAAAGTCCTATTGTAATGTTTTAAGACAATTCATTATTAAGAGTTTCCTTCTGACATTGATAACAGCTAGGCTTTTGTAATGTGATCTTAATAGGCTATTAATACCAGGACAAGATTAAGGGATTTATTCTGTCCTTTAGTATTGCATGTAGCTGCTTCTAAGATGAATGGAAAGTATCTACTCATACTGGTCACTGTAGGACATGTTCTATGAGGCTCATGCCCATCTTTCCATACACTATTTGGGAAAAACTAGCTGCCTAAGAAAGACTGACAATATTTAGCTGGCAAAATCCTTTGTCAACTCTTTCTCATAAATATCTGGTTTTCATTTTGTGACTGTTCTAGAATCTAGTGTGCCTTTCCCACTCTCTTTTCTACTTCAGTTTTCAAATAGCTATATTAAAAGAAATGAGGAAGAAAGCCCAAAGCAAATCATGTTTTAGCTAGAATATTTCAGCCCTAGTCTATTTTGCCTTTGTTGAAGTATTGAGTCTCATGTACTGAGTACAACATAGATGCTTTGATAGATTGTGAGCAAGCAGAGTTGCACTTCTTGCAAAAAACACTCATTTCTTAGGATTTTTGCTTCAGAAAAAATGGAATTCAGAAAATGAATTTTAAGTAACTAGATTGCATTTGCCTCATTATATGGCTGTGCAAACACCTCATTACAGAATTAAAACAGTCCTAGTTCATTTTACCTTACTTTGCCTTGGAAGCAGATTATGTTAAATCAGATTTAGGTCACTTTAATGTATAGGGAGGGTATTCACATAATTGTTTATGTGGTTTAATGAATGCAATTTAAATGCACATTTTTAGGCCATTCAATTAATTTCCCCCTGTGTCCTTATGTAGACAGACCCTTCTCCTTCTTCCAAGGCTGCTCTTTTAAAGCTGTGTCTGTTCTATGCCTTTAGGATTGGGCAGAGTTCACTGTTTCTAACAGGCTATTTTGCAAACTCTCTCTTCCCGTTTTCTCTTTTGTATCATGCAACAGATAACTGATATAAGAACAAGATTTCACTTTCTTCTGGATTATTTGTTCCTTTAGGAAGCTTTATTCTCACTAGGGCATTTATAAAGAACTGTTCCAGCTCTTTGGGTACTGCAGTCTGTCAGACGGTGTGTTCTTTTAATTTAAGATTTTGAATTTACTTAAGATTGTCCAAAAGAAACTTAATTTCTGATATTATACCTTTGGGCTTGATGCTGCATTTGCTGATGGCAATCATGCTAATTTGGGTATACTGTGCTTTCATCAGCAACACAGCTCAGCTCATGAATGCACTGGCAAAACACGGCCTCTTGAACAGAGAACATAGGCAGGCAGCTCCCGTATCAGCACGTTCACCCATGATATCGTAGGCATTAAAGTCACATGAGTTGTTTGTTAGCACTGTATCTAGTTACTCTGATTGACAGAGACCTTCTAATATCCTGTCTACAGATACTGATGAACAGATAATGTGCTTTTATGTTGTTCTTTGAATACTGTGCATCTCTTTAACCCAGGATCATTCAGAGAGAATCATCCTTGATTAACCTACATTTCGCTGCACTAAGCCAGAATCATAAACTTCCCCCGAGATCACAATTATAGTAGACATTCTAAATATCTCTTCTATTTTTAATTAATTTTTCTTTTTCTATTAATTCAAAAACTATATTTTTGATTGGATATTTCAAAAAATTTTGTCTACCTTGTCTCTGCTTATACACAGCATCTGACTAGCTCTAGGATCACAGATTTTTTTCAGATTTTGAGAGGCATAAATCTCTTCATAAAAGTAGCTAAATCTAATTTTGTATTTTATTTGATGGGTCTGTGACTTCTTGGTGCTCAATCCAGACAAAAGCACAAAAGAAATTGGAAACTTCTTTATATTGGTAACTGCAAAGTTATTGGTTACAGTCTAACCCTAAGTATTTTCTAAATTCAAGTCAGGCATGGAACTATCTCCAAACATTTGTATTGAGGTGCAAGATGTAATACATAAAGTCAGCCTACCAATGAAGAAAGGAGAAGGATTATTTAAATCTCTTTTTCCTATGTATATATTTGGTTACTGATAAGTTAGTATTAATGTCTGGAAAATCAACACAGTGATTTATGCACAGAGGAGTTATGAAAATAATTCACATTAAACTTATTTCAAAAGTAGCTACCCAATTAAAAAAAATCTAAAAAAAAACCAGTGGTAAGTTTACATTACTAACTCATGTTGAGGATAGACACCTGCAATGTCTTTTCATTTTTATTTTAAAGAAACACTGCAAAAGCTTGGTGGTCTAAAATTCTAAGTAAATGTGCTGCAAGCCCTATTTAAAACTTTTACATACATAAAATTAATATTGCTATTAATAAATATTTTCTATTATTTATATTAATTATGTTAATCATACTAATTCATAATCATTATTTGCTGAATAATAATTCTGATGCTTTTTCTTGGGAAAAAAGTAAAGCAAAAAAAGTAAATAGATAATATATAAAAGTCACAAACACACTTTGCTCTTCAATGGTGTATTAATAAAGAAGCTTAACCTAAGTTCCACAAGAAACACAATGTAAAAATTGCATAGTGCACTTTGGGAGAATATAAAGTTTTATAAAGGACACAAGATCAAGCTAACACAAGAAAGTCAAATATTTGGTAAGCTGTTACAAAAGCACTGAGCTTAATATGGAAACATTAATGCACCCAAAAGATAAGCAAGACTTATTCTAAAACTAAGTAACTAAAAAATAATCCCAACTACATGTCAAAAGTGGTGATACCTAAGACAGGTACTGAACAAAAATTGGAATCTTTCAGTTACAGAAGCTGAACTCCTTTTCAACAGTGTAGAAAGAAATGTATGTCCAGTACTGAATATCCTAGGATACCATTAGAGTCTAATATCTCTTGCATTGCCTAACAGTAATGTTATGAAATTATGAGCATTTTCTCTTACTCAGTCTTAGTTTTGAACTATTCTGCTGTCCACTAATAAGAAAACCTTTCTTGCTTCTCTTAAAGACAGCACACTCATTATTCTTGTCTACATCTTCTTAATATTCTTGTTCTTAAAAAGATATTGCTAAACTCTGCACATACCTTAGAAGTCTTTATAAGGCAAACCTTTTAATTTTACTGTTCATGGTGTGTTCCAGACGACATATTTTGAGAAAAGTTTTGGGGTTTTTTTGGGTTTTTTTCAGAGATCAGTAAAACTTCCTAATTTGTTGTATATACTAGGTATGATACCTCATTGTTTCCGCAGGAAAAGTAGTTTTCCCTAAAAGGATAGTACTTTTGCATTGGAACTTTAATAATAAGAATATTTCAATGTCTCAATGTAAGCTGTCCGTTTTTGTGTGTGTGGCTGGCATTCTTGCTAAAATGGCAACTTCTCGCTTGGTCAGGTTTTGTTGGAATATGCAAGACAGAAGAGCTGTATGAAATCATATGATGTAGAGGATAATAAAGTGGTATAGAAATTCAGCACCTTTGAGAGCCACAAACCTACAGCAATCTTGCACCTGGAGAAGTTGTCTCAGGAGATCCATTTAATGAAAATACACTGTAATTGCAAGAACAGGAATTGCTCAGCAAAGCTTTATCACATCTTTCAGGCTGTCTTCGATTTTAGCTGGAAGATTGCACATGGGAATCTCTGTGCATCTTTCAGAAACCAAACAGCAAAGTGAAACAGAAGAATGATCTCCAGTAACATAATTTGCAAGTCCAGATAGAATCCATCCAAACTGATGGGGTTTGTATTTGAAACATTGCTGTGAAGAGCAAGGGCATCTGTTCATACATAAAATAGGCAAGTATTACACAACAGGAAAACATGACTAATGCTGTGTTTCACTCCTTCTATTACAGTCCCATTCCTCCTGCTGCGATTAATCTGTTTCTTATTTTTCACCCTTCTTTTCCTTTCTTAGACCTTATAAAACCTTGTCAATTTTTTTATTATTAATATTTCTTTCTTAAAAAAATATTGCTTTTTTAACATCTAAGTTGTTTTAGGAAGTTCCACAGAATAAGAAACAAGTGGAGAAAAGCAAGACTGGAACGGACAGCAGAGCTGCCCAAGACTTTACATGGCATCTTCTTCTTTGCCATATGTTCCACATGCTAGGTTTAGCTGACGCAAACACAATAATACAGCAGCTAACTGACTTTAGGAAAAAGTAACAGTTTGTGGAAAATGCAGTATGGTACAACAGAAATTTCAGGGAAGATCAGCATAAACATAATGTTATTCTAAAATAACATGATATTCAAGTAGAGGAGTGGCAAAAGATATTGTCCCAGAAAATGGACGTTCTCTCTATCTCCAGCTGAATGGCGAAAAAAGTTTGATGGAGATTAATATCTGACTCAAAGCATCTAGGCTATTCTGGGTAGAAAAAAGTACTCCACAAAGCTGTAATTAAATTAGTAATATCTATACTGGATGCACAAACTGTAACTTGAAGTGGAGATAAAAGTACTTTCAAAATTTCTTTATTGTACTGCTAAAATTTTTAGCTAATGAATCTGTGAATGAATATGTCTACTCTTTAAAAATCAGCTGAAACTTATGGAAAAGCTCAAGAATTTGTGGAAATCTCAAGAAATATGCCTTTGCTATAAATTAGAAAAATGAAGTAACATCTTCATCAAAATGTTAACTTCCTGCTCTCCTGATTGGATGTGCCACAAAGTGTTGTTATGGAATTTGAGGTGTATTTTAAGAAAAGCAGAATCAAATTTGTACTAGTGGTTTCTAACAACTTTTCAGTGAAGACATAGCAAGGGAAACATTGGTATCTTCAACATTAGGAAAAAGTAAAGGACAAAAGTAATAAGGTAATTGCAGATTAAATTGGAATCACAATATTGAGATTTTAGGGTTTTTTGGGGTTGTTTTTTTTTTGTTTCATTTGGTTTTTTTATGGTTTTTTTTTTTTGGTTGGTTGGTTTTTTGATTTGTTTGTTTGGGTTTTTTTAGCTGTTTAATGTAAATATTAGCTTACAGGCATCTTTCTGTTTTGAAGCATACAAACCTATCTCCCCAAAAATTCAATTGCTTGAAGAAGGGCAAAAATATAAATTCTAGACAGGTTTTTCCAAAACTCATGGAGACAAGGTCATCTAATAGTCTATCCAAGCTCTTAATCAAAATATGGGAAGTCTCATGTTTCTGTCCAGAATACAAAGCAGCCAGCCAGGTTCAGATTCACAGCTTTGTCAGGAATCAGCAGGTACCACAGGTATTAGTTATTTGAATAAAGCATAGATGAGATTATGTTCTACTGAATTCCTTGGGTTTTATTACAAAATTATGTTTTATAGAATCTGTGCTTTCCCCTTTTCACTCTCTTTTAAAAGCCTTAAATACTTTCATATATGTACTTTCATATAGGCATAGTACTTTCATATATGCATAAATATGAAAGTACCTTAAAATACTTTCATGCATGCATAAATTTGGTTTTCTCTGCTGTCACTACCCAGTTTATCCAGTAATTGGGTAAATGGAATTAGGCAATTTTGAATAAGGGGAATAATCACATTTTTCTTCTCCAATTTATTTTTGTCAATTTTACCAAGCAGATAACAAAATCTGCTGCTAAAGATGATTTTTTTTAAGTTCTTACTAAATTTTTTGTGACCTTCGGAACTCTTCAGTAATGACTACAGGAAGTCAAAAGTTCTTGTAATGAAATTAATTCCAAATTCACATAAACTTTATAAATAAAGTGTGACTTGAAACACAAATTAATTTGTGAGACATTCAAATTATGAATGCTTATTAGACTATAATATTTCTAATTAACAACACACCAGCTGCTAAAATTAATTTAAAAATTCCTGTGATTTTTTTAAGGGTGTGTATTATCATTTTTTGCTAAAGATAGACCTGGTGTAATGAATGCAAAATAAAATGAAAAAAAGTTGCATTTTATTTCAGCTATATAATGAAAAAAGGTAAAATTTAAAGTTAATTACTCTCACAAAAAATTAAGTTCATATGTTTCATAAGATATCTTATTATATTATTTCTTGACATGAGTGGTAAAGGTTATAACAGGAAACATTCACAAAAACTGAGAAATGAAAATTCTTTCCAAAATCAAACCGAAACATTTTCACATTTTACCCTGAATTTTCTTCCTTTTCCTTCTTCCTCTATTCTCTCTCCACTTTGTGTTTTGTGTGAAAACCTTCTATTTCAGCTCAGAACGGCACTGCCACACTGTTCTTACAAATAATTTGTCTAAGTGTTCATACTGGGACTTTTGCAATGGGCTGGAAGACTGAATTTGGCGAAGAGTGTGGAGGAGGAGAAGGGAAGGGAGATGCAGCCCTCCTGCTGCCCAGGTAGCACACAATGAGATGTGCATTCCATGCATGCCACTGCATGGACTCTGCTCTGTGAGGATGTGGCTACACCTTGCCTTGGGTCTACAGCAAAATTGCCACTGATGTTAATTGCAATTTGATATAAGCTAGTGTGAGAGGACAAGATGTGTCATTATGTCTCTGAAGACTGATAATGTGAGATTCTGAGTTTTGTCTTTGAAGTACACAGGTGAAGGTAGTGCCAAGAATGTTCAGCCCACCTTACAGCTTTTTTCATCCTTGTGTTTCCTTTCACACACATGAGAATGCTAACACTTTACAATGGACAAGAAGAGGGGAGTGTGTGACACCTTAATGCCACAAATCAATAGACTCCTTAAGAACCTGCCAAACTTTAAAAACATAAAAAGCCTCAGTACTACTGATTCAGCAAATGTCTGATTTACTGTGATAACACTAATTTTCACCCTCAAGCGTAGAGGTTCAAAGTCAAACAGTGATCCTAGTGATCTTTCAATTGAAAGAGTCAATGCCTTGAAAAGTCTGTCAGAGATTTATAAAATTTGCTTGCCTCAAAATCAGCAGTATATCTGGATACTAGCAGGAGG
This sequence comes from Chloebia gouldiae, assembly GCA_003676055.1. Lineage (NCBI taxonomy): Eukaryota > Metazoa > Chordata > Aves > Passeriformes > Passeridae > Chloebia > Chloebia gouldiae. The sequence continues at coordinate 13,900,938 of QUSF01000004.1, forward strand.
CAAGCCTAACTTTTGTCAGCCTAATATCTTACCTCAGTCTCTTCTGACTACAAGGTGCATGAAGAATGAAAGTAACAAAATCTGCTATCGAAAACATTGGTGAAACAGGTCTTTATCTGATTTTCTTTAATGTATTTCAGTTAAGGCAAAGGAAGTTTTGACACAGAAAAATGATATTTTCTTAGGAAGCATGACAACAGGTTTATGATCTATCTGAGCTTGTATAGCAAGGTATTTCAACAGATTGAAAATCTGCATAAAAAATGTATTGAGTTTTCTAGATGCTTGTCACTGTGTTCCAGAGTCACATCTTGCTCATCCAAATTGGCTGCATGAGAAGTACTTACACTTCTACTCTTTACACAAAGATATATCTTAGTTTCCTTCTTTCATAGATTTAGTATGTATATATGTGTGTGGTTTAGAGATGGAACATCTGTATATAACACTGCTCTCAGGGTGATAAGTACCAAGAGACAATAATGTTTTCAGCAGACAGAGGAATATATGGAAAGTAATAGAGTTGAAGCTAAAGATTCAGAATACTTTTTTTATGTTTTGACAGTGAAGGAGGGAAAGAAAAGTATTCAAAAGCCAGCATCTGAAAACTGTTATGAGATTAGTTAAGTGAAATGCAATTAAAAGATCAATATGACATCTGTTGACAAGTGAATAGAATTTAGTTGTAAAAGAATTTAAAAATAGATATGAAGATCACTGCTGAGTAAAAATTCTTGTCAGGTAACTAAAAAAAGAAACTGTTTATGCAATACTAACCTAGAGGAAAAATGTTCACAAATGTGTGAAAAGCAATTCATTGTCTGACACTGAGAATACAGATGTTTGCCTGGAGATTACTATCAAAGACATGGGCATTACACTATAAACAAAATGTGCAAAGGAAGGTTTCTCTAGGATTTATTAGGTGTTAAACAAAGTAGACTGATGGGCTGTGAGGAGAGGCAAGTGTATCTATAGCAGATGTGTGAGGTACAGTAGGATCTTGTTCACTCTTCCACTGAAGAGTCACTTGTGTTGGTTTCTGTGGCAGGGAAAGCTTTCACAGAGTACCCACCTCAAATACGTGGAGTTTGGAGTACATTCACTAGAAGCAGACAGAGCAAACATACTGCTTTGGACTCTGGGCCCCAGAATCAGTCCTTAGAGAGTGAAAACAACTTGGTGATGAACTAATATGCTAGCATAAACTGGCACCAAAGGACATTTTTATTCATAGTCCCGGAAGGAATATGACCTAGGAAAGAACATAATTCTCAACTCTCAACCTCCTACAGCTGTTACTAAGCTGACACTGCTGATTTATAGCTCTCTCAGGCTCAGTCCTGAAGTCACAAAGCAACAATATATTTCCAGCTGGTGTTTTACTGAGGCCTTAGTCCTACTGGAGAGTAGAGATTTCTGATACTTCATTAATGCCCTTACAGCAAAGCAAGAAAGACTGCATCTCTTAAAACTATTAAAAACTATACACTCCTTGACACTGACCAACATTCAAGCTTGATATATCCTTACTCAGGTTTGATATAATTCCTTGCAATACCAAGCAATGAATTGGTGCATACTGGAGGTCTGGAACAACCTCAAAGGGCCTGAGAGCTCTTGGTGTGAATGACAAAAAATAATCAATAAAATATCAAGCTACAAACAAAAATACAGAAAAATGCATTAAAGCAACTCAGGTTTCAGTAAAGACAGACTGTGTAGAAAGAACCAGTATGGCTAAATTTACACCTACAAGCATGTTTAACAGGATTGATGAGCTGACCTAATGTCCAGCTGCTGTCAGAAGGGTCTCTCAACTGCAGAGCCCACCCCAGCTCCTGGCCATCAATTCCCAGGAGCTCAAGAACTCCTCTGGCTTCTCACCAAGCAGACACTACTCCACAATTTGGCAGAATATCATAAAACCATGAAAAGTCAATATTTTCTCAGAGGTGAGATGGCCTGGCAGAGATCAGATACACGCCAAAATGACTGCTTGTCTAAGGTTTAGAAAGGACAGTGGGCAAAGCAGAGTGAAAACAGATGAGACTGCCTCTTTCAGTAGGAATCAATAAATTCTATCAGCCTAGCCATACCAGCTTCATACCAGGTTTTTATATCCAAGCCCCATTCCTCTACTGAATTTCCAGAAATATATGCTAACCACAAAGTTCCCCTGTTTTGAAACCTGAGATCTAACTATTTATGTTTGGTTTACAGAATTTCCATTGACTTACAAAGGTTATTTGATACAGACAGATACCTTTCTTCTTTGTGTCACTAAATACATTGGCATTAATTCTCCAATCAGATAAATTAGAAATGAATGTATCATGCACAAAATTGCTGATTACCCAATATTTTCAAATCTGTTACTATGTTCCCTTATACTCTAATTTCTCCTACCACTACAGGAAAAAAAAAAGAAAAAAAAAGAAAAAAAGAAGGAAAAAAAAGAAAAAAGAAAAAAAGAAATAAATCCAACAAAAACAATTTTTCAAATATTGTTGTATTTATTCTTTTCTTTCCCTGCAATAATTTAAATGAGTAATTAGACACAAATAGAGATAAGTGGACTTACAGGTCATCCAGGTTTCCACAGATCAGCACCAATCTGTGATAGAGCTGACCTTTGTACACTTTATATGGTATTGTAAAGTTGGAAGTTTTTTAATCAGTTTGGCTCTTCTGAGCCATATGTGCCTATGTTAGGTAGAATTTGTAGATTTCCAAGTGCAATAATACTCTTGGAAATAACTTCCATAAGTACTTCCTCAAAGTATTGGTCATTGTTGTAAATGAAAGAGTCTTGGTGGAATTTATTCATTTGGAAAGGTCTATCATTGCTAGTTGGGTCAAAAATTTTGCAGATTCTTTTACTTAAGACTTCAATATGAAAAAAAAAATATGCACTACTTTTTAACCAGATGACAGAGAATTGTTCACTAAGTGTATAACCTTGACATTGTTTATTTATAAAGTTTTTAATTAAAGTTGATATTCAGAGCTTCCTGCCAGCAGCTGTTGAGCAGTGATTTCACCAGTGGTACTGACAGTTTGAGGGCCTGAATCTGAGAGATAGGAAATCAATCTGCTGCTGTATGCAGACTTGTAGTAGCGAGTTTGTTAAAAACATATACACACATCCTAACTAATTTTTTTAAAATAGTTCAATATTCCAAATTAAAAAGAAAGTTACTTAGAGGCTTGCAGGACAAGAACTAAAATCTTAATGCAATCCCAGATGAATTTATTAAAATTCTTTCTACAGCATTAGAGTTGCTTTAGATATGCATAAAAATCAGCTGAAGGAGCTGGCAGTAAAAAGATTATGCTACAAATATTTCAGGATATAGGTTTTTCACTTAAGAATTTGCCCTTTTTTGTTTCAGTTTTCAGTAAATATTTGTGCAGTGAAGTTCAACTGGCATGAATTATAAAATATTTAAAAGAAATAACTTTCAGATTACATCCAAGCTGAAAATCCTAAAATGAACTATCCTTTAGCATTTACTATAGAACAACAATATAATATAGCATACATAGAAAAAAAAGCATATCTGATGTTAAAATTGTAATTTTTTGCTTTTAAACACAAATATTTATCAATCTGCCATTATCCTCTGCCTGTCCCTTCCTGTGATTTCCTCATCTTTCAAAATGACACAGACTTTTTCACAAAAAAATTAAAATCTGTTATTTTTTATGTGAATCTGGCACCATCCTTGTAGTCATTGTAAGACAGCAAATCAGCACTTTACATGTACATACGTATCCTTTGCCAAGTAAAGGGGGGACTAAACAGTCTGCTAACTTGTGAGATGAGGTTAGCACTTTAGAAATCAACCTCCTTCCTTGACCAAATGCAAATAAATAAGTTACAGTCATTTTAGTGCAGATGAAAGAACAGTACTTTTGACTGCTCCCTTCTGTCCCTCATGCAGGCTGTACAAACCACAGTACCTGTATATTTATTCTGCCTAAAGAATGTAAGCCAAGCAGCAAATTGAAGGACACACCTCTGCTTACATTCCACACATACGCATGCCAGGATATGTCTTGCTTTCAGTGTAGTTCTGTGAAGCCACAGATTCCAGAACACTCACTTCAGTTTTACAAAGATACAATTCATACCTGCCCTTGGGGGGCATACGAAGGCAGTAATCTTCCTGAAAAGGCTGCAGCAACATCTCATCTATTTGAAGTTCTTGACATCCTTTTAAGGTCAGGAGAAGGAGATGGGTTTGGCAGCTCCAATGTGGCTCCCACACTGTAGGATCTGTTTGTGCTAAAACATTCCTGCTGCCTGTCTAAATGCTGCATTTTAGATATGGTCAAGTGCACAATTAGAAAACAGTGGTGACTCCTATCAGATGATTTCTAGGGATCAAAGAAACAGGATCACTTTGAGACAGAGAATTTTTGAGAAAAAGAAACTGAGGCAAGAAAGCAACAATAATTTTCTTAAATGTATTTTTTTTTCCATAAGAAGTGTCACATACTGTTCTTCAACTCACATCCACCCCTGACCCCTGCAATACTTTTCTTCTTCAATTGCAAACAAAAGTAGATCAGTCTCTCAATATTTAGATTGAAGATGAATATTCAGTAGTGGGTGAAACCTGAAAATATGTAATTTGCAGATTAGGTCCAAGGCTTTCAAAACATATCACCACCCGGTGAACTCATCCTAAAACTATGCTTCAATTCAGTACACCTTTGCATCCTTAACAAGTTATCTGTCTATAAAAATTGCCTGATTCCAATACATACATGAGCTTTAGTCTTCTGGTGCTTGTGAAAGCCTACAGAGACCCATTCATCAGAGGCTGCTCCCTGACCCAGAGCTGACTACAGCTTTAGCTCCCATTACTTTTTCATGAAAATTCTCACTTAACACTATGTGGATAGAATGAAATGTTTCCATTAAAAGTCTTTGAAAACATATGTTTAACAGGACCTGCTGTTTGTGTCTTATTGCATTGTATCAGTCAGGAAAAGAGCAAAGGTCTTGAAGAATGTTTCCTGTGTATTTGTGAAGCTGTTTGGAAGGTTTTTTTATTTTGTTGCCACCACTGATTGCAGGGTCTCTTCATCTCCAATTATGTCCTGCTCATGTTCTGAGATAAGGGTTTCAAAGAATAAGCCTTGTAATGGGAAAGTAAGATCCAGAGAACAGGAAGATCTCTAATTGCTGTTACGCTCACAGAGAAAATGAAGCTTAGCTTTCTCTTTCTGATCAAAGGAAAATGCTCTATTTGATGAATACATTGATTAAGGAAATGCCTAGTCTTTGTAGGACTGATTATGTTTTTACCTCTGTGTTAGAGCAACTGGGTGAGATTTCATGAGGTTTACAGTTTATATATCATCTAACTGGAAAACTGTATTTCTAAGGTAAGTTTTACAATATGTGCAGGCCAAAGATGGACTAAAAGTTTTGGGGACTTTCCCCTCAGTATTTGAAATAGTTTCCAGGCAAAATCAGACAGAAGAGTAGAGATGGGGTGGTGAGAGCCATGCAGAACTGAGGAATTTGTTTAGTGAACCATGAGGTGTCTTGAAGTGGTGGATGAAAAGGTCAATGTGCCTAGGAGAAGGGGGACAAAGATACTAGGGGAACATGGTGGAAACCTTTTCTGAATTATTCCAAATCTGCCAGTCTTTGGGATCTTGCCTAAAGAGTATTCTGGGAACACCTCCAACTGCCAGTTAAACAGCCTCTGCTCACATCTGTCCTCTGCTACTGGATAAACCATGCAGCCCTCAGTAGATTTAGGTAAATGACAGCCAGATATTTCATTTTGATCTGGGGAACACTCCCAGAGAGTTCAAAAGCAACCTTCAAACTTACTAAAGATTAATACAAAGAATTAAAAATATTTAAGAACTACACCATCCTCCAAGTTGAATTTGAAAAATAAGAGATTAAATTGTTAATTACAGTAGAAGTGGGGAAACTTATACAGGAGGCAATACTGTATAAGTTTCAGCAGAGAATCTCTTTCAGAATTAAAACAATTAGAAAATCATTCTAGTTTTATATGAATGTATATATGTATATGTAGAGATATATATAGAATATTGAAGTACTACTGATGTAGGGCAATAAAAATAAAGTACAAAAATAGTCATCTGAGACATTATCAAATTTTTTTTTCACTTTGACATACACAGACATAGATATTTTTAAATGTATGTAGATATTTATAAATTTTAAATATAAATAAAAATATTATACTTTCCTCAAAGGGTATTTTTCACTCCTCAAGGAAACCTTTTCTAAGGAGCTAGAAAACTGATACTTAAGAAACAATGGAGAAAGAATAAACACATGCAGGATTACAATGGGGTGGAGCAATATCTTGGAGATATATTTAACTAATCTTTCCTTTTTTTAATGTTTTGCTTTATTGTGGCTTTGGAGGTTTTTTTTTGCAAAGATATCTACTAGACAAAGACAATTCCTGTTATCTCCATTGACATTAAAAAAATAAAACTAAAAATAGGATTTCTGAACAGAGAAAATGATGTCATATTTGGAAGCAATGCTGTTGTTGACTTTTGCTGGGAGAGGCAGCATTCAGGGAGAGTGGTACATAGTGATTTGGAACTAGATCAAGTCGGCAAACTTTCCATTAGAGCCGTTGAACACTCTTGTTCTGCTTTATCTTTAATCTCAGCAGGCAAGTAGCTCCTCCAAAATCACTTAAAGGGCTTACTCTGTGTTCAGATCATCTCTATGAGGTAACTGGCCTTTCCAGATCTGCATTGTATTTCACTGCTCTCACATAATTCTAACTATTCCATTACTATGCTCAAAGGTGAAACATAACAACTTTGATGAGTAATTTCTACAGTTTAGACTTCAGCACGTGTTGTTTCAGCAACAAGATTTTTAAAAAACTGGAAGTCACTATTCCACAAGGAATCCTCAGACATTATAATTTTTTTCATTTATTTTTTCCAGAACATGCATAACAAGAAACCCTAAATAAAAAAGTAAAATAAGACCCAATGACAGTTAATCAAAGTGTCATGAAAATTGATAATGCCATTAGCTTAATCTCATAAATGCAAGGGAAAAAATTCTTACAGAAATTTGCCAGTCTTTTCAATTTCCTTGCCACTCTTTCTCTGTCTCAGACTTTCAGTCCCATTGCCCCTTCAAGTAGGAAACAGAGAGCCAAGCCTAGATTCCATCATCTGGAGGTGATGTCACATATGTTTAATAATCAGACCAAGGTTTTTCAGGTTTAGGAAGTGTCTGAAGCATTAAAATGCATTTATAGTTTTAAAATTATCATCTTACATAATGAGAATTACTATGGCAAGAAGGTCTTATCAAACCAACCACTGTAAAAATTTGCCAGATGAATACAGTTTGGACTAATGATTTTTTATTTTCATATACATACACACCTCCCCTCTGTACGTTTGAGTGCATTTGCGTATGTTCCAAGTAAATAACATTCTTTTCAAGGCACCATTCTTTTTACTGTGAAGACACCTAAAGCTTCAAGCATCCCTTTTAAGTGCATCTCTTTAATGACTATACTGTTTCTTAGAGCTCCTCATTCAGGTACCTGTGTTGCTCACTGATGTATTGAGCTGTATATTCCAAAAAATAGGAGTTCTCCAAGAGCTTGTTTTATCTGGGGGAGTGCCAATGACCTTAATTCTAACAACCCATCTGAGTTGTGTGATAGTCTAGCACTTTTCTAGACTAATTAGCAATGTTTTGGAGACAGCTCAATAACTTCCTTTGGAGATGATTGAAAAGTTCTCAGGTAATGTCAGGGAGGGGAGTTCATTTGGCAGAGAAGTTGATTTTGGCCCATTATTTTACATTTGATGCACCTGGTCATAAATTTTTCCACTAGGCTGACATTTTAGATTGCAACAATTATTCTTGGTAGCTGAAGTTATCAGCATTAAATCACTACAAGCAGTCATGAGTAGCAATATATGCTTTTACCATATACGAAAAAAAAAAAAAAAAAAACCCAAAACAACAGAATAGCATTTTTCTAGTAGTAAATAAATAACCAGGAAACTGGAGACAGTGTTTGGACTTCATAGCCTCAAATTTGCTTGAAAGGCTTTCATTAAAAAAAAAAAGAAAGAAAAAATAAAATTCTACTTTAGTAGAATTATTCAGGGGTATTATCTTCATTCTCTCTCCTTCATTTTTGAAATTTTATGAATATTAGAAAAAAATAGAGTGAGTTTTTAAAATGAGTGTTACTGTAAGCCATTCTAAGAGTGCCAGCTGATTTGTTTTCTGCCTCTGGGTCAAAAAAGAGAGAAAATCTAATTGTCTTTGAAGTGCCAGGCTTTTTTTAGTACTGGATCTCATTACTATTGTGCCTCCACGACTTAGTTTTTCTTAAGTTTTGAGGCTGTATACCTTATAATTTTAACAAATTCATTCAAAATAAACTTAAGTTCCCCAATAGATAATTATAAAAAGTAACTCTGACCACTTCTTCATGACTCATACCATCGAGCTGTCTATTGTGACATAGTTTAAAATAAAGTTTATTTTTCAGTTTGATCTAGTATTTAAAACCAAAAAGACTTATATAGAGACTTGACCTCTATTACTATCTTTGCTCTATACTATTTTGTAACTTTAGGTTCATACCCTTTCTTTTCATATGTGCAATGAGGAGCTGCAGAAATTAAGGGGAATATTCACACTATGCAAAGATAAGAAGACATGGACTCCTGGACTACTGCTTTCTTCTGACTCCATTTTGCAACCTGTAAAATGTGCAGTTAAGTTAATAGCAGAGCTTGAATGATTACTACCTTAGAGTTATGAAACTTTGACAAAAGCTCTACAGTAGAAAAATCACCTCATTTTGCATAGAACTGAAATAGCTGAAAATTTATACAAAGTGAAAGAAACTTAACAAACAAGTATTTTGGGAAGTTTTATGTTCTTTCAAATGGGAAAAAAAATATTTGAAATGGAAAGAAGCATTTTGCTCAACAAAAATATAGTGTTTTTTTTTTTAATGCCAGGTTAGTTAATGCTTTTTTCTAGCCTTTTTAATTTCACTCACATTAAAATGAAAAGTACACCTGTGTAAAAAAAGGTTGAAATGCTTCATTTAAAAACTGTCAAAGCAACATTTATACATCTCCTCTTTTTTTACCTTAAAAGAAAATATATATAAATGTCACTCAAATAATTGTTTTTTCAATATTATTTTTACTAAAGGTGCTAAACAGTAATGAAGATTATTTTCCTCAACCCAGCAGGGTAAATAAAAGTGTAAATCTAAACAGAAGAAATTATTGTTTAGATTATCCTACTTTAACCCTCAGTCAGGGCAAAAAACAATCTCTGTCTAATTTCACCTAGAGATGACTATTAGCCATAATTTTGGGTGACTTCCATAACAGAGAGGGATGTGAAGAATTAAAGTATCTGCTTTCTCTAGTCAAAATTATCATTTTAGGTAGAAACAGATGTGGGTTTTTCGCATATAGATCAGAACATTCAAATTGTGGAACTATCATCAAAAGAGTGAACAGTGAGTATTTCCTTGTCCTTTTGGTTCAGAATGCACTATACAGAATATTTGAAACTTATTTTCTTAAACTTCACCACACTGAAAACACATTAGCTAATCCTAATGTTAATAATACTTTGTTAGCTGCCACAATCAAAATCTGTCATTAGCATATTGTAATTTAATTTATTTCCTATAACAGTAAGTAAATACTCATCATCTGAGCCACTTCATATTGCACTGGTAATACAAAATACATTATAAAGAACAATAATACTCTGATGGCATTGGATTACATAGTTTATTGGGTCTATTCCATCTATAATTTTCATGATGGCTTTTTGAGTGACTTATGCTGCACTAATCTGCTACTCCATAGTTGAAATGGATTTAGAGCAAATCTTTCTCCACAGGTGGCATTTCCCAGTAATGAATCCTGCCATTCAATTATATAATCAGAGTAATTTCTTCATGTAAAAAAGACCCCTTCTTGAGTGGCACATAAATTACCACTGGATTAAATTAGTGCTACTGCCAGGGCTTTGAGATTTCTCCAGTTGACAGACAGCACAGTACTGCTAATGATGAAGAGAAAACATGTCAACTCAGAGATTGTTCAGCTCTATTTTTCTACCTCTTCACATTGGTTTCTTTGTACTTGCTTTTACAATATTGTGGGCTTTAGGTACCTTTGAAATTATTGTACCCAGGGTGCGTCCAGAGCCACCATAGGAGACTTTCAGTGCTTCTGTTTAGAAATGTTCATCTTTCCTGAGGAATGACAATTGAGTCAAATAGAAGAAAGAATAAATTTTAAAAAATAAATTTGAACATTAATAAAATACTTGGTTTACGAATGGTAATAAGCTTCTGCTGAGTATGTCAGTTTGATTTACCCTTCTACATCAAAGCTAGCATAGCATTAAAGAATTTACAAAATCAGAGCTCTCTCCTGAGTGCAGTCGGGTATCATATTTTGCATACACAGGCAGTGGCGAGAATACTAAAAACTACTAATTTGTTAACCTTAGACTTAGTCCCATGGTAAGAACTCAAATAAAACAAACAAAATATCTGTATGGCTTACAGAGTTACCGCTGATGGATTTCTAGGTCTTTGTGCCTGCTATGCCAATCTTTCAATGAAAAAAAATTCCAGTTTGACAAATAAATAGGAAATTAATTAATAGAAAACATAGTTCTTTATTTATTTAAGTAGAAGTGAAAGGAGGAAACACAAAGTAACAGAAGCAAAAATATCTAGTTGAAAGGGAGAAAAAGGAGCAAGTTTTTCACTGTTTTCTATAGCAGTTGTGAAGCATGTCTGCTTTCACGTTACAATTTACCACAAACTTAACCACAGCAGACTAAAAGTATGCAGTGCATCTGTATAAAGTTAAGAAACTTTGTTGTTGTTCCTGCAGAAAGCATCTTAAACTGTAGTAGCACTCTTGGTGATAGAGTTGGTGTTACAGCTCGTCTTTCACAGAGAGCTGAGCACACTTGAGCCTGACCCAGCCACATCCAGGTGCACCTGTAATGCACGTTCTCTTATCAGCACGTTCTCTTATCAGCAGAGTAACACCACCCCTCTGCACAGGCTCACTGGGAGCACTGGCTCACTTCTCCATTACTTGCTCCTAAGTTTCCACCCAAAGAAAAAGAGTAAGGAAGTCTTTTCTAGTGACACTTCCATCAGATCTTTCATTTTTAAATAGATTTTAGAGCACAGGGAGCTAAATCGTAACTACATCTCTGTATTACACAAATCGTGTCATAAGTCCACCCCACTGATCTTTCTTTCAGCTGCTTAAAACCATTATCTATGTGCTTAATTACTGGATAAATTGCTGGTGGATTAAAAAAAAAAAACACAAAAAAAAAAAAAAACAAACCACCCAACCAACCAACCAACCAAAAAAAAAAAAAAAAAAACACCAAAACCAACCACCAAAAACTCCAACCTAGCAAAATAAACAAAACAAACCATACATCTGAAACACTGCTCTTTTGCTCTTGGTCCCATACCAACCAGTATCTATTAGGACCCCTTAGAAATTTCTGAGTGAAACAAAGGACTATTCTTTGGGCTCAAATGTTTTCTTTAAGAACATTTTGCACTTGACAGACTTTTTCAGAATCTGTCCTGTTCCCTAGGGACAAATCATCAGACAACTTCTTTGAGACACCTTTGACCCTAATTCTGAGACATATTCAGTGAGTAAATGCCTAGGGACTGGGACATAATGCTTCACAGATCTGAGATCCAAGCTTTTACCCTTCAGTACACAGCCCCACAAGAACGGCAGTGCCATTGTAGAAAAGCAGTCAGCTTTGATTCATACTTTTCTTTAGGTACCAGATACTGCACAGAAAAAAACTTCCCAGCAGACATTTAAAAATACTTCATTCATACAGAAAATTGCTTCCTGGACATATGAGACTGTACATGACCATGAAGAAGAACAACAGTAAATATAAATCCTGGAGAGTTACTACTTATTAAAATTTAAAAGCTAAAAAAAATGCTAGGGCACCAAACAGAATAGAGAGATTATCACTGTTCCAGTAAGTACTGGACAAATACCAGTCATGAGGGATTTGCAGATTTCCGAGAATAACAGAAACCAAGGGTACACAAAAAAAAATTTTGAAAGTGATCAGACTCAAAGAGTATAAGTTTTTGTAGCTGTAACCTTTTCTTTACACCATTTTCAATACCTATCTAGTAACTTTTACAAACATAAATGAAGGAAAGCTTTAGTGTAGAATTTTCGTGTTAGCATAGTTAATCAAATTACTTTTAAAAAGTAATTTATAGTTTATTCAAAGCTACTTAATAAAAATATGATACATGTCATACCTGTTTCTGCTTGACACATAAAAATGTGAAATTTAGTTAAATAATCTTAGTAGTTGTCACCCATGTATAGCTGAGCATATAAAATATATGAGAATTTTTATATTTCTTCAGTATCCTAACCATTAATAAAATTATCATTTATAGAATCATAGAATGGTTTGAGGCAAGAAAACTTTGAGTACCTGAGCCTTCTTCCTATCCCTACTAATCATGACTCCTCTCTCCTGGACCCACATTTTCCTTATTATTTCTCTTCTCACTGATTTATGTAAAGAATCTTTTTATGTTACCCTTGATATCCTTGGCCAGATTTCACTGGCCACACATTTCATTTTTACTTCTGCCACTCTTTTACCTTTCCTAACCCGCTCCCTGGCTGTTCAGACAATTCCTGTGTATTCCTCCCAAGCTACTTTTCACCACTTCCACCTCCTTTAAGCAACCTGTTTGTGTCTAACTTTGTCCAAGAGCTCTTTTGCCAATTTTCTGTTTGTAGGGATGCATTACTGTTGAGTCTTGAGGAGTGAATCCTTGACTATCACCCAGCTCTCTTGGGCCCCTCTTCCCTCCATGGCAGTCTATCAAAGTGATCATTAAATTCTGCTTTCCTGAAGTTCAGGATAATGAGCTTTTATCCTCTTTGTTGCCTCACAGATCTCAAACGTCACTGCTTAATTGTCACAGCATCCCAGGCTGTCCTTTGTTTTCACATTCTTCACTAGCTTGTCGTTGTTGAGAACAAGGTCCAGCATAGACTTTCTTTGTTGGATCCTCTGTAGCTTTGAGAAGAAAGTTGTTATCAATGCATTCTAGGAATCTCCTGGGTTGCCTGTATCCTGCCCTGTGGTCCCTTCAAAAGATGTTGGTGTGGTTGGAGTCTCCGGTGAGGAACAGGTCTTGAAAACATAAGGCTGTGCCTGTCTGTAGGGGGCTTCATTGCTTTGGTCTTCTGGGCAGACTCACTCAATAAAATCACCTGCCTCTGTCCTGCTTTAGTCCTGACCAGAATATGAATACCTTTGTAAAGCTCAGTACTGCTATAACAATCCGGTAGTATTCAAACATTTTCATGGGTAAAAAAATTTTGTAGAAAAACAACGAATGTGGTAGAATGGCAGAGACATTGATAGTATGTTCTCGTATTTATCAGCTCTGGCTCACATTGAGTATATGAAACTGTTCTAATTCCTGTGCATATCCAAAGTCATTCCTCCCCTTCCTCCCCACTCCCAGCCAGGACCAGTGACTTGAAAACACACAGTACACACATTTCTCAAACAATTCTCTAAGATTTTATTATTTTGCAGTTTGGATAAGAATTTTCATTAGAATAGAATAAGTCTGACATTCACACAGACTTTTGAAATATCTCCTGCCATTTGTTGAAATACACAATGTACAATGACATTAAAGCAGATCTTTAGTTTCTCTTTTTCTTAATTGATTGAATTACTCAAATATCAAAATTATGGGAACGTTTGTAAAATGATAAAACCAGGCTGGTGTTCCCATTTCCTTCCTGCAATAAAACACGTATAAATAATGTAAAATAACTGCTTAGCTCTATGACCATCCACTAGCCATGTCTTATTCACCTTATCTACTTTTCTCATCATATTAATAAATGAAGTTCACATCACATGGGATCTTTCTTGGCCTTTGAACTCATAACTGAAAGAAGGAACATAGAATTGCCAGTTTGGTGTGGAAATCTTCTCATTTGTCCATGAAGACAAAATATTGCCAAAAAAATTGCTTATTTTTTTACTGTTGGGGCTTGGTGGCTTTTTTTCTTTTTGTATTTTGTTTGGGGTTTTTTGGGGAGGGGTATGGTTGTTGTTGCTTTGGTTTGTTTGGTTTGGTTTGGTTTTTTTTTTGGAGGGGGGGGAGGTTGTGGGGGAGGTTCCTGGTTTTTACTCCCTTGTTTTTATATACATTGTATCAGGGAATGGAATGTGTAACAGAACTACAGGGCAGTTTTCTCGTCAAGAAAATGTTTCTAGTCAGTTTTGAAGCAGCATTAATTCATTATTCTGCATGACATTTGATGCAAAGTAGTCTTGAACTATGTAAATTCTCAAACTGTTGGCAGAGTTTTCTGATACCTAAATAAGATAAAGACTGAAAAATCTTGCATAAAAAATGAGGGTGAAATGCTTATACCAGAATAGAACTAATGATAAAATAACCAGGAGGAATACATTTTTGATCTTTCTCCCTCTCAAAAGTAGCATAGAATGTGGTCTTTATGGACTCTGAGCTTCCCACAGTATAAAATAAACGTAATTCAGTAGGGAAAGGAAATATGTAAATTTTAAGAAAGAAAGAATAAAGATCAGCTATAACAATATAGCATAACCAGTTGAAGAAATGACAATGTAAGCAAGAAACCATTACATTTTTTTTTCCTTTTTTAACACTATCAAGACCAGTGGTTTATGAAACCAAATTCAAGCCATAACCCTGCCCCTTTCTAATGGAAGCATAATTCTACATCTAGATTAGAGTTTTATTCTATCATTGGCTTGGTTCACAGTTTCTACTTCATTAAGTTTTGTCTGGAACCAGCAGAAATTTGTATATTTAGGGTTGGAATAATTGTTGAGGATAGCTAGTGATTTAATGCTCAAGCAAGGTCCTGCAAAGCTGCTTGAACTTAGGTTTTATATTCACAGTAACTACTTGGAAAAGTACAAACATAAGACAGGAAGGAAATATTATGTAAGAGGAAATGTGAAGCTGGATTGAAAATGTGATTCAACTATGACTCCGGAAAGAACAGTAAAAAAGTGATGGAGTTTTAGATAATTCTTCTGCTCTGAAGATTTTCCTTGTCTGGAAGAAAGCACAGGGCTCGTTTCAATGAATTTGGCAGCAATAGGATTATTTTCAGAATAAGTTGTGAGATTACTGTATGGAGCTTTGAAGACTAGACCCAGCTGAGCTGGTTACAGAACAAAATAATTGAAATGTGTATGACATTGGGTTAAGTCTTGCTTAAGGTCCAGATAGGATCCTTGGCCTGGCATACCTGGACTAACTCTGGGATTTGCAGATGCTATTTAACCCATCATGATCTGATTCAAATAGGGGTTGCTTGGTTTACAAGAACTCTCAAATTCAAAGATTTAAAATAAAACACTCAATTTAGCATAAATTTTTGCATCTAGCTTGATTCATACTCCATTTTTTGGGGGAGAAATAAATATGATATTCACATACTGGTTTTCACTTATTTTTTTATTGTGATTCTACCTTCTTTTCAAAGAATAACATTCTTAAATTGACTTTTTACTGCATGCTGTGAATTTTTGATAAAATGCTTTTACAGATAAAACATTTTGTTTTTTGTTTGCCACTGAAAATTTTCAAGAAAATGACAGTGAAAAAGAAAGTCCCAGAACCCTGAACTCAGTATTTAACTTCAGCAACTGCATTTCCTTCATATCTGTTTTCTGAGTACTGTTACAGCAGCTCTGTTGCCATGGTCTTGTTTTTCTCTTAGCTGAGTTCATTACCCACCACTGTAAACAAATTAACATAAATTATTAGTTTTTCTCATTTCTACACAATAACAGCGTGGTGTCTTACTCCCAGTCACATGAATGAAACACATTCTCCAGCATTAAACTCTTGACAAAGCATACCTTCCTTGAACTTCACTGAATGTGCATGGTGTAGTCATTCTGGATACACTGGAGACTCGTTTTCAACAACACTTACTCATGCCTCTAGTGCCAAAGAACTAATCTGGCTTCAAAAGAGTACCAGCTGTATGTGTGCATCTATACTGCGTCAAGCTGATACAGTAGATTGAGGAATGTTTCATATTATGTTTTCAGATTTTTACAGCTTTGCAGCCAGGACTGTATATATTTTACATAAATATAGCAAAAATAAACCAATAGCCTTGATGTTTGAAAGAAGCAGTAAATTAAACAATGAACAGATGGAAGACATTTTTTTTCCTTCTTCAACAGAATTAAGTGACATTTAAGATATTCTAGACACTGAATCTAATCCCTTTCTCTGATAACTGGCATTGCTCTTAGCCTTTCATTTTGCTCCTTTAATATAAAACTATCATTATACAGAGAACATTTCTTTCTTTATATTTTCATTGTTCTTTTTCTGAGTTTATTTCTGTGGAAATTTCTGAGTGAAAGGAAGCTCTGTTAACCTGTGTCGCTCACACATACACACGCACCACCTTCACTGCATTTCAAAGCTTGATTTTTCTTCTACAGAAATCAAGATTATTATATTCACATTTTTTTCATCAAATTGTATCATAAATTCAGTGAGCCATGCCATCTGAAGAAGTTTCTCTCTACTGCCTATTAAGTTACTAGCCACAAATATCTTCATTAAAATAAATACGAATTCCATCTTCAGTAATACAGCTGAAATAAAATAATGACCTGTGTGTGACCCAAATCCTTTCCTACTTTTTGCCCTGAAGAGTCAGCTTCAGGAAATACATGAACACACTTCCCTATGAACTCCTTCCATTAATGTTCACCTCTTGTAACTGGGAACCAGGACATCCCAGCACTGCATGTAATAGAGAGGTAGTGGAAAATATGATTTGAATTTTGATTACTTATTTCCTCTCTTTGACTTCTGGCTTTTACTTGTTCTTTGGAAACCAAATATGTAATAGTCAACAGACAAATGTCCCATGTTTGTGGACAAACCCAGCCATCTTAATTTCATTGACCTGAAGACAGGAAACCTCATATGAATTTGGCAGCACTCAACACAGAAGCAAGTGGTAGGGGGAGCACATGCCTAACTCCCAAATGAGTTAGAACTGTCCACAGAACAGATCACCTCTCCTTTACCTTTCAGTGTATTACATGCCAAAGGATACATAATCAGATTACTGATATCACAAAACAAAGTGGTAATAAAATTCTACTTTCTGCAAGAATGTCTTCCTGTTTTGCCAAGGTCTTTTTTCTCCATGTTGACAATGACCTTTATCTTGAGGAGAAAGAAGAGTATCCAGTTCTGTGTGAAAAATCTAGTTTCTTTAATTACTTCCTATTAATTTCACTGCTTGCTAACACATGCTCTATTATGTTATCCTTTAGAAAAACTGCTTCATGCTCCTGTAAATCACCCAGGAAAAATCTTCAATCCTTTTTGACAGAAAGGAGTAAAAGATTTTACCCAAAGTAGAAAGAAATGTGAATGTTTCACATCTGCAGGGAAGCTTGCTTTTTCAGTCTCTCGTTGCTCCCAGTTATTATACAAGTACTCTAAGCCATTCTTCCCTCAGTATTTCTTGCAACCTCACAACAGAATACAACTAAAAATAGTCCTAAGTTCTCATCATCAGCTTCCAAACTAATAAGCAGGCCATGGTATCTGAAATTCTTGCACCATATGATGCAGAGAGAGAGAAGCACATGATTAGAAGCATCTCTCCCTTGGAAACAGTTGTCTATACCTAGTTCCCTAATTAATGTCTTTATCTGCACTGGAGTAAAGTTTCTGTTGCAAGGATTTGTTAACAGCGGCACTAATTTAATTTTTGCATGACCCTCTGTGACTTAAATTTTAGCTATACAAATGGTCCTTTAATGTTTATACTATTGGTCTGGCTTGAGAGAAAAAGACCCTTAGGTTAAAAGACATTCCACAATAACAAGTCGATTTAATTCATTAGAAAAAATAAATGAAATTAAAATTTTCCATCTCTTTTTTCTCAAAATGCCTTATTTAGATATATAGTTTTCAAAATCTGTTATTTTGAAAAGGTGAGATTTAGTTTGTGGCTTTTTAATGAAAAGAGCTATATTGTAAGCATACAAAGGCAGATATTCATAGAAGTAGATACCTACATTATGTAAATATAATCAATGACCAAATCTTCAGTGGATCTCTGCTAATCCATATACTGGTATCAATATAGATTTTGTTTGATGTATAAACAATGTTAATACAGCTATAGATTGCAGTCTATTTTAATAAGTACTACACTAGTTATTCTTTGATCAATTTAATATGTATTCAGACTCCTTTAGTGTGTTATTTCTCTATATTATGAATTAGACACAAAAAAAGTGCTTTTAAAATAGTACTTCTCCTAAGAAAAGTGCAATTTAAGAATTAAAGTAAAAACAGTAACAAGAACACTGCTTTACAGTGATACAAATATATTAAAGATGATGCATGTGAAATTTTGAGAATAGTTATGTCATGACTTCTCTGTTTCACATAAAAAACAGTCTTTCTCTCTTCAATCAGTAACAAAATTTCCCATTACCTCAATGGCACGGCATCAGAACTTTAAAAAACCACAATCCTCTTGCATTATATGACTGTTCTGAGTACATTTCATGGGCTGTAAATCATTCTCAGGGTTCCTCTGAGAAACAGTTATGTTAACAAGTGTCTTCCATTGGCTAAGCAGCAGGAAGCCCCTGCAAACTCTGTCATCAACAGACCAGGAGTTCACCCACATTGTGGAAGCAGAAAGAGCATCTGAAAGAGAAGCTGAGGCATGGCTCACTTTAGCACAACTAGGAGGAAGGAAAGAAAAAAACCCAATAGCAATAATAAAAAAGAAGTAAAATACTTCCTTAGAAGTATATCACTGTTGTTATTCCATAGCCTCACTGACACAACAGAACTATGAACAGCCAGAGCATATATAGAAAAGAAATAAATTGCCACACAAAAATTGTGATTTATTTTATATGTTTCTTTTTTCTCCTAGAGGACTTTACTGACTCTGAAAGGAAAAAAAAAATGCTGTAGTGAAGTTTAAATATATTTCATCCTTCGTAAATGTACAGTCACCCTCAGAACCTCACTTCAGGAATTACTTCAGATTGATGCAGGCATGAACAGTCAGCAGCTCAGAAAAACAGCTTACAAGTAAGAAAAATGTAGTACACCAAGCAAAACACAGCACAACATTGTGTGCTATGTGGAAGTGAAAAACCTTGGCCCTTGTATTTATCACCCCATTCCATTACCTGCAGCAGTTTGTGTGAGCGCTTGTATGAGTCAGCATCAGGGGTGAATATTAAACACACACAAGCAAGAATTATAAATACAGTATGAAAATCATCTAAAGCTGCCATGGTTTCCTTGGCCCTGAGGCTCCAGGCACTCCAAAGAGCCCCCTGCCTGTACCCAGACCCACCACCCCCTCCCCTGCAGAAGGAGGCTCTGTCCATCCTCTCCATGCCCTGAGGACAGGGACATTTTGCTGCCCTCCTGAAGGCACATCACATTTTGCTGCCCTCCTGAAGGCACATCCTTCACACCCTCACACCCTTCCCAGAGCCAGACACTTCTTCACAGAGTGGGGCATCTGCAGTGCCAGTCCCTTAAATGCCCACCTTCCCCTGCAAGAGGCCTCCTCCCCACCAAGCGCCCAAGCACAGAGGAGTGGTGTCAAGTACTACATCATTAAAAAAAAAAAAAAAGAGTTCACCTAAAGGGATTTATAGCAAGCAAGAATTGCAGTGACAAACATCAGGCTGAATGATCGTTTGATCAAGTAATAATATCCTAAATGCTGAACAATCTCTTCCCTCTGCAGCCATAGGGGATTCTGGATACTGAAGTCACCGGGTCTTTTAATAAAACATGAAGAAATGGAGGCAGGAGATGTCCAACAGATTACTTTTCATAAGGGTGAAAAATACCTGAGGGAAAATCTTGGAAAAAATAATTAAAACCTTTTTTAGACAATTTCAGGGAGAAATCCTTATGGAAAGAGTCAAACTGATTAAAAACTGTCACTTGTTAGACTCTTGATCAAGATAATAGATCTTAGATGGTGATGATGATTATTACTGTTCTTGTTGAAAAGAGAAGCTTAAAGTGAAAAATATGTCTCTTTTAATAAAGTGGATAAGCTCCTCTCTTCAAAATATTTTCTAGTTTGAGAGGAACAGTATGGTAAACTAAGGAAAAAAATATGCTCATTTGTAGGGGAAGAAATGATGCACAAAGAAATCAAACTCCTTTCTTATAGCTGTAACAGAAGTTTATGTTAAGGAACAAATTAATAGAAATCAACTGAATTACAATGAAAAGTCATCTTCTCTTTACAATAAATGACATGGCCAGATAAATTAGCAAAAATAACTCTCTATAGCAAGCATCCAGTCAAATTCTACAGCTCATATAACTTTCCCTAACCGCAAGAAGAGAGAATAATTTTCAGAACATTAAGATATCAAGTTTTGTTATGTTTCTTTACCTTTATTTATTTTATTAAGCTAAATTGTTGGTAAAATTTCCTACCAGTGTTTCCAGAGAATGCACAACTCTAAAAATAGATACATGCTTAATCAGCCTCATGGTTTGCTCCCCAATGAGGAAAAATTTTCCTTTCCATTTTTCAATATTTTTAAGGGCTTTGTTTCAGAAAGGTTCAGCAAAAATTTGCAGTAATAACCAAACTGCAGAAACTGTCTGTGTTTCAGGCTCTTGTGAGCTTATCAGAAGCCCTTGAAAGGCAGGTTAGAAGATTAGTAATGTCCATTATGACTACTTGAACAAGCAAACTTAGAGCAGTGTGCTCTCCAGCTCACAGGGTTTCACAGCTAGATGTGCAGGATGGGTGCACATCCATTAGTAGAAACTATGAATAAGCACCCCAGGTTTTGACTCAGCCCTAACTTAATCAAAATTTTCTTTAGACTTCAGCCTGGATCTTCAAATTAAAGAATGTTTCTTAATATCACTCAGTCTTTATCAAGAAGAAATGCAACAAGAGGTCTTGTTCTATTTTGGGCAATTTTGTTCACTGTTCCTGACAAATACACAAGAAAAGTGAGAAAATGAAAAATAAAAATGAAAACACTGTACTGAAGATTTTTTGAACAGCAAAAGTCATCCTCACTTTCACAACTTTTGAAGGACTAGGCTTAATTTTATTTATTCCAGATTATTAAAGCATCTTTTAATTTTTGGTTTTTTTATGTTGTACAATCCAATATTTGTACTGCAATAGAAAATAATTTCCATAACTGACTTCAAGCAATATATGAGGAAATTTTGTAACTGAATTTTATTTATAAATTGAAAAGTATGGTCAAATTATCCATCTGCATTATTATTTTTTAAATACCTCTTTTTTTTTCCATAATATTTTAGTAACATTAAACAGTATAAATCACATAATGCAAAAAAATGGTGATACTATTTCATGAGAGTAATAACTCTGACTAGAAATTATTTTACTACCCTGAGATTTCACTATAATCAAGGTATTTGCTAGCATGATTTAATTTGTTTTTCTGTTTAAAGGGCACAGCTGATAGACTGGTGACGAGATCATTAGTTTACTGTTTCTTCAGTTGTGGTAAATTTTGGTGGAGAAATTACAACAATCTGAGAATTTAATTTTCCTCAGCCAATAGTTTCAATTCCAAAATGATTTCGTATTGGTATACCTGGATTTTTCTAGTCATTCAGGGAGAGTTTATTTGCCAGATGAAGAAGAATGATTGTTTGACTATTGCTATTCAAAATTACCAAAATAATTACTAATATTTTTGTTTTGCTGTTCTGTTCTATTCACTGTTCTGTTGTTTTTCACTTTTACATCTTTATGACTTTAAATCTTTACATGAATTGCTGATAAAATGGATACCTAAAATTGAAACAGAAGCCAATATGATGCCATTCATTCATTCTGCAGTATTCAGGTGGTGTGCACTAAAAAAAACATCACATAATGATTTACTGCTCTCAATACCAGAAAATTTAAGCTGTGGAGCACAAGTATAGGACAACACCTAAGCAGATATGTCCCAGTGTGACTAGGTGAATGGGTTGGCTGGTCCAGCTACAGGATAAAGATGAGGACTACAGATAATCAGGATAGAGAGATGATTCCTAAGTCAGGATAAGTCATGTTTCTTATTTTCATTCAATTTGCCCTAAATTAATTGAATGTAGCTATGATATTGCTCACCCATCTGCCTGCAATACAACTGAGTAACTATCAAAAAAATCCATGTTCAGGGCATTGTTTTTAGGTTTTTTTTTTTAAATCAAAGATGAATTCTGAGTGTGTGCTGGGGGTTTGGTTGCTTGAGCTCAGGACCAAGTTAGGTAATGGCACAGGTGTCCAGCTTTAGAGAAACCTGCCTGAGAAACTTCTGCTGGGAAATCTTACCAGGATATCCCATGCCAGCAGATATAGGAGATTCCCTGTGTCTGTGTATTAATCAGAGGTTGTGCTTGCTTTTAGATATTTAAAAAAAAAATAAACACAAGGTCCTGTTATATCTGTTGCTGTATCATTCTTTACCCGCTGGTCCTGTGCCTAAATATCTAGACTTCAGTTTTGGCACTGCCAGGCATTGTGGCATACGTGTAATTTGAAATGCATAAAATGCATAAAATGCATAAACATAGACTTTATTAATACCTTTCATATGTTTGAAATTATACATATGCACAAACAACTAACTAAGGGGTAGCACTAGAAATTGCATTTTTGCATTCAAATGTAATCCTGGAAATGCCAAATTTAAAATCTTCAGGAAAGAATTAAAACCTTTGTAATTACCAAGTCCACTATGTCAGAACAACAACCTTCATAAACAACTGTAATCTAGCAGCCCATGGTCCGTGGTTTTGTTAGAAAAAATGTCAAGCTCATAGAAAATTGCCTAACTGGTCATCTTAAAACAGAAGGATAAAATGCAACAAGGGCTTCCTGTCCCCTCTTCTATGTATTTAAATTTTAGGGCTTTTAAGGTATTTAAAAACAATAACAAAACATTTGGGCAATGTATACCTTACAATTCATATATTTGACTGAAATCATGTATAATGTACGTATGGAATTACAGAGATCTAAAAATTCAGGAAGCAGTCATCTGGTAACAGAAAATGTACTTTTTTAAAACCAATATCATTGAACTGTGACAAGACATGAATGTAGACAAATTCTAACACTGCAGGTCTGATTCAGAGTTCTGCTATGCTAAGCTGATAGTCTGAAGGAAATAGGGTAGATGGAATCAGATAACTTGCAGCTTTGCATGGGCTTTCTTTCTCCCTGGGGATATAGGCAATCTTCTTGCTCATATTCTGTGGCAGAAACTTAAAGGACTGAAGCAATCTCTCTGTGAGGAAGCAAGAAACTCAGATGAATTTAATAAATTGAATTGGTTTATAGCAGAATAGTAGAACCTCTTCTGGAGGGCCTTTCCAAGGACAAAGCAAGCAATTCACATTTGGTTCAATAACATTGGCTTACATAGCAGGAAAGAATAATTGCCCCGTTGTAGGAATGTAAGGTGAAATTTAATAGCTTAAGTTATTTTGTGGGTCAGATAAGATAATCATGGCAGTTCTTTTTGACCTTAAAATCCATGGATCTGTGCATTAAGCTGTAGAGACATGTCTAGATTTTTATATACAGGCAAAAAATTTGAATACTGTTTGGAAAGATTAGAAACTTTTCCCTCTTAAAGACATGACAGGAGGCAAATAATGATTTCAACTATACTTTTTAAAATCTCCAACATTTTTTCATCCTGTCAGACAAATTATGACTTTAATGACTTTTGCCATTTTTGATTTGATTGTTTTACACTGGATTTAAAAGTCACAAGCAATGAATACATGTATGTATCTTTCATTGAATTTGCAGCACATAGTGCATGGCAAAAAAATAATGAATATGAGACACTACTTCATAGGTTCACATCAGGTTAGTATTATAACAAAGAAATGCTGAATTATGTTTGATTGGCTAAAAATTAGGTGAAAGGAATTTTTTTCATTTCTGTGACAATACTTTAAAGTTGATTAATAAATCGTGAAGAGCTGATTGTATTATTTCAAGCCTCTGAAAATACTTAACATCTCCCAGTTTCTGTGAACAGCAAAGGAAAAATCTGAGACAATGACCATATTGTGTTTATAGTCATAGATTATTTTCCAACTCAAACTGTCTGCTGTATTCCAAAAGAGTGTAATTTGCTAGAAATATGTCCACAAAATAAAAGTATCAAATGCAAAAATAGTGGCACCCAGTGGTCAAGGCATCCCTTATTTAATGCTAAGAGCAACAAATTATTTTTTGAGAAAAGCCATACTACTTTCAGCTGGAATATAGTATGTCCTGTTGTAATGAAAGGACCAATTCCTACTTCAACAGCATTCTTTGCCATAGCCTTTGTTTTCTTATGTTCAATAAGTTTCACATTCATTTGGGGATAATTTGTTTTTGTGAGCAAAGTGGGTCTGAGTAATCAATACAAGTTGTTCGTAAAGTAATTCATTCCTGAGAGGACACATCTGAAGAAGAGGTCTTATACAAAAGTAAATACAAAATTTCTTCTATTCAAATTTCCTTCACTAAAATGTGATTTTTGGAAATTTAGAAAGAGAAATTAAATTATTCAGTGGTTTACAATGATGATGTGGCTTCACTTCAGTTTAGTTCAGCTTCCTGCATAGCTGTCATACAATGCTTCAGTGCTTTCTCTACCTTACCAATGCATATTAGTCTATACATGTGAAGACCTCACCAACATCCTGTGATTCTTCTGGTCAAAACTGTTAACACACCTCAAGCTGCTTCTCAGCTCTGAGTAAAGGTAAATTACCAGTCCTCCAGTGTCATCCAAATCAACCTTACATAACCAAATAAGTGCTTTCACCATTCACTGCAAAACAATTATGGAGCAAGTGAATGTAGATGCCTTAAAACCATCCACCAACAACAGCTGCTGAAAACAGATCACCTGTGGTAAAATAAAACATCAAACCCAAAGAATTTATCAGAAGGATGGGATCAAACAAATAAAAATAAAAGAGTTTTTTTTAAAAAAAAAGAATTGTCATGTGCCACACATGGTAACAACTACCTCCAATACTGAGGTAACATCTATTATCTCACAACATTATCATTATAGCTATTTTTATGTACAAAAGTCAGCAATCAAAATACTGGTGGGCATATCTGGCTCCACAAAAAGTATTGTCACTGGAAATTTTGTACTTTTATTTTACAAACACAGCTAGGATTTTTTCCCAATTAGCAGTAGTTGCACATGACATTTGTTTAAGTAAAACTGCTATAGCAGCTACAGGTGGCATCTTCTCCACTACAATGAAATTGTGCTGGGTTTTTTTTTTTTTTTGTTACATCTTGCATTTAGGTCAATTCTTTTCCTATTTGATCAGCATAACAACTATTACAAAGTCCAAAACTAATAGTATTTAAAAATCCCAGAAAAACCTCAAAAAATAGAAATAATTTTTTTTCCACTCAAAATATATGTGTTTACTGAAGGTTTGTACATATCCTCAAATTTCATGTATGACTTAGAATATTTACATTTTTCATTGTAGATTGTACAAAAATGAAAAAATTATCATCCTAGAGGATTGTTTGAATTAAAATAATTGTGAACTTAATTTATTTGAATTAGAATTATACTACTAATACTAAGTAGCTAATACTTTTTATTTCACTCTACATTGATCAGTTTGCTAACAAATAAGCCTAGAAGTTCCTATTAGTCAGAATAAGTAATATATCTCAAATAAAAAGAAATAGAACAACATAATTCATCTGAAAGTACAGTGAAAAGGAGATGAAAACTGTAGGTATTTTATATTAATGTATTTACAGATATAATTAAGAAACCTGAAAATAAGGTAGGATAAAGATAATTATTTTACTTTCTGTTCATATTTGACTTACAAAGCCATAAAAAATATATTAACACAGATTCATTTTTGCCTTCATCAGCATGATTACAACCAGCTCATGAAGGCCAATTCAGTATTTGTAGAATAGAAAGAAATTTTCTACTTAGTGTTTTTCTGCTAAAATCTTCTCTCACGAGGGCAAAATCTGGTTTCTTATCCTGTTAATTATAGTAGAAAACATCATTTTGCAACAAGTATAAATAACTGCAAATGTCTGTTATGTCCTTATCATCTCTACCTCAGAAGACACACTGTATTTTTCCAGCAGAGCTGTCTACCCTTGAGACTTTGATTCAGCTCTGAATTACCGTCTTTCCTCCTTCCCTTCCCTAGAGTGTCAGTTCACCAGTGAGTTTTTTTAGTGTCCTTGTGGACTTACCTCTTTAAAGCACATTATTTTATTGTCCACTCACATAATTTAAAGCATTTAGGAGACCCTAGACTGTATTTGGTTTTTAACTTTGGATTTCCTTAGTAACTGGATGAAAGTAAACTGTAACGAAATTGTGTTTCTTAAATAAAGATCAAAAGTGATGACCAATATCCAAGTATTCCCACCTTTTTTACTGAGGTGGACCTGGGTGTCTTTTGACTACATTATTTCCTGCGTATGAGTAGAAAGTTATTCCAGAGACCATTTCACTGAAATTAACACCAAAACTAAATACAAACATTTGCAAATCCTGTACAGATTTGAAAAGCAGAAGGGTTTCTGAAGAAAGAAATTATATGAATTAAAGCTGGAAAATATATTTAGCCTGTTTTCAGTTAGCTGAACTACTTATAACACTTGAAAGAAGACATTGGTATCTGAACATGCAAAGTCTGTTGTGTCCATCCCATGAGTTCACTGGTTAATTCCAGAATAATGTTGCTACTTATTAGAACAATTGCTTGGGGTTTTTTTAACTTCTGCAGAAGAAAATTCAGATTTTTTTGGGGCGGAAAAAAAAGATTCATTGAAATAAATTTCATTTTTAAAATAAAGAAGCTGAGATCAAATTCAGTGCACTTGAGAAAATAATGGGTTTTTTTAAGCACTTGCCAATGTTATGAATCTTGCTATTGAAATAACATTATTATTGATCATAATATAAAATTTCCATTTCAGAGGTCATTGTCTTCTTGCTTTTCAGACTTTGTGGAAAAAAATGTTAAAGGATGGAGAAGCATTTTGTGAGATATCTTTTCCTGGAACATATCTAGAGTTCAGGTTCTTGAGCAAATAACAGAACCAGTCACAATCTTCACAGTCTTTCTTGCTTAGTTGGGTAGCAAGTGAATTCTTTTTTTTTTTTTTTAATGAATATAAAAAGAAATTGAATATGAACAGGATGGATTGCATCAAATATGTACTGCACTGCTCTGAGAATCTGAGTTCAAGCAAAGTTCAGTGGCTTACTGCTTCGCTGGAGAAAAACATGGGCATGGAATCAAGCTTGAATTAGCAGAAACCTATCAGAGGTATCTTTTGGCTTCTAAACTAGTGTGATTTAATATATGTATCATACCAAAAACATGGGCAGTAGATATGAGTTCTACATCTTGCTGAGTGCATTCAACTCCTCCATGGTAATTTAAGACATGTGAAGATAATTCTAAGATTTTCAGGCCAGAATGTGCTCAGAAATGAAGACAAAAAGCTTTTGTGCATAGTATAAACAGTAGCTTCAGGTTGATATAATTAAAATCCAGACTACCTGTTAATCTCAGCTGAGTATGTCTATATATTAATTGCATTTCAGAAAATGTCTCAGGAAAACTCAATATTTTTCAGGCTAGTATATTTAAATGCTGTTTTGTGGTTTTTCTTTAAAGTACTCTTAACAAGGAAAAACACCTCTTTTTTTTATAAGTTTTACCTAACTTTGGAGAATTAACCTTCAACATCTCAAGGTTCTAACAGTACAAAGAGCTATTCTGGGCCTCAGGATGATCTGAGAACCACCTATAAATCTGTGGCTGAGATGTTGTTGCAGATAAGCTGCCATATATTTGATATTTAAAATCATAATTACTCTCTCCCCTTGTGTCCCATTAAATAAAATAAGAAATACACAAATTCAGCAGATTTTGAGAGCACCACAAAGCTTCTCTACTTTACATTTCCATAACATTTAAAGTAGGCTCTTTTTCATTTCATCACAAGATACAACAAATTGCCTGCTGTAGCTTTAGGGAGGGAAAATCAAAAGCCTGTCATAATGGTGTAGAATTGTCCTTCACTAAAGCAAGCAATTATCACCTATTCTCTATTCTAATTAATGAACATTTAACTCAGTGTTGCCAGAGGGATTTTTTTTAGAGGAAAAAAACCCAAACAAACAAACAAACAAAAAAACCAAAACCACAAACCAAACAAACAGAACCCCCAAAACGCAATTTATTCCAGTCTTCTCTTTTCTCGAGTCTGGCTCTCTTCTGGCTGCCAATTTCTCTTCTCAGACACACTCAACAGTCCCTGATTAACTTTCTTTTCATTGTTCTGTGAATATATACTGATGATAGTTCTAAGTGAAGCCTTTGAGCTGAAGGTGAGACACAGTTTCTATCTCTCCAGTGTATCAAAAAGGCTGCTAGAAAAATGAAGTCAAGTAGACAAGAATTAGGAAGAAACTGAATGGAATCTGTTGGTGAAAACTATCAGTAGGTAACAAGGAATGGTAGTTGACTGAGGTAAGAAAGAGATCAGGAGTTCAAGGAGACTGAAAGTAAAAGATATTTTGATCTGATACAGTAAAACAAGTGAGAGGATTCTGTTTAATTTTCATCATGAGTCCTGGCAAAATTTCCAATGACAGATATATTCCAGATAATACAAGAAAGGTTTCAATTTCCCCATAATGTAGACATAGCTATATAACCATGAAAAATGATTCCATTAATTTTTCCTAAAGCATTCATCTGTCAGTTGCCTGCATGCTTATGCCATATGAACATATGCATGTATTTAGCACTTAAAGCCTATTGTTATTCTTTTATTTTTTTTTAAGGTGCCATCTTGCAGTGTTTTATGTGTAAAGTTCTAAAGTCCCATTCATGTAAGGTCAGAATGGTTTCTGTCCAAATAACTAGAATCAATTAGGTTTGGAAGAGTTTTGATAAGAAAACGAAAGTGAGAAAAAACCATAAGGCTCACTTTTTTTAACTGCAAAGTTATTTCAAGTTTTGGTTTCAAAATCTTGATTTTGTTTCCCAGTTAGTCTAATTCTCAGAAAGATGGCAAAAAAAAAAAAAAAAGGATTGTAAAAAACTTTGTTGCTTATCTTTTATTCTGTTTTTAGTTTTGAAAAATAAAATGAAGAGCAAAATGTGCTATGAGCAGAGGAATAAATTAAACCTTATTTTCTAGGCATCTGTGTCTCTCAACATAACTTCAAGAGTCGACGACATTTTTTTTGCCTTTATTCTACAGTAATTTCTCTGATTCTTTCCATCACAACTCCATTAACCCTTCCTGCAAATCCCAAATTTTCCTTTTATATCATCGAATCCTCATCTGGGAAAAAGGTAGGGCATACTGTTGTTGCTTTTGGTCACCCAAAATTCAAAGCAGAACTTGAGAATTTGGACTACATTTTTCTCAAATAATAGAGTTAATCTTCTAAATCCATCTAAACATTTTTGTATGAAAAAGAACAAAACATCCATGACACTGGAACCCTTCATGTACATTTTATTGAGGACTGAGTAAAAGTTTCAAAACTTATTACGGTGGGAGTGATAGATGGAAAAACATGCTCTGGAACTACCAAAATAATCAACTTCAAGTTATCTCTTACTCACAAATGGAATATTGTGCCAAATAATATGAACTCTATAGTTTTAATGAAAAACATTTTTACTCCAAAAAAAAGAAGAAACAGAAGAAAACACATGGACTTCAAAACTATATTTGGAACTAAACTCTTTCAGAAGCTGATAGATGTTTGAACATGGCTTTTTGTGAAAGATTTACATATAAGAAAAAAATATATAAAATATAAATAGTCATTGATGCATTTATGGGGGAAAAAAAATAACACTTGCAAAAGGACTTGCATGGGTCTAATTTTTATTCACATTCTCTATTCCTCAGCAGAGAGAATCACTGAGACTATATTAAATAAAAGTAATAGTGAGGACCTTCAATTTAAAGTGGCTTATTCTCTTTTTTCTCTTTGTAGGCTGGGTCAGTGCTTGAGAATTTAGTTCTACTCTTTGGGGACAAGTTATGTGCTTTGTGGTAAAGCCATCAGACCATCCATCATTGTGTCAGCCTTCAGCTTTACTCAGCTGGTGATTATTTTCTTGCCTTGTTCAGGAGAGTGAGTTGACCTGTTCTAATAAGGTTTAGGGGGAATCCATCAGCTCTTTTCTTACTTATATTATTAATGAGCTCTGAAAGATTTTTTTTTACTGAAGACCTGAGTCTTCACCTACTAAATAGTCATACAATCATGGGATTTTCTGCATATAAGTGTGACTTCTCCTTGTTTTCCTGTGCTTAGGTTTTGCTGGGGTTCTTTTGATTATCCATCCATACTCTTTATTGTGACAGTGGCAACAAAAATATTCTTATAATGGAGGATTACTCTTATAAAGAAGAAGATTTTTTATTATTATTTTCATCTACTGAATCACATAAATTAAGCTCTTTTTACTAATTTACTATTTTTACTTCTTTTAAGTTAAAATAACAAAGATTTACAGATTTGACAAATTTGTTATAGAATTGTCTCATTACTTGATGCTGGGGAAATGCTATAAAAATTTATTTCAGTAAATTAAACCTTTCAAATTTTTTTGTCAAAATTATTTCTACTGTCACACTTCTATATCTTTTTACCTGCTGTTAGTTCATGGTACAAATAATAATAAAAAAAAAGAGAACATATAGATATAGCTCAAGAAAAGCCAATATTTTCAGAATGAAAGTTCCCTTTTGTTTTAATTAACATATTATTTTTTATCTCAGAATTTGGCTTCAATCTTTCATCTTCAAACCAATTCAAAAGCAGTATGTGAAGTTCCATGGAAAAGTTTCCTCTATAAAAATAAAAATATTAAGCTTACAATTTTGTTTGAGGGAGAGGATTTTTATTCTTATGCCATAAATTGATCATGTTAACTTCACTGTTGATGCTGAAATGGAAATTTCTGCCTAACTTAATCCCAAGCAAGGAAAGTAGATATAGGGTGGGAATTTAACTTTAGACAAAATCTTATGTCTGAATTTCACTATCATTTTCCATAAACACTAATCGTGTTTCATAATTCCAGTACCATTTTCCATGCCTCACACTACATGACTAGGTTTGAATACTCCAGACTTGGTGGAAGGAATGTTATTTCACCATTTTGTCACTCTAACCTGTTTTCCAACTACACTGTACATCAGCTACTAATGAAAATGGATACTGAAACTTAGCATATGTAGCATGTTTTGCCAGTTCTTTTCCAAACATATCCACATAGTTTTACTGGAAGTAAATTTTACATATGAAGAAGAGATTAAATTCATTTTGCAGAAGTTAAAAAACTGGGAGGATAAGAAGAAAAAGTATTCTGTCCCTGAAACAGGAGGAAACTATAGTTTCATTATGTAATCATGCAGCACGTGCATTGTATCTAGTTATTCAGTGCACATCAAACTGCTTTTTAATAAGAAAGCATGAGCCTTCATTATTATGACAAATTTTAAAATTTATAATTATGCTATTCAAAATGTGAGGAAAAGATTATGTTTTAACTATCATACCTTGTTTTCTGTCTTTATCTTGGCAGTATTTTGCTAGCAGACCAAATACAGATTTGTTTCTTTTTTCCTCAATTCTCAATTCTCAATTATCTCTCATTGAGGACTAAGTTGCTTGCCTCTCTGTGTTTCTATTGGGATTCCAGCATCACTATGGAGTAAAGATTTTCATCCTGTATTTTGGACTTTAGATCTTGACGTTCCTTTATAGATGAGAGAATATTGTAAAAAGACATCAAGTCACCTCATTATTATTCAGTCTAGAGAGCTTCTCCAGCAGCTGGTCTGCTAAGCCAGTGGTTTTTCATGGGACTAATGGGAGGTCCTACTTTAGGGGATTTGCAAAGGGGAATTCCAAGCAGGGGCTGGCACCAGCTAGGATTGACAGGGGGCTCAGTGTCAATTGACAGTGGGGTGGGAGGGTATAATTTGGACCAAACCACTAACTTGGCCAATAACAGAACACACCATTAAGAGAAAATACACACCACAACTGTATGATTTTCATTTTTTTTTAATTGCTGCAGTTCATAACAGCAAACATCAAAGGTTTTTAAAGCCTGACTCAAAATCTTCTCTATTGTCAATAGCATCTTCATTTTTGTAAAGGAAAATAATTTGTTTTGTGTCTTTCTCTAATAAGTGCTTTGCACTAATGTGCATGAGACATTTACTTAGTATTTATCTAAGCAATCTTTTCTTATAGTGCACTTTGGAGCTTCTGCACTGTGACAGGAAATTTAACTTCACATTTAACTTCAAAAACAAAATTAAGAACGTTTGCAGTCTGATTTTGTTCTGGGATCTTGTGTACATTTGATTTCCATGAATGAGATACTTAAAAAATACTGAAAACATCACTGTTGTAATCCATGATGCTGTAAAGAATTCTGATAAACTCAAAACTCTTAACAATCTTGGGGTTTATCAGATTCTGTGAATAATATTTGATTTCATAGCCATCAGATTTGTGTACAAATATGTTCATTTTTCTAGCCCGACTGGAATACAACTGTCAGAAAGCCACTCCAAACAAGTCAAACCATGGACATTACCTAATGTGTAGGAATGAGATTGATTTTTATTAGCTGTGAGTTTATCACTACCTTTGTACAAATCACTGCCTGTACAAATCACTTATTGATATTTCTACATTCCATTGGAAAAAAAAAAAAAGATTGAAATTTAACAAATTTAACAGAAAGTGATTGGACTTCAAGGCAAAGATGTCAGCTATTGGGCCATGAGCTGTTCACTCTTTCTCTCTTCCTTCAAAAAAAATTTGTGCATTCCCACATTCCCCAGGAAAAAAAAAAAAAAAAAAAAAAGTACTATCAAGAGATGTTGCCAGCTCTCAGTTCTGGAATATTTAATCCCAAATTAAAGATCAACTTAATAAAGGAAAATTAACTTCTGAAGCAAAAGGGAGATTTGAGCTTGCCCCCCTCATGTTTTGAATAGATCCGCAGGCCAGAAAAGGGCTCATTCTTCCAGCTAGTATACGAAAATTTCTTTTGCTTATCCCTGTCTGTGTTGACAAGACTTTAAAAACATAATGTCTCAAAAATGTCAATACAGTTTGTTGCGTAAATGCTGAAATGGACTGCTTTTACATTTCTCTAACATAAATATTTGGATTCAAACAAAAGTAATTACAAATTCAGTCAAAATTATGACTATCCTGCCAGAAGTTTGTTGCTCAATTCCACTCCTAGCAATTTCATATTTTGAGCAGGTTTTATAAAAGTTTCTTCAGAAATCTTGATGAAATCCCTAATCATACAGAAACTGATTTTATGATTGTTCTTAGTCTCATCTTTAGTAAATGAGGTTTTCATTTGATTCCTAAACATCTAAACATAAAGTTTTCCCTTTGTTAAGTGTCTCAAAAAATTCACGATCTGTGGACTGCCTAAGTCATGTGGAGATGTATTTATCACTAAAGTGTTTATTCTCTACTTTTTTTAAAATAATTTTTGTTAGTGCATCTGGATAAGTTTTTTGAAAAACATCTGTGTTTACAGTTTTATTGTTTTTCACTTGACTCAAACTAGTATGTATCTATATGAATAGGTATGTCTTTATGCATTATGCATAAGCCTTATGGAACAATACATAATGCATAAGAACAAACACATTGAGTCCTATTCACTTCTTACTGTAGAAAACTTGTCTTTAAACCATATCATTAAAGTTTTGGTGATGTTTCTTTCATATTGGAATCAGACACGACTTTGTAGGAAATTTTTTATAATAGCACTTCAGAGAAGCTTTGGAGCAATTCTGCAGCTGTTCTTATGATTATGTATAAAATTTAATTCTGTTTCTGTAAGACACTGTAGTGGAAACGAGAGAATTAATCACTTGTTGTTACAAGAACAATTTCCTGTAATTCTAAGAATCTAACACATCTTCATTGTCATATATTGTAAATTAAGATTGCATTAAGATGATGTGCTCTGTTCCTCAGAACGTGTCCACCTAGATAAAAACAGAGAGAATGTCAGCTGATGGTGCTAACCTTTATTTTAATCAAAAAAGAAGATTGTGAAGGGGAGGTAGTCAGTATTCTTCTAACTCGCTTTAGCCTCTTTGAATAAGAAATATCTCAAATATTTAAGCTCTAGTGGGATGAATGATGTCATATAAGATAGTTTCACTACTATTTTATTTTGCCATTATCTTAATTCTCAATACCATTTATAAGTTTCATTAGCTGAATACGTGAAAGAAATGATAATAAAATGTTGACAACTCTACAATTCAGTGATGGAGCCCATAAAATATTGCAATTTAATATTCAAAAGTTAATGACAATGAAATCCACCGTATGAGTGGTTTGAGATTGTAAACTAGGGATGGACATATGAATTGCCCAGCCACTGAAGCAGAGAAAACAGATAGAAATAATCAGAGTAACCTAGAGATATTCATTGTGAAAGTGATAATTTTTCATTATTATGCCTCTATTGCTATCACTAAGTGGTTTTAGTTCTGTATTTGTAGACATATATATATATATATATACACAGACACACATTCATATATATATATATATATATATATACATACAAATACACACAAATGCTAAATCAGAATTCATATTTCAGATATTTGTTGTCTACAGTCCAGCTCATGCTGTGAACTTGGTATCATAAATCATGGTGAATCAGTATG
Organism: Chloebia gouldiae; assembly: GCA_003676055.1. Taxonomy (NCBI): domain Eukaryota; kingdom Metazoa; phylum Chordata; class Aves; order Passeriformes; family Passeridae; genus Chloebia; species Chloebia gouldiae. Next base: position 13,935,954 of record QUSF01000004.1, read on the forward strand.
CATTTTCAATTAAATGAAAAAGGGATTCGTCCACATAAAGATACAAGCCTTTCCAGAAAGGCTCATATCCTCAGGTAGATGAATTCCTTTTTCAGCACAAACAGGCCTGTGGCCTTGATCATAGCCCATCTAAAATGCACTTCTATCTCTTTGCTGTATTTGGTGATTTTGAATCAGTCTTATGTGTTTGTATGTATGTTCAAGTGCAATAACTGGAAACAAATAATGTATGGCACTTTAGAGGACACTGAGAGGTCAAGTAAATCATCAGACTGAGTTTTACAGAACTTGAAACTGAATTATTTCAATCACTTTCATTTATCAAACTTAATGGTGAAAAAAAAGTAAATAAGACTCTACAGAAGGCTGCAATTCAAATGAGGCAGTCTCAGGGCAGAATGACTCAATCTGAAAATGAAAATATATATTGGTTGGAAGTGGTGAAACACATGGAGAGAAAGATCTAATAGTACTTTTAGAAGTCAGAGAAAAAATATAAGAAACTTACTTTTTCTTGAAACTTGTTCATTTTTTGAACATGGTTTTGGTCTTGTCTTGTTTATTTATTAAACTGTTACATATTGGTATTTTTGTTCTTCATTAAATGCAATTTTGTAATTTTTAACTTCTGTGAACATTATTAGAATGTATGACTAATTTAAGACAAATAACAAGGCAAAGAATGAAAAAAAAATAAAATTAAAATAAAATAAAATAAAATAATAAAATAAATCACTCACCTTTCAACAGTTTAAACTGAACTAAAAAGGCTGAGGATCTGAGTTTGGCTGATTACCATAAAAGAGACTGTGAGACTTTTCCTTTCTCTGCAGTATGAAAATATTATGCCCAGCTTTTAAGATTAATTTCTCTCATTTTACCATTATGATAAACAAGCTTCAGAATCCAGAGTGCAGAGATAACAGTAGATGGGGATGTCCTCAATTTTTCTCTGTAGGTGGGATCATCTTGTCATATGTTGTGTCTTTCTTAGCTGTCACGCTTCCGGATTTCATGCAAGCACCTGAGCTACTTAGGGAACTTTAATTTCCAAGACCTGGGCTGCCTGCCTACCTTTTCACACACTTAATAAAATCAGACAGAAAGAATTACAGACTCAAAAGGGGAAAGGGAAAAAAATGCTTATGGAAAAAGTAACATAAGGTTGTTATTCTAAAGAGGGTTCACATTTGTTTTCAATATGAAACTTGAATATGACATGGAAAATTGAAAGAGGTTTTTTTGGGGGGCTGCACTAATATAAAAAAAAAATAGAAAGTGTGATTCAGTATTGTAGGGAATATCTGGCATACAGCAATATAAATATTAATAATTTCTAAGCAATTACTTCTCTCTATTTGGTTGAATTTTCTTGGGGTTAAATAATTATACTTGCATTTTTTACCTGTTTACCTTTTTTTTTTTTTAATTATAGGTGGAAATTTTTCATCCCCAAATAAGAAGTAATGCCACTTCTATTTTTTAAACTGCCTGGTTTTAAGTATTATCCAGAGCATTGAAGTAATCAGTTATGACAGGAGATAAATGCAATATATGACTTCTTTAGCTTAGGAAGAAAAGAACTCTGTGAAATGAGTCTTACAAAGAATTTTGAATCTTATGTATTTCCACTTAGATTTTCATAGGTAAGGTACAATAGCAAACAGATTTAACTATATGACAGATGCAAAATAGAAGCCAACCCCATCCCTCTCAGAAATTATGTTATGACAACTTTCACTTGTACAGTACTTAACACACAATGACTTTTGCTTTCTCCTGTACTTCTTGCCTTCTCTGGTGTACTGCACACTAAAACGGTTAATCCCTTGTTCTTTAGCTTGATGCTGCATCCTTGCAATTTGCAAACAACTGTCCCCTGTCCTCAAAATTTGGCATTTGGTTCTCAAGACTTCATTGGAAATACTTCAATTATTTTAATACCTGTGATGTATAATATAAGCAGTGTCTAAGTCTCAAATGACATAACTGTCATTATGGCTACATATCAACCCAGATGTTCTATATCCAAGGAAGCCAACTCCAAATATCACAGAACAAGTAGAAACACAGACTGTTTAACTGCATGTCACAAATTAAATTTAGTTTTAACATCTTGTTTTCCTTTATTCTCAAAAAGACTACTTCTACTTAAATGCAGGTTCACACAATTTTCTAGTCACTAAATTTGAGCTTTTTTGGATGTTCTTGATATTGAGTATGAAGAAGTACATTCAGTTCTACTGAAAAGACAAGTCTTCAGCACAGTTTGTGTTGCTACTGGAAACTCCTATATTCTTCACTTCTTGCTTAAAAGACTTTCATATCTGGATCTATGGTAGAGAATATCAGGCCTTTGTGATACACACACACACACACATATATACAAACTTGTCATGAAATATCAAAAATGAAGCATCAAAACTTTGTCACTGAACTGATGTGCTGCAGATGACCATTTCAGGACTCTTACCAATTGGCAAAACTTTTTGAAAAGGTGAGAACTGTTTGGAAAGGCTGGTCCTCTACATTCTTGGTCATTTGGCTACTTGTGGAACTTAAAACCAACAGAATAAAGGCTTACAGGGAGAAAAAAATAAGCAGTATTTCTGATTAAATCTGCTTTCAGCAAGGTACTGATCATTAAAGCTTGTCTACTTTTTTCAATCTTTATTGTTTTATCCACCAGAAAACCCACAACCAAACAAACCATTTTTCTTCAAATGTTAACTTTCTTTCTCTTAAGCCATTACACTGTAATACCATTAAGCTAGAAATAAAACCTTTAGTAAGTCTCCATTACTAGGAAAAAATTAAAGTACTCAATACCATCAGTAATAATGAAGGAAAGTACTGATCATTTTATATTTGAGCCTGTCAGAGCAAAGTAGGACTGGAAATAAGCTTGCAAAAGCATTAACATAATCATGACAGATTAGTAATCCACTTTTACTAAATATTTTGAATTTATCCTCTTTTTCTGTTTCTAAATTAGCTAACAGTGTACCACAAATATATTTCCTACTTAAACATTTTGATATTCAATTATGTGTGTAACAGTTTGTCTGCAACCAATTTATGTAATTGCTTTTAAACAGATGCTTTTTTGTTTAAATATTTTCATTTGTATATCTGCTGTCTGGATTTCTCTGTCCATTTCTCATCTGAATAAGTATATATATATATATATATATATATATTTGTTATCTTTAGTCCTTTATGTATTGCTTTTGCCAGGGCGATAGTCACCATTTCTCCCACTCTTTAATCAGGCACAGGTGGTTTTAATATATATCAGCCATATAATATGCTGGAGGACTAACTCAAATTTGCAGATTTAACAACCTTTACAGCCTCTCTCAACGTATATAAAAGTATCAGAGAAAGTGTATTCTTGTTGAAAAATTGTTGAAAAACACTTGCTTAGAGACAGATATAAATTACTAGCAGAACTGTGTCTCATGTACATATGATCAGGGTGGCATCACTTCAGGGATCTTTGCAGCACAGGCTGCAGTATTATGCTGCATAGGAATAATTATCCAAGTAGGCATTGTCCCATGACAGTAGGAACATGGAGAACTTCTTTGGATCCTGTAATGAACAGCAATATTGAGTTTATTGCTATCTACCTGCTCTATCTTAGCAGCTTATATAAAACTTATTTGACTTTTCATAGGGGCACATTCCTTGTTAGTCAAGTTGGCAGAATTTATCTTTAAATCAGTGGTGGTCAATGAGAAGTAAAACTTAATCCTGTGACATTAATGTAAATGGTAACTTTTTCTTTATATGTAGTCAACACAGAACCATGTTAATCATATTTTGCCTTGAACATAATTTGGTTCACATTCACACGAGCTTAAAATTATGAGATATATTATTTTCTCTAGGTAGGCAATTCTTAAAACTAAACAAAAATAATATTTATGTCATCTTTTTCAGACTGAATTTAAACTTCAATCAGGTATTTCCGTCTATTTTTCTCTTTCAAGAGGAAAGTTGGCTGAAAACTCCGGGATGATGACAGGTCCTTGAGAGTAAGCCAGTGAGTTATGGTGACAAGAACCATTCTTAAGTGTTTTAATAGCAGATAATCCACAGGGAAAAAAGATTAGGGCAGTAATCTCTAGTGGGTACTTCAATTCACATCTGGCCAATTTGATGCTAGTAAAGGTAGGTTATCATTGTTTAGAAGGCTGGCCAAACCCTCTCCAAACAATTGAGGTACTATTAGTGGGACATGATGACATGAGTCAGAAATCATCTGCTCTTTGAAGAGGTGAAACCTTTACCTCTTTTTGTGTTTTGTGGTTTTTGTTTTTTTGGTTTTTTTTATCTTTTATTTTTAAGCAATTTTAAAGACTTGGGTGACATAGTTATTGCACCAATATTGCAATGAGAGAAGCCAGCTGAAAAGTGTTGCAAAATTATTGCAAAGCTGCAGTTTGAAACATAATCTCAAACATTTAGACATTTAAATAAATAAAATATCCAGCTGTATTTCAGCAGCTTAAAGCCTTGGCAGAAGAATAGTGAAATGGTCAGCTGAGGAGATGTGTGAGTATTAGTAACAAAGATCTTTGTATTGTATCCCTCCCTACGTCTGGCTAAATCTGAATTCTCCTCCTTTATTCCTACTTCTACACTGCTGTTTAGCATGGATTTTGATCCCTGTGCACAAGACCCCAAGGACCATTGCACTACAAGTGGGATTAAGCAAACAAGAGGACAGATTTCACCGTATTGCTTGGTATGATTGCTGCAAACTATTTTCTAAACACATTGAAGAAGGATGCAAAAGTAACATCTCATTCTGATAGCATATTGACTATGCAAATTAGTCTTTTCTAAAAATTACAGCTCTTTTTAAACATCAGTCTCTAACAGAGCTGACATTAATATGGTACACTTAGATTACAACATTGGCAGCTCAATAAATTTGCCTCCAAACTATGCACAAAACAGAACTCACCCATGACTGCAGTGCAGATATAATGCCTACAGTCACAGTATCAGAAGTACAACTGCTACTGAGTGATCTGCCAAAGAACTGATTGGTAGCTGTCTGTGGTGACAGCCTGTCACATTTGGTCTAGGAAGTCGCTACACATAGACTAGTCACAACAGAGTTAAATATAATTCATCGGTTACACATATAAATTGTAAAATAAAATGTCAAAATAAATCAAAGCCCACTAAAGTTATCTGTTTCACAGTGGTTTTGTTCAGTAGCTGCCACACAGATCTCCACAAACAATTAAAGGAAACTCCAGGAAGCCTGTGCACTGATCCCTTAAGCAAAGCAGTTTCAGGAAACAGAATCTAGCACAAAAATTTTCCTATGAGTCTCTGTCCCTTCAAAGGATGCCACCACTGAATGCATGCCAAGTTGTTAGTGAAATTGGTGTGTAAAAGACTCAGTGTACACTGGAAACCTGTGCAGTTTTGTCAGCCAATCTGGTTCTGCTTGGGCTTTTTTCCAGAAAGGATATCTGGTTTGATTCCCTCTATCAGAACACAATAGACTAGAAAATAGTTTATGGAAAGTCAAAGTAATTGGGTGTTTCAACTTAAAATTCACAGCTGCGCAGCTCTTATGCATGAACAGAAAATCCTACAAGTGTGTAAAAACTTTTGGACCAGAGTTTTCAGGAATATGTTGCCTTATCATTTCTTCAGTGGATGACAATGTAGAATGTCTCTGGAAGACAGAGATGGTCTAGGTGGTGCTTTTCAAATACATCTTCCATTTTCAGTTAAAAACTTAAAATCAAAACACTTTGGTAAACTTGCTGTCTTATCTATATCAAAAAAATTGAGCTGCCATTGCTGTTTTTAGCTGAAAACTTGGTAGTTTTGAATATTTGGTTTTAAAGATTCTCTTTGAAGTGGATAAAATATATTCTGTAGAAAATGTTAACATTTATCAGAACAGTTAAGAAAGCTGATTATTAACTCAGTTTCATACACTGAGACAGTTCTGGCAGATAATTTCAAAAACACCAGAAGGACTTTAGCCCTCTAATTAAACTGCATTTATTCTTGTGGATTCTGCAGACTGGACTGGATTTCTAAGAAGGCTGTTGAGATGCAAAGTAATCTTCAAGCACAGATTTTTAAATATGTTGTAAAATAAAATTGTTACATATTAAAGCTATATATGTTAGGAATTTAAAGATTATACACTTTTAGGAAGAAAAGAGAAAAAGTGACTGTGAGGATTTTTTTTCCATATTTTTTACTTTTGGGGCAAAGATACTTCCAACATACTGCAATCATCCTCTTCACTTCTGACCCTCAAGATGTAATTCCTCATAGAGCAGCTCTAAACCCATCTCTCTGACAGATGAGACGCTGAGCTGTGAGCAACTGCATTTAGAGCTGTTCTCAGTGTCCCTACATGCTGCTGGGCTATAGACTAGCAAAGCATTTTTCCATACATTTCCCTCTTCCTGCTAGTCCTATTTACTCTGCTAGGTTCTAGTTGTGTCTACATTTATTTAAATGCCACTCCTAAGATACCAGTACACGCAGCAAGATTTTCTCTGGAAAAGGTTTAAAGTGCTACAGAAATTCCATCTTTAGGCAGGCCTGAATCCAGTGTCCCACGAACTGGCAGTGCCCTACAGGGGTCAAAAGTATGCTGATCTCTCCTAGAAATCAAAGCCTTAAAGTATATTTGTAAGAAAATGAGAATGTTTTTGACAGATAAATCTGTGGAAATGCAATCCTACTTTTCCAGACAGCCATGGTATGGGTATCCTGTCCAAGCCAACATTTCATAGATGTGCATTAGCTCTGTAGCCTATATAGTAGCTATGAAATGCAGCTCCTGCTTTGAACTTAGAAAAAAAGCAGCCTGGAGAACATTGATAATGTGTAGCATATGTTAACTCCTACATCCAATATATTTTTTCTGGACTGGAGTATGGTACTATTATCTTTCTCCCCTTCACATCTTTTTTCTGAACTCCCTTGTTGAAATCAGCTAATGAGGGATATCTTAAAAAAAATACTGTAAGAGGCAATATTCAAGTTAAAAAACAGCTATACTTCTGTAGATACACTCCATTCTGAAACAAACAAATGTGTTAAATAATGAAACCCAAAGTGACAACTAGTCTAGAAAACATATTTTCTATATTGCTCCCTTGTGAAGTTTTTTTTTTTAATTAATAAATGACCAAAATAAATGTATTTTGTGTCTGTATGTGTATAAACATATATATTTTTATATATCTGTCTGTCAAAGTTCTCATATGCATTCCTTGCTGTGTAATAGATGCTATAAAATCCCACCTCTCCCCAAAGAGAGATTTGAATGCATGGTGAGCGTGTAGAGACTGGCAGTGTTTTATGGAACCTGGCAAATGTAGGTGTAATAACAATAGATGTGCCAACATCCATATGTCAACATCCAAATTTTTTTGGCCAGACATTAAATCTTTTGTAAGCTGAAGATAGTTATTACTCTTTAAAAAGAACCCTTAGAGACTATGAACAGATGTATTGCATTTATGCATGTTTATTTACTTTGAGTTATAGATATGAATAACATTATTTGTAAATTAATCAATAGTAAAAAGAAGATGTATTAAATATTGAAAAGGAGACAGAAAAGATAGAGACAATATCTTTCACATGAAATTATCTTCCTATGAAATAAAATACTTACAGCTGTTTGTATTCACATCATAGCTACACCCCCTCTTCCACAATAGTCTGTAGAGCCAGTGACATCATTGTCTCATTAGAGGCACTGATTCTGGGCTGAAGTTTGTCATCCTGTCAACAGCGAGTGTGACCATTTGTGTGGCAAGGACATGTTAGGACACCTGGGACACATTTGTATATACAGCCTTTTCCTGCCGGCTGCCTGCCTGCTGCCTAAACTTAATCCCACCCACATTCCACTCTAAAGACCACAGAGGGAGAAGGACAAGAGAAAGAAGAGGAAGGACATGGGGGTGGGGATAAGAGGGAAAAGTGTTGATAAGAGATTACAGTGACTGGAATGCATAAACTGGATGTGGGGGACAGAGAAACTGAGTTAAGACATGATGTATGGGACAATCCTGATTTTATCTATGATTGTCTATGTTATTTTATATTTTAATAATAAAAATATTATAACGTATTACCTATTCCTTGTCTCTATGTTGCTGTCTCTTTGTATATAGATACATGTATGTGTATACATTTACACAGAGCAGAAAAGAGATTAAATTGTTTCCAGAATAGGCCATGTAAAAATGTACTTGCAACTCTATGAATTGTGTTCAGATTCTTGGGGAAAGTAAGGGTAGTAACCATCATTCCTTGTTTTCAATAATTTGTACATATACACTGTACATTTCTCTCTTTGTTCATATGGAAAAGCTGTAACACAATATTTGGCTTTCAGTTTTCAGGATCTGTCAGAAGGTTAAACTGATCTCTTTTTAAAAACATCTCCAGCAGTGCTGTCCCTTCAAAACCACACAGTGGAATATCAGTTTCAGGATTCATAATACAAATTCAACATTACTAATTCCTTCAGATTCATAGTTTTCCTATAAGTTTCTCAATTCAAACTGACCCTGTGAATTCTAGTACAACTAATGCTGTGTGTTAGAGTGAGATATCAGAAATCAGTCTATGTCAATCTACCCTGATAGTAAAGAGGGCAGAAAAGGAAACAAAGACCTTGCATAAAGATGTGACAAATAATGTATTGATTTTTTAGAAATGGAGAACATTAAAGCAAAATGTGCAGTAATTCTTTTTATTTATGTAAGCCACTCATGTAAAATCTACACCCTGTGGAGTAACTGTAGGTGCCTAATTGACTGCCTGTAAGCAAACCATTACAACTCTATTACTCCATCAGCTGCAGGGAGGACACAGTGGGGAAAAAAACCAACATCTAAGTAAAGTTTTCACACCCCTGCCTTGTGGTGAACTCCTCAGCTGGTTTTCACATTCTAAATCCAGAACATGTTTCTTCTCACAAACTCCCTATCTATATAATGCTGGTATACACAGCATGCTCTGCTATGGCAATTGTGCCAGATAATTAGAAAAAAATTTAGCCCTGGTGTAAGCATGAACACAGTTTCCAACAAATCCACTGTCTTTATTAAGAAAAATGTCACAGTGACACTTATATAAGTGTGAATGTGTCATCATACAACATTAAGAGATCTCCAGGTCCTCTTGTTTATCTTTTTCTCTCTCTCTCTAGACGTAACCTAAGAGTGATGACTGCAACAGAAGGTGAAAAAATCTGTAAAGAAATAGGGTGGGAGTGATTAACTATAGTATTTAAAGGTATATTTTTCTTGGCAATGAACATTTGTGGACAAAAAACATGTACATACTAATTTTTTTTTTTAGAAATATGTGAAAAAGACCAAAGCTAAAATCATCTTAGAAGAGTCACTGTATTCCCTGACATCAAAATTTAGACTGCTTCCTTCAGTTGTCCTCAGCTTAGCTACAGTTTCCTAGCTTCAAGCTACAGAAATGGATATATGTGGTTTCACTCCTATCTTCTAATCTTATGGATATCTAAAAATATCTCTAAACAAGACTCAATATAAAGATTGCTGATAGTCTGTACAGGAAGTGCAGTGCCCTGTATGGAATGTCCCCCTGTGACCCACATAGTATTCCAGAGACCCAAAAGATCACAGTGGAGATGCTCAGGAAATGCAGTGACAGCTGACTTTTCTGAAAACTTTTTGAAACTTCCTTTGACTGTTTGGATAAGATATACCAAGAAAAAGGCCAGTTGACACTCAAAAATGCAAAAATAAAAGTGAGTATGAATATGTATTTATTCACATGCATATAAATTTCTCTCTATATATAATTTTTAACAGTTAAAAACTGTGTTAAAATCTCCAGGAAAAATTGGGACTCGCTTCACTTCAAGATTGAGGTAGTTTAAACAAGTCCTTGTTTCATCAAAAGGAGTCTATCTACACTGCCATCTCTGTAGATTAATAGATTATTGTCCACAAGCTACAAATTTGACCCAACATAGAGGCATGAAAAAGAACCTCACTAAAAATAGAGTCAGAGTTGATTCTTGTGTTTATGATGTGTCTAAAATAAGAAGAACAGATTTGATAATGATCAGACTTTTATTTTCTTCATTTATCTGCATATTTAGTATTAAACACCATTATGGTGGAGGAAGAAAAACACAACTACTGCTTGTGGGAACTCACTTAACAGGGATAACTCAATTACTTGCAATCACATATTCTTGCCCTTCTTTGTCTCAACATCTGCTGCATTCTATCTGCTGGACACCATGCCTATGAACTGAGGGACGTGAGAGGATTGAGGCCTTTGAGATCTGCACACTTGAGAGTTCTGCACGACAAACAACTCAAGGCATTCTAATTGCACTAAATGAAACTGTATGTCTTCAGCTTAGTCTTAAAAAGTGTGTAAAATAAAAATAAAATAAGAAAATGGAAAAATAAAAAAGAAAAAATGGCTGATGTATTGAATGAAGAGGTTCAGTTTTTGGGAATCAATTGGACTGAGGCAGTGGAGAGGAAAAGTTGTTTCCTTTGCTGGTAAGAAGGTTTACAAGTACATCTGCATCTTTTTTACTACCTCAGTATCCATCTAGTTAGCCTTTAAGGATTTATCCTTTGTACTTACAGCCTTTTTAAAAGTTACAAAGATATTCACGAGAACCTCTGTAAGACCATTTTTAAGCCATGGGGAAAGACAGACATATTTCTATACTTTTTCTATACACTCTTTTGTCTCTTAAGGGCTTTCTTCTTGTCAATATATTCTTGTGAGATAGCTCAGAAAAATAGAATTATACTCTTTACCCTTTACAATGTCCAAACAATCCCAGGTAAAATCTAAAACAGCACTTAAGCACCTACCATACACTCAAACTGTAATTTAAACCTATCCAGAAGGGCAAGCTAAAGAACTCTAGGTACTCACATGTCTAAGGCATCTAAGTTTTCTAACTTGGTGTGTCTCTGCACACATCAAAATATGTCGCCTTCTCAGCTGAATGAAATGCACATCCTCCACACTTAGTCCATCTGGGATGCAAGGAGCGTGTCGTGCTCGATTTGCCAATGGCCCGGCTCCGTAGGTGTGATCCGAGCTGACTTCACGCACAGTGACAGCAGCAGTGGCAGCACATTGCAGGGCTCCCACAGCCACTTCCATTCAAAAATAGGTCAGGAGAAGGCGGAAAGTACTTGCATAGCAAGACTGTTATGCAAAACCTCTTTAGTAATATCACCTCCTCCTCCTCCTCCCTCTTCTCGCCGGCTACCTTCTGAAAGAGAAGCGGGAGAGAGCTGTCTGCTGACACCTCATATGACTTACATCTAGAACCACGGGCAAAGAATTTGCAAATCCTAATTCCACAGAACCTAATTTGGACTACGGATAAGTGCCTAAATTCAGAAGAAACAAAATTTTAGATGCTTCCCTCCCTGACATTTTCAAATGTTTAGCTTAGACATCCACCATCAAATGTATTGGCTGATACAAATTATGTTTGGGGATTGTACTGGAAAGTTTAGATGCCCCATTTGCACTATGAATTTCACTCCTCAAGCTTGCATCTGACTTTGAGGCACTGAGTCAGTGAGTATCCTCCAGTACTTTTCTTAAGATTTGAACCATTAACCATATTTTTGAAAGTTCAAGATAAAGTGTATTGAACCTTGCCCTATGGATCAGGGTGTGCACAGTGCCTTTCTTTTCTGAATACCTAAAAAAAAGGAAGTTAGATCCTAATGCTGTCAAATGATCACCAAATAATTTGAAAAATGTAGAAACTGCTTTTCCACAGTCTTTTGAAAGAACTCTTGGTCAGAAATTAAAGGATATCAATACTCCTAGAAAGAGCCCTATTTAGCAGTTGAAATTAAGAAATAAAGGATCCTGCCTCTTCTATTCTAAACTCTGTGAGAGCTCTCTTCCTCTATCAACTTCATCAGGAACAGAAAAATCAAAGCACAAATAGTCTGTTTTGTTCATTTCATTCACCAAAATGACCATGAGCTTGACATCTCTGAGAAAAATTTCCGTTTTGCAAAGCTACCAGCAAATGAAGGAAAGGATGAAGTGATAAAACAAACCAACAGTCATTTAGTTTGTGCAGTTACATATAACAAGAAAAAATGAAATCTCTAGTTAATATAATTTTCCTGATATCTAACTCAATGTCTGCTTTCTCTCACTTCCTTATCACCCTACGGGCTTGCACTCATCCTGCAAGTTTTATTGTAGTCTAACTTGGACTGCCAGAGTCATGGAGATGTCCAAATCTCTATTATTTGGAATACTGATTTTGAAATGAAGGCAGTTGCACTATTGTGACATTTTTTAAATGGGTTGGATTAATTTAATTTAATCCATGAAATTTAGATTCTCCCAATTTTCTCTCTCAGATTTTCCCTGTGAATTATCTATCAATAAGTACCAAGCCAGAATTAACAGGCTATGAAGACATGAGTTCTGGTCTATACCACTCATCCTACGCAGCTCCCTTTCAAAATACTCCCTTTCAAAATACTAAAATATGTGCTATTTTCCCATTTTAATCTCTTCATAAATAAGATATTCACATTTTATGAATCAAAACTCTTGATAAAGAGTGGTTCACAGTACCTATAGGTCAGTTTTGTTGCCCTGTGTTAAGGAAGAGTGAGGTGGAACAACTACCCATATGGTCACTAAGTGAGTTAGAAGTTAAATCCAAGGCAAAATTTCCTTTTATGAGTCTCAGACTAAACTTTCCTGCTCCTAAGACTGCATTTCCAAGATCTATTCCTGTAATATTCAAGGGACAGACTTAACAACTTTATTTTTAATGAAAAATCAGTGTGGTCAGTAGGTATTAACTGAGGTATTAACTTGGACAAAAATATTTGTCAAGGTAGTGCTAAAGACACAAAAAGCTTACTGATTTGTGGGTTTGGTTTGTTGGGTTCTTTTTACTGTTAGATCTGTTTCTGCCCCTAAAGACATTGAGCAGGGCTCTGTGGAGCCTTTTTAAAAGTATTTTGTGTGGATAAACGCATATCATGTAAGTGCTGATAAACGAGGCCAGGTATATTTTAATAACCTTCAACGTGGAAGGTATTTGTGTACCACTCTTACACACAGTCAGTCACTGTGTATCTTGGCAAAGCAAGATCCGTTTCTGAGGAAAGAGAACTATTTCCATCCTTAATAAGTCATTCCAAGTTTCCTGTGATGTTATAAATAATCAGGCAAGCAGCCGGTTTTATTCTCCCTAATTTGATATGGCAGACTTAGAGAGCAGAAAAGTTCAGCCTCAACATAAGCTCTAGAGTTGGACTTTGACCAAAATTTCCCCCTTCCCTCCCATAATGAGATAAAGTTTATCATAAAACATGCTTACCAAGGCAGCTAAGACAGGGCTCAGGCTTCCCATCCATTTCCTAGGAGCCCCTAGTCGTTCCTGCATGCTGCACGCATGAGGTCACAGCATGCTGGGCTTGCTTGGGGGAGCTGGCAGCTATGCTGACAGCCTTAGCTAATACACTTGTCATTTGGGAAAATAAAAAATGCTCTCAAAACACAGCTTAAATTAGATTGTGAGTAACTGGAAAAGGAAATATAAAGTCACACTATTTTATATGTGTGTCGGGAAGGCAGTGAGGTGATGCATTGAGTACCTGGGTTACTGGCAAAGGTCAAGCACCCTCATGACAGACATCTTTTAAAAATTTTCAGGAGATACAACAAACACCACAGAACTTTCAAGAGCTGCACAAAACAGTGACATGAGAACATAGAAGAGTTTATTTTTATGTGTTAAAGAAGGTCAGTTGAAAGGACATATTCCTTCATAACTATAAGAATGACAAGAGGAATTTATGATTATATTAGAACTTGAGAAAAGATTTTTTTTTTAAATCTACCTCTGCAAATCATGCTTGGCAATATTTTGGGAAAGTCATTCAAACTGTTTCTAATTGTCATTCAATTGCAAAAGAAGTTAAATAAATAACTCTATCTACATCTCAGAAATTCAGTAAGATTAATTAGATAATGTTATTGAAATCGCTTATAGGCACTCGGTAATAATAATGCACACCAAAGCACTTCATTGATGTTCATTACTTTCAAATATGAGGGAAAAGGATATTTTATTTTTGTTTTTTAAAAGCTTCAGGTCATATTTACAGATCAACTTCATTTCCAAAACTCAAACCAGATGTATTGTTATGGATTTTTAAATAAAATTATAGCTTTAAGGTAAAACATGCTAATAGGAAAATTAACTTGTTCTGATGAGTCATAACATAAAGTAATTTCCCTTTTAAAACAACACTAAAACCTTACTTTGGTCCCTTAACCCAGATGGTATTCCTTCAGAAGAGGTAACTTGGATCCAGCTTGGATCTTTTATGCTTCCTAAGACACTCTGCATTCTTAAAAAAAAATACTATTTGGGAATTAAGGATATTTTTCTAACAAGATCTACCCCCAATTGTAAATCCTCTATTAGAAAATTAAGAAACTGTTAGCTGAGCTACACTTCCCTATCATTTTTATGACTTCTTAAGAAAGAATACCCAAGTACCTAATCTGCTCTCTCTTTCCTGCCTCTGTCTTTCTAGTCCGCCAAATCAAAGTCTCTCAAAGACTGAAAAGGTCTTCTTGGATAGTGATGTAATTTTCTCAAATAGAATGAACACTGGGAAGACACAGAGAGTCTGAACAATTTGTTTGGATAGTGAGGCAACGCTGTTGCCCTGTTGCCAACAGGAGCAGAACACTTTCTGTTTCTGCAGCAGGTCTGAGCAACACAACCTGGCTGCTTTTTGGAATGTGTAGACCTGAATCTGATTTCAACAAAGATTGCTTCACACCACTCAGGTGGTGGAAATGTGTCTTAAAGTGAGTATAAATCATATTTATACCTACTATAAGGCTTCTTTATATGGCTAAGTCAGTGGAAAGTTGCTTTGGTGTAAATGCATTTTAGGCCCTCATACTTTTAATTTGGCATAAAAAAGGAAAGAGAAAGAAAACCCTTTCAATGTCCCAAGTTAAGGTTGGATAGCAGCCATACTGTAACATAAGTTAAGATTTCAAAGGTGTCTCAGGAAACAGGTCTCCAGCTACCATTCACTTTTCAAGAGGGCTGAGTGACTCACTTCCTGAGACCTGTTTGAAACCGTATCCAGAACAATTATACTGTCTGCATACAACTAGATTGTTTTCTAATGACTGACTAGTCTGACAGACCCGCTACCAGAGTCTACTCTGGGTTAAGCAATAGAGCTCTTTGTTATCAGAATTGGAAGACTTTACCTAGCAGTACACGTGTTCAGGTTATAGCTGACAAAGGTATTGATTTTGCCTATGGTGTCTGTCACTGTAGTGCCACCTCAGAGGAGCTAATCAGAATAAGGTTTGGCCTTTCTTAAATACTTAAATGGCAGGATCCCAAACAAAACACCAGGTGCTAGTCATCCTGCAGGTCTCACTACTCCCTTTGAGTAAACAGTGAATCATTGCCCCAAAATTTCAAAACCAGCCTGCAGAAGAATTACTCTTTGACCAACTGTTGACTGCAGGCCCAAGGATTTTTGATCCAGACTTACCATTGTTGTTTTTCTGGAATGCCAGCAGCACTCACAAAAGTTGGCTCCCATTCTATCAAAGTACATGCCCATGTTTCCATTCTGAGTAAGTAGACTGAGGAGACAGAAGACGGCTCAAAAAGAAAATCACAACAAAGACTTAGTGTTGCTAGTTGCTAGTTAAGAATCAAGTACAACATCAGCTAAACTAACTTCAGGAAGCTCTTTCATTTCCCTCTACTTGTAGAAAGAGACAGGTACTTGGACAAGACAATCCCTCTCCTCCCCAGTATTATAGAAACAGAAGGGATTACTCATCCCTGGAAGTTAAATTTTTCTGTCCTTTGAAAAAAGAGATACCTTTGACAATAAATTTATGTTAAACAACCCCTGTCTCTGGCCTTAAAGCTTTAAGAGCAATATCATCAAATTTTTACATAATCTTAACATTGAGAAAATGTTAATGCTGACTTTAGCAGCTGATATTATGGTCTATACTTTTAAGAATATTATTTATTCATGATCTAGTCAACATATTGTGAAATTAATATATAGAGAGATCCAGGAACGTACACAGACATGCATACGTGCTGTATATTCAAACAATAACTGAAACTGTCACCAATGTATAACAGCCAAAGGTGCTGTCTGGAAAGCAGAAAGACAAAAGCACAAGGTGATTAATGATGATGGGTTTTATTGATTTTATTAGAAAACAAGTCCTCAAAGAACTGTTCTTTCTTCTATGGGTGCAAAAATCCCAGGATATTGAGCGTCTAAGTATTTTCTAACTTATGATGTCAGAGGCAAGGTCATTAAATGTGCTGTATTTCTTTTACCTTTCAGTTAGTGGTATTAGAAAATATCTCTAGACTCAGCCATCTCAGCCCCTGCCAGACTTTTGCAATACTAAATGTCAAATCCTTGTTATGGACAGGTTGCTGTGGAACATCTAAACTGCAATTCGCTCACTTGATTTTAATCCTTGTTTTGAAACCAGCCCATGATGCTAGTGAATTACAGATATTTTCCACACTTACTGTATACTGTTAACTATCTATATTTTTATTAAGCTATCATGGCAATGATTCAGATTCAATACAGTCTTTGCAATTATGAATCTCTAATATATAACAGACCAAATACAGATATCCCGGAAAAACTTTTGGATTGTAAGATGAAAATCTTCTTACTTACCCATTACCATATAAGACTTAAGCTTCAGTTATAAGCTGCCTGCAATGGGTCTCTGTGCTGGAAAAGAGAGACAGGCTCATGAAGAAGGTAATTAATTAGTCAGGACCTTAAGAAAGAGGAGAAAGAATCTGAAGGCGTCTAAATTTATTCAGTGACTATAAATGGAGTCTTGGTAAATAGCTTACACCTTTAGGTGGCTAAATTTAGGAATGATTACCCTCACTCCTACTGACTGTTCATAACTCCTCAGTAAATATTAGTCAAGTCAAGAATAAAGATTTTGTGCCTTAAAATGGAACATGAGACAAAAGCCTACAGTAGAAGTTGATTTTGCATATATAAAATCATAGAATTATTGAATTATTACAGAATTCTAGAATTATAGTTTGGTTGAAACTTTTGCTCTGTCCAAATTCACCTTAAATGGTTCTGGGGATGAAACATTTACCACATTTTGGGGTTCTCTCTCTCTCTCTCTCCCCCCGCCCCCCCCCCACAAACACACACATTGCATATATTGTTAATTGCATGTATTACAAGATTAAGGAGTGTGCACCAGGAGTGTCCATTCCATTCATACTTAAGGTGTACTAAAAGGTTACTTTGAGCTCCATTTTCTTCTGTGAGAATGTTTTTCAAATTAAACAAATATTTTAGGGCAAGCTGTTGTTTTCTGGATGCTTCCAGTCTAAAGTATTTTAATATGTCCAAATGTCTTTGTAATGACTCCAGAAAATGTATTGAAATATACTGAGAAAAATTAAGATTCAAATACATAATCTTTACTTAAATGTCAAATCAGTGTTTCAGACAGCAATGCGTATTTGGAATTTTATTATTTTTGTCAGCAATATATTTCTGTATAGAAAGAAATGTCCCAATACAAAACTCCATTGCTTTGAGGTTAACTGATCATCTGGCTCTTTATTCTGTTAAAATGTAAATTACTGGCTTCTCCAAGCTAGAATCTTGATTCTATTATTGAGAATAAATTGGCCATAAACCACCACAGCACTGACAATACAAACGGAATCTAACCAGTTACTCCTACCCTTCACTGCCTTGCCAGTAATATGTGGTAGCAAATTTGGCAACTAGAAACAGGATTCTATCTGAAACAGGGACTAGGATGTATCTCAGTGCTTTTTAATCTGCCAAATGAGTAGTCTGAGCTCCTGAACTCCTGTTTTTTTACTCAGAGATTCAAATAAAATCCATAAATGAGCCCATGGATTAATTGTACCACTGATCTGATAAAGCCTAACTCTGTGAGATTCTCTGCTGTTCTTGTAATATTTGTTCTTTAACGTCATCACACCATTAAAACAAACAAACAAACAACTAAAAGCCAAGAAAATAAATAAACAAAAATATCTATCCAAAGGAGCTGACTTAATTATAATACTTGGAGCAGGAACCATACTCAATTTTTTAAAGTTAGATGCCTTGGCCTGTGATTTGAGACTAAGTTCCATGTTCTGTTAAGAACACAAACCAGAAGACACTTTTAAAAGTCCCCAGACACAATGTAGACAG
The DNA here is from genome assembly GCA_003676055.1 of Chloebia gouldiae. NCBI lineage: Eukaryota > Metazoa > Chordata > Aves > Passeriformes > Passeridae > Chloebia > Chloebia gouldiae. The sequence goes on from QUSF01000004.1 coordinate 13,954,289, forward strand.
CACAGCACTGCTAACCTACAGCCAGGCACGTGGCTCCAGCCGGCAGGTCTAATGAACGAGATTAGTGCCTGTTTTATGAATTAAAATTTGAAGTAAAAAAATAGTGTTTCATTTTCTCAGCAATCTCAGTCTAATTATTAACAGCAGGTTTAGTTGGCAAATTTCAGTATTTTTCCTCCTTTCATTTGTAAGTGAAAGACTTTAGCCTCTTATTTATTTTCCTTTTCCTCTAATGCTCCTGTAGTTCTATGCCAGCTGTTTCTACTAGTTTCTTTTTTCTCCTCTTTTATAAGGTTTCATTTTCCAGTAAAAGAAATATATAATGTATGAATTTCTGTAAAAGCTCACACTTTCACATTTGTTTATCCCCATTGTTAGCAATCCAAAGCAGCCACATGTTCACAGCATGTTCTGTCTGGCAGGAACACTCATTGCTTAATTTCCTACTACCACCCTCACAATTCTGGCAGGCTCTGGTCAGTCAGATGCATTTGTTTTCCCTAATTGCCTGATGGCATTTTCAGAAATCCTTTTCATTGAGAAATGTGTGATCACAGGAGACTTCTGCAGACATAAGAGAGACTGATAGTCAGTAGGCTGAAGGAGGTCAAAGAGTGTTGTTTGCTAGACTGTAATGAGCTAAAAGATGTCTCATTATTATTAACTGTTATTTAAACACCATATTAATCTAATATATTTTTTTCATCAGTTCTCAAAGGCAGTGTTGCTCTTCAAAGTGAGATCTGCAGCTCAAAGAAGATTGAACTGTCAGTAGCTTCAGGGATCACTGACTTAATAAGTCCACATAGTTATTATTTGGAAGTTATGATTGCTAAGAGATGTAAAATAGAACACCTTTCAGAATTCAATAATTCCAATAATGCAATAAAGTGTTACATATTAGAAACTTATTGCAGAAAATGTCTCCAGAGAAAAATAATTTCAGAGACCATAGAACTGTTCATCTTGGAAAAGGCCTTTAACAACCTCTCATCCAGCTGTTCACCCAGAAGCCTCAAGTCCCTAAATATGTCCCCAAGTGCCACATCTACATGTCTGTTCAATACTTCCAGGGGTGGTGACTCCGCTTCCATGGGAAGCCCATTCCAGTGCATGATCCTCCACCTTTTTGGAAGCAACTTCTCCTAATATCGAATTTAAACCTCCCCTTGAGATAATTTTTCTTGTCCCATCACTTGTTACTTGAGAGGCCAATCCTCACCCCCAGGGATGGTGCACCACCACTTCCCTGGGCAGCCTGCTCCAATATCTACTCACCTTTTCTGTGAAGAACTTCTTCCTAATGGCCAAAACTGAACCTTCCCTGCTACAGCTTGAGGTTGTTTCCTCCTGCTCTGTCACTGGTTGCCTGGGAGAAGAGGCCAACCCTCACCTGGCTACAGCCGCCTTTCAGTCAGTTGTAGAGAGCAAAACCGTCCCCCCTGAGCCTCCTTTTCTCCAGGCTGAACACTCCCAGCTCCCCCAGATGCTCCTCATCAGACTTGTGCTCCAGACCCTTCCTCATCTCCATTGCCCTTCTCTGGACACACCCCAGCACCTCAATGTCCTTATGGTGAGGGTCCCAAAACTGAAAGCAGGATGAGTGGTGGCCTCACCAGTGCTGAGCACAGCAGGCAATCTCCTTTCATTTTGTATTATCCATCCCAAATTCCAATGGGATTCTACATGGCAGAAGTGATTCAAGTAATATTACCACAGAGGCAATTAGCAGTCCTTTTTCTAGAAATACTCCCTGTGTTGTCACCATACAGTTTAATGACTAAACACCTTCAAGTGGGACAGTCTGAGACGTTAAACAGTTCATGGAACTGGTTGGGAGTCTGAGAAACCTCTAGTGCTGTAGATTCAGTTTTATTTTGGTACACAGATTCTTTCATTTTAATGCAAAGTTTCATTTGTCTGTTACGGAATTGTTTCATAAGAGAAGATCTGTACAGTGTAGAGATTTTTTTTTTCTGTAAATGGGGACACAATAGAAAAGAGAACTGAACCCATCCCTCCCAGTGTGGGTTTGTTAACTGATTTTATCCTGTCTTGAACAAAGCCATCTCCAGTTAGATAAATGTACTACTCTAAGAATGCCAAAACTGAATTAATTTATATTCCAAGATTTACCACAATGCTTTTCCAATTGTTCACTTGTCAGTGGATACCTAAACTGTGCATAAACTTTTACTTATTCTTCCTTGGAGCCCTTGGCCTTTGTGCTTAGATGAATAAAATAGAATTAAATCTGAACTGACTCTTCAGGAGAGCAAGAATGATTCTGTCCATCAGCTTATTTCTTTTTTTATCTTGGAATAGGTAAAATAGTATATTTTGCAAACTGTACAAAAGACATTTAATTTCAAAACAAATGTGTTGCTTATAAAAGCTTTCTCAATTCAACACATTTTTCTAAAATTATTTTTGTTTTACTACAAAATTAATAAAAATGCACACTCAATTATTGTACATGGGTACAGTCAAACAGTGATTTAGAAGCATGGTGAGATTAAACATATGGAAATTGATTCTATCTACTTTTACTACGAGTTGCTATCTTTTGTTTATATCTAAAATCTTAATTTCTTCACCTCAATATTTATTATGACATTATTATGGCAGTATTTTTCTCTCTGGTCTAACCTACACAATGTGATTCTCAGCCCCCACCAGCTTACACTATTCCCTCCCACATCCTAATTTTATGTCACCTTCTGCAAACTTTGTGACAATTACCCAAAGTAGCTACACAATATTGTAGGGTAAAAAATAGAGAGACATTAGAATGTGTTATATGTTGGCGGTTGGACTTGAAATTACTTCAAATTTTTCTCTTCACAAATATTGACACAGTCATGCACAAACAGTCAGGGCTTAAGCTTTAACAGTGAGCAGCTTAACATTGATGACTAGTTTTTACAGACAGTCATGCTTTTCAAAGTCCAACTTGAGCTACAGCCCATTCACTACAATCCCTATGTTGCTAATAAAATCATGTGTGGTGTCCATGTTGCTTTATGGTGTGCCCACCTGCCCTTATAATGTGTCCATCAAATGTGACAAAAACAGAAAAAATGTCTATTAATTTTACATGTGATTCAGAGGAACATGGAGGATTTATCTGAATATGATGGTCATACTTAGTAATCTTTCAGCCATTGGTTATTTGAAATTATATTAGAAAATTATATAGACTTTTAATTCCAGCCAGAGCTCAAGATACAAATCTCCTTAAATACTATCTATTGAGTTCCTTGCTCAGACTCACATACCATACAAAAACCAATTATTAAAATGAAGAGAAAAATCAAAAGAAAACCAAAAAAGTCAAAACCATGATGAAAGCAGGTTTTTAGATGAAAACAGATCTCATCTTGAGCCATTTATGTATACTCTTTAGGTCCAAATCCCAATACTCTTTTCTATGAATTTAAATTTATTTTGTACTTTAATATTTTATAGATATGGTTTGTGACTAGGTGGGATTAGGGGTGTTGTTTAAAACCACTTGGGTTTTTTTAATGGAAAGTTCATATTTTCTTAATTCTGCTAAGATGTCAAGAGGGTCTGAGGTCTAGACACCTATAAATTAGAATTTGTTGAGATGATGATGATGACTAAAAATATTGTGTTAAGCCTCGGGTCATGGCTGTAATATAACATTTGAGTAGAAAGGAAATCAGTCTTTTATATTGCCATTATGTGCAATGTACATCTTTTCATGTACAGGAAGAAAAATAATATTTTGCCCTTAAACAAATTTTTCAGTCTGTTATCTCAAAGCATATCATTATCATAAAATAATTAATTTAGAAAAGATCTTCAGGTCTTCATCAGGATCTTGATCTAGAATCAAATTTTGTTTAATCCTCCAAAATGAATTGTGAGTAGTATTTAAAAAGTAAGGTTTTATGACATTTATTTAATGCTTTATTTGCTTCTTACTTTCTCTGTTGTTTTATAGTAAACAACCGTCCTATTTTTCCACTTGGAAGAAAGTCAGCAGGAAACACTGGAAATTAAAGAAAACTATAAAGAATATAATTGTGAATAGCAACAAGAAAGTGCTCTGTGAAAGGAGTGTTTTGTCAATGAATAAAAAAAATGACTTTTCTCATTAAGTTTACCTAACATATGTAATTATTATGATTTGTAACACATGGTATTCACAAATCAATTCAGTCTTGAAAACGTGTTTTTACAGTGGGTGGCTATTTTTTTGTGCATGTGTAAAGGATTTTATTCTTAACTGTATTCAAAAGTCTGTCAATAACACAGCTGGGCTTTCCCTATTGTTCTCAGGAACTCTAACCCCAGCTCATACAATATTATATTGCTCCAGTGACTTTACCAGAGCCGTGCCAAATTAATGCAGCTGGGTGCTGGGACCCTCTTAGTGAAAGGAAATCATTGTCATTAAAAATCTGTAGTCTCAGCACTGAAGAAGAGTTCATAACCATTTTGGTTTTTAGATTAAGAGCTACAAACATTGTTACAAAGACATTATCACCTAGGAAAGGTATTCTGTAATTCTTCTGATAATTTGACATGTAAAAATTGTTCTAGAATAACTAGTGGTGCATAGTTTATTATTAAGAAATAAGAATGCTCTATTGATTTAACTCAGTACATTTACAGGAGAGATGCCAAAAACTTTGTCCATGTTCAACATGCTTGAATCACTGCAATTCATATCTGAATTTACTCAAGACCAATGGAGTTTCCTATTGCTGGAGTAGGAGCACAAATTTAGCACTGGAGGAAAAAAGCTGCATATTTGAAAATCGAAATGGTAGTCATTTAGTCCAAATTATCTAGCTCAAGTTATATTCATGTTTGCTTGCCATGCACACTTTGAAGCACAGAATGAACAGGCACACAGATTTTTTCAATCTCTATGTCAGGGACCAGCGCTTTTACTGCTGGGATCTTATACAAATAAGAAAAAAAAAACCACATTATTATAACATAAGTAAATAAAAGTCACACATTTATTTGTAAAAACCATCATGATTATAAATAGGATACATATGACTACTCCTAGCAGTCTTGTTCCTCTTTATTTAGGCAGGAGAGTAAGTTGTAGGGTTGCAAAACTGTTGCTGCAAGCAGAGCTGGAGTGAGCTACTTCTGTGAAATTTCTCTCAGACACAATTTTATTCCATAAAATGGATGAATATTCTTCCTTTAATTGGAAGTTAGGCTTTCTGCTGCTTACTGAAGAATTGGAGTATAAATATTCAGCTCTAGAAGGAAAACACAATACAAAGAAAATCCAACTCCCTAAGTTTTTAAAGCAGGATGCACAAGTAAATAGAACCCTCTTACTTTTCCACTTTTCAGTCTGCAATCTCTAACACTTTGGTTTCCTCTTCATCAGTTTATTGCAGGTGTCTTCACTTTTAGCATTTTATTCCTCTCAACTTGCTTATAAGAGAAATAAAGTGCCTGTTCACACCCAATTTCCACTAATGTCTGTCTTTGCTCATTGTGCTAACATAGATATGGCTGGCAACAATCAGGCTGAGATGCATCTTGTAAATGTGTGCATACTCTCATCAGCTCAGAAAACATAACCAGGAAAAATATCCATTTAATTAAAGTACCAATAAAAATAAATGGGCATTTTAAAGCTGAACTGTAAAAATGTAGAACCTTTACCTTTTTCTCTTTCACATTCTTGAAATGGGGATTTCTGAGGGTAGGAGAAGAAAGGAAGTTTGCCAAAAACATTTTAGTAGTATACAAAGCTATAAAAAAGGACTAGTAATTAATCAAGAGCCATTGTTTGAACCCAGCATATCCTTCAGCCTACATACATCCTTTTGTGCAGATAATACTTCAGAAACTTGGGGAACTCTACCTATCAAGCTAACCTGACACAATTTTAGTTCCTATAGGCTTGATAGGATGATAGGATGATTCAGGTCTGAAAAGACTTCAAGCAGGCTTCAAGTCCAACTGTGCCTCAGAGCAGGGTCAGCTTTAAGGATAGAGCAAGTTGCCAAGGCTTTGTCCAGTCAGGTCTTGAAAATTTCTGAGGAAAGAGGCCAGTCAGCCTCTCTGGGTAACCTGCTGCAGTGCCTGACAGTCCTCCTGGTGAAACAGATTTTTCTTTCATGTTAATGGAACTGAATCCATTGGATATTAAAACTCAGAGCACTTCTTCTCCAGAATTTCTAAACACACACATAACCACAGACACAAAACCACAGAAAACCACATAAAGTGTACATATGGCCAGCTGTAAGACTAGCACAAACATACAGACACACAGGATCCCATTACAGGCTTTTGTAATTTTCACAATTAGACAAACCCCCTCAAATATTCCATAAGACATTTTTCAATTCACGTGAGAGCCATGGTTGTCTTGTCTCATTTCACCAGTTATAAAGTCCTATATGAATCTCCTCAAGCCTTTCAATAATTTCATCAGTACTTTGAGAGCTCTGGACCTTTCTGGTTTTGCTGTTATCTACTGATCCTGAGAAGATGTGTCAGGATGTTTAATGTATTACCTCCCCTGTCTCTATTCCCAAACTGAACGCCCTTAAATTCCACATATCCTTACATTTGTATCCAGGCACAAGCTTTCCTGTTTCAATTTGTGCTGTGTTGCACTTTCCTGTCTCACACCATTGTATGTCTCCACTTTCTTGATATATTTTTCTCATAGAAACTGGGATCTGCTTTTGAGTCCTGCCAAAGACAGTTTTTCCTCCAGGCTGAGCCTTGGACCTTCAGACTCTTCTCACAGGGAAATTCCTCTGGTCATCTGGCCTCTCATCTATTTCCTGAAGTTTATCAATGACTTCCTGGTGTCTGGGATACCCAAAAATGTGCACAGGATTTTCAGCACGGTCTGAAAAGTGCTGAGTAGACAGGAATAATCCCCTTGCTCAGTTAACTGACTGTGCTTCTGGCCAAGAATGTTGTTGGCCATCTTTGGTGCCAGGGTGCCCTGCTGGCTCATACTGACACACTGTCTACCAAGACATTTACATATCCTTTTAGCCAAGCTTCTACTTCAGACAAGCCTGAGTCTGTATCATTGTTCTTCCTTCATATGGCCAGTATTTTTTACCTTTGACCTTGTTTAACTTCATAAGGTTCCTTGCAGCTCTTTTCCTGACGGTTGTAGGTCCCCCTGGATGGCAGACTATCATCTACACTTTATCAACTAGCTCCCCAGTCATGGTCTCATGATCTAAAAATTGGGATCTACTAGCTGCAGCAGATATAAAAGGATAGTAATATGGGGTTTTTAAAGAACATTACTTTTTTGAAACCACTCTGTTATCCTCTTCCTTTCTAGACTGTAAGTAGCAAATGCATAGCATGGTGAGTTAGTTGATGAGATGATGGTTCCTGAGGTGCATTGCTCTTTCACTGCCTGGGATAAGAACTTCCATGGTGTTTGGAAAAAAAAAAAAACCAAAAAACCAAATCAATACAAAACAAAATCACACTCCCAGAAAATAAAACAACTAAACAAACGAGTAAATTAATCTAGAAATGCAGGTCCCTAATCATATACATTGAATGAATCCACTTCTGTTTCTTTCCTAGTTAAAGTGTTCTGAAGGTTATTTTTCTGGAGGGCTTATTTAAAAAATGTGGCCTAAAACCTGGCAATCAAGGTCATACTGTATTAGCTTTCTAAAAATATAATGATGGGGAAATCAATGACAAATTATATTTTATTGTGTGAAGAATATCTATTGTGAATCTATTATAGCTTTTACTGCAAGGTAAGGAGGAAGGAAGTATACAACAGACAATAAAGAAACATAGCAATCACTAAATGTTAAGAATTGTCAAATAACTATTCAGAAGAAAATGTGATTTAGATGTTCTGAAACAGTAATCCTGATTCTCATATGGACAAAACTTTCTGTGACTTCATGAGAAACTTGAAGATATAACCCTTATAATATTTTGTTTTGATGAAAAAATCAAATAGAAAACATGCTTAAAAGTAGTATATGTGCTGGCATGGAAACCGGAGTGATTAATCACAAAAAAGTGAGGATGAGACAGCACAAGTGTCAGCTTCTCCAAAAATATACCATCAGAATATAAGGAAAAATTATACCAAAAAATGGAAAGCAATTCTGAATATGCAATAAAAATGCTTCCAGAAAGGTTAGTATATATGAAGAAATGGAGATATAGTATCTTCGAGAAATTCTACCTCTTAGGATCATCATAATAGTCATATGGACTCATTTTATCTGGGTTTATTTTTTGTAGAAATTAACCAAGTGATCCTTTTGAAAAAAAATCTTTTCTCTAAGTAATAATTTTGGCTGTATGAGAGACAAATCATAAGGGGATGTCCATGGAGTATTACTGCTAATTCTCTGAGAGAAAAAAGTCTTTGTGAGTATTTAGTAAGGGTTCCTCTTGGCTTTCTATTGATGTTGGATAATCCATTGGTTATTTTAAAGTAATTTCAGGAATTTGAGGTTTAAGGAATTTGACAGGAATGTTGAAGGCCAAATTCTCCTCTTCCCATGCAGTTGATAGACAATATAGAAGCCAAAGAGTGTCTGTGTTAAGGTGCACGTGGACTCCTGACTACATCCCAGAGATAAGGATGTGGCTTGGCTCTGCAGAGAAGGCCGTGTGCTAGGGCTGGTATAATGCATGGTTTAATGGATTAGATGTCTAAAATCATTTCTACAGACTTCATGAGCTGTCCCTCCAGGCTGAAGAGATCATCTCTTGCTTTCTTTTGGCCTCAACCTCATTCCTATTCCTTCCCTTCTGGTGAGTCCAATTTGATTGTGATACCCTCATTTGATTGTGATACCCTCATATACTGCAAGTTTAATCAGATTCAAAATCCAGATGTTTCAAGTGAGGAAATGCAATAAATGGTGAAATCAGGGGAAATGATGGCATTGCTATGGCAATGTTGCATTAGAATTTTATACTAAAAGATTTACTCAACTCTGTCTGAATTCAACAAGAATATTTAATTGACTTCTGTAATAGTTTGTCTGAATTTTTCCTAAGACAAGGTTTTTTGGGGCTTTGGAGTTTTGTTTTGTTGTTTATGTGTTTGGTTTGGTTTCTAAATAGCCAGTGACTGCAGATTTAATCTAGTGGCTTTTTACAGATATATGGCCTGTAATCTTTTCTTTTTCCTAGTAAAGATGAAGATGAATATTCATTAAGTTTTGATAGGAATCATGTGAAATTTCATCTGAATCTTCTGATCTTTAGATGAAATTCAGGTTTTCAGTCATGTCTCCTGTGATCAAGCAGCTGACTCTACAAGAAATAGGAGGGAAAAAAAAACAAAATCAAAAAATGGAGGTGTCTTAAAGAGAAATGCCATAATTTCCTTCATTATTTTTAGTGTCTTGATGTGCAAACAGCACTAAATTACTTTGTTTCTTAGATTCTCTATCTGTAAGACTGAGAAGAAATCTCCCTAAATACCTTTGCTTGTGTGTAAAGACTTGTTGGTTTATAAAACAAAAAGCTCTTTGAAGCATTTATACTCCATAGATATTGTGCGTTACTTTTTTGGGATTTTTTTTCTTTTTATAGTTGCTTAGTTTGAGTTTCACTGATTTTAGTTTTGCAAAGAACATACTTGCCTTTGCAGCTATGTGCCAGGATTATCTGTGTCATGTAGAAATTGCATGTGCTTTCCTTTTGACACTGTATAACCACAGCAAATTGTTTCATTAAGTGCCACTTGTTCAGTAAGTGCAACAAAATTAAAGCTGAAGAAGATGAATCATATATGAGGGCAGGGATCAAGAAGCTGTTTATTTTACAAATGTCTCTAATAGGCATATTTCTTCTTTAAATCAAGGAAATATTTGACTCATATCAATGGAAGCATCAGTATCATAAAAGGGCATCTGTACTTTTCAAGGCTTTGTGTGTATAATTAGCTTTCAAAGAAATTTTATCGCTTCTTCATGCATTACTTCTGCATTAAAATATTTTTTAAGTGTCAGAGATTTGTAACTCTAATTGTCAAGGGTATGATTCAAAATTGTGAATTATTTTAAAGGCAAAAAGATAGCAATAAGGGTGAAGGAACTGCTTATCTGCAGTGCAAGAAGACTTGTTAGGAGTGTTTTAAATTATCCAGTAAGTCTTATAATCCAAGCAGAAGTCTGCAAGTTAAATTTGAAAAGGTATTAAATAAACCACTAAGTGCTATCTCTTTTATATATTTATTTGAATTCACAGAATATTTAGTATGATCATCATACTGTGAATTCATAGGTACACTATATAGGAAATCTGCAAGAGTACATTTGTAATGACTCTAAATGGCCACATTTGTGTATTTATAGATCATGCCTATCTTGCTTGATGTAGTCAAGTGAGTCAAGGTAATGACTGCTGAGTCATAATCATCTGCTTTGGAAATCATTCTGGCCCCTTCAGCATACCTCATGGTGTGTGGATATCTTAGAAGTTAAATTTGCATGAGATACGTATTATGGCTCAAGAAGGTGGAAGAAAGATATTTTTTGTTAAATTTTACACCTTGTTTAGGCTTGCAGCATTAGTGGACACTTGTCTTGCAAGTTATCAATTTCTTTGGCGTATCTTACCCTAAGTTTTATTCTACATTAGTGCAGGTAGGAATTAATTTCTGAATATGTCAAATGGTCAAAATTCCTTGAAAGTTTTAGGGAATGTTTATTATTTTGCTCTTTACTTTGTAAAATAGTACAATAGATACTTCTTTAATACTGTAAAATATTTTCACTGTTTGGAATCATAGAAAGCTCACAAAATGTTCCTCCATAGCAAGGCACTTTCTCTGGATGTATTTTGTCTAGGTGCTTGGAGTGAAGACTCAGCTGTAGAGCATTTTTCATACAAACCTCGCTGAGCTGACTGGTCACCGAATTGTCCATTGTCGTAGATCTCCTTGGAGTTCATCAGGGAATGATTTTGATAGTAAGGAACTGTTGCCCTGATTCTTAAGGTTTTCTAAAACCTTGTGAATTTACATGCTTGTAGAGAACTTTCTCACACAACTTTCAGTAAACAATCTATTGTTTACCATTCCTCCATAGAGGTAGAGAAATTTGATGTATTACTAGTTTGTCCAATGTCATTGGAGAGGTGGCACATTCACCCTCCAATCCACTGTCACTTTTGGAAGAGTATAAATGCTGGAGTCAGAAAACAAACTTCCTCTTTTTCACCTTTGCAATAGCAGCGGCTCACGTCATGCTTTCACGTGTCCTATAGTGACAAGGAACATCTTGCTGTACCCATGATCCAAGCTCTTTTTCAAAGCAGGAACAACAGGGAAGCAGATTTGCCTTTAGAGATAGATCATGGTCCATACACACCTTAACAAGCCTCCCAAAGGAAACCATGGTACAGGGATGCACACTCAGGTCTCACAAATGCACAGATGAGTTGTGGGTATACAGGCATACAAACATTAAGAGGGCAGGGACATTATTAAACTCCAATGGCTTGTGGCATAAATTAATTTTTTAATGCTGTTACTGAGCCGCAGTTTCACGTTACTTACAAGAATATGATATATAGTAAAATGCATTGACTTTTTCTCAATTAAAGTCTATGCTTGGCATTATCAGGGTGAAGAAAAAAAGGAGAGCTTGTCACTAACTTTAAATAAATTTTTGCACAAAACTTAAAAAGCATATAAAATCCATTTCTAATTTATAACAATACAAATAAATGAGAAAAAAAAAAGTGAAGACTGGATGAGAGTATCTAGGAGGATGTTTAGTGAAGCCAGTTCTAAGACATGACATTTGTACTACTAGGAGTTTAACATCTGTGTGCAGCTCCAATGAACAAAAATTATTGCAATTAACCATAGTGGTAACTGTGATCAATAAAAGAAAAATGCCAAAAAAATTGAGCTGAGTATAAGCTCAGTAATAATGAGCTGAGTAATAATAAACTCAGTAATAATGAATATTGATAATTCTGCCTATAATGGTTTGGTAGTAGCGATGCCCACCTGTAAACTTAAAACCAGGGAAAAAGTCTTTGGGGTGTATCTCTACTGAAGACCTACTGGCTTAAAGCAGGGTAAAAATATCTAAGGCAATAAAGTTTCTTTTAAGGAAATATAATTTCTTTCCTAATTCTTTATCCTCCCCTTCTGCTAACCCAGGAGGAAACCATATTTAGGCACTATTTTAGAAAGGCATAGTTTCAAAATATTGCCAAGAGAAAAACTGTAGTTTTGGGGAAGGCAGAAAATGATGTCTGCAAAAGGTCTTGAGTCCAACCAGATGACAGTAATAAAAGAAAAGTGAAATGGAAAGAATCCTGAGGCAGAGGCAAGAAGGTGTTACCAAGTTCAAAGTATTTTTAAAAGTATTTCAATAGAGCTGCATTTCAGAGGGCAATCAGACCATAACCTAAAAGTCTGGGAAATCTGTAAAAGTGATTCACCACAGCTGCTCTTCAGTTTATTGCATCTGAAAGTAAAGACCTCAGTTAAAAAAAAAAAAATAAATAAAATTTAAAAAAAGAAAGAAAGGAATGGTAATGAGGAAGATGCAGCACCTCAGGAAAACAGCCTGAACAGGAAGGCAAAAGGGAATCTGTTATATTACTCAGGCAGCTAAACAGGCTGCTGAACTCTGGCCCAACGATGCTGAATGTCAGAAGTCTGCCACACACATTTCCTGTTTTGCATTGTTTCATGAATCCCAAACAGCTGCTGTGCCACTGAAGTCAGGAAAAGCCTCACCCAGCTCATTGTTTTGGACAAGATGACAAAAAATATTAATGACGCAAAATTAGAATTTTTCATGCCAGGGCCACCAGTCTGTCCCATGGACTTTGACATGGCCAGGAATTTATGCTGATTTTTGGTTTACTTCTTACAACTTTAACCTTTGAGATTCCAGAGAAAATTTTGTGTTATATCTACTATGTTATACTATACTATTTATTGTCATTTATTTTAATGTAATCAAACAAACAACATTAGGGACAGTATTAATTGCTGCATAAAGATATATAATGATAGAAACAGAAAAACTGAAGGGTAATTTAATTTCTTGGACAGGAAGCTTTCAAAGAAAACTGAACATTCACCTTGAAAAATCTAGTGTCACAAGAGAGTTTTAAATTATATCTATTTGCATTTTTTTCCTCAATATGATCATGTCAACATTTTATTAAAGTTTAAGGATTAAAGTTTATAGACATTTTCCTGAAGAAAAACTTATTTCTTACTCAAGACCTGATCCACCTGTTGAATTAATATAAGCACTCCTATTGATTTTACAAGAATTTGCATTAAATTACGCAGTATTTGAATGAAGTGGATAAAGTGGTTAGTGGGATCTTTCATCTCTGCTTATTTTTGAGCAAATCAAAAACTCTTACATATGATCCCTTGTTTTTACAGAATAGCAGGATATTTTAGGTTGGGAGGCAGTGTTGAGGTTTTTCAGTCTTAATGACAGTCATCCTGTCATCCTTAATGACAGTTTATCAAAGCAGATTTAAAAGATCAATTGCTTACCCCTTAATGGAAATTATTTCAGTTAAAGAGAGTATCTATAGATGGATTATTTAAAAACTGATGCCAGCTAAAGATTTCAGCTGTAAAGATACAATACCTATCTCTTTACTAGCATGTAATTTTCTCAGACATCCCCTAGGACAAAATCATTTTTAAACTTCATTTATTTTTATTAATATATGCAACCTCCTCTCTTCCAAGAAAAAATGTATAGTTATCAATTAAAACCAATGAGCATGTTTCTCTGAAGCTGTGAGAAACAGAAAATATTAAAATGTTCTGTAAATAAGTACCAGTCTGTAATGTCTTAGTGACAGACATTGTAAAAATCTTGTCACACTGTATGAAATAAATTCTTGGCCAGAGAAAAAGCCACCAAAGTTTTTATTTCCTTTATTCATCAACTTTGAGACTTCAGTCATTAGGAGGTTTGTATTACTCTGGTCCATTTGGCAGACTGTCAGGAAGGAGTCAGTACTATTAATAGCAAAAGCTACAACAAAAGTTCAAACAAAAAAAAAAATTAATAGGCTGAGACTACTTTGTTTATAACTGGTCCAGAACTTTTCAGAAGGAGAGCTCACACCACTGACTGGATATTAAATCTTTAAAGTCAATGTGGAAATCGCTAATGAAAAGAGAAAGTGAGGAAAAAGGGTGAGGAAAAGACTGAAAATAATGGCCATCAGGTTATCAAAGTTATCAAATTACACAGTATCAGATTTTATAAACATGTACAGAAATATAAAGGCTTCCAGCATTTGTACACATTTACTACTGCAAAACATTCGAATTTATCCTTTGTAGCCCTGCGGTATGAAAGGAAAACAAAAGTCAGCAAAAGATGTGCAGAAGACAAAATTTAAAATATCAACTTTTTCTGATTTTTTTGGCAGTTGAAAGGAGCAAACTATGAGTAAAATATATCTGTAGCCCTTCTGGAGATTTTACTGAAATATTAAATTCAAAAAGCAGTCAAATTTACATTTTGTGAGTCTTTTGTATTAATAGCATATCTTTACCCTTGTCAGAAAATTCCAGTCCAAACAGGAACCAAACAAATTAAAGACTTCAATTAAAGACTCTCTTTTAAGACTTTTAGCATTTCCTAATGGATCAGACTCCACAAAATATATAAATTCTTTCCTAAATTACCTCTGATTTCTTTTTTTCTGTTTATGAAATTTTTCTTCACAAAGGAGATGGAAGTAAGGCAATCATCCTGAAATGGAATGGCTGACTTGACTTTAAAAACAATGTGGATTTTCTCAGGTTGATTCTTTGCTTTTAACTCTCCTGTCTTTCTCTTTTCCAGTACCACAAGCCCTGAAATTGCCAAACTGGACCTTCGATCCATATTTTAAAAAAAAGAGTAGGGATTTCCTCTAAGGAAGATGTCAGCAGCTGCATGTAAATCAGCCTGCCATTCAGGGAGTACTTGAGCAGGCAGCTTTCCCTCAAAGGCAGAGAGATATCATCTTAGCAATGTGACTCAAGGACAAAAGCACATGGCAAATGCAATAACTCCAAATATAATCTACCAGCAGTCTAAAACATTTTAATAGTTGGAAGTTGCTCCTTATCCTGGGGAAGTTTTTTTTTCTTTTTCTATTTGGCAAAAATCTGTTGATAAGGCAGCTTTGCTATCAGGGTTTCAAGCTAACCAAAAAACTTGCAATACAAGAGAGTGTTGAAATATTTCTTTGGGCTTATTTGACTGTGTGTGACTGTGAATAGTGCATCATGATGTGTGTCCTTTTTTTTTTTCCATCCCCTGAAGGGAGAACAGGATAGTATTCCATTCACATAGATCACTGATTAATGTTCACAGCTCTCAGCATTCACTGGCTTCAGGAGTTGTTTATTGAAAATATGTAGCTGAGTCTCAAAGCCAACAACATTCCCCCAGGGTGCCCATTAAGCAGAAGGGCAGCACAGTTGTAAACAATCTACTTTGTAAAGCCAAAGAATTTGATAGAAAAGACATCTAAGTATAATTTAGTAAATATTTCATATTTTGCAATGTGTAGCTTGCAGGAAGAGAGAAAAAATGGGAAAACAAAAATGTAAAAAGTTATTTAAGAGAAAAAAAATCTAATAGTAATCTAAAAATATCTCACTAATAGTAATCTAATAATATTTTTTCTCTCAATGCATACATCATAAAATACACTGCAACAAATATTAATAACCTAAATGTAACATTTTTACATGAAATTAAATTAATCACAAAGACATAAATACATGGAAGTTATTAGAAGTCTTTATATAGGAAGAAGTTACCATAGAACCCTTATTGTAAGATGCAGTAAAGATGAGAAGTGCTTGCCAGTACATTTGGACCTGTGAATAATAGTTGGAAAAGTTAATGTGTCAATTTCTACAAGAATCTCTTTGCTTTTTCTGCTGCTTCTCAGTTAGGGCAATGACCATGCTTGGCCTCTGGTGCGTGTTGACAGAAGTGTCAGTGTTCCATGAAAAGGTACAATTGCCATAGATGGTGATACACTGAAAAGATTTTAAGAGATGCAGTATAACAGATCAGAGTAGAGAAAAAATGTGCATAATTTCTGGTGTGTTTGTTCATGAGAATTGTTTGTGTTCTTAGTTAAGTAGGAATATATTTACCAGAGGTATAAATCTCTTTTGTTAATCTCTACACTCATTTTAGTGAATGTAATATTAGTGAAAGATGGAATCACTTGGATTACTTTATTTCTTTTGAGTTAACTTCATTCAATTCAATAGTTATTTGTCATTTCATGTTTTCCCCTCTCAATTTTTGTTAGTCATGTTAGTCATTAACTCTCTCTGAAAAAAAAATCCTGCAAAATTATACAGTTGTAGATATGACTAACACCTCTCTTGACTGTGTTTCCAGTTTGAGGTTCATAGCATCATTGTAATAAGAAATCATAGAAACATAACATAAGCATCTGTCACGGCTTAGCCCCAGCTGGCAGACAAGCCCCACACAGCCACTTGTTCACTCCCTCACCAGAAGAACTGGGGAGAGAATCTGAAGGATAAAAGCTGGAAAACTCATGGGGTGAGATGAAGTTTGAGAGAAGATGAAAACAAAGCCCTGCTTTCCAGCTATTCAGCTGCCTCCGGGAGAGCAGAGCCCCAGCTCACATTATAGTGACTTAGGAAGAGAAATGGTTTCACTCCAAAGGTGCCCTTCCCTTCCTCCTTCTTCCCCCCACTTTGAGTGTGATGCCACATGCTCTGGAATATCCCTTTGGTCAGTTTGGGTCACCTGCCCCGGATGGGTCTCTCCCAGTACTGCCTTCAACCCCAGCTTCCTCCCCAGCAGGCAGCATGAGGAGCAGAAAAGGCCTTGGCTCTGAGCAAACCCTGCTCAGCAATAACAGAAACATCTCTCTGTTATCAGCCCTGTGTTCAGCACAAATCCTAAACACAGCCCCATACCAGCTGCTGTAAAGAAAATCAAATCAACTCCAGACAAAGCCAGCACAGTATACCATCCCCTAAAATGTACAGAGATCTGCTCTTGAAACTTGTTATTTGAACTAAGAAAAGAAAAAAGATTAAATGGGCTGACAACCATTAAAACCTGAGTGTGTTTTAATGATTTATTTTGTGTTCCGAATTGGTAAAAACAACTAGATTTGACTATGGGAAGGATGAGTATGACTGAAAACCAAAATGCTACATAACAAATCTTAAGAGTTACTCATAACAAATCTAAAGAGTTATTAAACGGACAAACTTTGCTATTATTCTGCCTCATAGATGCATTTCACATTTGCATGCAACTTTATTTTCACCTTGCTTAGTTGGGAAATGCAAAAGCTGTCATTGAAGAGAAAAATAAAATATAAAATAAAAAGAATTTTTTAATAACTGTTTATTCAAAAGCTGAGAGAAAACAGAAATGCTGGATCTGTTGTCTCTTCTGTATTCTTACTGATTTCCTTTAATTTGTATGTAAAGAAAATAAATAATTTATAATTTAATTGTTGTACCTCAGAAAGAAATAACACAATGAAAATCATTATTCTGTCTAGCATGTTTCAAGTTCCTTCTCTCTATTTCTTCACCTTTTAAGCATCTAATTACTGTCATGTTCAGTATGAGTTGAATTGTTATTGTGATTCCTCTGTGTTTTCAAAAATGTGTGAAAGCACATGAGGGGCAAAAGTATCTGTGAACATGTCATTACAGTTGATAACCTTTTAAAGGGAAAACTGCGTGTGGGGGAAGTATTTTTTTCTGTTTTACCTCTGGCTGCTTGCACTAAAAATTGACAAAACCTCACTGAGTTAATTTTCCTTGTAAAAACCTCTCAGCTGAGTCTCAATTATGCTCTTTTGGCTAATATTTACTTGCTCCTCACCGCCATTTGAAACACAGGTAATGCATCTGTCTGCTGTAAGCAGACCTTTGTACAGTTTATATTTATAGTTTTTGTGATGTTAGAATTTAAACAAAAGATGAGATGTCCTGTTACTGAGGCTTTGATAGTGAGAAGATCTTTAGCTGCTTTTCCAAGGAATTCTAGACAGAAAAAATAAATCAGTGTCATAATCAATATTCTTGATTGAAGACTGACTGCACCTTTGGCCTTCTGTCATACTCTGCTCCTTTGCTTATCCTTTGCTAACCCTCCTGTCACAGCAGGAAAGAAGCACTAAAGACCACACTGGGATGTGTACACTTTACTGCAGCAGCAGGATAACTGGAGGGTGTCTCTCTCAAGCCACAATAAAAGCAATGGATAGGAGGAAGAGGTAAGTAGAGGTGAGGAGGAGATAACTGGGTCCAAGGATCTAATGAACTCTCAGTCCTTTAAACTAGCTGAAGTAATTTGTTTCTGGAGGAAGAAATCTGCCACTGCTTCTGAGTCAGACAGAAATTCCATCAGCATCTGGAGAGGATTCCAGCCTGTTTTATCTCTGAGGTGGAGATTTGCTGTCCCTGTAATTTTGCCCCTCTGTGTTACTGTCTGCTTTGTCAGTGATAATACTGACCTTGAACCTTAGCTTACACTTCTTGAGGCAGAATGGACAATTCATGCTGCTCAGTCCTAAAAAATGCTCAGTCCTATTCTTCTATTGCAGATACAGTAGCATGTAGCTGCTCTCAGGATTTTTGATGACTTCCCACTTGCAGGCATAACCAAGGATTGCAATGGCATTAAAGACCCTGAGGGGAGTAGGGAGAGTTACAAGGACATTTTCTATTTTGGTTCATTCATAACTTAAAACAAGCTCATATAACAATCCATGGATTTTGAAATAACTCTGTTACAAATTCGTTCCTCATGTATTTTAATTCATTTTAGTAGCTATTAGAACAGTAATTATAAAGATTCCTCTTTTCTGTTTCATTTCATATTAATTGATTTTGTTGGGGTTTTTTTTAATCACTTTCCATGGAAGAGGTTTAACTGCTTTTTGTGCTAATCAAGCTGGACCAAAGATGAAAAACAGGAAGCAAAAACCTCTTTAATTTCTTGTAGTAAAATTAAAGAAATGCAGGAAGGTAGACATCCTAATAGTCTATAAAAAATAATAACATTCTATTGCAAACCTACAAGATAACAAGGTTCTGATATCTTAATTTCTTGAAGAAAAACGGTGTACTTAAATCTCTAACTCATTAAATTACATCTATGATTTCAAAATGTAGGTGTCTCTGTCAATAACTGTGCGTTTATCAGTTCTCTTACAACTCTTAATTGTTTCTGGCCAGGAAGAAGAAGAAGTTCACTATTACTGAAAATAATATTGTTGTAATTCCCTCAAGTCAGGCAATGGCCCCTTGGGAAGAATAGCACAGAGTTCTAAAAGGCAGAAAAACAGTCAACATATTAAAAGCCACAATTGTTTTTCAGAGATTTCAAATAGAAAAGCTGTGTCTGCACATAACCTATACATGAAATGATAAGTGAACAAGCCTAGACTTATCTGAAGATTTTGGCAATATCTTGAAGCATGTCTGCATAGCACCACAAGACTTTTCTGTCAACTCTCCACCAAACCTTTCATTGCCAAAAGAAATAGTGAAAAATTGTACAACTATGTTTTCATAATTAATAGAACTTATTTCCCTCCAAAGATAAAATATCTTGAAGTTTTCCATGTGATGATTGATATTATGGTCCATAAAACAGAACTTGGCGTCTAAGTAAAAAGTGGTATCAAATTAAGAAAAATATGTAAAGCACAGTAGAAAACAAAAGGGATGAAAACCAGTGCTCATCTTCTTCCTTAGAAAATAAACAAAAAAACTAACTAGGCCAATCAGCATCTGAGAATAAGAGAATGGAACACTTTCTAGGTGCTGCACAATCTGAAAGCTGCTATCAATAGTAAATGCTAACATCTCCTGGCAAGAATAACTCACCACTTTGTAGCCATATAAACATGAAATTTGGATAAATGAGAATATGTAGAACTGTGCTAAGAAAGCCAAGGTAAACATCAGCTCCCCAACAACACTTCCAGGCAAAGGAGTTATAAATCTGTCTAAAACAAAGGACAAAGAAGAGGTAAAAAGCTGCATCACAAGACACAAGAGGGAATATGTGAGTAATATAGCTAGGAACAGACTCAGCTGCTGTGAAAACATAGTAAAATATTTTATCAACTCAACAAGATTCTAAGTGGTGAATTTACATTACATTATAAAGGATATACTAGCAAAAAAATTAGAAAGACTACAAAAGACTACCATGACATAAATTTGTATACTTTGCTAAGCTTACTCTTCATTTTCATATGAAGTCCAAGTTTTTGTCTCCACTTTCAAAGCTCTGTTCACAGAATAACCTCCTCTTGTTTCAGATTTTTAATCTATAAATTCTCTGAAATTTCTCCAGTCAACCTCTCTTGTCTACATATGAGACAATTGGAAAAAACCCACCTTTATCTCAGCCCCGTCCTTTACTCAGATATGGAGGAGTTCTGTGCAAGTGCTGTGAAAAAAAAATGTTCTTTTCCTCCTTATTGCCCAAGATGGGATTAAGTTCTAGCAACAATAATTTTTACAGACAATAAACTACTTTTTCTTAAACACCTTTGATATTATCTTATTAAAAACATTTATGTAATCATGAAAATTCCTTATTTACTTTACTACTTTGTGCTACAGGTATAGAATGTACCATTCTTTTTTCTTTAGACTTTCTTTGCCCCTGAAGATTTTTTCATTATTAACTGTTTATGAAACAAGTGAAAACATATTTTCAATTTTTCTACAAGTGTCATGTTTGCTAAATTTCTCAGTTTTTGTTGTTTTTATCTATATTAGCTCAGGCCAATGCATAGCTTCTTGTAATGTAAGGCGCAACAGCGGACATCATAACAATGTTCAACATTTTGGTTCTTACTTCTACT
The DNA here is from genome assembly GCA_003676055.1 of Chloebia gouldiae. Lineage (NCBI taxonomy): Eukaryota > Metazoa > Chordata > Aves > Passeriformes > Passeridae > Chloebia > Chloebia gouldiae. The sequence continues at coordinate 13,975,175 of QUSF01000004.1, forward strand.
TTTCTTGTTCTGCAGGGGTTTTTTGTTTTTTGTGTTTTTTTTTTTATCCTCTTCTCTCCCCCTCCCCAAATCTTCAGTGAAGGTCACCTGCTTCACAAGAGCATAGACTTTCTGATTCTTTCTCAACTCATAACCTAGTTCATAATGAAACTAACTTAAGAATTTCTTTGGCTTTCTAGTTACCTATTCCTTGCAAACTATTACCTCTGAACTTAATGCTTTTTTCAACCATTTTCAAACTGTTTTAGTATATATAGATTGGATTCTAATTCTACTCTTCATTGTTCTTACACTTGCTCAGAGTTTCTTATCTGCAAAGGCAATAAGACTATTCATCATTTAATTCTTCATTGAAAATAGTGAATTAATTGAGACCCAGTGCTGACCTGGCATAGCATCCTATACATCACCACTCTGGAATGAAATAACTTTTTACTCCTGCTTCTTTATTGTTGATTTGGCTACAGCTACATTATAGGCACCACATGGCTTATTAACAACAATAAACTAACATTAGATAGATTTTTCTGACAATAGAGACCAAAATAAGAGGTCAGAAAAACAAAGATGAAAATAGTACCCAATAGTATGCTTAACAGGATGGAAGCATGAAAATAAAGGAGGAATCCAATAAAATTTCACAGTTCTGTTTTCAAATGTTAAATTAGAATAAATATGAAGCAAGTGTATTCTCACACCCAGAATAACACGTATGCTGATAATAATGTACAGAAAGAAATAAAATTAGAAAGCTGATACGAGCAGTTTAAGTAAAATCTGTGTAAGAACTTCAAGTCCTTTAACTTTCCTTCTCAAATAAATAAATAAATTCAGCCTTATTGCATATTTCTGAAAGGTACAAGTTTTTCAAAGGTATGTAGATAGGTGCCTAAATGGCGATGAAAACAGATACATCCTTGAAAAGAGGTACTAAAAGACCTGAGATAATTACAGCTGCTGAGATATGTCAGAGTTTTTCAAAAATTCTCTTTGCTGTTATCCAGCATAAGAGATTGAAATATTTTGACTGCATGTTTAAAATAAATGTATGGAATCTGTTATAACAGGTGCAACTTTGGGTATCTGGAGGAAGAAACATAACTGCCATTTTAAAGTCTTTATTGTAACTCAGTTTTGTGTGGCTTAACGACATATAGATATGTTATCTATACTCAGCTAGAAACAAACACAGCAGAATTTTGTTGGGAGCAGAAGAAACTTCCAAAAGAACAAAAGAAGAAACAAGCCTGAATTTTTCCCTTCCCAGCTGGGTCTTGCCGAGGGGCTGCCTTTGATCTTCCCATGAGCTTACAGCTCAGAACAATAAGCTCTTGTGTCTCACAGGGAAAGAAGGTGAAATTCCTCACTGTAACCACATGCCATCAGAGGAAGGTAGGATGCAGTAGAAGGAAACTAACAGTCAAAGAGATGTTGAAACTGCTTCTCCTCTTTCTAAAAAATTTATGGATTTTTTGGTCCTAGTTCAGCCTCTGTGTTTTCAGTTTTTTGAAATATACCCTACATATTGAATTAGAAGGTTGAACTGAACTAACTGCTGTGCATATTCTGGTTTAGCACTATATTGAAACATCTGTTTCTGTGGTTTAACTCTGCTTTGCCTAATAGGATCTCTTAATCATACTATTTGCTTTTTAAAGGTTTCTTATCAACAATAGGTTTTCACTCAGGACTCTCAGAACAATTCTGCCACACATCCACAGCACCTGGTCAGATTACTCCAGGCAAGCTTTGCTCTTTGTAACTGCGTCTGGATTGCATTGCAATGGGCTTCACCATCCAGCTGGAATTAAATTAACTGTTGAGGTAATACTTGTGTTATGGCATTGCATGATTGGCAGCTCACTTCCACAGCATAACACTTTGAAGCAATTCAGCTTTACTAAAATTATTTTCCTATTCAAAAGCATATTATCATTATTTCAAATACCCTTTTCTTAGTTAGACGTCTCTGGGTCCTAAGACTCTGTATATTGAAGTTTGTTTTCATTTGCCCTCTTGAAAGTAGGATTTGGTTATATTCTCCATATAATTTATAAAATTTCCTGTGAACTAAGTGCACTTAATTTTACCTTTCCCACAGTTTCCTGACATTGTATATTATAAATTGAAACTGGCAAGAGTTCTTTTTCATCTGTTATGTCTTTTGTCTGGACTTTCTTATTTTAATTATGTGCACTTTCTCTAAGCACTGCTTTGAGCATTTCTCTGCACTTTTCAGCCGTATTTGCTGTTTAAAGACATTTCTGTGGAATTAGATCTGTTTCTTTCCAATCCACCTTGAAGATTTTAATCACATGTCCCACAAATAAGTCTGTCTCTAGTTAGAAAGTCTGATTCCAGTGCTGTGTGTGGATGCCAGAGTTCCCAGCTGCATAATGGTAATATTGGTTTAGGATGTAAAAACATGTTATCATATTCCAATTTCATTCATTAGTAGGTCATAATCCTCAGGAATTTTTATCTGCTGTTCCAGTGTTCCAGGCAGTGTCCTTAGCCACAGAGCCTCACTCAGCTACACATTCTTTTCCCTTCCCAATGAGCTTTTTAAGGAATTATTTTCATTTTCCTTTATCTTTATTTTTTAATGGCCACCTTTCCACACATGATCAGTTTTAACTTTGCACTGACAGGTTTTTATTTGGAAACATAGTAGTCATGGTTTATGTTTGTGCTGACCACTCTGATTTCAGTCATACTTTGTATGTGACTTGGCTCTCACAGACATAAAACAAACATTCACTTTTCCCAGACCTATCCTGTTTTTTCAGGTGAATTATGGTTTCTCTATGAACATTTGCAGATGGGAACCTCCTACCCAGATACTGGACATTCAGAAATCCTGCTCTCATAGATATCTGGCAAAGGTTGTGATCTATGTACACTCTACTACTGCAGGTCTATGTACAGTAAATTCAGTATTATTCAGGAATAAACAGAAAAACTGTGCTGTGTGTATTCTCTGGGTGCTTTCTGACACCTCCTGGAAGAAGAAATATTCTTCTCCTTTCTACCTCATTTCAAGGGCTGGTAAAATTATTTCCCATATTCTCCTCCACTATTCTGAATATAGAGCAAATTCTATGCAAAATGGAAGTGTTGGCATTGAATAACCCTATGATGAAAACACACTTACTTATGTCTTACAAAAAAAGGTATCCTTTATTAAGACAATTATTTAAAAAGCTAAATAACTGAAACTGTAACCAACACTTTTTTTGTTGTTGTTGTTTCTCGGGCTTCTCAAAGTTCTTCCTTGTGCAAACTGGGATTTCTCAAAATTTCAGTGCATGCTGCTACTTGAAAGTAATTCTTTGTTTTATTTGAATATGTTTAAAACAGTTGTAAGTAAAACAGTTGTACTGTATAAGCTTTGATTTATTAAAATACTTTTTAAACAGCCAGCTGTATTTGTATATATGTGTGTTAATGGTGGCTTTCAGTAACCTTAAATCTGAGAAGAATTAGAAAAAGAAAAACTAAAAAGTAAAAACATGCAGTTGGCTGAGATCTGTAAAATAAATTACTTTCAAGGAAGTGTCAATCAAATACTTAAAAATCCCTGATTCCTTAGGCACATCATCTCATTAAGTTTATTTGTAGGATGATAAATTTGAAGTGGCCCTAGTTATTTAAGGTATTTCTAGTGCCTCTGGCTCTATTCTGCCAGCTCTGTCACTTCACAGTCTGCCTCTGGACTCTAATACAAGATAATCAATGAAACTAAAGATGTCTTAGGAACAAATGCCTAGACAAGAAAACAATCTTGTTTTGGCTTGCTGTTACAAACTGTTGTGCCCTACAACACAGCAAATCAGTCCCCCACTGTGAGTTAGAGGCTTTGTTAAAATAAATTCCTCTATGATGTGAATGTTATTTCAAGTGGAACATACAGACATATATGAAATTATAGACTTGAAGATAAGAAGTTCACTAGGAGTTAATACATGCCTCAGCTTAGCCTGATTTCAAGATAGAACCTTGGACATTTAGGATTAGATTTAAAGAGGAATTGTGCTCCAAATCTGGGCCCTGCTTAAATGATTAGGTAGGAGGTAGGTATACATAAGTTTTGTTCAAGGTCAGTAGAATCAGCAGTTGTATTTTTCTTAAAATATCTGCAATGAACACTGAAGTTGACTTTAAAGACTGCATAAATTTTCTCCAGACACAATAATACTGAAGGATGAACAAAAAACAAAACAAAACTAAATTTAAAAAAAAAAACCAAAACAAAAAAAAAATATACACAAAAATAATCTACAAAAAAATCCCAACCCATTACTTTTCTTGGAACAGATGTTGTAAATTTTTGTTGTTTGTTTTATATTAACATAGTCCTGCAAATACTAACAAAATTATTAGCACTGAAAACTTCTCAGGCATTTATTTTGACATGCACTTATTTGCTGCATATACTATGAAAGGATCTCATTACTTGATTACAAATATTAATTTGGGCTCAGCCTATGAGTTGCTTATCTTTAAGTACAGTTGTGCCAGCAATGTGAGCTCTGAGAAAAAAATTTCAGAAAGAAAGAGAGATAGGTTTGTTTTCTTCCTAATAGAGTAATATTTCTTTGCAATGAGAGGTTACAGTTATATAGAACTTTTAATTTCTAAGAAATCTTTTGTGCTTGAAAAACTGTATTCATGTATGAATCATTTCACAGAACTAGAACAATTTTCACCCAACACTGAAATGAAATCTACATGGCAGGTGCTTCAACAATATGGCATAATAATTTTGGAAAGGAAGGAGAATGCTAAAATAAATCTTTACAAAGAAAGAATGCGACCAGCCATTCAAACTGGAATATAAAGATGATTGACCTGTTTTTATTTAAAGCTTTCCTTGTGAAGAAAGTCACATGAAAAGACACCAAATAATTTTGATGAAAAGCATTCAAGCTATATATTTTAAGCTTTCCATCTAATCAGTCAAGCTGGTTCTTTTGGCACCTAAAACTAAAAAAAGGTAACATATATAGAGAGATAAAATTTATAAGCAGATAAAAACAAATGATTGTGAAGTACCCTGTCAGTTATTTGAAATGAGAAATTTGCCAACAGCATTTTAAAAAGAGATACATCTCCTCAGGTTTTCTGTGTGTAGATCTCATGGTCAAATACTATGGCATAAATTTCTGACAGCCTATCAAAATAGATTGTTCTTGGCATTTTCTATATCTCTATCAAAAGAAACACCATAAACAAGCCTTTAGGATTACACTGCTTTTCATCATGGTATTCAGCAAAGATGCAGAATTTTTGTTAGGGCTGTCACCAGGGCATTCCTGCTGCCAGAGCCTGATCTGCTGAACATGTGGATACCAATGGCAGGGCTCCTACTCTCCCTCTGGCTTCAGGACAGTGTCCCCTCAGGAACTCAGCAGAGTTTCCTTTCATTTGCTCTGTGTTTGCTACTGAGTAAATAAACATCCATTGATCAGTCAATAGAGAATATCTCCTTTTCAAGCATTAATTCTCATGATACACCTAAGACTGTAGCAAGTATTTAATATAGTGAGTCCACACAGAAACAACAGCTGACACATAAAAGTGAAATTAGGCTGGAAATTGAGCACTTGACACTGAGAACAAAATCTAAGAATGCTGTTTAGTTACAATTCCCTGTTGTAGCTAGCAGGAAAATTTCTTATTAAAACTACGTAAACCTGAAGTAACTTGATTTAAACATTTTCAGGACAATTCTATCCAAAGAAAGCTGCTTAAATGTTACCTTGTTAAATTCCATTAAGGCTTCACTATAGTACACATCTTACATAGGTCAATTTAAATAATCTTTCTTTTAAAGAATGCTATGACTGTGCATACCATAGCACAATCAATAAAACATATATATTTTGCTTAAGACATACAAATAATTTATAATAGTAGCTGGCAATACAACCTCTGCAAAGCAGGAACTGAAGTAGGAATCTTGATATTATTTTAGTTAGAGAAAAATATTTACAGCACTTTTGTTTCTTTTCTGTAAATCCTCAGTCTTCTTTTAGTGGCAGAAAAACAACAACAAAAAAAAAGATGCCATTACTGGAAATTTATGTCTTACTGTGTAAATCTACCTGTCTGAAAATAGACCAGGAAAAGTTTATACTTGTCTGGTAAACTGAAGATGCCAATTGTTAATATGTATGGTCAAGATAGATTATACAATAATAAAAATAGTTTGTACTTTGCAATTAGATTAAGCATATTTGTATTTCAAACACAGATTCAGTTTTCATTGCTGAAGTGGGAACGAGAATTGCAGCAGCAGTTTGAACTGCAAATCTAATGGAAAACATTCACAGTTGACTACACACGCAGCCAGTTATACAAGATGAGCTTCCTAGTAGTGAACATAATAATGAGGTTTGGATCTACATGGAAGAAAGATGAGGGTTTCAGGCTGTGCTGTCACCAAAGTGTTTCTGCTCTTGAAGAGACAGGGACAACCTCTTGTAATGTTCTAGCTGAATCGGTTAACACTAAAGTATCATGAGGAGAGTATCCATAATATTTGAGATAGTAGGGACTGATTTCTCAGTCTGAAATCTTAGTTGACCATGAAAAGACTAATCCAATTAGCTGCAAAACGTCTGAAAATCTAATAGGACTGCACTTGTAACTTAGACGAGAGTGTTCTACAAACAGCTACTTAGAGAAAAAGGTCAAAGGTCACAAAATATCTCCATTCAAAGGGACCCACAAGGATCATTGAGTCCAGCTCCTAAGTGAATGGTTGTGGGATCTAACTCACAACCTTGCTGTTATTTGGACCATGCTCTAACAACCGAGCTAATCTCATTACACATCAGTATTTTTGATTAGACTCAAGTAAACAGTTTCCAAGGATGATTAAACTATTTTAAAATCCTTTTTCTCTTTGAAAGAGTTGGGAAAATTATGTCTTCAGGTTCATTTTATTCTGTTCTGTGGTTTAGTGGCAAGCCTTTTGCTATCATAAGAGTATTTTGATAAAATGCTCTTTCCTGATTGTTTATTCAGGTAAATCAATGCAGCCTATTACTCATATTTTGACTCTGCAAGAAAGAAAAAAGTGCTTTGAAATACAGGTCATTATACTAATATTTGGCTTCCCCAATGGTTCCGTCCTGAGTTGTTCACCACAGTTTTCCCCACCAAAATGTATGGCAATCCAAATGTCAATCCACATGTGAGTCCACCTGTACACCTCCCTTGTTCCCTTGTCTCCCCCCTGTCTGTCACAGATAGCACACTGCTTTGTTTCTGGAGTGTTCCCTGTCTTTCATCCCTTCCTTGAAGCAGAATTGGATTGTCAGGTTTGCTCCCTCCCCGTGTTGGCTTCTCTTGGGGAGCCCTTACCCTGCCCCCCTCCCCTAATGCCTCCTATTGCTCAAAGGTTGTTCCTCCCCGTGTTCCCCCATCCCTTAAAAGCAGCCCCTTCAGGTTCAGATTTGTCACTTGCTCTGCCCCCCTTTGGGATTAAATCTTTGGAGGCTCAGACAAGTGCCCTTCCCTATTCCTGTGCCTCAGTTTCCCCTGCTCTGTGCCCTGCTGCGCTCCGCAGGCCGCAGCGATCCCCGGCAGCGCAGCAGCTGGGCAGAGACTCGGGGCGGCCGCTCGGGGTCTGCCTGCGGGACAGCCAGAGGGAACCTCCGGCCCGGGGCCAAAGAGAGCCAGGCGCACATAAAGTGGAAGGGGAAAAAAAGGAAATACTCCTCTACAAGATTCTGAGATTGGTCTCTATTGAAGCATGTCATGTTTTCCAGCAAGACTCTTTAGAACTTAATCTCTCAATCAGGAATACGTGAAATTGGAGAAAGTCCAGCTGACCTACATCATGCAGCAGATAGGTGCCTTTCTTGAAAAATGGAGACTAAATTAATATCTGTCCATAGCAGGTTTTTGATTATGTTAAGAAGGTGTGTAAATACCAGTAAAATAAGTCTCCTGGCAGATGACGTGTCACTCACACATAATAATTTTCAGTGACACTCTGAAAAAGTCACCAAGAAACATTATTTTGTAAGTCAAATTGTGTTAAACTTTCTGCTCACATTCAAGTGACATAAATAGCACTATGGGATTTACATAATCCCACTAATTAGCACAATTAAGCCTCATTTTTTATTCTTTTAAACGTTGTAAGCAACTCAAATTTCTATGACATTTACAGAAAACAATTTTTTGTTAGGTATAAGGCAGAGAGGTGCAGTGGAAGCTACTTCACTGTGTGAGCCAGTGCACTAGTGTTCTGCCCTTACCAAATGCCACAATACCATCAGAGTTATACTTAAATCTCTGTCAATGAAATTTACAAGATAAAATCATCCTTAAGAAGATACTGCATGGTAATAAGTAACATTTAGTAGTATTTAATTGTGTACCTTGTTTTTCTTTTTAAAATCCATGCAAAAATTAAACCCATAATTTTCTGAATAGTGAAATGTATGTTAAAATCGCACATAACAAAGAGGTCTGCTAGAATTTGTCAAATCTTCCGGGAAGCAAATTCTCTGCTATCTATCCAGCCAGTGCACAGTACTTTGGGTAAGACATTACCCCTTTATTATTATACAAGTCCCAAAAAAAAGAAATGTTACATGAACAGTAGAAGCATCTCCTAGTGAAATGGGAAAAGCAAGGTCTTCCAAAAAAATTACGGCTGGATTGCCTCTTTGCAGTGGTATAATGAAATATGGACAGGTATCATTCTATGTGAAAAAAACCATGTTTCTTTCTTTCCAAGTGCCCTCATCATGCCCAGACACTTAACTGTATTGTGTGATAAGAGAGGCTGACAAATTTCCTGAAGTCAGGACTGTTCTGGTCACATGCTGAAGGAGATTTTCCTATTTCACTGTTTCATTGCTTCTGAAGCAAAACTAATCAGAGTGACGGCATAGAATAGCAAGCATCAAGTTTACAAAGGACTTTGGAAAAAAATCTTAACCAAATGAAACTTCAGGTCACTCTAGGCAGTTAATCAATCTGACTCCTAATAAAAATCCTGTTAAGTATTTGTTCAACTCTCTTCACAGCCCGTCTGTCATCACGACCCATGTACATTTATGCACTTACGTTTTCACTCATCATACTGCTCACAGGAGCAGTGATCCACTGCCACTGAAATCACTGGTAAAAACTCTCACTGATTTCCACTGGATAAGGCCCAATCCCCATACCTGAAGTTTTACACTGTAATCTCACACAGCAAATGTTAAACAATTACTCATGGGAGCAGTTGCATTGAAGTTAACTATAGTAGTCAACATGGGATGTTGCTCAAAACAAAGGACTACAGACATCTCCAAGATCTCTTAAAAAAAGTCACAGAACAAAAGGAATATGATGTAATTTATAAGATACAATCATAACTTAATATGGAAATATCAGAGTACAAAACACAGGTTTTGCACTACCTGAAATTTTTAATTTTAATTTTAATTTTTAATTTTAATTATTGGTGCAGTTAAAAAAATTAAATAATAATAATAAAAAATAAATAAATACCTTTTCCAAAAGAAAAAATATGCCTCTCTTTTGGTTCAGGATGAGAAAGAAAAGAAAATGAACTTGTCAAATTAAATGCTGTGAATCATTATCTCAGATCTATTTGTTAAACCAAGGCTTTTATAAAACACATTGTTCTATATGAAGAAATGCTTTTTCTGTTTCTTCCCAGCTGCATGAAGGTCTTCCATTCAAAATTTCACTTTATTATTCTGATTAATTACACATGCCATTGAAGCTCTAACTTTAAAATGTTCTTCAAAAGGAACATGCTTTTGAATCAATATCAATCACATTGTTTTATTTTCTCAAGGGGAAAGACGGTGCTCAAAGGAAATTAATCTTATGTTGATACTGACTTGTTTCCCTATTGAATGTGCTTCTGGCATTTGGAAAAACTGTAGTATTGCTCAGTCTGTCTATAATAAATGTTCAAAATAACTTCTGTTTTTTTTTCATTTGATTGTTTTGTTTCAAGAAAGGTGGAGAGCAGAATGATGTCCTCATAATCACAGGACTGATACTGTAAGTTTGCTGTTGTTTGTCCCTGGCACACCATTCTTGTTTACCCAAATTGCTCTCAGCATTAAAACATAGGATGTCATGGAGTTCTCTAAATGATAAAAAGTGGTAAAGACCAGCCCTGATTTTTCTGTTTCATATTGTCCTTCCCATATTGCTGCTAAAAACAAGATGTTTCAATGCGTCCCTATTGAGTTTTCCTCCTGTATGGACCTTTATATTGCTAATTCTGAAAATGTGATATTTGTTATCATATTATATTACTTTTTAAAATACTATAAAATCAATAATGTGAAAAACTAATTTCTATTTTACCCTTTCAGAAATAGTTCCTATCCATGGGATAGGGCAAAAGCAACAAAAATTTGTTTTACCCAGCATGTCCACATACTGGTAGTATTGATAAATTGACACATGTACTGCATCCTATGGAAATTAAATAGCAATCTGCATTGCAACTCTTAAAAATGAGCAATTGGGAAATACTACAAGCAGTACATTTCAAAGTAAATATTGCTAGCTTTACGAAGAAATTACAGAATGAATTATGTTGGAAAAGACCTTTGAGATCCTTCAGTCCAACTTATGAGCAGACACTACCATTTCAACTAGGCTATGGCACTGAGCACCAAATCCAGTGTTTTGGCACTGAGCACCAAATCCAGTCTTTCCTTAAACACCCCCAGGGATGGTACACCATCACCTCCCTGGGCAACCTGTTCCAATAATATACTCACCCTTTTTGTGAAGGGCTTCTTCCTCTGTGAAGATCTTCTTCCTAATGGCCAACCTGAACCTGCTCTGGCACATCCTGGTGCTGTTTTCTCTTGTCCTGTCACTTGTTGCCTAGGATAAAAGGCCAACCTCCACCCGGCTACAACTTCCTTCCAGGCAGTTATAGAGAATGATAAAATCCTCTCTGAGCCTCCTTCTCTCAAGGCTAAATTAGCAACTCCCCCAGCTGCTCCTCATAAGGCATGTACTCCAGACCCTTCATTGCTGGTGAAATTTTAAGGCTTGGAAAGATAAAACAATATGCCCTGTATAAAATGCAAAATCTTGGATCAATAAGTTGACGGATTCCAAGCCAAAGAGCAAAGTTATACTTTTCAGGCAAGAATTCCACAGATAAGCATGTTGCTCCCAGTTTTGCTTTTTTTTTTCCTTTGTTATTTCCATTATTAAATGCTATTTTCTATTAAAAAAAATACAAAAACTGTTGACAGGAAAAGCAATATGGCTCAAAGCAAAGCTTATTAAGTGGCATAAAATTTCCATACATCACAGTATAGGAGGATTTTTTAAACTTTTGAACTCCAGATTCTTCAAAGCGTCACTCCCCAGAATCTATCAAAGCAATGTGTGCAATTGCTGTGAAGAGGATCTTATCCTTGATGCAGCGTATTTGATATCTTTTTGAAAGAAGAAAGTCAATTTGTTTTACAGAAATCTTTGAAGTTCATTCTAATGAGAAGTTCCTCTTCTATTATTTTACTTGTTTTATTCACTGGTTCATTCTTCTTTTATTTTACTGGTTTTGGCCATTATTTTTATGCCCAAAAACTATTCCAAGAAAGCAGTCTTAGCATTTGGCTTCTTTGCACTTCATCTGTTCCTGCTGTTTATTCCTCCCTTGAAGTCACACTCCTGTGTTAGAAACACTGAACTTGTTCCCACACCCATTGGTGCTTATGCAGTAAAGCCACACACCACTGATATCAGATGCAATCATATTGGAAATCAAATATGCAAGGGGAATGTAAGAAGTGGAATCATCATCTCTTCAGGACTGTCAATAAAACAAGCAGGGGGAATGCCAGAAGTGGAACCATCATCTCTTCAGGCTCAACAACACAATAGCTTAGTAGCTTAAGTCAAAAACTAGTATGATCAGCAAGATTTTCACTTGCTTCCATGACCTTATAGTTACATCTATACCAATATTAATAGCAATATTACAGCTGATATTAATAGTAAAAATGGCATGTAAAAATGGCATATAAAAATTCAGGTAAACTCCCAGTATATCTTGAAGACTCCTCATTCACTGCTGATAACAGGTTTAACAGATCTTCTTTCCCTTTTCCTTTAGGAGATTTTTGTGTTCAACATAGAGCCAGTAACCCAACAACAATCTAGCTGACACAGAGCCTGAGTCTTAATATTGACTCTTCGTCACCAGTGAGTTAGAAACTGTTATAGACAGCTTGTGGGAGAACAAGTGCAGCTCCACGTATTTCCTTCTCTGTCAAATGCACCAGCACTAAAAAGGAAATTTATAAAAATTTACACAACTTGGGATTTAGATCTTTTTATGGCCAACCCATTACAGAACTAAAGGAAGAACATTTACTTTATCTTAGACATATTCTGTGCTGTCAGAGGAGCTGACTTCTGTCTCTAACACACCAAAATCTCGGGTATTTGACTTTCTAAGTCTGTTTATTTTGCCCATATTTCTATGATCATGGGAAGACTGGAAACTAAACTTTGTTAGCTCTCTAGAACTAGATTCTCATGACTGTTTTCATAACATTTTGATGCCACCATTTTATTAGATTCATTGTCAATATTTGAACGATAGCTATGAAATATCTTTGCAAGAGTGCATCTCATATCAATCTCATGGATCTCAGGTTTTGGTAAAGTAGATTGTCTCTGAACCATTCTCAATTACAAAAAAAAAAACACTCTTCAATTGCTGTTAATTACATGGATTAATTGGTGGTGGTCATAACTTGATTACAAGTGATGTATCCATCTCACCATATTTTTTTGAGATGTGCAAATTTTTCACATGAGATTTATTTCATTAGGTTATTTTTCAGCTTGTGGATTTTTCCTTTCTTCAAACTTGAGTCATTCCAATGTGTTTTGTCTGATCAAATTGCAAATATGAACCCAAGGACTTTCTGTGCTGAGATAACTTGCTTGTATTTTCCTGCAAGATATCTGAAAGTCAAGAACAACCAAACATGGGTTGAACAAATATCTTTCAAAATAATTTTGAATATGAATGTTTAAAAAGTGACTCTGTTAAACAAGAACATTCAGAATCTTGACCAAAACATGTCTCCTTAAAGATTGTTCTAAGTGTTCTGGTTTTCCATACTTGAATTTTTCTTGTGTCACTTTGTTTTGTTACTCCAAAAGATAAAGATTTCATTTCCTTGACATTCTACTGGTAGTTGACTTTATTGTCACCATAGGACAGTGAAAATTTTTCTAAGTCTATCCTGTTCACCTTCTAATGCTAGCCTAAAATAGACACCATTTGGAGGATGATGAGGATGAGACAGACCTTTTCTTTCAGCTATATTGTGTGTCTCTTGGCAAACTTTTCACCTGCAGATATACTTCCTCAAGGCCCTATCTGTGGTGTCTTGTGGGTACAGTGGAAATCTGACATGGGTAAATCCAGCACTTGAGTTAAATTACAGAAAAAAAGTTCTGCATTTTCTTATGTACTTGTATAGTTACTCACTATGCTTCCTTCTGAACTAGATGTAGTGAACAAGTTTGTTATGATCTAGTCTACAATCACAGATTCAGTTCCCCAAAATGTCAAGGACAGTTCTTCAGTCTTAGAAATACCAGTTTCTTTCTGCCCTTCATGCAGCTTTTAATAAAATGTACTCATTTGTGTCCTTATGTTCAGTGCAGTACTTTTCAAAGCTCAGTCATAAAAGTTTTTAATCAACTTGTGATTGATTTAATGGGAACATTTACTCATAGAAGTACACATGGTTCAAAAATCAGAGATAACTTACAGACATCTGATCCATTTGGTATCAGAGATATATTCCATCTATAGTTGACAGAAAAAGTCCTTATACAACCCAGACCTAGGGACTCACAGCCAGGTTCAAAATTATTTGGTTGACCACAGTGTTCATTTATACAGGCAATCATATTGTCCTGTTTTACTTACATAATTTTAACTGCAGAATTAATGTATCTCCACATCTTGATTTTACTAATTAAAAAATGTCAAGAATTACAGAATTCTTAAGTTGTCTAAGCAATGTGTGCATCTCAGCAATCCATGCTATAAATGAACCTTCTGCATTGAACTCACTTTCTATGCTCCACACAAGTTTTTTATAAGAAATTCAGACTACTTCTGTCTTGAATCCAGAATATTAGAAAGATTTTCTGCATTCATAGGAACAAGACTGAGGCCAGCAGTTCTGCTATCTTGCACAATGAAACTCTTCAACAGAAAGATGTATTTTGGGTAATGTTTTCTCCTGGATACATTGAAGACTATGTATTGAATTGTCATTATTTTATATAAAATAGGAACTAAGATATTTCACAGAAAGCATTGCAGTCCAGATAAATGCAACACTGAGTTGTAGCTTTATAAAAACACCAGGACTGAAGATCTCGCTCCTCCATCCCTCACCCCACACACTGTTAGGAGCAAAATTGTTCAGAAATGATTTTTGAGTGATTAAATTCTAGCATTAATTTGTCCACTAATATAAATTTGGATTCACAGTTATGTTCAGTGTTTATTTCCAATATATTCAGAATACATATGACTTTTAGAAAAATTTGAAAGATAAATGAACTAGAAAGAATGGCAAGAAAATCCTTGGCTCTGCACTGGGAAGCAGTCACTTTTATAAAGACGGAAAATACTTGATAGAGACATAAGGAGCAGTGAAGCTAAACCACCAGCTTTTAAACAAAGGGAGAAAAACCCCAAATATGTGATTTATATATTTGCATCACACTAATCATAGTTTGAGGTTAGGGAAACCTTCCACTGTTCATCTTGACAGACCAGATCAAAAGGAACTAGCATGTTATGCTGGGATTCCAGGCAAGTGATAACATTCAATTTTTATAAGAATCAAAACAAAAATAAGACTATGTACTGAGAAAAAATTTTTTGAAGAAATTAGAAGAAAGGCTCATAGGAGAATTTTCTCACTATTTTGTGAGGGAAAGATTGAAGCTTGGTTCTAAACAATGAATACAAAGTAGAAGATGAGACGTGTAGTAAGAATTACAGGAAGGTACTACCTTAAATATATCTTTGGCCTTGCCAGATATAAGATTTAAACAATTTAGTGAGCAGGTACTCTATTTGAGTGCATAATTAAAATGATTATATATGCTGATGGGATAATTGAATTTGCTAATGACAATTAGCCATTTGCAAATACAATTATTTAATTAATGTACACAATTCTAAATAAAAAATTGTGTCCTTCACAGGTTTTAAAAATCACTATCTGTATTCAGTAAATTGGAAGTAATGATAGGATTTTAGCTTGCTACTCCACAGTGATCAGCAGTTTTATAATCCACAGATTTTAATCAATCAAGCATACTGTTCCACAATTGTGTCTAGCTGTGAAGAACAAGAGTGCAAATCATCTCTTCACCTTGTGAGCTAAATGCAGAGAAAGTTTTTTCTTCAATTTTGTCATTCCTTAATGGAATGTTAATCACACTCAAATAATAGAATAGAGGAGGTGACTGCTAGCTAATCCTGTTCTGCTTACAGTCATGATTACTTAAAATTTTCCTAAATAGGTGTTTGATTTTGACCAGGTAAGCTCTGGAAATTCCTTGGTACAGTTCAGTTCAGCAGGCATTTTCCATTCAACATCACAGTACTGTGAGCAGCAGACATACACCTCACCCATCCTTCAAAATAACTCATCAGTCCTTTCTAGATATCTTTTTTTTTCCTCTATCTGATCATGTGACAGCAATCAAAAATTTGGACAATTCATTATTGTAAACTGTTCCAAGGAACACAGAATTAGCAGAACTATGAGCACGTCAGATAACAATACTAGGTGAGACTACGGAATTTCTGTATCACATTTTCTGTTACAAATAAAATGAATCACTTAGTAAGATAGAGAGATCCTAAAGCATTTTTCCAAAGTAATAAAAATCATAAAATAATACAATATTGGCCAGAAGCTTTCACTATGATCATGTATGACTTTCTACATAATACTTTCCTGAAGATTTTAACTAGCCATTTTTATCAATTCCTGATGAAGTAGGAGAGGGAAAAATTACTAATTTCCCATTATTTAGTAATTCAGTCGCACATCTGCAAATACAGCTTGAACTCTGGACTTCTAGAACTGCACTTAGTCCTAGAACAAATTCTAATATGACAGGATATCTGAGAAAGAGAAGGATTGCACAAAATATTTTAATACTAAGTTATTTGGAGGGATTGGAAGCTGTATGTTAACTTCAGTAATGGAAAAAAGAATATTTAGAAAACCCAAAACAATTTTAAAAATCCCCAACAAACCCAATTCATACAAACAAAACCAAAATGAAGAAGTAAGTGAAAAGAAAAAGAATGGGCAGCTAGGAAACATGCTTATTCCTCTGGGTGGAAAGATATTTGAACACGAGTAGAAGCCCAAAAAAGTGAAACCTCCAGTTTTGGAGATACTCAAAATATTGTGACATCACACACTATGTCAAGGATGACAGCCTGCCCTTGGGTTTTCATATTATATCAGTTTATTCTTCTGAAGGAGTAACTTCACACACACTTCTCACCTCTCTGAAGTGTGTGTTATCTCATTGTAATAAAGCACTGAGCATCAAAAATACAAGGTCTTATGCTATCTTGATAAGAATCTTATATTTTAAATATGTAGTTGAACTTTCACTGGATTCATTAGCAAGTGATTAAGAAAGGACAAAATGAGGGTTTTATGCAAATAGCTCTGCCTACAGGAGCTGAAAGTGACCTCAGTGTATTGCATCGCCCCACTATTTAGATTTGTGTTTAATTCAGAAACTTTTCTTTAAACTGTTACTTAAATTATGCAGAGAATGGGTGAGAACTGGCTATCACATCTTCCTGGTGAGCATTCTGCTCATTACATGGTTCTCTGCAGACCTTTAAGCCCAAAGCAATCATTTGAAACTCTATCACTTTCCATAGGCACTGAGATGACTGAGAGTATGTTAAATTTTTTGCCATTTCTGTGAGGTGTTGCTCTTTATGTTGCAAAAACTTATACTTTCTAATTTCATATCATGTAGATTATTAGGTTTGTGGGCTGATTTAAGGCTTTGAGTTCCTTTCTTGCTCTCTGAAAATATATTCTTAATACATTCCTAATTTTCTTCAAGTCATATCTCTGTGACACCACATACAATCTCTTTTCAGTGACAAAAAAACTTCAGATTTTTTTACCAGTTGCAAGCTATAGTTTGTGTTAATACAATCAAGAATCATTATATGATTTTGTTGATAATCTGAAGTTATGTAACACATGCTACATATACCACTCAAAATTGAGATACATGCAGTCCTAACAAGTTCTATTATCCTTTGAAAATGCCTCAAACCTGGCTAATGCAAAAAAGGGGGCTATTGTCTATACAGCAAGGCATCAGTTGTTTTTGCCAATGGCTGCCTGCAGTGTCCCAGTTCTCATAAATACCAGACATTTCAAATCTTAGAAGATACAAAACCAGTCCAGGTGCAACTTTCTTTGCCAAATCACTACTCAAATTGACAAACTACTTTAGGAGAGGATAGTAATTATCTTTAGAATCACTGCAACATGGGAGAAGTTTGATTTAATTTAATCACTAGCACTGTAATTTAAGTCATGATGCATTATTCACAGTAAAATGTTCTTCTCAGAGGACATTTATTAGGGATCCACTCTTTGGGAAAACCTAGTCATGTATGGATTTTCTTGCCATAGCTGTAATAATCAGGTGGAATATTTAGCTAATTATTAAATCCAACTGTGTTAGAATCATATGACTGATAGAATAGTCATATAAGTTATTTACAGTGAATTGTATGTCAAGTTTACAAATTCATATAATTATATCATTACAGTTTTTGAAACTACTTTTGGCCTAATTCCTAATATTGCTCTATTATTCCTTCTAATCCCAATTACTAAATTTCATAGTAATATAGACCTCCTTTTTCTGATACAAACCCAATAACTCACTCTTTCCACATGAAGAGAGTCATACTGCATAAATTGTTCATTCTAAGAAATTAGAATAAAACTACCCTTGCAAGACTATTACTAAAAGCATGATTTTTGATTCCTAATCAAAGTAATTCCTAAAACTTGGCAAGATAAGTAGACTAACCACAGCACTAGATTACTGATCATTACAGTGCTTCACGTTCACATAACACTTCTAAATATTTCATTATATATACATGACTAAATTAAACCTCAAATGCTTCCAAGAGACAAAGGAATAAATTATACTTGCCTTGGAACTCTGTGTTCTAGGACAGAGATATGTTTGATCACTGAATAAAGCTGATGTTTAAAGTGGTGGGGGTGGGAATCCCAGTCATACAGACGAGCCTTGATCAAACTTTTGTTCTAGTAGCGCTGCTAGAATAAAACTGAAAAGATACAAATTAACAGCCAGAAATTCTGGAAAGTTTTGCTTAACATCTATTACATTTATTAACTTTCTTTAATGTTATTTCATCCTACTCCTGGTAAACAACCTTTCCATCCTAACCCGCTCCATCCCCAATAGAAAATACAGAGAAATAACCAGTCCTGAAGAAGATTCCTTGTTTCAAATCCAGTCAGTTGTGATTATTATAAAATCACTTGGCTGCTTTGAGGTTTCTTTGCTGTTGATTTTTATTGAGTAACTAAAGTGGTTTTTATAATGTAAAATATATTGCTGTCATTGTTAACAAGGACCCTAAGTCCTGCTCTGTTATATGAAAACAGTCTCAAGTTCTGACAAAATAAATCAACTCAGAACACAATCTACATTGTTGATCTCTGTGTACATCTGTAGCTTACAATGTACTTATAGCTGTTTCTTACTCTAACAGGCCAGTTTCATGTACTTTTGGAAGAAATGAGTCCTCATTAAAAAGTTTAGCATAGTGATCAATACATGCAAATTGTCTTTGGTGCTCATTATTCAATCTCTCTGCAGCCACTGAATATGATATTTCTTTCTCACAGCAATCACTAAAGACAGTATTTAGAAGTCATTACAAGACGCCGTCCTTTCGACTTGCTTCCCTTTGGATTTCACAAACATAACGAGACCCTATACATATCCCATATGGGCTGATTATACCCAGGGAAAACAACATGTACTCTAAGCAGTCATTGCAAATACACTAAATCTGAATCACAGCAAATGAGTGTCCTTGAACGTCGTTAGGTCCCAGTGCTGGGATGACACTGGCTCTTATGTCTAAGGAGACACAAGGACTAAATTTTAGCTGCTGGCTGAATAGAAAAGAATTCCATATCCACCTGTAAGGCTGAAATACCTGGGGGCTTGAATGGTAGCTCAGGTGGCCAGGGTTACTATCATATTCAGTATCATCTTCCATTTTCAAAGCCTCCTGTGGTTCACATGTGTGAAGCATTCTGGTACACACTGTTGCCAGAAAAAGAGTTCTGCATTCACAGGGGGATCAGAAATGCTCTCTGTTTCTGCAAAATGTGACAGTCTTTGGGGATGAAAGGCATTTCCTAAGTATCCTCTTTAACTCTATTTCTGAGTACTGGATAAAGAGGGGACATTTTGATATTCCTCCTAGCACTTTTGTGCAATCAAGTTCTCCTTCAATGCTTATTCTATAGTCACCTTCTAACAAGAGGAGATGCATAATCAGGCCTCATAAATGAGGCATGCCACTACATCTATAATGAAATGTACTCTTTCTTACAGCAAAGCATCTTGGTTCTGTATTTTAGTATCAATCCAGCCACTGCATATTTAGTCCTTGATGATGAACATTCTTGTTAAACTGCATTTCTTTTAATTCTTTGGAAAATGATTGCTGAAATGAACTCAATACATCTAGAAATAATTTAAATAAATGACTACAAAAGGCATAGAATGTTATGTTAGCCAGTGAAGTGCCATGTACTATGAGAGACTGCTGTGTAAAATTTATTTAGTGTGTGCATGATGATCACATCAGCCAGGATATTACAAAACTGAAATCAATTACTAATTATGATACACAAGATTCAAAAATAAAAAGCAATGTGAACTGCACAGAGGAGGATAAAACAACCACATAAACAAGCAGCTTTCTTAAAAATATTCTAATGTGAATGATGGTGGCTTTTACTGTCCCCCTCCTCCAAATATTTCACTTTTGTATTCATGAAGGACATTATAAGCCATAAAATAATGAGTGGGACTAGAGAGGTCAGGATACAAAGAATCAATTAAAATTCCTGAAGACAATTAACCAAATGTTTTGTTTTAAAGCTGTCATCTAGAAACTTGAATCATTGCTAAAAGCATCATTCCCTTTTTCCCCCTCCAGATAAGCAGTAGAAGTTATATGTAATCAGATATCCAAATGATCTATTTCTACATCCTGTCACAAGCAGAAGATTAGGTTCTAACATTTGATAAAACCAAATCTCACTTTGGGTTCATGTCACACTAGTAGAGGATGGTATCACCAGCTCTGACTATTGCAGTATGAGAATTTGTGACATGATGAATCTGTAAATGGTTTGGAACAGGCTTATATAGAAATATGCAGTCACCTCAGATGAACCCATCCTTCAATCCACCCTAATTGTATAATTTGATGACATAAGCACTTATATGTTATGGGTTCAGTCGCCTCCAAGCAACAGGCAGAAACAAGTCAGGTCTGGCAAGTGATCAACAAATGGTATGCTGTGCAAATGAAATAGGAATTCAGTGTCTTGCAAGAATACATGAATGGAAAGTCCACCACAGGAAAACCATGCTGCATTTAAGGTAAAGCTGACCAGTCTGTGGGCAAGCTGAACTCCAGAACTGAGTTGATGTCTCCACTTGAAAAAGAGCACTACATCTTCATGAAGTATTATATAAAGCCATCTCACAGAAAAATTAAATAAAACCCAACAAAGGCAGATTGACATTGTGTTATCTCTTAACATTTCTGCTCCTTAGCTTAGAAACATGTTGCTCAAATGCATAAACTTTTGATAAAGTACTGTAATGTGTCAGATGACTAAGGTGACAAGCACATGTGATTTTACAATCTTCTCCACCAAAAAAATGTGACCTTCAGCCCTGTCTCTTTGTCTCTAAAGTACTGAGTATACATTATATTTATGATTTCTTCTTTGCAGTTTTCTTATCTCTTAATTTTACAGCTCAGTTTCTTATTCTCACTGTTTCTATCTGGTCAGAATAGTTCTAAGTGATTCTCTAACATGGCATCTCCTCTATTCATCTCCCCCAAATTCTCCTTGTGTTTATGAAATGAGTTTTCTGTGTTTATAGGATGAAATTCTTCAGATTTATAACCCCAAGTACAGTGAAGTAAGTAAGTGAAGTGAAGAAGATAAACAATCTGAATTTGTGGATAAATGATTCTGTACACCAACAATTTTAGAAACCATCAAAACCTGCCAGTCATATGCTCGCTGTGCATGAAATGCGTAAAGAATATAGAGCTAAAGAGTTTTTCACATAGGCCTAAAAGGATCACAAGCAAATTTTCTTTATAGTTACAATAATTTTAAATTCATGTTCTTGCAGAAAAAACAAGTCAAAACACTCTCAGTGAAATTTAAAAAGTTGATCTCTTTGCCTACGATGTGTATTAAAACACTTGGGTTTATGTAGAAATAGGCTAGGTATACTTTTATCATATAATAGAAGGTGAATGATAAAATGAGGGGTTCTGTAAAGGATTCACAAGGAAGGTGCCATTCTGTCAGAATTTTGTAGTTGTAATACATTTTTACAACCTTTAAATTCAAAAAAGGTAAATATTTAAAACTCAAATTATATACATTTTTAGTTTCCTCTACATAGTTTATAAAACTATCTGAAATACTTCAATCTGAAAACATAAGGCGATTTATAAAAGGTTTAATTATGTAACAAATTGAAGTGATATTTCTACATCCTAGCCATTCTTTTTTCATGTATAAACCCACTTTTTCATATATATTTTGAATCTATAAGATTAAAAATGAATCAGACCTTTTACCTAACATTCACGCTTACTTGTAAAGGACACTAAAAAAAAAAAAAAAAAAAGCTGTGTAGAATAAACAGTTATTGCCAGTTTTTCTATTGCCCAATGAAAATCAAAACATTTTGTTTTGCTGAATATATCCAAAACACACTGTGTTTTGTGTGTGGAACCTGGCTGTCAACAACTCCTGAAAATTTAGCAGCAATGTAAAAATGGTCATAAAGAAATCAAATCCTTGCTAAAAATCCTCAGCAAGTAGACTTGTACATCCTTTTAGTGAGTTGCTATGAGATACACACTCTGAAAGTTCTCTTTCATCAGGAATTATTTATCCGTATTCAGAGAAGTCATACAAAACCAGGGGTATCACCCTGATTTCTGAGCTTGAACTTTGTCCTCTCTCCTTGTCCAGATGATCTAAAAACATCTGTCTTAAAATCTATATATTCTTCCCTTCTACTTCACTTATAAACAGAAATAAACAGAGGTGAGTGTTGAGATTTTCCATGCATTCCAGCAGGTGAGAGATTGGTTTTTGCATATTTTTGCTTCATCTTTAGCATAATTGAAACACATTAAAAGCTGAATATTTATTTTCAATAATTGAAGAAAATAAAATATATTGGTCTTTAATTTACAAGAATGCTCACATTAAATTCCACTGTTGCACAAATCAAGCATTCTTTAATTTTATCCCTGACAGAGAATGTTGCAGAAGGAATAACAGCTACAAGGGAAAATGTTAGAATAACAGAGAACAAATAAATTATGGAAAGACAGGAATTATAGGCAGTATAATAATGTATTTCAGTTTTCTCTCAGATAGAAAACAGCTTCTAGAAATAATACTGAAATAAGCATTTTTCTCGTAGCAATAACAGCAGAAAAACATCTTCTTCTGACCTGTAGGTCATATACAGAGGGTATTCTGGTTACTATTTTGTCAAGAATATTTGCCCACAATTTTAAATATCCTCAAGTAAGATGATTTCTCATTCACACTCCTATCCATATTCCATGTTATATACATTTTTTCTAGACTTTTAAAATGTTTTCAGCATTTGAACTTGATTCACTTTGATATTCAAACAAAACAATCACCAAGAATTGATATTTTCATAGAATCTGGTTTAATGTTTATAAAATAGTGCCATGTTATTCCATAGATACACCAATGTATGTAATTAAGTTGGTTTATTTTTGTCTTTTTGTGCTTCTCATCATGCTTTTTTAAATTAATAATTTAAATGAGTAAACATACATATCTGCTGCAGTAAGAAGCTCCTAGGGGTGGTGCTTGACAGCCCGTAAAATAGAATTCAGATCCTTATTCACTTTCTCCTGTTTCTCCAGGTGCTATTCTTACACTATTTCAGATTCATATAGCAGATTCTAGTGCTAAAGACCACAGTTTCTCTATGTTAACTGTTAGAAACTTTTAACCAGAGAAACAAAGTCGTGGAGATGTAATGAAGTGTCTAGTACTATAATTGAGTGCCCTTTTGTCCATACAAAATGACAGTATAATTGCAGCTGAAGATCTGGCTATATCTTAAGTCTTCTGGTTAGAGGCTTAGGAAAAATAAAACAAAAAACCTTTCCACTATTTTTTTTTTTTTACTTCCATATGGGACTTTAGTGGAATTGAACAATAATGCAAATTAGGTTTATTAGGTTTTCAGTGCTGGGGGGCACAAAGACAATGGAGACTCTCCATGTCCAATAAAGATGCAGAAGATACACCTCCAAGTGTTCAGGACAAAGTCATAATTTAATATTAGTTCTATTTTCATACCACTTCTAAAATGAAAAATAAAAATATCTGTAGTTTAATTTATTGAGAGTGCAAGGCAAAAGATTTCATAAGGATGAACGAACACTAGAAAACAAAAATTAAGAAAACTGACACCTTCTGTGCACCTTTATTGAACTCTTTGTGGAAGTCAAGATAAAAATGTGGTATTTTCCAAGTCAATATCTTTGGTCATATAGTGTGCAGCTTCCTTCTTTTTTTTACATTTTTTTTTTCATGTGGCTGCAAAAAGAAGGAATTCACTGATTTAGATGTGAGAGAATCCTAAATCTCTCATCTATCTATCATGTTATAATTTACAGAGACTAGAGTAAGAAACAAAGCAAGAAAAACCTCAGTAATTTTTTCTGATACCTTTAGCTCTTGAATGAATTGTGTGCACAGTGCATCCTATCATGCAGGTAAGGAATGCCAGCATTATTTCCAATAAATCCGTAAAACCGCACTTGGAATTCTAGTACAGTGACTCAGACAAACACGGAGACTTTTAGGTCGCCTGGCTCAAATTTCACTTCCACTGGTTGTGAGTCCAAGTCACCACTGCCCAGTGTCAGTTTTCCAGCCCATTGGTGAACCACAATGGTCTGATCAGTCACAAATGGATGTAGGGCTCATGGCCTTCCAGCAGCCATTTATCAAGTAGGAAATAAAAACCTGCAAAACTAAAATGCAAGCATGTGGCAAGTTAGTGCTTAGTCCTCAGGATTTCTGTAGGCTGCTACAAAGTTATACCAATAATTAATAAATTTTCTCTTAGTTTTGAATAAAAAGGAGAGTATGAAAAGCCATATCCAGGTTTATCTTTCTTATTAAATGTCTTAAAGCTATGCCCTTTTAAAAAATTGTATTATTAATTACCAGTATCATTAATTAGTGTTTGTAAGTGGATTATAAAAATACCATTCATGTTCTAAGCATATTGTAATATCCCATTTAAAAAACAGAAGAGAGAAATATGTTCTCATATGTGTTCTCATGCCATGCTTGAATTTCAGTAAGCAAATGTACAGTTAAATGTCATTAACATCACGGAGCTGCATGGCCACAACATGTATGCCATTATTTGGCAACTCATTAGCAGAAACTAATGCAGATGTGATAAATTCAATAAGCATAATAATTTTGTACAGGTGCAGGCTTTGCAAATTTGACCTGCAGTCAGTGGCACATGAGATATGATAAGTCCAGAGGAAAGGGAGGCTGCCCTTTCAAATAGCTTAAGGGCACATGCTACACCATGAAATTGAAAATGTTGACACAAAATAATCAAATTAATCAGCAAAATCTTCTAAATTTATGTGGGACAAACACACGTTCATGGAATATTCCTGGCTTTGCCTTTAAGCAAATGAAAATTGTTAATCCAGTTGTGTATTAGCTGTAATTAATGGAGGCCAATGAAAAGCAAAGCAAGACAAAAGTTTGACCAACTGACCCAAACCATGTTCCAGTGTGTCATTATGTACCCCCTGTAAATCTGAGTTGTGTGTCCAGATCAGTTTACCTACAAGGGTGAATGCAATAAAACTTGAAGTGGAATCTTAGCAAGGTTATGCTTCTATAAGGAATTCTGACAGAAATTCCATAAAAGTCCACCAAGAAACAGTAGCAATAACAAGACAATCAGAAAAACAAATTTGGAAAGGAAATCAGCAAACCTTCCAGGTATGAAAGATTAGGCTGAAAATACAAAAAAAAAAAAAAAAAATTAAAAAGCCTTGTGTTAGTTGATTTCTACTTCGCTGAAATGTGATCTATTGTCCAAAACCATCTCCCATTGTAAGCTACTTCAGTTATAAATCTCAGCTACATGTTTAATTAAGCTAAACTCAATTGTGAACACAAATGTAAATATTTGTATCTGTCTTATCCCAGAAGTATTTCAGGACTCTTCAGCTTTCTGAAACAGGTGATGAGTTATTCCCTGTTCCATGTAAAGGAGACTACTTTGTGATTTCTTCTCACTGCTTCAGGCCAGAAAAAGATAAAACCAGTCCAAATCTAAAATTAAGACAATTTTTATTGTAAAAAACTATTTGCAATTTTTAATGAAAAACACAAAATACACTTTAATATCCCAAAAAAGTTTTCTAAAGACTAATGAAAACTGTAGATGAAGTAATTTGTAGACAGAACCTTGTATTCGCAAAATGAGTTGAAAAATAAAGAATTGATCGACCATTCTTGTTGTTGAAGAATTCATTTTTTCTCTATTTGTAATTTTTTTTTTTTACATGGAAGAATTACTTCAATTTGTTTCAATTCATAAAAATTCAGAAAGCAAATCTGAAAACAAATACATCAGCTTTATAAATGACAGTGTGACTAACTTGCACCTGGAGATAATTTTTTGGTAAAAAACTTGAAAAGATATTTTTATCTTGTTCCTGTCACTCTTTCAAGAGTTTTGTAATCTGAGTGGTTATTAATGTCTTTCATTAATCTTGGATGAATTAGGGAGCCAGGATCTTTGAGGCTCAAGTCAATTACGTATAAATAGAGTCCATTATTTACAGCACCATTATGTCCCCAGCTCATTTATTACATAAATCTTTTCCTATCATCTGTAATTTATTCATCCTTATTAACTAACATTTCTGGGTAAATTAAAAAATTGTGACTGAGGTAAATCACATCCCACTAAGCAGGACTAGATAAGAGTGTTGTTTATTTCATTTCTGATGCTTTTGACCAGTTTTCACTCTTTTTGACAGGAGATGATTTTCAAAAGCAGTAGAGGCAAAATTTCTGTATATTCATAGCAAAAGTAGTTTCACACATGCTTTCCTCCTGGAAGAGGTTGTGTCCTTGAGATCCTTATTAGCCTATTATGTGATGTTGTTGGGAATCTTAACAGCAAAATTTAAAGGAAGAGCCAGCCTAAAATTGTTTTTTGATATTTTAGATAGTTACTCTGTTATTTTTGCCCCTGCTAGAATTGAAAAAAAAAACAGGACATTGGTCAAAACAGGATAATAAACATCACAAGAGTGCTGAACAAATTAGCCTTATTTTAATTAATCAGCATAATAAAGACAAGAATACTGAGCAATTATCTTGATCGGTCCTTTCTTTTATTTTCTCTTTTAGCAAAATTTTACTTTCCAATTTCTTAATTTTTTAGTTTTATCTCCCAGTAGCTGCAACTACAATTATCTGATTTTTATAATTATAAGAAGGTACAGTATGGAAATACGGGAAAGAAGTGAGAAGCAGAGATATGTATGTTCCAGACACTGTTCATCTTGGGTTGGGTGAGGAGCAACAAATAGCAAGTTCTTTCCTTTAGTAGTTCTTAACCATAAAATGGGTTTATCTAGCATCAGAAAAAGTCTAAGTGGGAAGTCTGTTGTGCATAGAAGATCATCATGCGCCTCATAGGTTTTGACAAGTTTCACATATGTACTTTAGCATAGGGTATTAACTGATGAAAATGAAATATTATGATAAGTGATAAAACGGTATTGCTTATCTTTTTACATTGTGTTTGCTCTTTGCTTTATGTATTTTTTAACCCTCTTATGTTCACTGATTAGCCTTCTTTTTATCCATCATCAGTCAGAGGCTTCTCTAGCCACATGTTCTTGCTACAACCAATTAGATGAAATTTTGTTGCCTTCTCTTCTCTGTTCACTTGTGTCAGAGGCTGCAAATCAAAATAGAGAAGATCTGCATTGTTCTGTCTTCAAGCAGAGCTTGAGAGATAGACAATGATGTCTTAAGAATTTAATCTAGCTTCTTCTGAAAGGTTCTTGATCTTTGTAAATTTTGTATATTTATGATTTTAATGGTACAGTGCCAGCATTGTCTATAATTTATGAAAAACACAACTCAAGGATTCATTCATTGTGACTTTTGATGGGCAGCTCCTTGTGCATAATGCTAGTTTTTGCTTTTTAAATAGAAAGAGTTAATTTTAGGGAATAAGGGGAATTATATTACACGGTCTGAAGGCTGTATTTAATTTATAGTGAATTGTTCATGCAGAGGAATGGGTTTTACAATGAAATGAAATTCCAAACCTTTCAGCTGCTTAATAAACCATATAAATAGAAGAAATGGATTGGGATTGAACAGCTCAGCCCACCTTCCTACTTGCACGTATGGCTGAAGTACTCTTGGGTAATAGAGAATAAAATAACTTCTTTCCTATTCCTATAAACTAAGACACTCATGAGCAGGAGTGATAGACAGGCCAACCAACCAGGCAAATGAGCTTTGCTGGTGGTGGGATATTTCAGGGGACATGTCTTTGGTCCACTTCACAGTTCAAATAAAAAAATTTTTGAGAGATGGACCACAAGGCTTAAAATTTCATATATATGGATTTTTATTCATTATTCTGACCATAATTTTGCATGGTTGAGTTCCAGTATTTATCCTATATTTGGTCTTCTATTAATAACAAAAAATAAAAGATACCCACTAACAATTTTAGGAATTAGATATGAGACAGTTATCTCTGCAAAAAATATTCATACCTTCTCCTCTCCCTTACCTCTGAAAGAATTTTTTGTAAGATGACAAAAACAAAAGAGTTTGACCAGAGCTATTTCAGTATTCAGGTTTTGTACCATGGGTTGAATGCAACTATCAGGTAGTCATAATAAATCTTGTTCATTAGTAAACAGTCTTACTGAGCCATACACTCCTGAAGGTGAAAGTGCAGAGTTAGGTCCCCAAACAGTAATTTGAAATTAATTATTAATTTACTTTCATCCTTTTTTGGACTGCTAAATTGTCTCCAAACCGTTATAACTTTTCATTTCACAGTATTCAGGTTACAAAATCAGATGCAGTAGAGAAAAATTTTGAAATGCAACAGGAATTTTCTTTTGTTTTCCTACTTTTCTCATTTTGCCCAGGATTTTTTACTCTAAAACTTTTCAAGGTACCTGAGAGTTTCATAAATATATTAGTATTTAGAACTATCTTAGGTAACCACCTGCTGTGAATGCTAAATATCAAAATTCCTATTAATTAAAATATTGTTGCTCAGTGTGTGGATTAGCACATACAGGTAACCAAGAGCAACCATCGAACCACAGCTGAAATGCAAACAGTGGGTTTATTTCATTACCTCACTAACAACATCAGGTGGCAGAGACACACGGGGACCCAGGTTCCATGTGGCCCAGCAAGGGAGGGGGATCCAGGGGCTCACTGCCAGCCTCACTGTAACAAAAGGCTTTGGGCATGTCTGTGAAAGTGTGTTATCTCTCCACAGGAGTTCTACTTCTCAAAACAGGCAGAGGATGAACAACACACAAGGCATAAAAAAATGTAGCTTGCACAATCCCAACTGCAAGGTGACTTTGAGCAAGTTTATTCCCTCCTCCTTGCTGGATCTCATAGTTTTAACACTTTGTTTCCAACAGTCAGTATTCACATTGATTTTTTTGTTAGCAGTATCATAAAATCATAAAATCGTAGGATGGTTTGCATTGGAAGGGGCTTTAAAGATCATCTGGTTCCAACATCTCCCCACTATGGGCAGGAACACCTTTCAGTACACCAGGTTGCTCACAGCCTCATCCAACCTGGCCTTGAACACTGACAGGGATGGGGCATGATTTGCTTTATTCTGCTGTACTGCTGGCAGCAAGACAGGCTTCCCAAGCAGGTACGTACTTGAGGAGTTCATTGAATTCTGCCATCCTATCTGGTACATTTGATGTTCTCTGATTTCTTCCATTATGAAGATAGGGATTTGAGATTAAACATTAATTTGAAAAATAAATTGCTGAAAATATGGAAATTGCTGATCTGATAGATTTTGGTCTCTATTTTTTCTAAAGTCTTATTCTAATAAAGCAAAATATCCAGTTTCCAAGAGGAAAAAGTACTCTGTGCATTCAGAATGTGCATGTTTTTATAAAGGACAGCAAATTTTGAAGGATAAAAGCTCATATAAATAAGAACTCTGAAGCCATTGGACTTTAATCCAGTTTTTGTATTGGAGAAGAGCTATGTATGCTGTCTACCTGAATGTTTGCAAAGCCTTTAGCACCGCTTCCCACATCATTCTCCCGGAGAAACTGGATGCTCATGGCTTGGACAGGTGCACTCTTCACTGAGTAAAAACTGGCTGAATTGCTGAGCCCAAAGAGTGGTGGTAAATGGAATTACTTCTAGCTGATGGCCTGTCACAAGTACTGTTTCCCAGGGCTCATTCAGTTTAACTAGGGCCCACTCTGTTTAATCTCTTTATTGATCATCTGAAGAAAGAGGTCAAGTTTACCCTCAAACACTTTGTGGATGACAGCAAGTTGAGCAGGAGTGTTGATCTGCTGGAGGGCAGGAAGACTGCAGAGGGATCTGGAGAGGCTGGATCTGGAGACACTGAGGACAAACAGTGTGAGGTTCAACAAGGCCAAGTGCCAGGTCCTTCTCTTTGGTCACAGCACTGCTACAGGAAGAGTGGCTGGAAAGCTGCCCAGAAAGAAAGGAAGCCGGGGGTGTTGGTCAACAGTGGCTGAACATAGGCCTGACCTGTATCAGTAGCAGTGCAGCCAGCAGGACCAGGGCAGTGATTGTTCCCCTGTACTTGATACTGGTGAGGACACACACACCTTAAATCCCATGTTCAGTTCTGGGATCTTCACCACAAAAGAAGGATATTGAGGTGCTGGACTCTGTCCAGAGAAGGACCATGAAGATATGAAGGACCTGGAGCACAAGTCTTATGAGGAGAAACTGGGCAAGTTGGGAGAATTTAGATTGGAGAAAAAGATCAGGGAAACCTTACCTCTCTCTGCAGCTACCGCATTGCAGTGAAGTGGAGGTTGGTCTCTTCTCCCAAGTAACAAGAGATATGAGAAGAGGTTGTGCCAGGGGAGATTTAAATTGTATATTAAGAAACATTTCTGAATAAAAATGGTGCAGGAACAAGATGCACTAGTACAGGCTGCCCAAGGAAGTGGTTGAGTCATCATTTCTGGAGAGAATTAAAAAATGTGTAGATGTGGCACTTAGGGACATGGCTAGCTGGTGAACATGACATTGCAGGGTTAAGAGTTGGATTCAGCAGTTTCAGAGATTTTTTCAATCTAAATGAATCTATGTCTCTTCTCTCTGAAGTTTTTGATATACTGCTGACTCATCTGAAACTCAGCTACTAGTTTTTAATATGAAACAAAACCAATTTCCCTTATTTGCCATTATTAAAATAATTTTGCAAAAGTAAGATTAATTTTAATTGCCTTCATTTTGTTTCTATAGTTTTTAATTAACAAACCCTGAAATGGTACAAAGTGTAAAGTAATAGTTGAATATCAAGGGTAAGGTATTCTACTTGTCTATTTAAAAGACAGATGATATTTTAGACTTTAAAACAACAATTATTTTTTAAAACTATCAATATTATTTATATATATATATAACATTGTGGCTTGGGAAGACTTTTGTGTCTTTTCCATCCAGCTACATTGAAGCACAACCCCCTAAAAGCAAGGACTCACTATATTGACCAGTGGCATGAGCATTGCATTATAGTGATCCACACAAAGTGTAAGCATTTTGGCCAACTAACCTAGCAGAAGTTCATGGGAATGTTTCAACTTTCATTGTCTTTCTCTTGCTCTTCCACTTTTTTTACTGATTATACAGAACAGCAAAAAAGGTGAGTCCTCCCTGACACACCATGTTTTTTCTATAATGTCTTCTGCCACGTAAAAAAAAGACAGGACCATATAAAGACATCAAAACCACATAGCTGTCATTGTTTTTTTTTTGTCATTAAGATTCTTTTGCATAGAAAAAACAGGGTAGTCCAAAAACTGAAAAAAGATGACTCAGTAGCTAAGTAGTTTAGTTATGTCATAAATTATTATTGAGCCTAAAATATACACAACCGAGTGTTCCTAGAAATAAATACCTGATGTTAAAGTTAAGTGAACTCATAATTGTTATTGTCTTGGATATAATGCCACAAGAATGAGTTAGTGCCTCTGATCTTCCCAGGCGCAGCATAAAATATATGAACTATGTGTTACTTCCTTCTTTAAAAGCTGTATTATCTTGACACCACACAGAAAAATCTTTATCTTATAAAGACTTCAATCTAGTGCGATTGATATTTCTTCTTCCTGTGAAGGGTGTGTATCTTTCGAATTTTACCATTGATAAGAAGGTATGTAAATATAGAATCTATTCTAGAATGTCATATTTAGGTTCATCTCAACTTCACCAGGTAAGAAACTAAAATACTAAGCAATTAAGCAATTCACCACAACCTTCAAATGTCCTATTGATAATTATGACAGTGAATATATCTTAAATACAAATCCGATAGTAATCAGTGGAATGGGTGATTACTATCGCATTGTCCTGTTAGGGAGCTACACAAAAGACTCATACTTACTATAGCAATTACTTTATTCTCCACTGAAACCACTGGAGATTAGCTAATACATGAGAAAATGCTGTATAGTGATGGATAATAATATTTCATGTTTGTCACATTACTTGCATGAGAAAGAAGCATCTTATCCTGACTCACTTTGAATGTCCAGATAAATGAGAAGTATACCAAGAATGTACTTTATTGAAAAATTTTTTTTTTTGAGGTTGTCATTTCATCATTTGTGCTTCAGCATCAGAGAGTGTTTTTCAGTATTGTGGTTTGCTGCAGTTTTTTTCTGGTTGTTTTTTTTTTATTTATTTCTTTTTCTTCTAATCTTCTACTACAGAGCAATAGTTTTAACCTTTGATATGTGACATTTCAAAAGACCTAGTTCTTAAAAATGTGGCTGTTCTTTTTGCTAAAATCCATGAAAGGCATTAGGAACCAATTCATTTATACTGAAGAAAAAAATGTAGCGAAAGCACAGTCTTGTTTAAAAGGTGAAGGATTATGTTGTAGTAGAATATATTATCTGAACTGTGTTTCCTGAGGGGTGACTTAATGATCTTTATTTTGAATCCTTGTACTTTTACCAAATCTCAACGACTTGAGTAAAGTATCTACATAAGCCACTTGGAAAAACTTACATGTAAACAAAACATTAAAAAGTGTTTTAAATATCGCCATGCAAAGTTCACAGCTATTTAGCTAAGAATTAATGGTAATCTCTGAATTACAGAAATACATTTCAGGTAGAGTGTCTTCTTGCTCAATCATCACATCTTAAATATGTTATTTTCCACCTTAGGGGGAGCAGAACCACATCTACCTCCTTTTCATTTCATGCCATTCTAGTCTTAAGTTCTCCAAACTACTTGCCAGTAATAATTAATTCCATTTTTAGTTTAGTAAAGACAGTTAAAACACTTCTACTTTGTATAATGTTAATTCTAAGGAATTGCTACTTTGATACCTATTGGCTGTGCCATAACAGTGAGGAAGAGTCCAGTTCAGGCTAAGATGTTACTGAAGTAAATTTATACTTATTTTCAAAAACTTACAAGATATTTTTTACTGTAATATTTAAACCTAGTTCACAGAAAATGCCCAGTACAATCAAGAGGGTGCAAAACAAATGCAACCCTCAGGTAAACAATAATCAGACTAAAAGCTATTATCAGCAAATAGCCAAGATATGTACAGACAAATTTAAGAACAGGTATCTGAGGTCTCAAATATGTGTCCAGCTTTTCACAGGTAAACCAGGACCAAAATGTTGGAAAAAAATTTGCATAGAATGAAATTAATGTAATGTCTTACATAAGTTGGTTTTCTTAAAGTTATTCACCATTCTTCAGGACCATCAATGCAATTTTTAGCCATAATTAACTGAATGTAGACTGTCCCTTTCATCACGCTCCACACCTACAAAATTAAGTATTTTTAAATTTTTTTTTAAGTTTAAAGTTTTTAAAGACATTCCAAATTTATTTTATAAAAACTTCCACTACACAATGCAAGAACATTCATTCCATTCAGAGCTTTGACACTATACAAAACAAAGCAGCACATGAGAGATACTGAGCACCTCCATTTTAAATTAAGTTCAAACAGAAAGGAGAGCACTCATAAACTCAGTAGACCCGAGGAAATGTTCCAGAATAAAAGAAAAATGAATTTTCCAGGACATTTAGTTCCCGTGATGTCACAATAGCTGTTCCTCTCATGGCACGATTCCTAGTCAAATTATTCAGTGATTATTCTATTTCAGTTTCTCTATTGAATATTCAGTTTAATTGCTCAAACAGAGCTGCTTTGCTATTGAATATATAAAAAAAAAAAGGAGAATAATTTTTGGCTGAATCTATCTTGCTGCTCTGAAGTTGTAGGCTATAATTTTTAGTGTCCAGCTTAAAGAAAAAATATCTGCTTCCTGCCTTGGTTGTAACCATGAGAGATTAAAAGCATTTAAGAAATGGATATATTTGATATATACTGGATATAGAAATGGATATATCAAATGTACATTCTCTTTTCACTTGAAGTATGATTGACCACCCTGTGTTTCACTGCCTTTTCTTGATCATCATGGCATGTCAAGACAAATTCAAAGTTAATCCAGTTTAATTTACTCCTGAATTACAGGACAGCCTGGGGACTAACACAAATCTGCCGAAAGAACTGTCTGTTTTTAATCTGACTATCCTTTCTGTAAATTCTGTGTTCTATGGACACACAGAAATGCCAGCTTTTAGGCCAATGATTCCCAAAGCTGTAGGGGAAAAGTCCATTATCAAACCTCAAACTTTATCATTTACTTTCCCTGCCTGCTAAAAAGTAAATGGACATTCTACAGTTTCATGCACTAGATGGGGAACACACTTTGGAAATAGTTTTTGGGGAATAGAATTTTTTATAGAAAATTGCTTTATTTTCAGTTGGTCAATGATATCTCTTCCAGAAGTAGAAATTCTACAGAAGGCAAGAGAATAGGAAATGAGACACTTATGTATCAAACTGAAGGTGAAGAATATGAAAGGCAAGTAAAAAGTATTAACAATTATGAAAGTGTTACAGAACATATCAAACTAAAATGCAAAGTAGACAGCACATTAAAGAAATTTGAAAGCTTACATGACACACAAACAATTAAAACTACTTTTTCTAGTTCTACATTCCTGAACTGAATATTTCTTTAACCAAATTACTTCCTAATTTATGCTATAAACCCATTAAAGTATAAAACTCCTCAAAGGTCTGTAGAGGGACCCAGACAGACTGGATAGGTGGGCTGAATTCAACAATATGAGGTTTAAGATGACCAGGTGCCATTTCTTCACTTTGGCCACAACAACCCCCTGCAGGGCTACAGGCTGGGCACAGAGTGGCTGGACAGCAGCCAGGTGGAAAGGGATCTGGGGGTGCTGGTCCACAGCCAGCTGAGCACGAGCCAGGGTGTGCCCTGGTGGCCAAGAAGGCCAAGGGCATCCTGGCCTGTGTCAGCAATAGTGTGGCCAGCAGGACCAGGGCAGTGATTGTCCCTGTATTCAGCACTGGTCGGTACCTAAATGGTTCAAAGGTAATTAAATTACCTTTCTTATTGTGAATAGTATTAAAGCTGTAGAGTTTCTAAATTATTTTTTCACTTATTACTGAGAAAAAAAATATAAAAATATCCATTATCAATTCAATTATCCATTATCCACTATCAGGACAGATTAGTTATTGACATTAACAGTTATTGACATTAACAATAAGTAACCTTTATCTTTGCCATCATTCTTGACTTAAAGGAAAAGAAATTTCAAGAGACATCAGTGTTAGGGATATTATTTTTAGCACAAATTTAAAGGGGAAAATAAAAGCTCTTCTTAAATTTCAGAAATCCTTTGAAGAGTACAATGAGAAGATAGGAAAGTGAAGATGGCACTATTGGTTTCTAACTGATGTATAACAGTGATATGTGCCAGCCAGATGCTGAAATCTTTTAACAAATGACCAATTTGAAATGCATGTTTTTGTCGGCACTGTTCTGGATGAGTCAAACACAGACAGTGTCAACATTAACTTCCTTACAGACAGTCCTTCTGAGGAGGAATGAGGGCTGTCTGGGATTTCCTAAAAATGAAGATGATTGTACAGAGCTACTCATGTGCAGCAAGTTTGCAATGCCTGAAAGCACCAGACATACCATACACATGCATCACAGCTGGCCTGTGCCTGTGCCATAAAACCAGTCTTCAAAACACACCAAATCTTTCAGGTATGTGATGTACCAGGGAGTCACATGTGCACAAAGATATACCTGACACTTCCCCAGCTGTCGGGCATATTGTACAGGCACATGGCAGCTATGCAGCGTAGGCTCATTAATCACTGCTTCCAAGACACGGCACATTCTCTGCACATAGCATGCTGTTAATCATCTCACAGTCAAAAGGATTGTTCAGGATTTCCCGGGTCTGGAATGTGTATGGCAGACCTGCTGCTTGTTATCCATGACTGATTTTTTTGGATCTCCAAGCAATTGTGAGAAATCTTCATGAGTTTCCTGAATTGATATTTTAAAAGGAGAAAGAAGTCATGACTTGCTATTAAAAGATGAGAAGAGCTCAGGGAATGATCTTCCCAAGGTCTGAATGAAAGATCAGCTGGTTCAAATCAAATTGCATTTTAATTTTTTGCTAAGTCCTAATTATTTAAAGGTGTTCAAATAAAAATCCACATATATTTACATTTATTTAGGCCAACTTATTTCTAGGTATTTTCTTTATGAATTTTAATTAAATGTGATTAAAAATGGGGCTTCTGAATGTTTTAGACACCATGCTGAAAAAAAAGAATTAGACCTTTTAAGTTATTGATGTGTTTAAGCCTCAAGTAGATACTTCAAATTTCAAATTGTGCCTCTCCAGGTATTTATAATCAATTCACAGCCGTGGTGAATTCCATCTGAGAAGCTCAATTCTCTCTACAATTGACCAATTAAACTATGATCCTTTTAAGTAAAGTAATATGGTCAAAACCTGTTTTATAAATGGCCCATGCAAGTTAGATTATTTAGTATTCTATAAAACAAAGAGTTTGACATCTTCCAATAAAAATATGAAGCTTAAACTGTTCATAAGATGGTGGCCAATAGACTTTGTGATATATTTAATAGGTGTATTAGTGCTGCAAATACTCATTTTGTCATATTTGAGAAAAATCATCTGTTCTCCCTTAAGTGATGAGAGGGGATGTGTTTTTCGGGTTTAGTTTCCTTTTTTTGTGCCCTGCAGATTAATGCTGCTGTGGCTTGAATATCATCATTAAACAATCTCATTATCTCTGTTTGAATGAATAAGCAATGTTGTAGAGCAGCAAATTTCTGCATACAGATGGTATATTAGCTTGTATCCACTATAATGGTGATCATTGGATGTATTTTGTGTGAGCTTTGATACTGAACTTCTAAATTCTGAATTATTTTTCCTCTCCTGCTCTCAGTACTCTACAGTTTCCAGCCCAAATTCCCACAGATGGAGGCACATGAAGAATGACAGAATGTCTGAATCATCCTCTATCATCATCCTATCAAATGTACAACACAACTCTCTTACAAGCAGCTCCCAGAATCAAGCACTGGCTCATTGACAGCCTGAAATACTCTAGTACTTCAACAATATACATTAAAAAAACAAACTGCTGGAAGCTATGTTGAGTTTGAAATGTCTCTATGATGATTATAAGAGAACCTTGGGTAACAGGATCAGTTTTAGCTGTAGATCCCTGTGGACTGATGGATAAGATTTTGGTTGGATGGTCGCATTCAGAGCACAGTGGTTAAACAGCTCAGACTCCCAATGGTTATCAGTGACAAGTGGTGTCCCTCAGGGGTTTGTATTGTCAGTGTTACTTAATATTTTCATTAATTACATAGATTAAGGAATTAAGTGCACCCTCAGCAGCTTTGCAGATGACACCAAGCTGAGTGGTATGGTGACACACCTAAAGGACAGGATGCCATCCAGACGCACCTGGATGAGCTTGAGATGTCAGCCCATGAGAATCTCATGAGGTTTAAAAAGACCAAGTGCAAGGTGCTGCATCTGGATCAGATACACCCAGTACCAAAACATGCTGAGGATGAATAGACTGGAGCAGCCCTGTCGAGAAGGACTTGGGGGTACTGGCAGATGAGAGGCTGAACACGACCCAGCAATGTGCACTCACAGCTCAGAAAGCCAAAGCTCAGCATCAAAGCCAAACCTGGCCTGCATCAAAAGTAGCCTGATCAGGAGGCAGTGATTCTTCCTCTCTCTCCCTTCTGGTGAGATCCCACCTGGAGTGCTACATCCAGCTCTGGGGCCCCAGCATAAGAAGGATGAGCACTTGTTGGAGCAAGTCCAGAGGAGGGCCACCAAGTTGATCAGAAGGTTGGACCATCTCTCCTATGAGGAAAGGCTGAGAGAATTAGAAAAGATAAGTCTCCAGGGTGATCTAAGGTAATTGTGACCTTCCAGTACCTGAAAGGAGCCTACAAGAAAGATGGAGAGAAACTTTTTACAATAGAGACCTTTTTACAAGAGCCCGTTGTGACAGGACAAGAAGGAATGGCTTCAAACTGAAGAAGAGTAGATTTAGATTAGATATATGGAAGAAATTCTTTCCTGTAAGGGTGGTGAGGCACTGGAACAAGTAGCTCAGAGAAGCTGTGGTTGCCCCATCCCTGGTAGTGTTCAAGGAGAGGTTCAATGGGGCTTTGAGCAACCCAGTCTAGAGGAAGGTGTCTCTGCCCCAGAGCAGGGGGATTGAAAACAGATGTTCTTTAAGGTGCCTTCCAACCCAACCCATTCTGTGATTCTATGATCCTATGATCCTGTAGATACTGAGGATTAATTTCCCATAGGTGAAATACGTCACAGACTTAACATTTTTTGATACAACACTACACAGACATTAATTAATGCTATAATTAGCAAATAGTTGCAACAAGAATATGTTAATACTTTTGTGGTATAAAAGGTTCAAAATTAAATTCAATGAGAAGAGAGTAAGAAACCCTGCAAAGTCCTCAACATTTCCTATGGCAAATAAATAATAACCTAGTAACTAAAGCTTCTGTATACATAAGCAGTAATGACAAGTCCTAGAGTTGAAAAGAACTGCTTGCCTTAGGAAAAAAACCACAGCATATGATGAAATCATCAGTCATCCAACATAATGAGCAGTTAGAACAGTTATAAAAACACATAAAAACTAAATTAAATAATTTTTCTTTCTTAATCAATTTAATAAAAGGCACCATCTACTCCTGGGAAATAAGATATCTCAGTTGTTGTCCAAAGCTGAATTCTGAAAGTTAGTTTTAAACTACAGGTAAGAGTATGATTCTTTCCCCTTTTCTTTTTTAATAAAGGAAGAAGCCAAAGCAGAGACTGTTTACAAGTGAAGTCAGAAGCAACTCACCCTACTCTAATTAGGTTTATAATTTTTTGTTTTTCAAATCTGTGTTGACCTTTTCTGAGACTCTCTAGCAAGAAACATCAGCATGATGTGTATCTTAACAATGGATATGTTTGTGTTGGGAATCTTAAGAAAAACACAAAAGCTGCTATACAGTAATGCAGTTTACAAGGGCACTTGGATTAAATTTTTATTACTTTTTTGCTGGGGATCCATGAAGTTAAACTGACTTAAGGACAAAATCCTCTTGCATCAACAAAAAGGTCTTTTTTATGCTAAGGCATTTTAGCTTAAATAATAACTTTATTTATCAGCAGCGGTCTGTTTCTCAGCAACAAGAACTCAAGCCTTAACAAA
The DNA here is from genome assembly GCA_003676055.1 of Chloebia gouldiae. Classification (NCBI taxonomy): domain Eukaryota; kingdom Metazoa; phylum Chordata; class Aves; order Passeriformes; family Passeridae; genus Chloebia; species Chloebia gouldiae. The sequence continues at coordinate 14,014,655 of QUSF01000004.1, forward strand.
TGTCTTTTCAAGCTTCTGAAATGTTTCTGGTTTTTTAAGTTACTTTTATGTTTTCCTATAATTACTGATAATTTTGTATTGATACAAAATGGTCACATAAGATAAATACAATATTTATCACCAAATGGAATGGAGGCCATTAAACAGTATGTTGCAGTAGTTCTTAGGAGGGTTTGGTAGTCTTCCCAAACTAGCCACTTCTGGAAAAAGTAGCTCCTTTTTGTATACATACTGGTCTACAACAACACAGTCATGTCTATCAAAGCCCCAGAAAATGGACAGATTTTGTAATAGTGGGAGTAGAATATTAGGGGTTCCTCATGACAGGTGGGTGAGTGACTGGTTCTGCATGAATAAATTTTAATATTTTACTGCAAAAAGAAAATTTATACAAGTTCTGCACATCACCCGTATATATATGTATATATGTATATATGTATATATGTATATATGTATATAT
>QUSF01000004.1:14015124-14079036 GCA_003676055.1 Chloebia gouldiae
TATATATGTATATATGTATATATGTATATATGTATATATGTATATATGTATATATGTATATATGTGGGTGGAAGACAGAACACCTAAAGTGAAAATGGTTATATTTTCTATGTCAATTGAAGACATTCAATTTCCAGTTGATGACAAATTTGCATTCAGCATGAATAATAGGTATTCTACCCTCAACAACAGGGGACAGTTTCAGTCTCATGCAAATGTTCACTGACTGCTTTGTGTCAATTAAAACAGATGGGGTAAGGATGGAAGGGAGTTAATGAAATGGAAGGGAGTTAATGTATTAGGGAAAGCCTTTTTTTTTTTTTGAGAAAATACTATCCTTTTTGTACTATTTTATAATTTTTTTCCAGTTTCTGAGACCATGGTGCTTTAAACGGAAAGATCAAGTCTGTCATGTAAAAGCCTTTTGTATTGTTCCCATTGCTGTTTTCAAGATTTATGATACAAAATATAAGCTGGCTAATATTTTCCTCATCTAATGGTAATCCACAGCCTGCTTGGCATGGGTACAATTATTCATAGCTGTATGCAAGATGTTGTTAAATGCAGAACAGCATCTCTAGCTGCCTCCTGCATACTGTTAACAGAAAATAGTCAGATGATTCCTCTCTCTAAATAATTACTCTAAATGACCAATATTTTTCCTGAGATATTCAGGTATAGCAGAATTAAAAAACAAAATAAACCAAACAAACCAAAAATAAGAAATCAGTGGCTATCTGGTCCCATTTTTACTTTACTTTACCAGAAATAAGGTGTTTCTATGGACCAGGTCTATTTTGTTCAGCATTCCATTATAATTTCATTTTTCATATAGATTCAGGTGAGTATATCCTAGAGAGATTATTTAAATTGAGATGATTTTAATCATCCGGTTGCTCAGAATAAAATTAATATTCATTTACTCAGTCAGTTCCCTCTATGCTCTCTTTTTCTATAATCATAAGAAGATAATTCACAAAGGTCTCTCTGAATTATTGAATAGCAAAGGAATTATTTTACTAGAAACTTGCCCCAAGTAAACGTGAGTGCTTTTTTTTTTCCAAAATTCAGGACATCAATTCTAAAAAATCAAAATAACACTGAAACAAGAAGTAACCCAAAATCCTTTCAGCAGAAACTACTTCTCAAAAAAAAAAAAAATTGTGTTTTTTTTCAGTTTGGGGTTTTTTTGTGTTTGTTTTTTATTTCTTTTTCTTCTAAACACCTCTCCACAGTCCCTCAATGAAAATTACAAAGGCAATAACAAGAATTTACTCTAGAGGAAAGCCTGTTTTTAGGAGGGCATTGGGTTTGTTTGGCAAGGGTTTGGTTGTGAGGGGCTACAAGGTTGGCTTCTGTGAGAAGTTTCTGGAAGCTTCCTCCATGTCCAGCAGAGCCAATGCCAGCTGATTTCAAGACAGACGTGCTGCTGGTGAAAGCCAGGCCAATCAGAAATGCTGGTAATTCCTCAGTGATGACATATTTAAGAAGGAAAAAAAAGAGTTATTTGGCAATTGTAATTGCAGATCTGGTCACAGAGATCCCCATCCAGCCTGGCCTTGAACACCCCCAAATCTGGGAATTCCACAGGCTCTCTGAGCAACCTCTTCCAGCGCCTCGTCAACCATACAGTAAAGCATTTATTTCTAATATTTAATCTATTAGATAATACCTAATATGTTCAGTTTAAGGTCATTCCCTCTTGTCTGTCACTACATTCCCTGTGCAAAGTTCCTTGTCCTTCTTTCTTGTAGGCTCCCTTTTATGTCTTAGGATTTGTTATAAGGTCTTCCCAAAGATGTCTCTTCTCTAGGCTGAGCTGTCCCAACCCTCTCCCCAGGTCTTCAAAGTGTTCCAGCCCTGTGATTGACTCTGTGGCTCTCCTCTAGAGTCTTTCCCACAGGTCAGCATCTTTTTTTGTGTCAGGAAAGATGGGTATTGACTAAATGCATAGAAGTCTAAAACCCGTCATCTTTGAATTTAAGACCTCAGAAGAAAATGTATTGAGCATGCTGAAAAGCTGTTTCTTTTAAGACAGCACTTGAAATAAAATAATATGGGATATAATAATAATACAGTGACAGCATATGTAACCTAGATTTTCTGAAAGCATCCTTGTAAATCCTTAATTAAATAGAATTTTGTTCCCGAATGTCTTTTCTGATACAGATTACTTCTTTGCAGTTTGTAGGGTTTTTTTTATATATACACTGAATATTTTGCTTTGTGTATTTCAAAATTTCAACAGTGAAACTTCTAGACTCTGACTACAGGTTAGGCTAATTTAGTAAACAATGTTAATGTCATAAAATTAGGAATTCAATCTGGAAGTCATAAGGTTGAGCAGCTGGTTACAACTGGTTACATGTTCCCCAGACAGCTGTTCAATCAAATGCGAACATGAGGTAACTTCTTCAAAAGCAGTGTCTTATCCTAAAGGAAAATGGTTCAATCTGGATGTTTAAAAAAAACCAGAGCAATTTCTGGTAACACTGAGATATTTGGCTTCCAGTTGCCTCAAGTCAACTGTGAGGCAAAAATGTTCTCTTTCAGAAGCTCAGGTTGTCATCATATATGCACATAAAGCAATTTGCATTGAATTCAGCAAAGCACTTAAATAAAAATTTACTAAAAACTTTGTTGAGTTTCAATATTTCTTTGTGCAAGAGATATGCTGTATCTGTGCTGGCATTACTTTAACTTACTCATTGACACTGATGGTGACTTTGGAGCATTGAAACGTGCAGTTTCACACAACTGCCAGAAGAGCTAAAATATTAGCTGTGGAATTGGCAAATCCTACTAATTTAAAACAGAACTGATATAAGTGATTGCAAAGGCACTTGTACTTGTGCCTTTGGAACCAGTTTTTCAAATACATGTTAATTTCAGAAGAATTCATCTCACAATTAGGCATCAGGATCAAAAACTGTTTTAAAAATGATTACAGCTGAAGAAAAGAGACTACCACTTTTGTTTTGGTAACATTTCACTGAGTATACAGCACATGCAAAAATGTTAAACAAAGCTTAAGAAAGTTAACAAATAGCATATTTGGATCTGATAATATTTTTCAGTTGATTGTGCAGATATATCTTTCTCTTTTTGTGCAAATACGTCTATCCCTTCACCGTTTATTTTGAGTGCAATAGCTCTTCATTTTATACTACAATATATAAATATAATATAATTAGTTTACTCCTCCGTACTCATTTAGTCTTGTGCTTATCAACATCTGACTATTATCTTACTGCTAACTCCATTACTAGACTTTCAATAAAAAGGACTTCAGATTTCACCAGGTTTCATTTTAGATTGTCTTTTCTTTTGGTTTTTTTATCTTTTTTCCATTTAAAAAAAAACCAAAAAACCCAGAAAAACCCCACAGCATTTGTCAGTAAATTATAATACAAACATAAAAGCAAATTCTATTTTCATTGCCATAAAAAAAGATTTTAAATGTGAAGGACCATTCTACAGATGGTGAATGTCAGCACACAAATCACTACAGCTGTGTGCAATGTTGTTCTCCACTTCTGTGGACTATACCAATTTTTGTATATTCCAGTATATTAATATTATATTTTTAAAAGTAATTTAACACTCTTTAAAAATTTAGGTTCTATATATTATCCTTTTTTTAATATAATTTTTTTACTAGATACAGCTGGACACTACATCATTGTTCAAGAAGCAGAAGAATAAAACAGAAAATACCTTACAATAATTCTTTTTTTTTCAATCTGTTTCTGGAGAAGTGTAATGGAGCCTGACATACCTTTTCAACAGAAAATTTTAGTTAAATGCCTCCTAAAAGAAGAAGGCTAGATCAAAATCCTCTGAAATTCAAACTGTACATTTTAGTTTTATGTAATTGTATTCACAACAGAAAGCATAGAATAAAAATATTTTCCAACATGGATGAGAAGTAACAAAACACACATAGCTCACAGTACTGTGAGAATTTCAAGTGCATTTTAATAGGTTTTTGACAATTTTTTAAAATTTTAAGAATAATTTCTTAATCATATTCAGCAGATTCACTCATTTAAGACACTTTGCAAAGTTACTCAGTTTAGCCTGACAAACATTTTCATCATAGTTTTTAAATAGCTTCTAGAGAACAATTCCAAGGTTGTAGTTATGATCTGCAAAAAAAGTCTATACTTTGAGGACCAGTTAGAGTAGGATTTATTTGCATTTGTGAGTTGATTGTGCATGTTTCCACATATCCTGTATAAAGCAATACTATTACATGTATTTCATGTTTTCCTTCCAAGTGCAAATATGGGATAAATCCAATTTCAGTGTTTTTAGGTCATGAAAGCTACAAATATTTAGAGAACAAAAATAGCAACTTTATAAAATTGCACAAAAAAAACCCTTTCCCAATGCAAAAATCCGCAGTGAACGCAAAACAATTCTAATTTGTGCAGATTCATAAGAGGCTTCAAAGTACAACATACAGAAATCTAAGACAGGTACAAAAGTAAGTGCACTGAAGTATGCACTCACGGCCTGCCAGTCCCATTGCAATTATGAATTAATATGTCATCTTTATTTTTATGTACTCTGCCTTTTGTAGAAAGTATAACACGATGAATACCTGGTTGAATATAATGTAACATTACTTCTTTACTCACTAAATCATGTTGGAGCTTTTTTTACATAAAGACACACTCCAGCAGGGGCTTGGTATGCATTGACATTTTATGCACCACTAATGTCAAAAATCACACTTCTTCAAAAACACAACTCATCCAAGATTTTCAAAGCATAAATTAGTGGAGTGGCATGGAAATCACAATAAGGATTTGGTCCTGAAGACCAGCTAAGACAGATGTTAGAGTAAAAAAACAGGAGTGATAAAACTATGATTTTCTGAAAATACCACTTTATCAAATCTAGGAGATATGTGGATTGCCAAAACATTTTTTTGTAGACAAGTTTTCTACTGTTTTAGTTTCAGTTCTTATAATGTTAATTCATTGTGGTCTTGACCATGGTGTTTTTTCAAAACATTTTGGAACTCAAAAGTTTGCTTTCAGACCTGAAACCCTAATTTTTTTCTTCTCTCAATTTTATGAAAGGAATTTTGATCTAGTAGATTTTCCCAATATTCAACTGCCAATTCAGTGAAAATTTCATCCTAATGTCCAGCCTGAACCTCCTCTGGTGCAGCTTGAGGCCATTTCCTCTTGCCCTGTTGCTGTTTGCCTCAGAGAAGAGGCTGACCCTCACCTGGCTGCAGTCTCTTTTCAGGTAATGCTACAGAGAGTTAAGGCCCCTCCTGAGCATCCTTTCCTCCAGGCTAAGAAACCCCAGCTCCCTCAGCCACTCCTCGCAGGACTTGTAGCCCAGACCTCTCAAATCTTCGTTGCCCTTCTCCAGACATGCTCCAGCACCTCAATGTATTTCTTGCAGTATTTCTGAGGGGCCCAGACCTGGACATAGTACTGAAGGCGAGGACTCAGCAATGACAAATAGAGGGGGTCACATAAAGATAGTTTTCAGTTTTACTCTGTGTGGGATATCATTCTTGAGATAATACTCTGGGTTCCACCAAATATTAAATCTCAATGCAATGGCATGGCAGTTTTAACAAAGCAGAAGGGCTTCATACGAGTACCTGAAAGAGAATAACAAAACAAATCCCTAGAGCTAGTACCTGACAGATTCACAAAGATATTTGACACTTCTCCTCCCTTCCCTCTCCTCTCCTGTTTTGAACAACATTTATGTGTCACAGTCTTGAAAAAATTTGAGACTCAACAGAGTTCAGCAGCAGAGATGGTCTGCTAGGATTCAAAAGGTAACATTTTCTGGGACGTTTAAGAGCCACTAATGTGTGCTCTAAGACTATCAGACACTTCCCTAAAGATTCATTGAGCAAGTATGGTTAACCATGCAGAAAAGCACTGAAGTACTCTGACTTCTGTAATTCCCATTTTTTCGACGCCAAGTGCAGTGTCAAATCCTGTGGGAGCAGCCCTGCTCCCTTCAGCCTGAGCTGTCACTGCTCTCTGTATGCTTTATGTCACCAAACAGATTTCTTTAAACAATACACCAAGGAGGTTAAAGCTGAATCCAAACTAAGAGAATCACTGAGGAAATAAATCTAGATGAATGAACATTTGCCAATATCTGATTTATACAAATCCCCTCCAAATCTTTGAAGTCCTTTTCTTCATGTCTGTGAAGTGTGGCGCATTTGCAGGCTCATTTGGTTTTGGTATGGAAATATATGAATATCAATGTATCAATTTGGTCAAGAAAAGACATAATTTGTGAATAACCTGATAAAAAACCAAAGTGTTAAAAACCAGCAGTTCCAGACTACCAAACGACAAAATATAATGACCATCTAACCTGTTCAAAGAGTAAGTCTGAAATGAGAATTATTTTTTCAGTATGAGGTGGATTTCTAAAGACCTAATTTACAAATACCAAAAAAAGTGATTTTTGAGCGTTTCCTACCTATTTCAATAGTTTCTATGATTCCAAGTGTGTGACAGAAAATACATTAAACATTTAAGCATTTCTCCATTAAATTTCCAATTAGCAGGAGTCAATTGGAAATACTTTAATATTTGTTCTAGCACTGCAACTGAAGTCTCAGATTACTATGTGAAAAGCTCACATTTCATTTTTTTCCTGATTCATTTATTGTCAAAAGAAAAATGTTTTCAGAAAAAAAAAAAGCAGAAAATTTTATTCTTAATTTATGGGGAAAGAAAAGTAGAATTAAATTCTGCTCTAAAATTTTATTACTTCATGATAATATTGTCACTTTTAATGCTTTGAATTTATATTTACCATAGCAGTTATCAAGTTAAATGTTTGCTGAAGCCCACACAAGCTTTTCTACATTTTAGTTCTGCACAAAGATATACTTGTCAATTTTCTAAGACATTTGTGCTATTCTGTTCATACTTATACAATGTTATTGGAAAAACAATATAGGAAAGAGATGGGACTGCAGTGGTGCATTAAACAAGCTGTCATTGGCAGTGACAACAATAATGCACAGGATGAACTTTTAAGTCGGAGTCTGTGAGATTTTCTTTCCAGTATGGAATGTATGACATGTGAAAGAGTGAACAGATGACATAGAAGGAAACATCTAGGAAAGTTGTCTAGGAAACAAAGAGCCAGGGCCCTTTCAACTCTGCCTTAGTTCTCAAGTTTTCAACAATGCTTTTACCAAGCTGGATTGTCACACACTAGTAGAGCACTAATTGTGTCCTCAGAATGTTTTTGCAGTAGGGCTGCTTCTGAATATAAAGAGTATATAAGCACTAGCACTTATATAAGCTCTGTGTTCTTCAAACATATTTTTATTTTTTTGCTTGGTTTTAGTTTTGTCGTTTGTTTTTTTTTGTTTTGATTTTTGATGTATTTTGGTCGGGGGGCAGGGGGGGGGTGTTGGTGGTGTTTTGTTTCATTCCACAGATTATAGACTTCCTGCACAGAGGAGAAAATATATTTTCTCCTGTATGTGGTTAACTTTTGACCAAATCTTTCTTAGACATTGATAGGCTATCTAATTGAAAGGCAACAACATTAAATTTACAGAGCCTGGTTAGAATCAGAAAAAAAACCCCCATTGATTGGTGTAGGAATCAGTGAAACAGAGAGAGCCAAACCACCTACTCAGAGTATCAGAGGAGACCAATTGTCCCTAGTGTAAAATCCACCAAGATGCATCAATGGGATAAAGTGGAGTCAGAAGCCAGACAAACAAAGGGAGATTATTGCCTAAATGTGAATAAGATTTATTATGAGGTCCAGGAATCAGAGAATTTTAGTATTATATAAAATGTACAGCATATTTAGGGAAGGGCTAACGGCAGGGTGGAGGGGGTGCAAGAGTGAGGAACATGTCTCAGAAAAAAGCAGCAAAAGGCAAGAAAAAAAGAGCGGTGTGTAAACAGGTTGCTGATCAGCATGCTTGTCTGACTGATCCCTGGTCCTGATCACCTCAGTTTGTTCTGTCTTAAACTCTGTTACTGCTGATTTTCCTTGAGTGTCCTCTTTGCTCCACATAAGTGTGTATTTAATGATCTGCTAAAGAATTTTGGGCTCATTTGGGGTCTTGCACCTGCAATACCCTGAAACTCTGTTTATGGTAGGTTCTGAACAGTGTAATGATAGCATTGACATCAGAATCACATTACTTTCCATCTTTTCTTTATATCTTATCTTGGCACATTTAGCTTTACAGTGGAGAGAATTAGGTTTAGTGTACATCAAAGTAGATTGTAGTAATTTAAATTATTGATAAATAGAATACAACAATACTTGTGTGAAGATTCAACTTCCAATCAATGTGCAGCTCCATTTAGTATGTTGCAAACAATGCCAGAAGCTGGACCAACCAGTAGAAAATTCTCTCAGGTTCCAAAGAAAACTGTATAGTACTACTGAAAAACCGTGATCATCGTCTTCACTGCCATCACCACCTGATATACTGTTGATAACCACTCCCAGAGGAGGACATATCTGACTCCTGTCTAGCTGTTGGAGAATTTTCCCTTTCTCCCTTCCTTTCTCTGTCTCTCTCTTTATATTGCTCTTCCACAAAGACATTTCTTCCACAATAATTTCACTATTACAGTTGAGGTGTGCCAGCAGATACACAGATCATTCTAGTAAATCCTTGTGAATATCAATTTTTCTCAATATCCCTTGTGCAACAAATGGTCTGCATGCCAGCTGTTAAAGTGGAATGATAATTGTGAATGGCATGAAGGTCTGTGGAGCAGCAGCTGGAGGAAAGCAAGGACTAGGGATCCAGATACAGAAGACACCACTGTTCTTTATGTATGCATATTCCTCTTCATTTGTTTATAATTCTGACCAGCAAGAGATAAAGAGCTAGACTGGGACAGCTCTGCTGTGCATGTTTGTGTCAGTGGTGTTTGTGCTTGTGTGGACCAGGCACATGTGGACCTCTGTCTGGGTGGGCCCATGTGGCTTTTTATAAGCACTTTGTACGTGTGGGTACGTGTGATTGAACCAGCACGTGTGGAGGAGCTTCCCAACATTGCTGCCTGGTGGACCTGAGGGCATAGAGCAGCTTCCCATCTATCAGACTGACGGGGCATCACTGGCTCTAAGAGTGCACCAAAGCCAGTGAGAGTAGGCTGGGGAGGAAAATTTTCTTGGGCCCTGAAGTCCACTAGATCTAGCAACTAAATTTATATTTATATTTGTTATAAAAGTCATTGTTATCTCCATCACAAAGTCAAAATTTTCTTTACCTTTAAAATACATATTCAGGAGCCTGCAAAAATTATTACAATAAACCTCCTTTACAAAGGACTGATTAACAAGATCATTGCAGCAGTAAATTAAACAAAAGACAAGTGACAGAAGCTTCTCCTGGCATTAAAGGTATAATTGAAATGAATTTTGCATGCTCCAATGAGTTGATGACCTGGCTACTCATCTTCTAACCATGCATAGCTGAAACAAGTTTTGTTCATTTTCAACCTTCTGTGCCCATTGACTCCCTCAATTTCAGTAAATGGGAAAAAAATACTGTAAACATATGCTTTGTAGACATCTGAGCCAATTGTTTTCAATTGCTGTTTCTTGGAAAGACTGCCAATTTGAGTGGGAATTATTTGGAATCCTTTAGCTGAGCTGGGATTAGTGAGATTCAAGAGGTTTAATCTGAAAAGGTGATGCAAGAGAGCTGAACAGCAGCATGGGTTGTTCAGTTTGGACCCATGAAATACAAGCTCTATCATGAAACAGTAAAATATTGATCTAGTAACACTTCTCACTGTGGTGTAATACTTAATTGAAGGGAAAAAATGAAGAAAAACTACTTGACAGTTATAAAGCAATGAAATACAACAGAAATTTGAATAAAAAAATCCTTTGAACAGTAAGTTTCCCCTCATCTGTTGTGACTTTAGTACAAGATAAAGCATTGCACAACCTGTCACAGGACTCTTATTCTGACAGTGAGTCTTCCATGCTCAACTGATAGCCATGTATTTTGAAGAAAGGGCAAGACTTTTCTGGTTTTAACTATGTGATTACAACAGGCAACCAAGTTAGACATTTTGCAATCTACAAATTAGTAGAAAATAATCATAATTTATAATTAAACATTATTATATTAGATAGTTAATATAATTCCTCTCCTGAAATAATCAAGTGACAATGGAACAAATAAGAAAATACAAAGAACAAAGCATTGTGATTATAGAACACTCTTTCATGACTAAAAATACTCCTACTAATAAAATTCTCCCTTTGGTCAAGGTTTCTACACAAGCTAAGCTGATTCCAGTCATCCTTAAATAGAAATTAGAATGAACAACATTTTATAGATGCTCGTGCTAAGTTGCTCAGAGACTGCAAAGTAGATCAAAACTGGCAGGCTACATTTGTCTCATGTCCAGTATTAGTTTCTATGTCCAATAATAGTTTCTATGACCAATATTTTTGAAGCCAAGCTTCTTTTTAATGAATAAATGGAGTTTTTTCTCATTCTCAATGATCTATACTAGACTTACACTTCTGGGAGGTAAAATTCAAACTCAGATAACATAAACTTTAAATTCCTTATATTAATTTCCTGTCTGAAAGCTCATCATTCTTTCTAGTAGGATGTGTGGTATTTATCGACCCTTGACCAGATAAGAAATAGAGCAAGATCAGTATAACCAGTATTTTGTCAATAAGCAACTGAAACAAGAGAAGCTGGCACTCAGAAGAAAACATGCCCTGATGCTTTTGAGGCCTCGAGACATTGAGATGGGACCAAAGCTTGGTGCTGTTGCTGTTTCAACAGCTCCTTAGCATAGCACAACCTATAGTCAAGCTAGCCAAGACTGACACAATAGATATGTCAGGAAATAGTGAAAACTTTGACAATGGCTATCTATAAGGTCTTTGTATATAGATTTTAGCATGAAAAGAGGTTAGCTGCCATGCTGGCTATAAATACACAGGAAGTTTATCCTCTTTAAAAACTAAAAAAAAAATTCTTAATGCAGCAGGTATCTGTCCATCAGTGTCTTGAAATTGACTTTGAATAAGGAATAGAAGGACTCTGTGTTAGTATTACATAATATTAGTCTTAGCATTTGTGAGTTTTATTTTAATCAAAAGGAAAACAGATTTTTTTTTTCTACGTGGCTATTGGACAGCTTAAAACATTTCCTTCTCATACAAGTTTTCAGGTGAAATGTTCTAGTTTTAACAGTAGAGTACTGACAGACAGGCTGCACTGCTACCTCTAAGTTTGACTGCAATTCTTACGGTTCTGTCCAATGTTGTTTTGCGCCAGAACCTTGGCTGGAATTGTTTTTCTTTGTAATTTTACAGAATGGAAGAAAACAGGACAACCTACACAATGATCTACACATGTCTAATTCAGCACTTAAAAGATGTACAAAAATATTTAACATATGTGTAACCCCATAGCATTTCAGAGTGCTTTACTAATATGCTTTAACTGCTTTTCCACTCTCTTTAAAAAATAAATCAGAAGTAAACAGCCTTTGAGCCATTTAAGCAAAGAAAATAAATATTCTCCTTCTTTCTAAAAAAGTATATATAATGTTTACAAAATCATTTTAGAATGTCATGCTAGGCACTTATGTAAAATGGTTTTAATAATGAAGTCTTAATAGAAAAGGAAACAGTCCCTTGATTTCAAAAAAACTAGAGATTTTTGAATGTGTAATTCTTCAAGAAAAAGCTGAAGCTTCCAAATCCCAAAACCTAAGCTAGCTATGAACACAATAGAACATCAGAAATCTTCAATAGTCATTATACAATTCTCTAGAAAATCAATTTAAACGGTGAGAATTGCATTATCTTTAGAAAAAACAGGCTCACTATGGGAAAGAAAAAAAGGTTACTCTAAAAAAGAAAAAATATTACTGAGAGTCAATATTTATATTTTCAAGGTAAACAAATGAGGGGGAAAGAGACATGAATGTGCTATTGGTGACTTTACTTAGATAAAATTAGAGCAAATTGTTTCACAGTCAGACTGTGCTGAAACACATACAGAAATAAGTCTACTATAAATCTACCTGTTGGATTGTAAAAATTCTGAGAAATTTGACTGAAAAAAGAAAAGTATAAAATACCTATCTCCACCTCTGGGAAAGGATAGATCTTGCATCTGTTTAGTTTTGTGTATTGCCACATTCTTCCCTCCTGCTCCCTGGAGGGATTCCCAGAACATGTTTCCATGGAACACTTTACTTTTGCTTCTGAAAATGCTGACGGTGTAAACCAAATGTTTTTTTAATATTTACACCATCATTAGTTTTGCCCCTTATCAATATGATCTGTCTTATAGGTAGAAGTAAGAAAATAATTGGACTCCAAATTATAAGTGGTAATGCTGAATTAATAACTAGATTTGAAAGTTGCAGGTCATTTGTGATTCCTTTTAATGAATGATTTTGAATGCTCAACATATATGAAGACATCATGACATCTAAATAATAGAAATGTGGATTTGAGAATGTAATTCCTACTTTTCTTTTAGGAAATTGTATGTACTAAAACCCATATATATTTCTTTTGCTGACCAGATTAAAAGGAATATATATACATCTATGGCAGTAAATATTAAAAAAAATCATATAATGTTAAGTATTTAAATCTTTTTAGGGTTTTTGCTGTTTTTTTTTCCAAAATACCACTTTTTAAAAGTGTTTTCCAATAGTGCCTTATGCAGTTTTAAAGTCTATTTTTTAACATAGATATGCGCTAAATTTTAAAACAAACTCTAAAATCAAAATTAGCATCATTCTTATTGAGTACCATTTCAGGGACTTCTCAGTGCATTTTCTGTTGTGTAGTCCTAGACTTCACCCTACATTTGGCTGGTGAATTCCTTTCCCTTGGCTTTCCTGGCGAGGCAGATAAGAAAGATACCAATTAGCTCCTTTGCAAAGTTCATACAATAACCACTACAGTTCAGCTGGTACTGACATCCTCACATGCCCTCATGAGATGGAAATTATTTGTTGCTCTTTTAAGGAAAAAAAATCTGTGACTGTTTCAGGGAGCACAGAAATATATATTTTCCAAAGTTTCAGATATAGCATGCAATTTGAAGGAGTTCTGGGGCAGGAGGGCAGTTCTTGCTTTGCGCTCCTTGCCTGTTTTGTCACAACGACATTGTTGTGGGCAAGATGAATTATATAGTATGATGAAGGATGTGGTAATATTTGCAGGTGTTTCAGGACATTTTGCACATTGATAGAATGAGCAAGAATGCTTTTACAGATAACAGAAAATAGCTGGCAACATTTCATTGAAGCAGACATTGACAGTGATGCGTGCATTAGTTTGGAAGAATGTCACTAGTGAGACAGATATTCTGGCTGTTTACAGTGCTGTTGTAGTCCTGTCTTAAACAGTGTTCTTGCATGATAAATGCCCTAACCAGAGCTTCCTTGAAAAACTAAATACCTAAATGCAATTGATTTGGTAGTTTAAAACCACTTCCAATTTGAGTTTCATCCTAGAAACCACCCTCAAACTAAATGAAACAAAGACAAAACACAAAATCTTCAAGTTATAGATTTTTCTTTTCACAAGGATCTTCCTTTATAAGAACTCTATGCTGCATAAAATTTTACTGTTTCACAGGTAGTTTATTTTGTAGCTTTACTCAGCTGCCTTAGACTGCTGAAACTGAGACTTCATGTTGGAACTTGTTGCCCTGCTATTGGAGATTATTGATTGTCTGCCTCATGTGTGAATACTAAAGCAAAGAAAAAGTTCTAGATGAATCCTTTTGTCTTTTTTGTTACTGTCCACCTTTCTGACCATAAAGGGGCTTATCCTGTGATTCCCCTTGCAGGATTTTTAGGAAACTTTACCATCATTTGTTTCAAGTGCAGAAGAATATTCTCAGCACATGGGAGAGGAAAGCAGTTGTGAAAAGTATTATAGAGGTGTCTGTATTTCAATGACCTATCTGTTGTCTTCTCTGGAAGGCAAAACCCTAAACTTAAAGCAGAAGTCATGGTTTTCCCCACATTTTTTCTGACCAAATAATGTTGTCTTAAAACAATTCCAGACTTTAATCAGAAATATTTATTAATAACAAATGGTGGTATACTGCATTTTGCCACTCCAGATAACAGGTATCAGCTAATTCTAAAAAAAAAAAAATCCTATAAAACAAGAAATATACACATGAAAATGAATCCTCTATGTGTTTGTATGTGTCTATATATGTATATTATATTTCATGTAATTGAAGATATTTTAAGACATATTACTTAGAAAATTGAAGTATGAAAACTAGGTCAGGTTCGGTGCAAAGTGTATTGAAATGTTATAAAGTGTAAGCTACTGGATCTAGAAACATGAAAGAGATGTGTTTTATCACAAGCAGGGCAGGAAAGTAACATTCCTTATTTGATATCTAGTATAGCACGAATTAATGCTTGAACATTAAACTGCGCTGAGAAAGGAAAACAAAGACAGATGCCAAATAAGAATTCTTCCATGTCCTTAGACCAAACCACTAAATGGATATCTCACACTCCCAAGCAAGCTGTGCCCTGTTTGGATTGCACTCTGTAGCAACATCTCCCATGCAGTGAGAAGAAGGACTCGACTATCTATCGCAGGAACCAAAATACCTTGCTTCAGTTCACTGCTGACAGCTTCAGGTCTAAAACAGGAACGAGACAATACAATCCACATAGGAAAGTTAAACAGGAAAAAGAATTATTGAGGAAATTGAGACGAAAGTGTATTTTAAAAACACGAAACCTAAGAAATCCTTCTAAATGAAGTCACAGGTACATGAAGAGTACATGAAGAAAACTAAGTAGTTGTTATATGTACTTCAGTCTTATATACTGTAGGTATAAGAATAAATGATCAAGGGTTAGTGAGAATGGAAGACCCATATTTTCCTAGCTGCTCGACCAACAAGTCACTTCTTTTCATGGCAGAAGGCACAAAAAAAGTTAGAAAGTAAAGTACAGATAGCGCTTAAATCTGTATTTTTTCATTATCTGCCTTTACTTGACCTGCTTGAAAATTAAGTATTGGGTTCATAAAAAATGACAGATTTTAAGTAATTGAAAAAATATAATAGCTTTAGTACTGGGAATTATTTACAGTCATGGACACAGTTAACACCTGTGCTGCTTAACGACAAGTTTGTATTCTTTCCCACCAGGAAAATGCACTTTCAAGACCACAGCAGTAAAATATGCTAAAAGAATTTCCCACCTAATACATATGAGAGAGAATTTATATCATCAGCTTGTAGGCATTTTGGAAATATTAAGTCTTATTAAATGAGATATAGCACTGGAGGTGGTTTTATAGCTAGAAAGCCTTGCAAATATCTAAATCCTGGAAAATCTTGGGTAATCTGCTGTGGCGAAATGAAGTTCTCTAACTCCTTGTAGGTAGGTCTGTATTTCTTGTCAGAGGTCAAAAAGAATGTCTGTTTAACATCTCAAATTTTGATCAATTCTATGTTAGGAGAAATGTGGCAACAAGGTGTTGGGGTATGGGATGTGGTGTGACCACAGCTTGAAAGATGTAGGAAGCATCACTCATCATCCTGGTACTTGTGAATGAAGTCCAGGTGTTAACCGTACATTACTACGAATTGCTTCAAAATCTGAAAGGCAGCTTTTATTTGCTTTCTTATTACTAAAATTGGGACTTAGTAATTTAGCTGAACTTTGAAATATTTTATCTGTGAAGGCTATATTGTACTTCTAAATCAAACATATTTAGGTTATGAATTTTATGTTCCAAGTATAAAAAATTATGCTTTGGAAGAATTTCAGAAACTGTTGAATGCTTAATGTGTCATTTGTTCATTTTGCAGCTCAGATCCAACACAAAAATCTTTTAAATCACAAATATGAATTCTGATGCCTATAATTTGAGATTTCATAGTGACCACCAGCAGAAATTCTCTTCCATTTTCAACAAATCAATATTCCAATTGAACAGAATCAATGGGTCTTACTTTAAAGGCTTTAATATTGTAGATTTGATTATCAACTCTCTCAGACACACAAAAGAAATAAACAAAACAATAGTGGAGCAAGACAAAAAAAAACAACCAGAGAATCCACTTGACACTTGGATATTTCATTGAGCAGCTCAGTGTTCTGGAGATTCTGAAGCGACGGAAAAGCTAGAGTTGTATGGAAATTAATTTAACAATCATTCTAAATATCATCTATGTCATGATAGAAGGTGGAAAATCTAGACTGTGTGAAGGCTGCAGATGAAGCAGCCATGAAGGGAAGTGTAGTGAGTGTTGAAAAGAGGTGAAATGGGGTGATAAATGAGGTATGTTTATTCAGCAGAATGGGCCCCCAAAGTATCCTGGCCATATCATCATTGTGAAACAGTGGCAGAGGTTGCCCAGAGAGGTGGTGGGTGTTCGAGCCCTGGAACTCAAGGTCATCCTGGGGATGCTCTGAGGACCTGGTCTACTTGAAGATGACCATGCTTGTTGCAGGAGTGTTGGACTAGACCACTATTAAAAATGCCTTTCAATCTAAACTATTCTATAATTTTGTGATTTAACCTGTAATTTAAGAGTTAATATTAAATAAAAGTCAAAAGGAATGAAGACAGTAGTACCCCACACTGTCCTTGTAGCACCAGGCTTCCTCTATCTGTTTTTACTTCTCAAAGAGAGAAATCTTAGAGATAGGTTTATACAGGATTGATGGCATGCATGAGGCAAGTATCTGTGACAGACAGTAAGGCAGTATTTCAACAATCTTTCTTCACTAGATAGCAAAAAGAGATTAAGTGGAAGTTTGCAGTAACAGATAAGTGCATCCCAAGAGATTAAAAAAAAAAAAGAAAACAGAATTGGTGAACAATTAAATGGAAAAATATAAGAAAACTATCATTAATTAAAGATAACATTTTACCAAACAGAACTTTAGCTGCAAGGCTGCATTAATGATCTGGGTGTGGGGGACAAAACAAAATGTGATTACATGATATGTTTTCCAGTCTATGGATAAACATAATTGACATTTGCAGGGCCAATTTTTGAGAGAGGAGCTTACAACTCCATAGTTCTTTGTCGGAGGATAATGAGCACAAAGTGACATTTTAGAAAAAAGGAAATATTTTTGGGAAGAAAATAAACCTAGAAAACCTCCCTGACTCTATGAAATTTGCATTTAATCATATTAATATGATTCTTAACTGTGCAATAATTTCTTTATAGTCAAAATTAGTTTTTAAATAGTTACATTCACTGTAACTATAATTTTCTATTAAAAACATGATTGTTTGCAGTATTTGTATTTTTGATTTCATAATGATTTTATTATTTGTATTGTGTTAAGAAGTTTCTCCCAAAATCAGTCAAGAACACTGGGTTCATAGGGTCTGGATACTCATAAAATCTTTTCTTCATACACTATTGAACTCAGACCTTACATTTTATGAGTTATATTCCTGTCTCAAAGGTTATATCCTTGAACCAAAGATAAGCATATTTTTGAAGATCATATAAACAGAATATTGTATAGGTGACAATTTATAGTCAGTTTGAATTTGAATTCAGTGCCTTCAAACTAAGAACTTCTTCCTTTTAAGGGCTTAGATAGCACCATTAATACACATTAAATATCCATATTTTCTCAGCATATGGAAAAGGCCGTATAGCTCAAAATTATTTTCTGTTTAGATCACTTAAGAACTTTGAATAGAAATTTAAGTAAATGAAAAACAGATTAAATAGCACTTGAGTTATGCTCCCATTTATGTAATTTAGTCTGTCTAGCCTGATAGTCACCCAGGCTGCTTTTATAGCAAATAGAGAGAAAACCAGAAATGGATCTCAAAAGGGAAATTCATCCAAGCCTAAAGGATGGGTTAGGTTATCTTGAATAGGCTCCTAACACAGACCAGAGTAATTGCCTCTTGGAAACACTTTCAGTTTACTAGAGAGGTAGTTGATGTGCTTTGGTTAGAACAGAAACTTATTTGAAGATTTCCTTTATAAATCCACTTTTAGACAGTTTCTGATGAGAATCCACTGCAACACTGTCCAACTGTACTTCACTTATTGTTATAAATAATTGATTTGGAATATATTATTAAGTACATTTGCCCTCTCTCTTTAAACTTGGCTTAGCAATTCTTGCTTTGTTTTTCTACAAAAGAAAGATTTATATAATTTTTCCCCCAATTTTAATTAAACTCTGAATAATAATGCTCTTATTTTTCTAAGGTTTTGATCCACCAGTTAAAAAAATTATTATGTTTTGTAAAGAAAAAAAATTAAAATTATTTAGATGTGTTTTCTGATATTTATTCTTAATAACAAAAGAAGATCCACAATTTCTAACACTATCAGAACTGCACAGACGACATTAAAAAGCCCCAATAAGTAATTTCTTTTCAATCCACAGATTATGGGAACAGGCAGTTATATTTAGTAAACCTCTCGAATTCCATTTCAATAAATTCATTTTCTAATTTCTGTTTCTATGAGAACCATTTTCTATGAATTCTAAGCTCCAAAGATAATTATTTGACTCTTGAAATCTAGGAAGTGGATTCTTTCTTCAAAAATAAACCAAATTAAAGTATTCTGATTGGGTCTTTTCAATTTCTTATTGTGACATTGAACAACAAAGGCCAAAATGTAATAAGTTAGGTAATGCATTGGAGATTATTTTTTAGTCTTTCCCCAAAGAGGTTTCTGGATCCATTCGGTGTAGCAGCATAAAATATAAATGAAGTCATTTATGAACTGCTGTAGCTCAAATCCTGTTCCAGGCCAGTGCTGAAAATGAGACCTAGTCTCATGTTTTCCTCATATTGGGGAACATAAATAACATTGTTTTCCAGCACATCGGCAAAATATTACTAGTTCAAAAGAAAAAATAAAGGAGAAAAAAGTATTGAGCTATTTGTAAAGGTTATATTAAAATACAAAATCATCCTGAATGCCTTTCCCCTCAAACAGCCTATGGCTGTTTACAGTAACTACATGATATGAAAGTGAAAATTGCGCTCTCTTGGAGAAAAGAGTCTGAACTATTAGATAAATCATGAATGCTACAGAATGTAGATACCAAATTCTCTTCAGAAGGATTTATACTGAGATGCAGAAAAGCAGAAAGAGGGAGTTGGACTTTGTTTTTAACAGTCTTTAAAAAGTAGAAATTTAGAATAATGATGTAACTTTTTATTTTGATATTATTTTCATGAGACTTCCAAGCGAAGTCCTCATTTGAAGAATTAGAAGAGGTTAAAAATTCAGAAATCCTCTTGGCATTCAGAGTTCAACTAAGAATTATATTTAATACAGTAGCCCTTGTTTTAATTTGTCTTGAAAATACTATCTGCCTCTCAGTGCAGTAGCATTGTAAGATAAAATCATCCTTTGTTTTGCATTTTTTTCAATGCATTTCATTTCATGTATTTCATTTATATTCATCTTACATTTGCAGAAAATCTTTTACATTGCACAGTCTACTTACTATTAGTTTGATAGGTTAAAATGACAGTTTCAATAAAATAACCATTACAATCCAAAAAATAATTTAAAAAAAAGCCTTATACTTCAGTTGGAGAGATATATAGATATCTGCTGTGAACATCATTTTAAAGGGAGAATGGGAATGGAATGGAGTCCTTAAATAATGGAATACTGGTCCAGACCAGATTATTTGAAATCATCTAATCCACTTTGTCAGAGGAGGACTATCTGCTAAATCAAGCATAACAAAATAGATCAGCTTGCATTTCCAGTAAAGTTGTGAAGATTTCCAAACATGGACACTCCTCAGCCTCTCTGAACAACCTACACAAGTGTGTTACTACACTTATGAGGAAGAAATATTCTGATTTTGATTTATGCAACCTGAATTTACTTTATTGAATTATGTGGTCATTGCTTTTTAAATTTTTGATGTAGATCATCAAGTAAAGTCTTTTCTTTATCCTCCAGTTAGTAAAGTTAGATCTTCCCTTAATCTGTTCTTCAGCCTGAACAAATTCTATTTATATATCAGGTGCTCTGACCTTTTAAACATCTTGATGGTCTTCCACTGAATTATTCTAGTCTGTCAATGTCTTACTTGCAGTGACAACCCTAAAATTTTATACGATGTTCTAAATTAGGTCTCTAAGTGTCAAAGAAGAAATAAACACTCTTTTGACCTACTGACTACACTCTTGAGGTTAGCCTTCTCTGATGCAAGGGTACATTGCTGATCTATGCACAATTTTTGTCTACTGAGACTAGTATGTCCTTTATACAAAACTACTTTCCTGCCACTCATCCTCAAGCATGCACTGTTGCATGGAGTAACTCTGCCTCTGGTGAAACAATGCATTTGTTTTTGCTGAGCTGTGTGAGCTCATCTTCATGTCACCCATGAAACTGCTGAGGATGCAGTCTATCCTACTGTCTAAGTTGCTAATGATGATTTTAAGCAGTTTTGATGCCACCACGGTCCCCATGAGAAATGTCCTCATTACTGGATACCTGTCCAAATTTGAACCCTTAACCTCTACCATTAGCTGCATCATACAGATATTCCCCCCCACCTCCCACAGCTGATAGTTCAACCATACAGGTCATAACTCTTCAGTGTGAGCACTCCTGTGTCCCTGTCACATGAAAAGGGGAGGTTTTGTTTATTCTTAGTGTGGGGAGATTTTCTCAACCCTAAGGGTTTGATTTTTTGTCAGTCCCCAGGAAAGCAAAGACTTGTGCTGACCGGTCTGTCAGAGTCTTGTTAGGGGGACCCTCCAGTGAGCAATCCTACTGGATCAGAAGCTGGTTCCACTTAAGAGCATCAACAGGGTAAGGGAGACCCCTCCACAGATTTTTCACTTTATTTTATAAAGTTACACACTGCCAGTGACTGCCAGCACTTAGGAAGGACTCACTCCACCAGTTTACAGAATAACACTCTATTAATATAAAATTGTGACAGGTTAAGTTTAGAGGATTGTCAGTGATAGTGTCTGAAGTGTGGTTCATCTCCAGTAGGTGTCCATATGGAGAAAACAGTTTCAGCCTGCTGACTGACACAGGCAGTTGCAAGGGAGCCCTCTATATCTTCTCCCCATTCCAAATAAGTATATTATTTATATACTGCTTCTCTATGCTTAGGTGGAGCATGAGTGACTATAGTCATAAACACCTTTGTAACTGATTAGTATAATTTTTTTTCATTTCACTTTTAAAGATACAGTCAAAAAATACAGAGCACGTGCCCAGTGAGGGGTGGGCGTACCCTGAGTGTGGGTGGTGTGGAGGTGTGTGTTAATATTATAATTAGGCTGTAATGAACCAAGTTCATCCAAGGAGAATGATTTCACTACAGCTGTTGGCTCAGCAGCAGGACATCTCCTGTCTCCCTTGGCTGACAGGTTTCATGCAGTGTCTCAGCTGCAAAGTGCTGTCAAGGTCCCCTGCTTTAAGGATTTCAGCAGAACCTGGCTGAGGAGTTTATGCTCCGCTCCACCCTCCATTCCATAACCCTTAGCAGGTGCTGGGGCTGGAGATTGTTGCTGTGGGGAATCACAGTTTCAGGGAATGGTTTGTGAGCATGCCAACTTCATTCCATCCAGGAAGCAGCAGCTGCATTTTACTCTATAATTTCACTCCATAATTTCCATACCTTTATAAATTCTGTTAGGATGTGAATATAACCTCTTCGTTTCCTCTAATTTTATCCCCCAGCAATTTTTCCACACAGTCCCCAGCCATCTTTCCACAGTTTCTTAATCAGTAGTCTTTCAAATTTCATTTCTAATCCATAACGACTCACAGAGGAGGACGTTTAGGTTTTTATCCAAAGGGAATATTTGTTTAGTCACTGAATGAATTAGAATACCTCTTTGCTGTAATCCAATCCTTTGAATATGTGATACAAGAAGGCAGAACTGTTTAACATGTGATAGTAATAGTCTTCTATTTCTTCCTCTGTCTATCCATTTGGCTTTCAAAAGAAAATACGTGAGGCATACTTAAAGCAAATGGGGCACCATGATTAATAAGGACATCACACAGAGAAACATAAAACTGCCCTGTCTCCTTCATCTGTTCTTTTGGTGCAGTGATTAACCTTTGAGTTTATGAGTATTTTTGCACTTGTCTCAGATAAAATATTTTATGGCTTCTTACCTCCCAGGCAACTTGGATTAAACTTATCAGGTCTGGGAAAATAGTGGCCCATAATGACTGTTCCCTCAGAAATCATATCTACCTCCCTACCACATTATCAGATCATTTTTTGTGCAAAACAGATGGAAACATCAAGACAAGAGACAAGACAACTTGTTAAGGTCACATTCCACCTTCCTATACATCATTCATGCTTAATTGATTCCCAACCCTTCCTGAGATAAATTGCCATACATTATGAGAGCAGAGAATATGAAAAGATCATTTTCTTTTCCCCATTAATTCTCATTTAAAAAAGGATTTTGTCTTTGCTAAAGTTGCTTTGACAGTGTGGTTGCTAATGACTTATCACTGACTATCAACGAAGAAATAAGGCAGAGGCAAGTAGACTTATTTTTTGACAAAATTATTTCTCTCTGATGCAGTATTTTGTGTATTCTGCTCTCAGTGTCAGAAAGGAAAAAAAAATTTAAAGTAACAAACAGAACAAAACAAAAACATTACCCCCTAAAAAATTCCAGAGAAGCCAAAGAGATTCAAAATAAGTGACAAGAGAGAATCTGAAAAATTGTACAGGTGAGCAGTTTAAAATATACTTAGAAAAAGCCTCATCACTGTTTAAAGAAAGCTGCTTAGCTTCCCCCTCACATCTACATGACACTTCCCTTTCTACACTGTACAATAATTTTGATGTATATCTCCTGAACATCATGAATGAAAAATTGAGTATCAAACCTGAACTTGCTCTAGACCTCCTAATCATTTAGGGACATTTGAGAAATGTCAGGGACAACAAAAACAACAACAATGCAAGCTGTGAATATTGCTGCCAAGGTTCTTGGACTTTTCTATCTTTTCTGAATATGTTTTTTCTTCTAATTTCAAACAAATATAATGTTTAGGAGTTGCTGCCTATAAAGCTGTAATATACTGATAAAGGAATAGGCATATCAGGGCAGAATGATAGATTCAGTCTGCACACAGGACTGCAAAGATATCTTCAAGGATCTTAAAGTCTAAGTTTCCTCTAGCTGCAACATTCAAAACTATAAATGTTAACCCAAAAATTTCAGGTAGCAGCCTGAACAGAGAATATCTTATTTGTAATCCATACTAATATAAAAAACTGCATTCTTGGAGGTGGAAAACTGGTGCCTGGAAGTGAATTACTCATTCAATTTCTCTTCTGCTCAAGCTCTTCTGCTCTAAGAGCTGTAAGAAAATAAGTAGATAGAAATATCTGCTGGCTTTATAGTGCTTCAGTTCACATAAAACATAGAAAAGCACTGCAAGTGTTCCTGGCCTTTATAATATTGTCAGGTCCTATTCAATAGGAATCATGAGTATGTTAAATTTGAAAATGTTCCCACATATGAACGGCCCTGCATCCCAATTTGCCATCAGCTGCATTTTGAATTATTGGGCCTTGAACTATCATTTAATGATATCACTATCAATCTTGTGTTTTCAACTCGTACATTAAAAATTGCATCAGTAAATAAGAATATACCAAAGATCACACATAAGGATTACTCCCTATATTGTGCATTTCCTCTTTTGGAACAGAAACCAGATGTTCCTTGGTGGGGTAATTTGGAAGTAGAATGAAGTGGAGACAAGGATCTTTTTTGGTTAGTGTTACTAACACCTGCTTCATTTCCTTCAGCAGTCTCAGGACTCTTTCATGTGCCTTAAAAAGAAGGGAAGAGGACAAGGAGGAAAACCAGGGTATCTATTTGCTCTATTCATTTCAAAGAGCAGCTTCAAATATCAGTTTGCTGTGAAGAGAAGTATCATCTTTGTACTTCTGTTTCTGGCAGAAATATAAAGCATAAGCTGTGAAAGCCTTCTTGTATTTTCCCTAGAGCACAGCCATTTAGATGTAAACTCTTACAGCTTCACTGCAAGACACTCCATGCAGAGGAACTGTCAGGTCAGAAGAGGAGAAAAAAAAATGAAACAGATGAATTTTCTTTGCAGTTTCTCGGTGGGAGAGCTCTGCTGAAATGCTAGTCCAGCTCCACTGGTTTCTGCATCAACAGATGGCAACATTCCTTGTGTTTGCGTCCCATTTGGTAAATCACAGGTCACATCTGGTCTGGCCTGTGTTCTTTCTGAACAGATGGAAATGCACATTAGTTATCGATTGCAACAAGGAAATGGGGAGATGATAGGTAGGAGTGTACATGGTGGTGGGAAGGAAGGTGAGAAGGAGTCAGAAATAGAAAAGGGTAAATGAAAGAAGGTTTAATGAAGGAGAGAAGAATTTAAAATGTCTAGCACCAACAAGTAACACAACTGGTGATAACTGAACATGGTAAAGCAGCAATATATAGATAAATAGCTATTAGGAATTATTTAAAGATGTAATGTGTTAGACATTTTTTATGTGGCTTCCTACAGAAGGCTATTAAATGAGAAATTAAAAACATGAGGTATAAAATAAAAATCAGAAAACTGAGAAATTCTCTAAGACACTGACAATCATAAACTATGTTTTAGGAAGAGAAAAAAATAAAAACTCTTTTTGTAACTCCATTATCATATGTAAATATATCAAAACCTTTTTAGATATTTTCAATTGCCTACTAAAATTGTGTTATTTCTGATTTTATTACTGGTTTATGAAAATGTGTGAATTTTTCAACTTTTATTGCTACATTTAAGCAATCACAACTACATGCAAAATTAAATATTTCTAGTGATTTTGAGTAGATATTTTAACTACAATTTTTAATTATAATTTGAATTTTAAATAAAAAAACTCAAAATTATAATATATTTAACTTTTAAAAATTGTGAACAACATAAAGCTTGAAAGTAAATTTGCCTCAAAACCACACAGAATAAACCATTATAAATCCAGAAAATTTCATGTTAGTAGGTAAATGTACACATGAAGCACAGAATTTGTAAATGTGCACACGAAATACAGTTACTGTTGATCCTTTGTCTAGGTACAAATATATTTCACATTTGCCAAATACTACTATCCTGAAACAAACTTTTTTTTTTGGTGTCAAGAAGCAAGGTAGGCATGAATAACTTGGTGCAAAACATCATTATTCAGACATTCAAACTCTCTAATTTGCGTTATGTATGAAGATCTCCATTTCCTCCTAGAATGCAGCAACTTTTATTTAGATCATTCTATTTGAATGGGGTCTTTTGAATCTGATCTCTAGTTGATTTACATATTTATATAGTCTTAAGGTATATTTTGACATGAGGCATTAATTGATCTCGCTATCAAATACTGCTACTACTGCTGGAAATTTAAGCATATTTTAAATAAACTGTTCAAGAATTTTCCTATTTGGCCATTCATGTGTTTCTGTTTTCCTTCAGCCCAAATAAAGCATGATTTAGGGTATCTTTATAAAGGATAAGCCGTGTTGAAAATACTAGAAGCTTTGTAAACTAGACTAAGCTACGGAACACATAATCAAGCTGCTTTGATTTTTTTCTTTCTTTTTGTTTCCTGTCAATGCAAAATTCAGCAGAGTTTAGGATATTTTTACCTAAACTTCATCTTAGCAGCAATTCCAAAAGAAAAACATTTTCTGGACAAATGGCACATATTTAACACATACTGTTTCTATCATCCTAGCACTTCCTAATCTTGTAGAAATCCTAATCTTGTCCCCAAAAGAGACAGGAAGCTTTTATTTGTCAGACTGTTCTGTTGAGAACAAACACTTTTGTATCCTTATACAAAATCAGAAATAAGTTTTAAAAACCTGACCTTTTATAAACAAAATTATTGTTTTTAAATTGTTTCATAAATCCACATTATCAAGAGCTGGTGTAGCATCTAATTTATCAAAAAAATTAAAAGCTTTTGTTTTGAGCACAGGAGAATCCTTCTCTCTAACTTGATCTAAAAAAGGAAACACATAATGACAAATTTGAAGGTCTCCACTGCTGCAGGTGTAGTTACAATGCATAAACCAGTCCCATGTCAAGAACTAACCTTACAGATCACAATGGACTTGAGGTGCCACTAATCCAAATGTGCACAATTTAATTCCTGGAAAATTCAATCTGCAAACAATTTAATTATGATTTCTGCTTTCTTTTTAGAAAACCATAGTAACTCAGATATACTTTATGGCTTCTCAAGTGTAGACAAGTGTTTTATCCCTACAGCCTTTCAACTATTGAAAAATTTCCTGCTCTTAATAAAAACTTAGTCTTTTAAAACATCATTTATCAAAGTTTTAAAATACAATGGACTGATTGCTTCTGCATATGTTACTTTTTTCTCCACCCTAACCATATTAAATATTTTTTTTTCTTTCACACATAATGACAGACAGAAATATTTTCCTAAAATTCATAATTATTCCTACTGTAACAGGAGATTGCATAAGAAATAAACCCTGAAATTTTCATTTTGTTATGAGATTTATCACATTAATGTCTGAATTATGTGTCCCTCTTGCACGCTGATGATAGAATACAAAATGATCCAAACGGCAATCATGACTTAGTTGTACATGACATTTATTCTATAATACTGTCATTTGAGAGTTAGCCATGGGTCCCTGCTCCTGAGAAGTGACAAGTGTGGTATCCATTAAAACCTGAAATGAATAAATTCTGTTAAAATATGTTTCTGTTATTTCTATAATAACTGATGGCAAGGAGACCAAAAGTAAAGGTCAACCACTCTAGCACTGGAAATTTAGATAGTCACAGTTTTTGGGACTAGGAAAAAAAAAAAAACAAAAAAACAAAAACGATTCCATACAGCTTATTCTATACTCATTTAAATGTATCACATAAATGTGAATAGAAGCATCCAGAAGGATTTTGAGTCCTAAAAAAAATTGGTGGGATCTTTAGACCAAAGTGTAGCACACATACCTGGTAAATAAATACTTCAGTTCCCAAGTGTCACTTCCACATGCCATTTAACATAAATACTGACATGCTTAGACGTAATAGCTTTTATTACAAATCATTGGGCACTCTTTTCTGAATCAAAGTGCTTCTTTATTCCTTTTCTTTCTGAATTAAGACCTTGATGTAGACTGATGTAGGCTAGGGTACTTTTATTTGTAACAGGAATTACACACAGGGAATTGAAAGCTATAGATTACTTCGGAATTACAAAAAGTCTATGTGACTAAGAGACAGGCATATTTCAGGCACCCTGGAATAGGAAAGCAATAATTAGGAATGATTAGAGTATCTTATTTTTCTTCTCTTGTGAGTATACAGTACAACTCAATTCAAATAGGCAATTTGAATCAATTCCTGATTCAAAATGCCTACAACTCCTTTCCTGCATGCTATACAAAACCTCTACCTGTTTCTAAGCCATTTTAGATATTTTTACCACCAGTTTTTTAGCATAGGCCTTATGATTTATA
Organism: Chloebia gouldiae; assembly: GCA_003676055.1. NCBI lineage: Eukaryota > Metazoa > Chordata > Aves > Passeriformes > Passeridae > Chloebia > Chloebia gouldiae. Next base: position 14,042,662 of record QUSF01000004.1, read on the forward strand.
TACTGTGCATGACTCAACCCTTTACCCCTTACAACCCTCTTGTTTTCCTTATCAAGTTCTCTATGAGGCTGTAGTTTCCTTCATAGAACCCTGTATTTCCTCAACACCTCTTATAGTTTATGCATTGACATCCATGTGAAAAATAGAGATTTTTTTATTTTGAGAAGGAATTTGGTGTACGGAGAGATCACAGTCAAAATTTTCTAGGTACAGATGTTTAGATATTCCTTGCCTTTGTAACCTAACAATTCACAATATACAAAAGTGTTCAGAGAACAGTGTTGTTAATTTGTGGCTTGTCACTGCAGCAAACTGGACCTCCAGTGCTCTTCTGAAGAAATGAGGTACCTGATTCTGAGATTAAACACCAAAGAGAGGTTCCATTTCAGTTATCCATGACAAGCAAAGAAACAGAATACCATTTTCCAAGACTCTTGTCAATTGCTCAGATTAGAGGTGTTAATGGGATGCTCCTAATTTCATTTTCCTAAAATCAAATCCTGATTAATTTTCCTCAATTTTTACACTTTTTTTCTTGAATGAGCTATTAAACTGATTAAAACCAGACTCTTTTACTCCATGAACCTTACTTATCTCCAGTATGGGTTTATATTTTGCAGTAAATGAGTAAAAGCATCAGTGAAAAAAATATTATATAAATAGATAGTTTGAAAGGGAAAGGTATATTGCATTTAAAATATCTCTCTATAAAGTAATCTATATTAAAGTGGTTTAGAAGAACATATATTTGTTACTTTTTAAGGTTGCAGTCATTCTTGCAGGTTTCTTTTTGGGTCAGGATATCAAACACCATGAAGACAAATTAATTAATGGATCTTATATTTTGTGATCAGTAGAAATGAATGGCATCTAATGTCAAAAATATTGATGTGTGATAAAACAACAATTACAGGCTAATGTATTATCTGATTGCAGGCCATAGCAGTCAATCTTGGAAACTTATTGTTAGATTTACTGCTAGAAAGTTTGAGCTCTATAGGGTAGGCTGAGGATTTATATAACGGAGGTGTGATCTAGAATATGTTTGCTTCAGTGTTCATGGTGAGCAGCTGGAGATTATTTAAGTGGAGATTAAAGACAATTTTCCAGGGGGAAAAAATTACTTGTCTATGCAAAACAAAAGATAGTGAGAAGACTGTGGGTGAAGGGCCAGGTATACCCTATGGACAATATGACTTATTTTGCTAGCCACTTTGTTAGAGTTAGATTTGGGTTAAATATCATGAAAACATATCCTGATTAATGGACTATGTTTGCCCCGTGCAAGTCCAATGAAGGCTAATGATATCACAGTTAAATGCCTTTAGCTATGGACCAGGCAAGAGGTTCTGGCAAAGAATTAAGGACAAGGGACAAAACAGGCTGGTTCACTGGAAGATCATATTTTGTCACCGTACTGTGCTAGTAATTTTGTTAGTTCATTTTTACTTTATAATTTGCTTTCAGAGCTGTGAGAGATTAAAAGCCCCACTCTATTTTATGGTACTGTCCTAAATGATCCAACCTATATAGGTTTTATTTCTGCAGATATATAAATAAGCCATATATGGAATTGGAAGTTGGCAACAGTGTAATTTATAAATGTGCTTCAAATCTGTACCAGTTTAGTATAAAAGCTTAGTATTACCTTAGATTATGTCGTCAATTACCACTACTTGACTCTTTGTCACTTTAGAGAGAGTAGTTGGTGGATCCATTGAGAAGACAGAGAGTCTTCATGGATCTCATTGAACAATTTTAGAAGACCATGAATTCAAAGCCACCTGACTTGAGAAACTGGACATCTCTTCATTTGCTATGAAAAATATGTCTAAGGCTAAACAGTAGATCCCTCTAAAACTGATCATAAGTTTGGAATTTTATAGCACAGCAGTCATGAACTTCTTCATTTAGGGAATCCCTAAAATACAGGTCTTTCTCCTCCCATAGTTGATTTATAATCTAATAGGACTTTGTCTGTTTCTGTTCATTATCTTGTGTATCATCTTTAGGTCAATAATTTTGGCTTAGTTTCAATTTTTGGTTTGATATACCACAGACAGCTGTAAGTGCTCCAGGTAATGATATACTTAACCCAGGTTTAACTCACTGCATGATTCCTGACTGAAGTCACCCCTTAATGGTAACTAATACCAAAGCCAGCTGAATCATTCCATGAAGCTACTGTCCAAACAACCACAGCTCTTAAGCACACATATCAATACTGCTTAACACAGTTCTACTCCTTCAAGTCTGTATTTTGTCCTGGTTCAAAGATCTTTATTCAATCAGGTTTAATGAATTTAAAATGCAAAATTAAATTGCACAAAGTACCATTTGACAACTCTAGTGTACATAATTTCCTAGAAAAATTTCATACAAGTACACGTACCTTATTTACACAAAAATAGTGCAAAACAACATATAAGAAAACGCGTAAAATAAAAGCACTTAAAATACAATTTTATTCCTCTGGATAGTAAATGGCCATGTCTGTGAAGATATATCATCTTATATATAATGAGGCAGATAGACAATCAGTAAATAATTTAGGAATAAAGCTATTGACTTAACTATAAAACTGTACCATTCCCTTAACTTCCAGAGAAGAATCAGATTTCTTCTCAGTGTAATGTTTTCAGAAGGATTTCAGTTTGAGTGAGATTTAATACAGGTATCCACATGTGAGCAAGGATCTCAGGACCACTTAAAGTCAGAGAATATCTAAACAGTACATTCAGAAGCAACTAAGAAGTGCTTTGGCTCATTCTGAACCAGCTCTCTAATATTGGCTAACTGAACAGCACTCCAGCTCCATTGAATATATCTGGGTTGTGACAGAGCCTAGACACTAAAATCTCCTCTAGACAGCTACAAAGAAATGACTTAATCTGGAACTGATTTTCTTCTTTTGTGTGAACAAAAGTCTTACACAATGTCTATGCCTGTTGAAGTGATTCAGACTTAAGAAATTCTGATCCTCTGTCTAAACACTAATATAATTAGAGGGAAAAAGTATTTATTTCACTCACTCTTTTACCTAAAAAATTCCAGAATAAAATCTATACTGTTTATGCATCCAGTAGAATTTGAGCTGTTTATGCATCCAGTAGAATTTGAGCTGGAAAAACAGAATCATTCTTGTCTTTGTTGAAAGTCCACAATTCTATTACTCTTGGGATGGGAAGCAGGAAGGATACTAATTAATATTTAAAATTCAAAAGGAAAATTCGGGAAAGGAAACATTTCCGCCATGAAGAAACAAAGGAAAGAGGAAAAATCAGTTTCTAAGAAGACTTTCAATAAAGACCAATAAAAAGGCAGATTTTGAAAGTTGAAGAGAAAAAGCCACCCTGAAAAAGAATATATTTACTACTGCTCGTCAGGTTTATTCCCACAGTCTGTTTCTGAAAAACCCCTATATGGTGAAGGATAAAAGACTTGGTCTTGTGGATATGTCTGAGTGAGCCACAGAGAGGTCTGAAAACCTCTTAAAGCAGAGCTTTGAAGACAGACTGTCATAGGAGAATTCGGGCTTGAAGGGAACTCAGGAGATCTCTAGATCTTTTTATTGCTGAAAACGTGGTCAGCTATGAGACCAGACCAAATTCTTGAGGGATTTATCTAGCAAAATCTTCAAAATCTCTAAGTATGGACACTTCTTTGAGTAACTTGCTCTACTACTTGACTGCTCACCAGGCAAAAAACATTTTTCTTTCTATCAAGCCAGTTTCCCTTTATTTCTGTTGTTTCTCGTCCTCCAGCCATACATCACCATTCCAGGTCATGGGTAAAGATGTTAAAATATCCTGTAAAAAAGATACTGCAGATGCACAGGTGGAGAAGCAGGTTTTATAGGCCACCCTGTCCCTTTTTAATTTAAGTTCCCTCTTGACAAAAGCCCATTTCTCTGCTAAGATGACAGAATGTCAAGCAGAGAAGGCAACTTGATTTGTACAAGATTTCTGAGTGAGAGATATAGTGTATTATCTGTCTCCACCTTTATAAGCTTTCCTTGTGATGCCAAGAATGGCAAGAGCTTATTTCTTTGCTCTTTACTCACTCTGCCTCTCAGGTCCAGTTCCAGCCTCTTCCTGTCATATACTATTCTTAGTTCCCCAATTATAGCATATGTTACCACACCTACATCAAAATCAAAGATCTACATTACTGCTGGTGATTTTCCTTATTTCATGGTTTTCTTTTTTCTGTGCTCTCTTTTCCTTAACAATGTGTAACTAATATTCTCTTTCATAATTTCTCTCTTCCTTGTATTTCGCCATCTGATTCCCACTGATATCCCACCTGAAATGCATTGAGGCATTTAAAGTAGGGTATTTCCATCAATGAACAACAGTTTGTTTGAAAGCATTCCCCAAAATTCATGAACAGGGGCTTGAGAAATGATCAAATAATTTGTAATTTTATTGCTATTGAGAAAACCACACAAATAAGACACAGCTGCTGAAGAAGTCACTAAATCTCATTTAAAATAGTTACACAATAGCTAGCTCATAAAAAAAAAAAAAAAAAAAAAAGCAAAAAAAACCAAACCCTCCCATGTCCCTCAGCTGTGTGGTCTGATTTTGATTCTCATAGGTTTTTAAAATCAAGTGCTGTTTACACTTCAGAGATAGATGTTCCCTCTTTTTCTTTTCTATGGCTAAGGCTTTCCAGGACATCAGCCTGGGCTTTCAGCCTGTGGAATGGAGCACACTAATTATGTTTTACCTATTAAGTGAGTAAATAAAGAGTTTTGGTGTGAAAGGGTGCTAATCTGGCAGCTTTCACCAATGGTACAGTTAGCTGAGAAAATATATGCCTATGAACGAAATAGTATTAAAGTTTTCCATGAAGGTTTGTTACCTCCTTTGAACACTTGAAGAACTATGTGGGGAAACTATTTAAAATCAGATTGAGCAAAAAGACGCATATACTAAATTTCAGGAAATAATTTTCTCCCATACAACAGAACTATTGTTTCTCAGTTTTCGTGGTGGTGCTGATGTTTGTTCACAGTTTTCTTGTCAGAAAATGCTCATGCCAGCATCAAATTTGAACCAGAATCATTCCTTTTAATAAGAAAAATATATCCAGGTTTGCAATCCAGCTGCCTTTTATAAAATGTTTGCTACAATTATTTTAAACCAAAATCATTTTGCCTTTGTCCCTGTGGGCCTTTGTATCATTTCTGCATTATCTTCCCACACCACACCACAATCCCTTCTATTGTAAGTCTGCCCACAGCACCACAGGCTTTGTCCTGATCATGCTGATAATATGCAAACATTCCTGTTGCTAATTCTGAATTCAATTAAGTGATACAGAAGGAGACTCCAGGGCCTCAGACAAAGGTCTCCTCAGAGCTGTTTTTAGCACACAGACTTTTATCCCACCAAAGTATTTTATTATTTTTGCAATGGGCTCCTCTGGACCCAGTTGCTTTTCATTTCTGGCTTCTCCTCTCCCCTCCTGAAATTTTGAACTGTTCAATAAGAGTCTAAGGGAAAAAAAAAAAAACAACTGAAAAAATCCATACCAGATAAAATAGGGGTTAGAAAGCTCAGCAATTCACACAACAATCAAATTCTGTGTAGATTAGAAGCACAGCAATTAAGTTGATGTTATGACCATTAATAACATCCACATAACACAAGAAAAGCCAATCTCATATTAAGGCATAAAATATGATAAGATTAATACTTGGAACATGATAGATTCTCAACCCAACCCACAACACCAGACAAAGGGCTAGAGGATGAGGAGCTTTAACTTAGAATAACTTTGTTTCACAGGAATTATCATGGACAGGACAAATGCAACTATAAGCAAGTTACACAATCATCTCTAAATTATTAGGAACAATGACCACTTATTTTCCATGATTATGTCAAGTGCTTGTAACCTGCAGATTTTCAAAAACTTAATATTGATGAACTTAATTATATCTGTTGTTCAGATAAGTAAACTGACACTTGGAGTATGCAATAACCCCAAAAAAACTCATAGACCTCAACTATCAGTCTTAGTTTTTGTTCGTAGTCTCAGGATGCCTTCCCTTTGTGTTATCTACATTTTCTGTACTACTCAAATACTGAACAATGATACAATGAAGGATTTAAGTTTAAGCTTTTTGGAAACTTTATGATAGGAACTTTAGACTGGTTGCTTTACTCTTTAAATAACTTGCCTGAACATGATTAATGAAATTCCTCCTAAGAATCAGATACCTTTGTCAAATTTCTGTTTGTGTCTAAAATGACTCATCTGCACAGTAATTCTACAGTGCTTTGCCATCCAATTCTAAAAGCTAGCACACACAGTCTCACACAAAGCTGAAAGTGGAACAATTCCTCTTTCCTTTTTATAGGTAAAATGTGATTTTCATCACATAATTCAAGACAATTTTCTTGTACATTTTTCTGAGAGTAAAATTCAATATGTATTTATTAATACTTTATACACTTCCTGTGGGAGAATGCTAATCATAGCTAAATCAAGTCTTTCCTCCCACCACCTGCTGAAAGTAGAAAAAAAAAGTCAAGCAAAGTGGAACTCCATAACTGCTGCTGGGGAGTAGTTCTTTCCCTACAATCGATAAGGAAGGTTTCCAGTCACGCTTTCTTACAATGTAAGAACATTTCTTTGGTTTCCATTTTTTTTTTTCCTCCACATCTTTCTTGCACTCTTTTCTTTTACTTTTTCTCTTTTAACTCGCATTCAAATTCTTTGGACCTTAACCCTATGGACTGATATGGCTCAAACTGATTGCAACAAACTGATGTACTTTGTGTCATCATTTTTTAAAAGACACAGTATTAGGAATTGTTTACTAGCTTCAATTCTTTAGATTTTCCTGAGAATATTAGAATCAGTTCTCTGTATTGTTGAACTTCCAGTTTAGCATTGTATATGTCTGTACTTTGCTGCTTTCTCAATCCTAGCTGGTAAACTGACTAGCATTGTAAAAATTCACATGACATTCACTTGAGCTGAATGACATTCAATTGTGCATATATAATTTTCAGATATAACTACAATTTTGAAAATTTGTTGCCTGCACTCACTGGTATTGTCACTTTCTTTAAAATTATTTTCTAACAATTCTGAAAACCTAATCTTTTTTATCACGCTCTCTATTCTGACTCCTTTTGTTAAATCAGTTTAGAACAGAAATCAGGAATTTTCAGGATTTTAAAGCTAAATCTAGACACTCAACAATATGTAATTCTCAGTGGTGCCACTACACCACTACACATCGTATCTGTGTGTAACTGTATGTTTTGAACATATGTCTTTTTAAATCTATTATTTGCTTGCCCCTATTTTATTTTCCCATCCCGATAACCTGGCTGCTAAAAAGTCTGCTGCTTGTAACAGGGAGAAAATGACACCCCAGAAATGGTAATTCCTAAAACTTGTTAATCTAAGATGACCTGAAAATTAGATTTTTATCCTCTGAAATAAACACTATAGTTTATAACTGGGAAAGTATTTCAGTCTCCATCCATGACTTGGATGTTCAGATTCCTTTTCAAATTCCTTTCAGGCATTCTATACACTTACACATACAAGTTTCTTTGTTTTCACACCAAAGTTCGACAGAAGTTCATTCTGGGCAATGATAATAAGAATTTCAATGTCTCAGATTCCTAATGAAGCTATAAAGGACAAACCACTCCAAGAATTCCAGCATATTCTGGAATTAACATCAGCTGTATAGGACAAATAGGAGGGCAAAGGGAGGAATATAATACTCTTCTTCCAATTCTGTAATAGTTGTCTTATGTTTAATTATATTAAAGTAGTGATGTACAATGAAAATTAGGTGCTCAGATCCTATGAACCATATTTTCTCTTTCCCAAATTTCATCCAATGAGAACACAGAAGTGATCATGTGAGGTTTGTGTTATGGTAGCATTTTATATACAAAGTGTATATGGATTTAAGAGCATTAAATTCCTTTGTTGGTGTGTTCAATAACCCATATTACATTTTATCACTGATCCTTTTCACAATGCTAATGTATCCTCTAATTGTAATGAGTTATTTATTATATGAAGAGGTTCTGCATGTAGTGAAGGCCTTATTTGTTTTGATTATAAAATTACAATATGTTCTATATTTGCCTGAGCAGTTATTCCTAGAATTCAGAAATGTTCATTAAATTTTCTGAATATCTTCTGTAATGTTTTACAAAGACTATTTCTGCAGCAAACTAAGAGTTCTAGTCCTAGAAGACAAAACAAAGGCTAAACAAAGAAACCATTTCCCATACTATTTTTGCATTCTTTTATCACTCCTATATCTTCCCCACAATGCTATTTCCTCTATCTTTTCTTTTCCTTCATAGTATTTGTTCTTCAAAGAACAATCCTTGCAGATCTGGTGAGGTTCAGATAATGAAAGAGTAAAGAGAAAGCAAGCAAGAACTTGGAAATTAGTACAACCTGGTTTATTGCTAAATATATAGGATTAACCTTCTTACAAGTGTTCTAGAAATCCCCACCAGCACCACCAGAAATAAATGCATGAATGACAAACTGCTCCATAAAATCCTGTAACTAAGCTTACAATCTTTGGCACCAACCATAAATTCTAAGTGTGAAATGGGATTAGTTCATTCCCAGTGAATTAGTGTCTGTGTTAATAGAGTTCTAAATATATAATCATATAAATGCCAGTAAGAAAAATCTTAAACAGGCTTTCACTGTGCAGTTATTTCCAGTGTGGACTCGGGAAACCAGCCAGGTTCATTCACCTTTGGGAGCAATGCTTAAGACTTCACCACTGTTAGACTTTCTTTCTAACATTCCAGGCAGAAAAACAGGCAGGTCATGGGTTTTATCAAGCTTTGTCAGATCTTTAAAGCATCAGAACTTCCTTAATTTTTTCTGTCTCACACTTGGATTTTTGTAGAGTGCAGATGCCAAAGAGAGCCTACAGAGAGTGTTTGATTTGGACCACAGCCAACTTCTCAAACTTGGTAGGACAACATTTCATCCAGAGAGCGATACAGCTCTCTACAGGTAGCGAAAACAAGCTTCAGCATTCTTGGTTTCTTGCACTTGAGCCAGAACTGCCTATGACTATCTTGGTCAGCAGAATGGAGTTTAATTTAAACAATGCACTTCAGAAAAATCACAGACTCTGTTTGGAGAGTTCAAAACCACTGTTTTCCCTTGAAAGATTGTCTGAAGCCTTAAGTTTTCAGTTTATGTGAGTCAGTCAGATGAGCTCTTTTGAGCTACTTGAAGAGCTAGTGTACATTGAATTTTGAAATGTTTTGTTCCAAAATAGTTAAGCATCAGATTTCAGCCATAAAATGCACTGCAGTTCAGACAGAGCTAGTGTTCTATCTATGGCTTCCTCCTCTTTGTTATATTTTAGCTCATAAATATATATACAAACTCATATGTATTTATGCATTCAAATCAACATTAGAAAGTCTTCAGAAAGGAAATTCTTAATTACTAACTATTAATTACCTGATTATAAGTAGTGGGGGAGGAATCTAGATTATATATGCATCCCAGAGAGAATGAAAGTAAGTGTGCAAATAGCTATCTGAAGTACCTGATTTTTATTTCTGTTTGAACTAGTAAATTATATCTTTGCAAGGCAAATATTTTATTGAACATTAAGCAAGTGAGATTTGTGACTTAACATTAGGGTGAAAAATAACTAGTAAAATTACAAGCAAAATGACTAGGCTAGAAGTTAAAAATTATTTACATTATTTTCTAACTAAAATTTCTGAAAATTTTGTATATACATGATTCAGCTCCATATCTGGTTTACAGTCATTTACTATATGAATATTTAAACACACATATTGATGTCAGGAAAACAGTCCAATGAGGAAAAGTTTAACAAATACTACTAGTTTTACAAGATAGAAATTTGAAATTACTAAGTCCTTGATTATACATATTAGTGATACAATCATATTCTAAGTCTTTTCTCCCCTAGGAACATACTACATGCATACACAGCTTTCCAAGGCAAAATTATTGATTAAGAATTAAATAAAAGACTATTCCTTTATATCAAATTGAGAAAATTTGTTATATCTAGATTAAGATATAAAAAACCAGTCCTAACCTCTGAGAAATTACATCTGAAAGTCCTTATTTCTGTCCTCTGGCTGAAAAGGAAGTCTACCATGCATAGTTCTGGTACTGAAATCAACAGTGTTAGGTGACATGAACAGATCTGATTCTTTACTTGCTTTCAAAATCATTTTGGGTAAATATTTCTTTTATCAACAAATTCTTATGATGTCTGCATTCAATTATTCCTCTTTTTTAATTTAAGATATGAGGTATAATGTCACCAATAAGATAAAAATTAGCCTGTAAAGAAAATTTTTACTGGGAAAATATTAAATGCTTTCTATCAAACACAGTTCTTCATTTTAAAATTCTCTTCTAATTAGGCTATCATCATTACACATATTTTTTTGAGAAGTTAGAAGAAAAACTTTGCTTTCCAGTCATGGAAAGACTAGCAGTCTTCACCAGTCCTTCTAGCAGATATGATATAACAAATTCAGAAGCAATCCTGCCGAAGTAATTACCCTTTTGTAAGTGAAATTCTGGATCTCAATAAGTCCTAGCAAGAACTTTATTTTGATGAAAATTTAATTTATCACACATTTCTCAATGGAATAACCCTTAATTATTCTGAATTCCACTATTAGTCAAAATATTCAATGTCAGCATTAATTTTTTACACATTTTCTGATTCAGTCTGCTCCAAACAAATCCTTCCGTTTCTTTCCGAATTCCCAGCTTCCACCAGCTGTTTCTACAGCTCATATCCAACAGATGATAGATGGATAAACTAATAGTATGTCACAAAGAACAAGGAGCTTTTTAAAGCTGTATTTTCTTTTCTTGTGTACAGAAGCACTATGGAGCTTCCTTAGGCTACATAATGAATAAATCAAAATAATCAAGCAAGGAAGGAATTAAGTGTATGTGAAAGCTCATGGAAAGGGAGCTCCTATGAGATTTCCCAACCAGTCTTGACCTTAGGAGTTTTCAGATGTCCCAGTGTCTCTTTAATACCAGTCTCTGAGTCTTTACCTACTTTTCTAGCATTAGTCAAACTCTATGTTCTACCTTTAGTTAGAAAATGAGACTATGAGATATATTGCAATTAAAATATCAAGGTAAATAATTCTTTATCCAGTTAATTCATCCTTTGACAATTTTCCAGATTAATACCTCTAAATTATTATCTCCTGTCAAAATTTCTGTGTGAAGAAAATAATTTATTTTGAGAAGTTTAGCAATATCTGCAGTGATATGGCAGATTGAAATTTTCACAAATATAATTATATTTACAGAACTCCAAAGATATATCAGATTTTAGAAGCCATATCAAGCTCAAGAATCTGCAAAACTGCTGGAAAATAAATAAATGGAAATGGAGAATGGAATGATAGAATCATTGGGTCATAGAAGTAAATATAAAAATTAACAGGTTATGCTAGTACACTAGCATAACCGTGATCAATTATTGTAATATTAGATGGCTTTCAGTGGCTTGTCTTATAGGCTTTAAACACTTGTATTACTTGTGTAGCTATTGCTTAATTTCTTTCAAGAAATATTTGAGAGGATACAAGTATCCCTTTAAAGACAAGAATAAAACCAAGGATTAATTAGCATAAAAATATTCCTTATGGACCAAGGGAAATCCTCTATATTGTAAGCAAATCAATTCCATTTGTTTTCCTTTCTACTCATGTATTTTGAATCAAGGTCTGCTGCATCATTACAGTTATTAAGTGATGGATAGCATTTGTTGTTACATTTAGCTATGAAAGAAGTCAGATGCTTCAAATGGAACCAGAGAGCCAGCAGGCTGAATTACAGAGGACACAGAAACAAGCTATGGCATTAAAAAATAAAAAAAGAAATCATAAATGCTTTTCCATATGTTTTGTCATTTACTTAGATCAGATCACAGTCCCCTCCAGTGAATTTAAGAAGTCTAAAAATGATTGAGATAGAACATAATGCTGAAGGGTTTCACTAATAAACTAAACAAATATAGATGTGAAAGGACAGAGAATACAAAATGTGAGAGAGCTGTGGAGGAAGGGAAAATGTTCTTCCTCAGGCAATACATTACACAGTGAATAAAAGCTGAAGAGGACACAAATAACAGGAAAAAAGAAGGAAAATATCAGGTCACTGCAAATGCAACACACAATATCTGGAGAATATCACAGATCAAAAAAATCAAAATTGAGTCATAAATTGATTTGATACTATTGGTTTGCCTTTAATACTAAACCCATGAAGAGAACAAACCTTACCTAGCATAAATCAATGATGGTTGGCATGGATTCAGGTATCTCCAACTTTCACTAGGGACATTCTGAGTCTGAGGTTTTGGAAAAGAATTAAGGATGTGAAAATAAATAGAGATGCAGCCAATTTGGATTTTTTCACTGCAGCTATCATTTGAAAAAAGTTATACCTTAGTATTGTCCATGATTTTGAATGTGAAAAAATACTCAGCGGTTCCAGTTTTTAAAAAGACAAAAAACTAATTCCTGAGAGGAGAGGGCAGGATGCATAAGGACAGGCCCTTAAGGACAGGCTTCTTTAAAGTAACTATTTTAGTGACTTCTGATATAACTGTGGGAATCACTGGAGATACCTTGACTCCCATCTCTCACTTTAACTTTTACTTGCTAGTTGTCTGAAATAAATATAAAAGAGCAGCACCCTCTCACTCTCCAGAACTGGCATTCCTGAGCACTGAAAGGGTGATTCTGATTGTAGCTGCTCTGCAGCTTTACTGATATCAAACCAGAGCAGCAGTACAGCAAACAGCACTATTACACTAGTGCACCAAAGTCAGTCACAGAACAAGATGTAATAAAGAGCAGCTATTGAGTGAAGGGCCAACTCTTAGGATAAGTTTCCTGATGTTTTGTTCAGTCTTCACTTTTGTTCACTTTTCAGGTTTTTCAAGGAGTGGTACTTCTTGTCTTTCTCGTGATAGCTGCTCTTCAATCTAAGTCTCACCAGGACACTTTATTTTGCAGACTGGTTGTATGGACAGGTTCAAGTGCAGTGTTTTGTCCACTCATAACAGTAACTCCACATATGCAATCGTTCAGTGCTGTACTGATGTGATCTTTGGTTTAGTCTGGAGCACGAACAGCCACACAACAAAATGATTGCCCTGCAAACTCACTGCAGTCCAGTCTTCAGCAGCTCTCCCACACACAGCTGAAAGATTCTTCTATCCAGCAACTGTCCAGAAAAGTTATTAGCATGCCACTCTGCCTAGTATGAAAATACAAAATTATATTCTTATGAGACAGAGTTCTTCCTAACCTGTTATATCAGAGTGCCTTTTAGAAAGTTCTTAACACTGATTAACAGTACGTCACTGGCTTTTTAATCAAAGTTGGATGAAAAACATGATATCTGCAAACAGGTAACCAGGTATTTTACAGTTAAAATTGTTAAAATAAAATTTTTAAAAAGTTAAAATAAAACTCATTATAATAATTTTAAAAATGGCCTTACTTATATCTCTGTAAAACCCTACTCTTTCTTTTTAATAATAAGCTCATTTGTAAAATCCATCCTTTTTTTGCTACCATTTTACTGAAGTTCCTTAATATGAAAGATGTCTTGGTATCTATTTCCACTTTTTGCAGTGCATTTCAAACACTGTTTTTTAAATCCAGGAATAAAAGATAAACATGAATGAAATTGTAGCAATTTCGTCTTGAATCACATTCTTGATTCAAGATTTTTTGATCTAGTGTTTTAAACTTTCAGGTGTTTAAACTGAATAACTGTGAAGGTTTATAATTTGGAAGCAAAGGATGGCTGTGTAAATCTCTTGAATCTCTTCCAAAGCAATATGTTAAACTGACTTTTTTCCTAACACTGGGTCTTTGATCACTTACTGTGGGGATATACAAAGTAATAAATGTATCTTCCATCTGTTGCTACTGCCTGCCTACCACAAAAAAAAACAAACAAACAAACAAAAAAACCTATAGAATTCTAGTATTGTTTCCCTCTGTGTGATAATATAAGTCAAGATTTTATGGAGAATAAAGTATTCACAAATGCAGGATATGGATCCTTTCATCACTTAGACCTTTCAAGGCAGTCTTGGACTGAATAAATGAATGATGGGGAAAACATGATTTTTATGAGTTTATGGGACAATAAAAGTTAAATAATAAGCTCTCATAAAATAAAATCTCATTTTATTTGCCTGCTTGCCCTATGCTTAAGTAGGTTTTTATGTTTAGACACTGAAGGGGTATTCAGAATAGTTTCAATGGGAGGAGGACCAAGCAGTGGAGCAGGTTGCTCGGAGAGGTGGTCCAGTTCAAATCTTTGAAAGGTTTTAAGACATGATTGGACAAAACTCTGAGCAATGTGTTCTGCCATCCTAGCTGGCCCTGCTTAAATTAGGAAGGTGAGAAGCAATCCTGAGCTGCCTTCGAACCTGAAGTGTTCATCAGCTTTGTGAACCTGTGAATTGTCCATAAGGCAGTGCACACAATAGTTTCAACATCTTTGCCTTTAGGTCAAATCTCCTAATCCTTGTTTAAACAACTGAGTTAACTGAAGTCAGAATAAGTTATCTTTTAGCATCCTGCATGATTGAAAAAGGACAGTCAAGATTCAGAACCACCTATAACATTCAATTCATGTTGGTTTACTGGGGCACCTATCCTCACTTCATTTTTTAGTTTCTTGTGTTACATTGGTAACATGGTATTTGCTTCAGATGGGAGAATCTTTGATGGACCCTTTCCATTATGTTAGGGGTCTTTGTCTCTCCTTTTTGCTATATGCTCAAGTTGTACTGTTTTAGTTTTTCTCATCTTGTCCACATAATTCAGTAGGATTCAACTGATTTGAGTTATACATGTTTGAGTTCATGTAATGGACATATTTCAGGTTCTTATGTTGTTCCTCAAAACGCTTGTTTGATTTGGGTTTTTTTTTTGGTTTTGTTTGTTTGTTTGTTTGTTTGTTTTTTACATTCAAAGAAACAATTGGAGACAGGATGTCTAGAAAAAGAACAAACTTTAGTAAGTCAGCCTATGTCTTGATGCTGCAACTAATCTTTCTAATTATTGCAAAGTCCAAATGGTTGGTCCTGGTTGATTGATACCTTTTGTTTCAATACCACACCTTAACAATATTCTGGTATATTGGTTCACTTCCTCCCTACCACAAAGAAAATCAGTGGGCATCACACTGAAATTGTATCCTAAAACAGTTTGCAATGAAATATTCCTGTGGTGTGCAATCAGATACTTCTGCAAATAGGTAGAACTACAATATCAAGAACAGACTCTATACCAATTAAAATTCAGCTCATGCTAAATCTCTTATCCCCTCTGAAGTTTACTTGGTTCAGAGTATTTCTTCAGCAGATACAGTACTGGATGATTAATATATCAACCTCACAGTATGAGAGCTGATTTAGTTATGAAATACATGAAAGCTATACAAATGTTTCTGCCTTAACCTCTTCATTTAACATTTCTCCATATGGCAGATAAGCCACAAAATCTGGTGCAAAGATTCTGATTTATTGATATATTTCATTCCACAAATGAAATTTGTAGCAGGTGTGCTTGAAAGTCAAGGAAGCATGAGGAAAGCAAGTTAAATATGTATGCTACATGTCACATAATGCCAGTTTCCAGTGCTTACACTAGAGAAATTTTAAAAGCTTGTAGAAGAAATATATTGGAAAAATAAGGGCAGAAAGTCCATTCTTTTTGAAGAAATCCTAGTTAAAAAAAAAAAATTCAGCAGAGAAGAGTCAATTAATAGAACATCTGGCAACTTTTGGAAAACACCGAAATATCTCCCCTATAATTGGAAAAAATAATTGGAAGTGTCAAAGCTCTGTCTTTTCTTTAATACCATTCTCAAAGGTGTGTTCAGATAGGCCAGGCTGGATGGGTCTCTGAGCAATCTGGTCTAGTGGAGGGTGTCCCTGTCCATGGTAGGAGAGTTGAACTAGATGCTCTTTAAGATCTCTTCTAACTTACACCATTATATTAATCTGTGGTTCTATACTTGCAATAACTTTACATTCACAATACAAAATACAAATCTTCTGAGTATTAAAACCACAAAATATGGTGAAACAGATATCATAAGGTTAATTTACACCTCTCATATTGGTGGTATCACACACTAGGATCAATCTGAAAGCTTTTAGATGGTTTTTCATGGTGCCCAAGTTACAGTTATTGCTTTGATTTGTCCTCCTGAGCAAACTTTTTTTCTGATTATTCATAGAACCTTCAAAAACTAGCTAAGCCAGTTGATATTTTAATCGTGCAGCACTTATCATTCCAGCACCAAAGATAGCCTTGAGTGAGAACGCAAGTTGTATTTGTAGCTTCATTATCACTCCAGAATTTTGCTATCTTCAAATGTAGTTTCACACAAAGAAAAATATGCATTGATCTCACATGTGAATTGTGATTGCCAAAATGTGATTTAAGAGTGGAATGTATGATTCAACATGGCTGAAAGATTCATGCTGAAGCAATTCTTCTTCATATATTGTAGCTGGAGTCAGCTTTGCATGAGAAAGTGAGTTCATTGAGTGGCCAGTCAGACCTGAAAAATCTGTGCCTGTCAGCCTGTATATAAGAGTCAAAAAACCAGTACAACTGAGTTTAAAAACAGGGGACCAAGTTATGAGAAAACTTTGCTTTCATTATGTCCAACCTCCTGCTACCCACTAGTGTCCTATCTGACCTCTGATAGCAGCGCTGATGTAGCTTTCACAGCCTCCCTCAGGAGTTTAGTCATTTGGACCATACAGCTCAAAATCTTTTCTTAATGTCTAGCCTAAACATTTCCTTCCTTAGCCTCAGGTCACTGATCCTTGTCCTACATCTTCTGAGACTGTGAATAATTTCCTGCATTCAATTTCCACTGCTGTATTGAAGGCATGAGACTGAGAACAAGAAAAGAGAGAAAAAAAGAGGAAAAAAAGTGTCTCTCTAGTCTAAACCTGCCCCTACTTCATCTTTACCACAGAGTGTGAGTTACAACAGAATTATCAAGTTTTTCATACTTTCAGTTTCATCAGGAAGTTGTAAAGATCAGCCTTTTATATAGTACTATAAAATTAACACTACCCTGGATTAAACAAAAACAATCAATAGATGAGGCCCATCAAGCACTGACAAGGAGCCTTTTCCTTTTTTTCTCTTTCCATTTACTGGAGGAAAGCCAGCCAGCCAAATATGCTCTAGTCTAAAAGAGTTTTTAATGAAAAATCTTTGCAATGTAAGCTTGAACACTGCTGTTAAGGCTAAAAAAAAAAGAAGATAAAGTACTCTGTCATGAATTTATGTGAGGCAATTAAAATTCATTTCCACGTTGTATAAACAGATGACAAACTGTTTCAAAAAATAACACAGGGATGAACTGAACTACAAAGCTTAAAGAATTAACCATTTGCATTAGGATGCCAAGGGCTATGGAAATTGGAGTCAGATCACAGAGGTAATAAACCACTGGGCATATTTCATTATTCATGACAGTGGACTCACAGTTGGGGAAATACTGTAAAACATTGCTCACTAGTACCTGATATCACTATCTCCTCCTGCCCTTCCCCACCAAGAAAAAAATGAACAAAAGAACATTCAAAAAATCACATGCAGTGATTCTGGGATTCTATGAATTGCAATTAATGAATCTTGGTTATTTATCCAACATTTTACTTGAAATATTAAATCTGTTACAAAACTATATAGTCTATTTGAAGCAGCAAAGAAATTAACCATTCCTCAATGGAAATTAGATCTATAACTGTTCATGTGAGCCAGGCAAAACTAAAGAGGAAGCATATCAATACAAACATATTTTGTCTCTGATGAGAAAAAGGACTGAGCTATTTGAGACATTATCTTGATACTGAATAAAATTGTATCTTTTAGAATGTCTATGTTCTTCAATTTAGTAGATTTGATGGCTTTCCCTGACACTTAAAATATTATCACAGAAGAGTTGAACTGAACTGTTTCAGATCTTATAGAAGAGGTTTACCATTTTAATATGGATCATACCTGCTTCCATATATACCACTGACACCAAAAAGAAAAATATCTTTATTTCTTACTAAGATGAAAATTGGTACATTAACAATATTGAAACTTCTTTTGGATGCATTCTCAGTAAAGCTGTGAGCAGGATAGAGTCTGTAGTGCACAAATTAGGCCTATATGTTAAAGACTTTGTGTTTTCTGTAGTTATCCAGAGATAGTATTATTTTGTTTTCTTTGTTGTTGCTTTTTTTGCTAGTGCTTAAGTTTGAAGAGATAAAACTTTTTTTAAAATCTATCATTTGTACTGAATATATGGGAACATGTTCTGTATTGAGCTTTTCCCATGGACTTCTGCCTCAAAGTAACCATGAGTATGAGAGACAGCTGGATATTGTTCCCTGTTTTCTCTAGTGAGAAAGTATGGAAGCAACATTGCTCAAGAAATCAACTTTCTTCTGATTCCTGAAGAGCAAAGAGAAAACCATACACTGATTGCAAGTGGAGTGTCCTCAGACATTTCTTTCCCCTCATGTTATGCCCAGCCTATAATAACTGACAACAATAAAATCATCAGGAGTGAAAAATGATGAAGCAGCTAAGATAACATTCCCTAAACCATTTTAGACATCCATGGATATTCCAAATAATGTTTTAGACTTGTAGTCTGAGATTGGCTTTATCACACTTACAAGTGTGACCTTTAAAATAACTTATTTGCTACCAAAAAAAAAAAAAAAACCCAGAATAAAAAGGGAAGAGGACTCTTTATAACTTGAATTTATTGCCTATAAAGTCACTTTTCAGCAAGAATCCTGATTACAATCAAATAAACCACCAAAATCAAATAGTTTACCTGTGATCAAGTTAGCATGGTAGTAACAACCTAATAATGGGCAAAAACACATTCAAGGTGTGTGATATTATCAGGAAAATCTGCATGGAAATTCAATGATGCAGAACACTTAGGGATAACTTAACGAATTACTTATAAAATCAAAAGTTTCCAGTGTCTACTTTTTTGGAGAACAGTCATGTCTTCTATTATAAAACTTCAGTCTGAGATACAAGTGTAATCTCAGTCCAGATATTCATGCAAGAACATGACTGCAGACCCTAGGGATTTGTAATAGGAGTGAGGCAATCAAATACTGTTTGGATCCTCATTTTTTCCCACATCACAAAGCAGAAATAAACACATACAGCTTTAAGAAGAAGCAATCCTTGTAGAGGGAACTGTATTTCTATTTATGGATATTGCATAGGTACATACAGAAACAAAGAGAATCTGAGCTGGAGGATAACCTAAAATAAAGCTTCAGGGGCAGAGTAGCAGACTGAGGAAACTTAAACTACATTCTGCCCTTGACATCAATATTATCCCTTCCTATGTTTTCACTGTCCATTTTGGAAAGGGCTATTTCATTGTCCTTTCCAAAATGAAGCACTGAGCCATCTTCTAACTGTTATTCTGCTGTATTTTTGAATGATATTTTATTTCTGGTATTTTAATTTTTATTCATAATATTCTTCTACTGTTTTATTATCCATTAATAATTGCAGAAGCCTTTGGTAACATTGGTTTCATAGAAGTACAACACAAAAAGTTAAACACTTTTCACAAAAGCTCCAATGGAGCCTGTAAATTAAACTGAATTATATTATCTATTTCAGATTCTACTTGTGTTTGAGAAAGGGTCTTTCAGGATCTACCTGATGCCTGCTGCTGAATAGTGCTCATTGCAATTTGATTTTCCTGCAGCAGTTCCATCCTTGTTACCTTAATGTTATCCCTATCTGTCTATAACACATGCATTTTCTTCACTATGTGCCAGTATAACTTGCTGAAAGAGTAACTGTAATTTACTTTGTAGGGACAAATAAAATCAAATTGCTTTGCTCAACCTGCTCCAGAATTAAGATCGTCCCACACTCCTCATGCAGCAGAGCTGAGAGTAACTAAATTCTAATTTTAGCATTTCCATACACTGAGAGGAACATGCACATGAAACTGTGATGCCTTTGACAGCACAGTCCATTCACGAATCCACAGCCTTCCCACTCCACATCAGCAGCCCCATCACAGAAGCTGCTGTTTCAGGAGATGGAGGAGTATAAATGGATCAAGAAGGATGCTGATGTCAGTCCAGAGAGCTCATGGAAGATCAGCATTTCTGTTCTGAGCTGCTTCTCCCACTTTATTCCAGTTGTGTAATACGACACCAGCATTCTGTTTCCTCTTTGCCACGCTGTGGGCAGGCACAGATGGAAGAACTTGACCACTTCCGTGGCATTTAGACATAGATTTTGCTCCAAGGTCAAAGTTTCACTGGGGACTCTCCTAATTTCTTAAGAAATTAATGAAATTAATCACGCTTTGTATAAAGATTCCTAGCTGCATTATTAAATTAATGTCCAGTACTAATGTTCTTCAATTTTACTTGTTAAAAAAAAAAAAAAGAAAAGAAAGGAAGAAAAAAGATAACCTCAAACAGTAATAAAAAAACATATAGTATGTTATGGACAAAAATTTAGTGGCAGAGATTTATTTTTATTCTGCTTTTCAAGCAGTTTTTTTCATTCTTCATGTTGCTTCCATGCTGTTTGCATTTAATAATCATACTTTCCATAAACTCTGATATTTAATACATTTCAAATGAGAGAGATATATTGCAGAATCTGATGTTAAATTTCTGGATTTTGTGCTTTTTGTGCTGCAAACATAACTCTGTAGACACACAGTGCTCTCAGTGATCATGCCCATACAAGATGGACCTGGACACCTCTCAGTCCTTCCAGATCAAACAGGTCAGCTCAGGTCGATTTTAAGTGCAACACATCTTTGAAGTAACCTCAGTATACTCTACTGTGCACTTAATACACATCACAGATGAGAAGTTCCTGGTGGAAAAAAATAGCCTGGAAAACAAGAAAGCAAGCTGGAAATATGACATCAATAAACCATGGCCTATCTGGGATATTTCCAGCCAAATAAACGTGTTTCATTCTGTACCATGTGACTGTTCATATCTCCACAGTTTTTGCATGTTTTCAGCCCACATCCTCTATTTTTGTGCATGGCATGGATATCTCATATTTCCCATATTGTCCAACAGAGAGTCTGCTTCTTTTTGAACATACCATGGAAATGTTATTTTCTTTGTTTAGTTTCCATGTTTCCTGGTTTCCATCTCCTTCTGTTCCTAAAAAGTAAGTTAGTTTCTTATCTAGAGTCTCCTGTTAAATTATTGATTTCATGAAGTGGCACAGGGAGCAATAATGTAATCCAGTGGATAGAGGAAAAAAATAATCAAGCTGGTCTCAGCTATACTGGGAGACAAAAAAGGAAAATATGTTGAAATCCAAAGCATTCATATCTGTCATTCCTCAGGCCAGGTTTCCAAAGAGCAGGGAACTTAATATATTTCAAAACAATTTTCTGCCAGTGTGGCTACTCACTCTTCTTCTTGCTCCCCCACACAGGTCAAATACAAACTGCTCTGTAAGTTTTTTTGATATTACACTTCTAGAATGTTTTTGTTATTAGTTACAGGAAGTGTAGCAGCCCTGAGCTTTACCACAAAAATTAATTATTATTAATAATAGCATAAAAGAGATGAGTGAAATAGTAATGCATACCTAAGGTAGGATTGGCTTGACTTCCTTTTCATCATGAAGTTGGGATTTATGAAATGAATAGGTATAATTTTTGTGAAGTCAGCTAAAAAAGTTAATCTTTATTTTACTCAGAAGATACATTTAAGAAAAGGAAAAAAAAAGCATGTTCTCACTTGAAGTTTACTCCCCTGCAGTGACATTCAAGGGGAGAAAAAGGCTTAATCACCAAGAAAGTAAAGCTTTAAAGAATTCAGTTATGTATGCATTATTCACAAAAACGCAGTCAGTGATTTCATAAGCAGCTAGGCAATTAAGGAGTTCAACAAAAACTCAATAGGGACCTTTAACAGGGTCAAAGATTGGATTTCTAAAAAGGTTCTGAGTCACGACTTCCTCAGCTGCTTTCTTTGTGGGAAAGAAAGGGAAGGAGAAAGAGAGAGGGTGAGAGACTGAGAAGGGAAGGCAAAAAGAAAGAGTGAGGGAGGAATAAATATATATATAAAAAAGCAAAATTTCCTTACTGGAAGATTTATATTATGGAAATTAAAAAAAAATCCTAATATGAGACTAATTGTGATGTTCTGCACGTTTAGTTATATCGCTGACTGAACTAGAAAATTAAATATTTCATAAATTTAAATTATTGACTAGTTTCTTGGAACAAATTTAAATGTTAAAAAGAAAATTGAGAGAAAAAAACACTTATCTTTTTACATTTGCATTATATTTCCCTCTTTCTAATACAATATACACCAGAAATAAACTCATTCCAAGGGATATAATCCTTTCATTTCTTCTTACTCTGATAATAAAACCAATAGCAGTCTGTGATTCAAGATTGCAAATTGTGACTGAAAATGTCCAGGCTGAGGGTTTGTAACTATTCTTTCTGGACTTTTCAGTTTATTGGTGACATGTGCACTTTGAATCTTACAGAGCACAGTGTAGCAGTCCTTGGAATTGCTGCACGTGGCCTGATGCTGCTAACACCAGCTAGAGGAATAGAGCTCTGCCTTAAAGATTAGAACACCAGGAGTACAAACTAGATAGAAGAATCAAAATAACTATGAGAAAGGAAACAGGTGAGCAAAATCTGCAATAGGGTAAAAAAAAAAAAAAAAAAAAAAAAAGAAGGTGCAGATGTCCTCTAATGGATGCTCCAAAACAGCTCTTCCCCTGCAGACCTGAAGTCTAGCACAGTCTATGTAATGCACAATACAGGGTTGGGGGAAGGGGTTGTTGTTTTATTATTTTTTTAAGTCATTTTTAAATGCCTAGTTTCAATTATCTATTACTATGACTGCTGCATCTTATTTTGATGGGCAGATCTACATATTTAACACAAACTCCTGGATAAAACTGGCATGACTTTTTTAGAATATTCTGCCCATTTGCTGATTCTGATGACTTTATCATTCTTTTGCCAGAACAGGTTCTCCTAACTTTTGGTTCCACCAGGAAAACCTTTAATTTTATTATTTAGGTGCCTAACACTGAAGGTAGTTGCTTTAGTTTTCACTATGGGATATGGATGAAGATTAATGGGTTGCTAGTGGGATAATGTTTCTACTTTCGAGTATTGACTGTCTGTCAGACCTGTTGTTGAAGGATATTACTCTCTTATCAACATCCTTTTACCTTTTTGAAAGGGAAAATTTAAAGCAGTTATCAAGGTGGCTAAAAAGACATCTCTAAACCCTCTGCTGGTATAAACTAGGTGTGTAGGAAGAAGAAAGCATTGCCGTGTAACCAAGGGAAATGTGTCCCCATGCCCCCCATACACAGCCTTAATCAACCCTTCTTGAGGGAGCCCCTGCATTGTGTCACAACACTGGTCATGACACCTCACATGCACACAGATGTCTCTCATGGGTTATGATTTCTAGTACCTCTGGAGACACAGAGGAGAGCACCAGGTATGGTACCTCTTCCAAACTGAGGAATTAATTTGTGTTGCTGCATGGCTGTGTTTCATAATTTTGACAAATGGTTATGACTGGTAATCACAACTGCTTGCTGACATTCATCTCAGAAAAATTACACCACATTGTATTTTCTTCATAACTTTATGGTATCAGGCTGGCTGGTGAAACTCTTTAGGTAGCTACTGGTTTTTCTTCCCAGGACTGTTCCAGACAGTATTGCATTGCAAATTTGTGAGGGTGAGTGATTTAAACTGGTGGCTGAGAAGCTGGTATTCTTAAAGTTATTCACCACAAACCTGTTGTTTAATTATTTTTACAAGGACCTGGATGGTTTTAGCAACCCAAACTTCTGTTCTCCTACAGCCATAATGCAAGCAGTACCCAAAAGAGTTTTTTTTTAATGAGGTGAAAAGGAAAAAAGAGAAATAAAACAAAGAATCTGAGAATGGCATAAGAATCTGGAATAGTTACCAAAATGGTCATCAGAGCTCTAAACAAACAATTACAGACACAGATTTAAGTTGAAATGCCAAGCAGTAAAATAGATCAGACACACATTTGTTCAGTTCATTTTCTCTTATTAGGGCAGAATTTGGGAAGTGGTAAATGAACTCCTTGTATTGTTTTGTTCTTTTTCCTTTTCCTTTTCCTTTCTCTATCAAACTGTCCTTATCTTAACCCATGAGATTTATTTACTTCAATTCTTCTGATTGTCTTCTACAATGTTACAATCTGGTTTAAACCCAGAAAAGCAAAGAAAGCTAAATCTCTGCATATAAACTGGAAAGAACTTTGAGGGTTCAAAATATACCCAAAAGTGAGATTAAAACCAAATGAGGTTAGATGGTGGTGCCATAAAATTGATGTATTTTATTTAACAGTAAAAGCATAGAGAAAGACTGAGAAAAGAAAAAAAGACAGAGATAGAAAGAGAAGTGTGTGATGGGAGGACAGGGGGAGAGTGACAGGGATTGGGTGTAAGCATATCACCTATCTGAGGCTCCCAGCAATGTCTCATTCCTCCACTCTGGTCTTCTTGGAAGTAAGTGAGCAGCTGTGTGGTTCTCAGTTATGGGGTGGGGTTAAACCACGAGTGTCTTATAAGTTTTTTATAGTTAGAATTATTTTTATGAGTCATAAAATCTACATTTTAAGATCCTGTTTCAGAAAAATACTTTTAAATCTGTGAGAAGTTCTGTGACATTAACTTTTAAGTAATATATTTATTATATTTCTCATTTAAAGTGCCACAGTATCACCACCTGATAACCACATTATCTGCTTTAAAACTCCATATTTTCACCACAATTGCTAAACAGTGAAATAGTGAAATCAAATATGTTCCTCAGGCATTCCAATATAACTCTTTGTCTCTGTATATAGAGAAAACCTCTCTGCCTCCACACTTTCAGAAAAGCACCACAGTATTAGGAAGCCATTTATTCAAATTGCATAGTTTAGTCACAAATCTTATGAAAATTAGTGGGGTCAACAAAAGACTAAATTCTGATATTCCCCTTCATAAACTTCTGAGCTAGAGTATCTGTCAACTTAATGTGCTTTGAATGGCTGGCATGACACTAATGAGCCAAAATAAGTAAATGATTCATTAAAGGACAGTATACATTAAAGCATGGCAAGATTTGAAATCAGAAAATAAACTGTTATAGAAAATTTGAAATTTTCTGGTCCAGAATGCTTCCCTTTTTCTTGTCTCAAGGCTTCTTTTTTTTTTTTTTCTCTTAATCAGCAGGTTTTAATCTTTCCTCCTCAAAACCAGACTGCATCAAACAGTGAAGGACTTATAAATCACATGCATTTGCTTCTTCCATTCCTACCTACTCTTCCTCCACATTAGAGGTTTATGGACCTAATTTTTTTGAAGACTGATTCTTACAAGCTGGTACAGACTGATTTTTAATTCAGTTCCTACTTGTAATCTTTCTTCCAATGCAGGATGTGAGGCCACAGCTGAAACACTAGAGAAACCATAGTCTGGTAGTTGGTTTCTCACTTCTTCCTCATGCTTCGTTTAGTGTTTTCCCAACTGGCTTGTAGCTGTGCTACCTAGAAATTCATCACACAGTTAATCTGGGCAAACAAAACCAAATTCAATCTTTTGACAGAAAATACAAACCTACTCAAGAATATCTGCAAGTGAAGTAGCTGCAGGGCCTTAACTGTCTTTGATCCTTTTATTTACTCTGATGAAGAAGCAGTATTCGCATAGGTGTTTTGTTCCTACCTGTTCAAGATAACTATGACCATCTTTCTAATGGCATAGTCCAAAACTGTTATTGAGGTCCAGGTTAGCACATTATTTCCCTACAGCATTATCAACAAGAATAACTATATTTGATGTTATAAATGATAGCTCCAAATAATGTCTCACAATAAAAGATAATTACAATCTAATGTCAAGTTCAGGATGTATGTAACGCTCAGGATGCCTTCAGGCTATTATTCCCAGCTATAGTCAAGGAGCATTTTCATTTCACTGTTATTTTCCATGAAAGCTAATGATTTGTCATAATTTATAAATGTGTGCTGCTAACAGCCACCTAAAGAATTTACGCTTATTCTTGGACCAAGGTAAAAAACTCTTTACCATTTCAATCACTCTGCTCAAAATAAAGTATAGCTGGCATGAAACTTATTCAAATACTTTTATTTATCCTGGGTCATCCGTAGTTCTACTATGCAAAAACATTAACACTGATGAAAAAGTATAGTTTCCAGCATGATTTTTTAGTACAAAAAGAAAAAAAGAACAAATTTATTTAATGACTAATCATTTTCTCAAGTGTCCTCTTTCATTTCCTTCCTTCCTTCCCTCCTTCCTTCCTTCCTTCCTTCCTTCCTTCCTTCCTTCCTTCCTTCCTTCCTTCCTTCCTTCCTTCCTCCCTCCCTCCTTTCCTCTCTTCCTCCCTTCTTTCTGTTTCCTTGTATTTCCACCACCATGTTTGTCGTTATCAGTTGGGAAGAAATGTCCACCCTTCCCTAAATAAAAATCTAAAGCGCTTGGGCCATTTAAAGGTATTATTCTGAGACAAATATACTTATCTGCTGAACAAATAACTCATGTTATCTTGAAGTGTAGAACTCTGAAGCTGTTTCTGAAATATTTATCTTTTACTCATATACCATACTGTAGACTACATATTACAGTGAAATCCTAGTGACTATTTATAGCCAATAACTACATGCTTAGAATTAATGTTTATGTATTTAATTTAAATATACAGGCTGTTGAGTTTTCTGAGGTAAAATAGTAGGAAATCAGGGCTAGAATTTCAGCTGAATTAGAAACCTTTAAAATTACAGATGTTATTTCCTTCCTTACCACTTAAACCACTGAAAGTATGGTTCCAGGACTAGCTGAATTGTTCATCATTATTTTACATTCCACAAAAACTGAAAAGCTTCTCTACAGGATGACTCATTCAGCTATCCTCACAATCTGGATATCATAAAACATCTTTAAAAGTGTGTGTTTCTTCACTGAATATAGGATGGCCTTAGATAAAGTTCCAAAAAAAATTTCAGATTAATCCTCCTTTTTTTTGTTTATTCAACTCTTCCTGCATTATCAACTACATCGACCGCATGTACAGGGACAGTGACACCATCCCCCCATGACTTCTGATTGAGCATTTCAGCACTACCTATTCCCTGTCTCTACACGGAGATAAGGACACCATATGTTGGTTTTGTTGTTGCCCAGCAAAGTTCGTTCATGTGTCAATGCTCCAGAACTGATTCAATATGCCCAAAAAACCTGGTGTTTCTATATATGCAACATTTGAGAAAGATGGCAGGAGGGTCTATCATTCAGGTTCGTGTAGTTCCTTGCCAACAACATACTGAATAAACACAAATATATTTTTCATCTCTTTTGACAATTTATTCACTGCTGTAAAATTTTGTGTGTAATGCAGTGTTTTAAGAATGCCACAGTGGCTGGCTAATCTAGCCTTCTACATGAATAGCTGAAAAATTATTTTAAGAGGTTACAGAGCTGTCATTTTTTACTCTAGATTGGACTAGAGTTTTTCTGTAATAAGAAGTCCTTCAATGCAGGAAGTATGGTACCACCCTTAAATGCAACTTGAAATAAATACATTAGCTCAGCACAACCACTAAGTTTGACACAGATTTTCTTCCAGAATGTAAATTTTAACTATAATTGCATTACAGCTTTATTAATTTCCCAATGTTTCCAGCATGGTTTTATTGGCATACTTTGCAAGTCATTAATTGTGCATTCTGCCACTCTAGTTTTAATGGCATTGTAATTTATTCTAAGATTGCTAAAGAAATGAACTGTATAGTTTTCATTAAGTGGCCTGAAAAAAAACTAATAAACACACAAATAAATGCTTACTAATAAACAGATTATTTACAATCATTTCAAAACACTGGAAATATCGCTTGAGACAACAAAAGAAGAAGAAAAAATACAAGTCCAAAATTTATTTTATGGGCAAAATAAACATCATAAATCTTATCAGAGCTTTCCATCAAACTATTTATCTCTTACTTTAAAACTATTTTACCAATGTTGAAATTCTAGTTGTTTTGAACTATTTGTGTTCATATTATAACAATATTCCTGGCCATATAAATACAAACGACCCTTGAAAATCTCTCATTATTACCTCTAGATGTTATTCCTTCTCATAGCCTCTGAAATTTTAAATAACAGTAATAGTAATTTCAGCCTTTTTTCTGAGTGTGGAAATCATTTGATAGGAATGTTCAATAGAAGTCCAATTGTAAAAGCAAATTTTCAATGGTGCATGGAATAATCCAGAAAAACATAATAAGGTGCATCTCAAGACCTAGTAAGAATGAAAAAAATGTGACTAAAAAGACCCAAAAGAAAGCTTTCAGGTTACAATGAAGGCAAACTGAAGAGTTGGACTGGGAGAAATACGCTTAACTGAGCAAATACAGTCAAGCATCTGCCACCATTTAACAGAATGGAGAGGGCAGGAAAAGTTAAAGGACTTGAAAGCCTTAGATTTATTTGTTTAAGGGATTTTAAATGAAAGCTTACCTAAGAATTTCAGCCTGAATACTGTTTTATTAATTATTTTATATAATTATACTCCCCCCTCTTTTTTCCTTCCTCCCATCCTTCCTTTATTCCTTTCCTCTTTTCTTTGATATGGCTTTGATCTGGAATAGATCCTTTTCAAAGTGCCTCTTTGCAACATAAACTTGTGTCTGAATAAAATCAAACTGGACACCACTATAACCATTCTGAGGGCTGAGCACATTTGGTGTAAGAAAAGTGACTATCCATGTCAGAAAACTTCCCAGAGTCAGTGTAGCAAAATAATTTTGTGATTATTGCCTTCTCTAAATCCATTTAGTCCTCCACAGAAAGGTTTACAAATACCTTCAGAGAAAGCAAAATACAAGTTCCAGGCTTTTAAATGAGACAGATATTTTTGATCAGTGCAGAAAGAAAGGATGGCAAGACATAATAAGTTCATGGCATCTATTTTCTTTTGATTACAGATAGTTTTTTTTATAATCTCCCTATATATTTAAGAAAAAATAAAAATCCCTGAAGTCTACATTTTGCATATAGCTCTGGAATAATGGAATCTTCCAGATGTCTGCCTAAATTTGGCATTGGCACTGTACTGATCTGTAGGATACCTATTGCTACATATTTATATGATTATATTAATATTGCATGTCCTTTCTATGCTCTCATTGTTTTCATAGTCACAACACAATATCTGACTCCAATAAGATTTTAGAAATATAGAATTATTTATGTTGGAAAATACCTCCAAGTTCATTGTGTCCCAACATAAAGTTAACACTGCCACGTCTACCACTCAACCATGTGTCTAAGCACCACATCTACATGTCTTTTAAATACCTGCATGGATGGTGACTTAATCACTTCCCTGGGAAGCATGTTACAATTCCTGACCACCCTTTCAGTGAAGAAGATTTTACTAATATTCAATCTCCACCTCCCCTGGTGCAACTTGAGCCTATTTCCTGTTTTCCTGTGTACTGTTACTGGGAAGAAGAGATTGGCCAGCCCCTTTTCAGGCACTTTTAGAGAGTGATAAGGTTTCCCCTGAGATGCCTTTTCTCCAGACTAAACTTCCCCAGCTCCCTCAGCTGCTTCCCATAAGATTTGTGCTCCAGACCCTTCACCAGCTCCATTGCCCTTCTCTGGGCACACTGCAGTACCTCGGTGTCCTTATAGTGAGGGATGCAGAGCAGAACACAGGGTTCAAAGTGAGGCCTCGCCAGTGCCCAATGCAGGGGGACAATCCCTGCCCGGCCCTGCTGTGTTGCTGATGCCAGGATGCCTGCTGTCCACATGGGAACACTGTCGACCACCACCCCTGTTTTTTAAAAACAGTGTATTTCAAAGAAGACTTAGTAGCATGTTTCTGGCCTAGAACTTCTTAGGTGACATAATTTTGACACCATAATGATTTTTCACAAAAATTAACTGTCACTATCTTCAGATAACAAGTTGGAAGGATTTTATTTCTTCTTACAGTGCATTAAATACATCAGTTTATATGACCATTTTTACCATTTCTACCTTCACCTTTATTCCCAGTTTAATGCCTGAGATTTTTTTGTAAATGTCCTTCTAAAGCCCTGAAGTCTAGCAGCAGTATCACATTGTAAAGTTTTTTCTTGATACAACACACAATATCACATTATATCTTTATTCTATTTCCTTTGGGCTTTTTCTGATAATGTCTGAATTGCTTTTGACATATTTGATTATATCTTTAAATAAACTTTATTGTCCATTTTTAACATTTTGTGATCCTTCACAAAAAGGTTAATTTTTGCTTATCGAGCACCCATTGAGCAGTAGAGTCTCTTCTGTCACTTGCATGACTTCACACAACAAAATTTCAAAATCCCTGAATTCTTTCCCATCAGGCTATATCTTATAATTCCTTTAATACTGTTCTCAAATTTCTTTTTCCTTAATTTTTTTCAAAATTTTTTTTTACTTATTGTGGCACTGATTCACTTTTCCTTATCTATTGTCACCAAAATTATCAACCCACTTCAAATTTATTAATTTTAGCTGTTCATTCCTTCTTTCTTTTTTTTTTCCTTAAACATATTTTGATAATCTGCAAAACCCTGCAAATCACTTGGAAGGCACCTACTTCTCACTAGAATGAATTTTATAAGAGTTTGTAAAAAGAATGCATTATAAATAATATGCAACATTATTTATATTCTTTTTCCTAATTTTGTGCAAGCACCAGCTGCTGTTCTTGTGAATAGAGTTATTAGGAAGCTAGAAGTGTCAGCATATAAAAAAGTTAGAAATGTCAATAGGAAGATATTTTTAAATCATCTAAAAGACCAAGGCATAAAAAAAAAAAAAACCAAAAACCCCAAAAACTAAAAACTGATATAGATTTCTAGCTATCCTAAATAATAGACATTCAAGCTCCTATCTAAATTTTTAGAATTTTGGGGAAGAATTAATTACTCAAAGGAAGCCTGTATTTGATGAATTGTCTAATAACATGCTAAAATAATTTCTAAAGGGGTTGTTTTTTACCTCCTATCATTAATTCAGTTGCAGCTGTCTCCCTTCTTTGTAATATTCAAACTCTAGTGCTTTTCCTCTAAATTCCATGTTTATAGGGATGACTTTTGTTTTCAGGAATATTGTCTCACTTGTGACAAGAAAAGAGAATATATCCAAAAATTTTCTGTTCATGTATAGCACATCAATCTTTCCTTGTTTTATGGTTACTACTTGTGCTTTCAGAAAGCAAACCATTACCAGACATTTCAGAATTCAAATATAATTTATATTTTAAATAATTGCCAAAATGTCTTTCAGTAATCAAGTTTTGTCTTCATAAAGGTCTTGCAGGTTTACTGAAAATCTAAAATTTCACACCATTCACTGAAGTGCTTTTGAGAAAGACAATGTCTTGAAGGTATAAATCCAATTATATAGTTTCCATGAAATTAGCCTAGCTAAAGTTATTTTTATTCCTGAGGGGATAATTTTTTACATTTCTGAAAAAGGAAAAACATGATACAGTAAAATTTACAATGAAGTAAGAAGGCGGCCAATTTCAGATGCTTCTATTCTGAAACATCTCATAGCTGTAGCCAAAATCTGTGATAGTTTCAATAGGATCAGATAGAATTTCTGGTTGTTCCAAATTTGTATTTAACTTCTTTTTCATAAGTAATTTTTATTTCCTTAGAACAAATTAATCAGTGCATTAGTTATAAAGTAGAACATGATAATATGTTATTCCAAAGAGAAATTTTCTAGGAATTAGGAAAAACTAAACACCAGGACAGATCAATCGTAAGAGATCAAACAAAATATTCTGATCTAAAAAAATGCTCATTAAGCTCTCCAAGATTCAAACATATATATCCAGACTAACCTAATTCTCTTTAATTTAATTTCTTGCATTCATATCTGGAAGGCCAGGTATTGGGACCCTATTGAAAGGCATATGATGGAGAAGACTTTGAAAGGAAAAATTTTCAAAAAACAATACCAAGCTAAACTGATACTTGATTAATTTTTATAAGTTCAAAATTCAACTCCTAATTCAAATTATAGAAAAGAGTATGTAGTATAGAAAATTGATAACTATTCTTTCAGCTTACTGTAGATAACAGTGTGGTCCCATTTGAGCATGGTCTTCCACTGGCTAAACAGCTCCAATTAATTTGACTTTTCCTCATAAGACATGGTTTCTACAACCTTCACAGTCTTTGCTGCCCTTCACTGACATGAGAATACATGTTCATTTTTATGGAAATGCAGAATAAAACCCAAAGATTCAGCTGGACAATAAGAACTTAATATCTTTTAAAGAAAAATAAATGCAAGAGCTGAAAACAAGCTATATAGATAATTTATATTTTAGACATAGAAAATGAGAATAACTTAATATAAACTTCATATACCTGCAATGCAAATTCCAATATCTAGTCTAGTCTATCTTGTTTTCTACTTAATTTAATGGAGTAAATAAGACTTTTCAGGATTAATTCGATAAATGCTATCTGAGGTATCTTTCTTAAGATGAAGCACATTACGGCTAGATCCAATTACAGCTCATGTGGTAGCTGATTATGATTATTGTATGAGACAGTACACCTGATCATTGTCCAAACAGCTTTAGGAATGGACCATTACCATAGTAATCTTTGTGTAAGAATATCTCCATTCTTCACAATAAATCTGTGAAATCTATTACAGGCACATATGGTAGGTATATCAGTTCAAAATTAGACTACAGATATTTCTGAGGCTGTGTGGAGAGAATGCTATCAGTCACCAATAAGTTTTTGGACAAAAAAAAGCTATAGAAATTCTCTGTGTACAAAATATTTTATTGTTTGTTAACAAAAATTTCAGATTTGGATCTGAAACGTATCAAAATGCAGGGGTTTTGCAAGATCCGATTTTGGATTACTTTTATTGTTATTACAAATTAACCAAAACTAATTATTCATGCACTAAAATTGATAATTTATGATTTGGTTTTTTTTCTGTAAAAGGGAGAAACAAGCAAGGAAAAACTGTACTTCTTTGGAATCTCTGAAAAAGTCAAGAGGAATAGTTTTAGATGGAAGTAATTTCAAGAGTTTATTTTTTTTCAGAAATTAAACTTGAGACAGAACAGATAATGTTTCATTTTATGCTAAAAAATTGTGACATTTTAATAATTATTAGAACATGCTGACCATGACTCATTGAAAGGGTTTTCTTTATGTGCTAAAGCTCTTTCTTTCCTCACAGTTTATAAAGCCATTAATCAGCTCTTGAGCCGCTGCTTTTAAGTTTAGTCCATCTCAGAAAAATATGTCATATAATTTAAAAGAACATGATGGCTACAGATATGTAAATGAGTAACCTGGACATTGTACATTAGGACAGACAGAAATTATTGCCTCCAAGAGGCAATTTTAAACAAAGATGTGATCAAATCCAGACATGAGAGGAAAGGAGAAAAAAACCCTCAACTTTTATAAAAGGTATTTGAACTCCAGATCTACAGATCAACCAATTGATCAGAGATCAGCACACATCTAAACTTCTCCATACAGTACATCAAATTTACTCATTTTTCATATACATATCTATTCAATTTCTGTTAAGTGTAATCTTCATTTTTTTTGCAGTGCTTAGTTATTTTAAGGGAAAATATTCTATAATAAAATTTGTACCCCTGTTGAATCATAGGGGTTAATACAACTTGTTAATGATGCAAATGTTCTCAAACAAATTTGGTACCCTAGTTAAGTGTAAATTTTAATGTCAGTGTTTAAATCAAAATCTATCTCAAAATACCTGTAGAAGCAGCGGGAATTATAATACAGTGTTTTATAACAGATAATACAGAAGTTTATAATTTAGGAAGCCTGGAGAGAAATTAATTTGTTAGTGTCCTTTGCCCTACTTTAAGGATCACATATTATGGTTTCCTTCATGCAAACTTATCAAGATCCATATTTAAGCTGACTTCCCTGTTAGAAGACTGTTTTAAAATCTCACTTTTCTGATAGTCAAAAATTTCAAATCATTTTTCATTCTGAACTGATTTGTATGTAATTTACTTGCCTTTGCTATACATGTACACAAAATAAGCAGGTACTTTGGTCAGTACATTCTCAGGGGCAATAAAAACTCAGACAAATCTGCCTACACCAAAACCCTAGAAAGTCTTTTTGATGCTGAAGGAGAGGCATGAAGCACAAATTATCAAGTTAGCATGAATGTTTCCAACTGTGCAGCCTTTTCATAACCATCTCATATGCTTTGTTACACTGGCAGCCAGAAACTAAGACAAGCTATCCCTTTTTCTGAGAGAATGCTAAGCATAATAATGTGTTCTTTCTGTAGGAATATGTGACTCCTGATGCAGCAAATGTTGCCAATGCATGAGACAATATGTTGAGATTATTATCTATTTTACTGTATGATTGCCATATTCAGAAAAAAACCCAAAGAGGTATTTTATTATCTTTCTGTAGTTCACTTGGATGAATAGTTCACTAATCATGTATCAAAAATTATTATTGGCAGTGTGACGTCCAATTTTGCAAAGTTAATTTATACAATATTATATTTGCTTTTGTAGTGCTGCTCTGGTTCTTTCCTTTTCTCTCAAAGAAAGCTCTTTTGAAATGAAGTTTTAGTAACATCAAAGCACCTTGTTCATCATGAAATAATTTTGCAAATTAATAAATCATTCAGCAGTAATCACTGTCTTGATAATGGGTTTTCTTAAAAATGGACAATTGAAACACATTTCAAAGTATTGAGTGTGAGTCTCAGAACATATTAGTATTTCGATTGTTCCAAATGTTCTTAATTTTAAACTTAATGAGAATAGAACTGAATCACTAGAGTAACAAATTGATCAGCCGATAACTTGTTCAGTTAGAATGATCTTCCTCAGAGAAAAGGTATTAAAAATTTCAATCAACTGAATGTATGATTTGTTAGATTGAAGGTTAGTAACGCCAGGAAATATGACAGGTTTTATAGTCTGCTATTTGTGTTGGCTTCCTAAATGTCCAGAACTGTTGGCAATAAAATGTACAGTTATTCTGTGATAGATACAGTTTTGTAACATCACTGTCAAATTAACATTATAGCTCTTCTTAAGGACAAATCTCAGTCAATATGTAAAGAGTTAATTGGAATTGGGAGTGTTTAGACTGTAAATTTCATCCTGAAAATTAGGTTGCAGATTATGAAAAGCTATACAGACTTTAAAAAAAAAAAACAAACTATTTTTGTTTGAGTTTTTTGCTTTAACTGTGTTTTTTCCGGAGGCATACTGATTTGTCATCCTGAAATTTTTCTCAACATAGTGGAAGGAGGCAAAGTGGAGACCACCCCAGCCACTCCCAAAGTATGGACTCAGGCTTCAGAGAGAACACATGTTCAAGAGGCCAAATCAAATTAGACAACTTTCCTAGAGTCAAGGAAAAAGAACAGAAATCACAGTTAAGTACTCCCCTTGAGGGTACAGAAGAATGATGTGCTCTGAGGACTGGTGAAAAGAATGAAAACAATAAATGTTTTAACTCTGAGGGAAGTTTAGATTTAATAGATTTGAAACACTGAAATCTTGTGACACTCTAGAAGTGAAATATGACAAAATTTTCTCACTGGGCATGCAGTTGTCAAAGGTCAGCTGACAGTAAGCTCTTGACACTCAATTGTCTGCTTTTTTTTTATCATGCAGTAGAAAATCAAAATTTTCAGTGATGTAGAGGTTAAATTACTTGGTAATCAAAGTACATTAAAATGTTCACTGAGAGAATGTTGGAAAAAAAGGTAATATATATGACTGAGCCATCTTGATAACAAGACACCCTTGTTTGTGAAAAAAATATTCCAGAAACAGTACCCTTGAAAGGAGGAAAGGACAGTGAAAATGGGTTCTGACTCATTGCAATAGAAGAGATGTCTGCCCACTACTTGGTTTATTGTAGTAGAACTAGCTCCATATATTGGGAACATCTAAAGTACATGCCAATTCAGTATAGGAAAAGAAGACTGATCCAGAAACACAGGAAAGAAAAACTTTTTTCTGTCAACCCCCATTGTGATATCACTCCCTAGAATGTAACTGCTCAAGAATAAATGAAGTGTGTCCCTGAATTTTTACTGGTAATAACAAAATAAATAAAATAAAATAAAATAAAATAAAATAAAATAAAATAAA
>QUSF01000004.1:14079046-14134217 GCA_003676055.1 Chloebia gouldiae
AAATAAAATAAAATAAAATAGTAAGTTGCTGTAACTTAAATGTAATTATATTGCATAATAATTATAATATATACAATTTATTATATGTAATTATTTTATAATTACATATAATATATGTGCATATAATATACATATTATTCTAATAGATATACTCAATATTGTCACATGATATATAAAATACATATTATTTACATATAGTTATATGAATTTTATAATAATATAAAATGATGTGTAACATAATTATGCAAAATTATGTTACAGACTAATTTTTTATAACAAAATTACTATATCATGAGAAAAGTGCTTATATCCTGATAAGAATAACAGAAGTATATCATGGAATACAAGTTTCACTAAAGTGGGTAAGGGTGAAATATTGAACTTGAAAAAATTTCCAGTGGATCTGGAAATAATCTAGGAAAAACAAGCAACCAAAATTCTTGAGGACACTGCGAACTAAGGTTAGCAATCCCTGCTAGGCTTACTCAGTTTTAATTTCCACAGAAATGCCCCACGGTCCATTTTGGAACACAAGCTCTTTTCCTTGAATTAACTGGTTTATTTGGTCTTTATTTATTTTGGCTTAGACTAGTCCAGTGTATGGTTCTTGATAAATTAGAGGTCTGGGCAATCACCAACCGTATGAACTTCTTCACCCAGAGGGTGGCTGGGCACTGGAAGAAGCTCCCCAGGGAAGTGGCCACAGCACCAAGCCTGACACAGCTCAGGAAGCGTTTGGACAATGCTCTTGGGCACAGGGTGTGAGTCTTGGGGCTGCTCTGCGCAGGGCCAGGAGTTGGAGTCAATGATCTTTTTGAGTCCCTTCCAGCTCTGGATATTCTGTGATTCTATATTTATATGATTCCTCTAAAGTTTAATTTTCATTTCAAAGAAGAACAGCTGAAAGAGTCCCCTGTTACAAATATCAGAGCTAATAAAACTGCCTGCCTTATAAATGAATTGTCAGTTTCAAAAAGACCTTTAATAGTCTGTACATTTTGACAGGAACTGACTGCTACCTTATTCTCCCTTCAATTTCTGATAGAGTCATAAAAGGAATTTCAATGAAAATGATTGTGGGCACTAGGATAAATATTTATGTTTTAAATGTAAGAGTTTGGTCAATTGGTTTTATTTTATTTGGGGCTTTTAATGTTCAAATTGGATACTAATATCACTGATTTTTTTCCTTTTTGATATGTTATTGCATACTGGATTTACTAGTGTCCTGTTACTCTTGATCCATAACAGTAAACCTGGATGTGACAGCAATAAAGAGCAGCCTGAGGAAAAAAGCGGTTCATATATCAAGCAAATATGTAATTGCCACTAACAGTTGGAAACCAGAAGATGCACATATTTCTAATAATGAATTAAAAATTAAATAAATTCAAAAATTTCCTTATATTTTGAGGCTATAAGAAATTAATTATCTTAAAAAGCATAAATGAAGAGAGTTCTCTATGGATACTTTAAGAATATTTGACAATATTTTTAGTATGGATACTACATGAATACTTTTGAAAATCTTTTTTAGTCTATGGGTTTTAATTAGGGCTGAAGTTAACAGAGTGCATGGAAACCTTTTGCACTAGTATTCTGTTAGATAAATAGTTTGTTCCAGGTTATAGCTAAAATATTTTAAATCTGAATCCCAGACAAGATGATTCTCACTTTAGAATGATTTTTTTTTGTTTGTTGCCACTGCTTTGTCCACCAGTGAGAGTACTTTCTTTTCAGGGCTATAAGCACAGAACTGTAGTGAAAATGCAGAAAGAAGTGAAGAACCCCTTCAAAAAAGAAGGAACCATGTAAGAGGTTTTTCTCAAAGAGTGATTCTCTGCAATGTTAGATACTATAGTGCAACTACACAGCTCATATTGAGCAGCTGTCATCCCTACTGAGGAAGAAACAGAGAAGGAAAAAAAGAAAACTTAATAAAGATAAATACAATCAGAAATTAAAATTAGAAGTATCTATGAACTACTAAGTTGTAGACAAAATTCCATATACATGAAAGACTCTATTTTAATTGACCCTCGTTAGATGTAATTATTCATAAAAGTAGATACATGTGTAACATCTTTAACTGCTGACCACATCAAGTGTTTATGGAGCTCACAGATGGTCTCAGCTCATGAGTAAATGCACAAACTCTTTGGGGATCCATTTTCTCCAAGGTATTAGAAATTACTATGGAGAAGAACATGGATTGCTATTCTTAACTTGTGGTGGTCTTGCAAACTAAATACACTAAAAAAAATTCCTTCTTTCTTACCATTTTACTTCTTCTTTTTACTGATCTTGAGTTCACAAATTCATGACTAGTATGTGAGAACTATATTGCTAGCTTTCTTTTTTCCTTTTTTCTTTTTATCTTTTTCACTTGAAAATTCAGTTATCACTCAGTGCACTGGACCATCATAAAAGAATACAGAATTACAATGCAAAAAAGTTTGATTAACACCAGATTTCTTAACAGCTGTAGCAAGCAGCTGATTAATATCTGCAGTTGTTGTATACCATAGTTCTATCAGTGCAAACCTATATGAACCATAATCTAGAGCATTTCGCCCATGCTTTGCAATACTGAAATAAATTAAAAGTGAAAGATAAGCATACGAGTATTTAAAAAGTAATACCAGTTTCCTTATTAGTGACCTGGTTGCTTACAGAAATGACAGATAATCATTTGAAAAAAAAAAATCCACTCAAAGATTATTTTCATACCCTGAATGAATATGCAAAAGTGCAATCAGAACATTTCTTGTGTGCCTCTAAATATAATAATGCTTCCCATAGAGGTGGGAATGCAGTCTTACAAAATATCCTTGAGGTTTGATTTTTTGCAAATAAACACAAATGGTGTCTCAGTATAGTTCCAACTGAAGGGCCAATTAACTGTATTTTAGAGATGCTTTCAAGATATTTTAATTTTTGCTAACTTTGTCAAATGCCCTTTTTGTAAAACAGCCTGATTGCAGTGCCAACTAAGGTTGATATAGATGTTTCCTTCAAGATATTTTTGACAGACATTTTGAAGAAGAAATCTTCTTTATTAATACATTTTTCTTGCTGATTTATCACTATAACTATTCACAGATTAGTAAGAAGTTTAGACACCTACAGGAGAACAAGTGTTACTGGTGAGAGTTTTTAATTGGAATCTTAAGTACAGTAACCAAAGTGTCCATTTCACAACTAAAAATCGTTAACATGGAAAGCTGCTCTGATACTCCTCATGATTCCAAGATACCAACACAAGCTTTACTACCTGCAGCCTGTGGATCTCTCTGGTTTTCTGTGCCTGGTACAGCTCATCCCTTTCTTTTCCCCACTCACAGATAAGATGGATAATGATACAACATTCATTATATACCCTTCACCTTCTTTGTGGTTCTCTTTTGGACACTCTCCAATAGACTGATTTTTGGTTTTTTTTTTAATATTGTGGTGCCAAAAACTACACACAGTACTCGAGGTGAGGCAGCATAAATGTGGAGTGGAGCAGGACAATCCAATCCCTTCCTTCACCCAGCCAACAATGACGCCAGGACATGGTCGGCCCTTGCTGCCAGGGCACACTGCTGACTCACATTCCACATTCCTCAGTCTGTAAATACATTCAGGATAACTCCATCCCAGGTGCAAAACCTGGCACTTGTCTTTGGTAATTGCCAAGCCCCCTAATTTTCTTGATATTAGGCTCAGCCATTCTGACAGGCTAGATCATGAGCTGACTGGGTCTGTGCTCTAATGTGGTAGTATTATTCTTATGATCTGTGATAAAATATTCAAGATACAAACCAGGCTTCATCAAAAGATCTTTCTTCTGTTTCTCAGGAAGTTTTTTTACAGACTTCAATTGTAGCATACAAAATTCCTTATTTTTTTATGATGTTTTCTTCTGCTTTAAGTGATTTTGTCTATAACTTTTCTCTATTTTTTTTAATCTAGATTTTTCTCTGTTAATCCAATACTGCTAAATTATTGATGGCTTGATCTTTCTGATTCATTCTCTGAAACAGAGTCAGAGAACAGTAGTGTCCAAGTGAATTAACTATGGTCAGCTTAATTCTGAAAGACTGTAGAGCTCTCCTACAACTCTATTTCAATAATTGAGACAAAACACTGATTCACAGTAAGTGGCTGTTGAACACACAGAAAAGACCCCGTACCAGGAATACAAAAAAGGAAAAACTGTAAAGTACTGACAAGTTGGACAGACAGAGCTCAACTGAAAAGTTTTTCTCAGACATCTGAAATTCCTACATTACTTTTATTAAATTATTACTTCACTTATATTTTTAGATCTTTAGTGTTGCAACAGAGTCCCATACCTAAGACACTTTCCCTGCAGTAGTAATATTTGGTTTTTAATTGACTTCTGCTTTTCTCAAGGATATTCCTCTTCTGAAAACTGGACTGGCTCTATCCAAGTAAGTAAGTTGGTAGATGGTATGACATCTTATTAATAAGAACCAAGTAGCAGAGGCAAGGGTAGATGGACCTTAATTCTCCCTCCATGCTCCTAGAAATCATTTTCAGCAGAGATTTTTTTGTAAGGCTTACTTACTGTTTCATATAATGTGTACCAAATGGCATAAACACACCAGTTCAGTGCCTTTTATTGTTCAAAATAAAGATATCGGTATTTTTTGATAGTATTGAGGCTCTTGCAATAATGAACTCCCTAAAGTGTTGAACTAGAATCTCAAAAAATAAAAACTGTGGGGTTTTTTTTTGTAAAATTTGGATTTAAGAATCAGTAAAGAGCTTTATTTATTAGCAATATTGTAAAACTTTTAGGTGCCTAAACTTCTCTCTGTAAATTTGGATTCTCTTAGAAAGAGTTGCTTGAATATCTTGTGCCTATTCACACAAAGGAGCAGCCAGTGGTAATTACAATTAAGCCTGTTCTAGTAACATGCAGATACTTGTCACAATGCTCATGTAAAAATGGACAGTAAAAAACAGGCTGAAATTAATAATTAATTACACAGGGCTCAGAAGACTTGCTGTGAATTCTTCTCTTTGTGCCAAATAGATACTAAAAGTCCTGCATGCTGTTATTAGTTATCAGCAAGCTGTGCTGGTGGTTTCCAAATGTTTGTGATTCCCAGCTACGTTTCTGATGTGCAAAGTAACTAAGTCCGGTGAAACTGATAATTTTTTTAAATGACAAATTTTAAATAACCCAGAAACTTCTTTGCTTAATATGTTACAACTCCATTCCCA
The DNA here is from genome assembly GCA_003676055.1 of Chloebia gouldiae. Classification (NCBI taxonomy): domain Eukaryota; kingdom Metazoa; phylum Chordata; class Aves; order Passeriformes; family Passeridae; genus Chloebia; species Chloebia gouldiae. The sequence continues at coordinate 14,084,285 of QUSF01000004.1, forward strand.
AACCTACAAGCAGTATGGCTATGTAATTCTCTTTTCCCCTACACTTTTTTTTTCTTCAAGGGTTTTTTTGTGATTTTTGAAAAATGTTGATGTTAACTCTCCTGTCTCTGTATTTCAGTACCTCAAACTACCATAATTTTATGTATCTTCTCAGATGTCAGTTTTCTTCCAATGTGGACTTGTACAAAACTTTAGTCACAGAATCAAGTCCACTTTATATGTGCAGCTAGTGGATTGCATGACAGTCAAGAAAACTGAGCCAGTAAAAGTAAAATAAAAAACTCTTCAGTAATACATTAATATTTTTAATTTCAATTTTATATTGAATTTTATAATTCAATTTTATATGGGAATCATTTTATATTTTCCCCCTTATTTTATTTTTTAACTGAATTTCAGAATGATTCTAAGAAAAATTGTAGATTCTGAAATCTAAAAATAAGCATTTTTATAAACTTTCTGTATTGTATGGCGCTTCTTCCTGCCTGAAACAGTTCCTGTAAAACAGTTATTATTTTAATGACTGGATAATTGGAAGATAAGCATTAATGAAATGTTGCATGTTATCAAAACTATATTGTTAGTACATTCTTAAGTTTATTCATAAATCTCTGCCAGAGACCCAAGTTCTGAACCATTTATATTTTCTAGTTGCACTATTACCAATTTGATAGTGTTTATTAGAAACATTCATATAGGGAAAAACCTAAATCATATGCTAATCTGAAGATACGGTTATTTCCAATGCACAAATAATTTTCATCTGACCAAATTTTTCATTCCTCTGTCAATTTACTGCAGCATTCATTGTGAATAATAGACTAGTTTTTTTCAGATTCTTTGCTAAGTTGGGCAAGATTGGCTTAAATTAATCTCCTTAGTCAAATTATCATGTCTGTATCTTATGTTTTAGCAGAGTGGTTTCCCAGGAAATTACCGTTCCAGACCCATTTCATGTGGCAAACTAAGCAAAAGAATGGCAAATGAGTACTCTGATGCACTGGTTTGTTTTGTTTTTTTTTTCAGATGTATTATAACACATTAAAAAAAGACCTATAGGTAATGATTGTCAAATAAAGTATCTTTATGATAACATACAATGATTAACAGTTGTAGTTAAAACATTACACATTAAAATGCAGAAAAGAACTTCAATAACTGGTATAAATCCAAATGACCAGAACTCTTGAAGATCATCTTCAGTCAAGGTTGTTTTTTATTTTAGGAATAGAAGATATATCACTGGATCTGTTTCATGAATACACCAAATCAACTCTTCTACTGAAAAAAAAAAAAGTTTAAAGTACATTAAATTACTGAAAAAGCCAAAAATTATTCAAACTTCCATTTAAAACTTAAACAAGTCACAAGCCAATTAGTTCAGTCAATGAGAAACAAAACTCCTTTTTTAATACTTTCAGCATTACAAAGTTCCAGATAAACCAGCCAGTTATCATTAAAATATCAGCCAAAACATGTAACAGCTGGAGCTCATTTCACACTAACATTACTCAGACATTTTGCTTAAAGCAGTTTCCTAAACTCCCTAATAACAGAGATATCGGCAGATAACAACTTAGGTCATGACTTAGGTGTTTATGTCTTTCTAGTGATTACAGAGGAAAGCAAATAAGCAAAGTAGCTTAGACAAGAGGTTCAACTTTTGCTGGTAAATGCTAGGCAAAATTAATATTTTTCCATTATCTACTATTTTTTCCTCAGATATTTCTTTCTAGCAAACTTATTACATTAGATCTGACTTTATACTTTCTATGTGCTTGAGGTATTGGCACAGTGGTATATTGTTGTCTGCTGCCTTTAGCAAATTATAAATTATTTCACAAAACAGTCTAGAATAAGATGCTGGCATAGCTACTCCCAATTGAGTTATATCAGTTTCAAATATCAAGGGGTTTTTTTAGTATTAAACTCATTTGGAAACATATTAGCCATTCCAGAATAAGCCAAGCAGCATGGTAAAAAGCTTCTCAAAGCCAAATTAGCTAATGCCTGAATTAACAGTTATAGAGCACTCTCAGCATGGTACTAATTAGTGCTGCCTAAATCACCCACATACATCTATTGTAATTTTAACTGATGCTACACTAGCAAGAGCTATAGTTCCTTCAAAGCTATTTGAATGGTGTCTATTCTGCATTTTGCAGTACAGAAATGCCCACAGGCACACATATTAGAATCTAGATTGAACCTAAAAGAGGGGTGAGCTCAGAAGCTTTCTACTGAACCAAGCAAATTCTTTCTTTAGTTTCTATTCTGAAAGGCTGTGCAGCCTTGCTATGCTGGTCTGTCACTAGGAGATCTTTCTGCTTGGAAAACCCTGTTTACATTTAAGTCATTTTTATCCCTTCCAGAGTTTTCCCAGACTAAGGTACTGCAACACTTCAGATGCCCTCAGGGATCTCCAACTCTAATTATTTACGTGAGTGAGATTTTAAGACTCTAAGAAAGATTTTACATCTCTAAGGAAAGTATATTGTAAGGATATTAAATGCAATGCTGAGAAACTTCAAAAGAGTTCCCACCAAGTGAGACTTGTTTCAGTCAAACTAAAGTGGAAAAAGCTGGAACTTTAACCTTAACTCTGGGAGCTCTTGCTTTTGCCTATTTTTGCTTGGATCTTTAATTTTACTTGTATCCCATGATTTAGTATTTTATTTAGGCTCCAAGTAATGAAAAGCATTTGGACCTGAAATCTCATCAACATATCCAATAAAAAGCTATTAAATTCTGAATATTTCAAATATCAAATAATTTAGGAGACTTATGTGCTTTTAAATATTTAAATGTGAATAGGTAAAAATATATTTTTTTAGGTTTAAGGCAAACTGTCACACAACTGAATTATTTTCCATGTCTAACTCTTAATCCATTTGTTCTTTTTTTACAAAATATTTCATTTTGGCTATTGTATAGACATAAGCATATAGTTCTGAAACTTGGTAGAGAACTTAATTTGTTTATCAAGCTTCCTTGGGGTGGGATGACCAGAGGGTAAACCGTTTGTGATATACTCAGACTAGATGTATTTTTAAAATATTGAGAAAGAAAAGCTGTTTGAATATTTTTTTAAATAAAAAATTGTCAGTATTCAACAGCAAGACATTTTTCTAAATAGCTGTATTCCAGACCTATCTTCCCAGACCTGAACCTTTAATTGCAAAAAATCCGCAAACAAGCTTCCAACCAACCAACCAGAATCCCACAATCCACACACACAAAACCAAAAAAAAAACCCAAACAAACCAATCAACCAAACCAAAAAAAGAGGACAAAAACAAACCAAAACCAACAAAATACAAAGCAAAGGAAAGCACCCTTTTCAAGGCCATGTAAACATATCTTTGATGTCAACTCTCTTAATGAAATTGCTGCTTCTGGGTCTGCAGACAAAATATGTACTTCAGAGTCAAGGAGATAAGTATCTATAGATATCAAAAGTGAAGAACAGATGTTCGAGAACAGGAAATCCCCGCTTATATTGACGCAGTACATGAATGTATAAAAATACTGTTAGCACTTTTTGAGTCCATAAAAGGTTACAGTGCTCCCTCTGTAATGTCATTCTGGGAATTTCGTAGATAAATGGGGGAGAACAACTTGGTGATTAAACTATTACCGAGAGCTCTAGCAACATCAGTAGGTCTCCTGTAGTGTGTTGTGTAAGAAATACATAGGTACTTCAGTTTACTCATCTTAAAATGACATGCATTATTAATTCTTATTCTCCAGACAGTTTATAAGGGTGATTTAACAATCTTGCCATGCTATGCATCATAATTTTTACTTTACCAAATGATTGCATTAAATATAACAGGGACAAAACAGTTAATTTTTATGTATGTTCTCATTGTGTCTGTCAAATAGTATTCCAGAAATTTTCATTGTATCAGACTGAGATTCCGTGCAATAGGTTTGTTAGTGGATAGTCAGACAAAAACTTTCAAAGGTCACCATTATCTTTCTACATATTTTTACTGCAATTTTCTTCTCTTAATTTGTTAGAGGTCGTATTTTTAAAAGTACATTTACATTCCCTTCTTTTAAGAAAGGAAGATTTTTTTCTACAGCAAACCAGGGGAAGAAAAGATATTTTCCTTCATGGCTATATTTAATTTTATTTTTTTCTAAAGTAATAAGAGAAAAAAGATTTAGTTAATAGAGGGTAATATCAGTACCATATCAGTGGAGATGTTCCCAGAGATATCAAAGCTCCTCACAGACTGAGGAGACTCATTCCTCTGTATGACCGCATAGCACTGATAAATCAGAGCCATTTACCAATCAGGAACATACCAGCTTTTGTTACTCACAGATTACAAGATTTCAATGTCTCTGAACCTGCTTTTTCAGTACTTCTAGTCACTTTGTGATTTCTGCATAAAGATATTTACTTCTATTCCGTTTGTCTTTTTTTATGTAGAAATTATATATAGCGGATGAGAGGACAGTAGGCAGTTTTAATACTGCCTCAGGTAATACATCTCTGAGTGATAAAATGAAATAGCAGCAATGTGAAGCATCTGAATGAACATCATGGCCACATCCACCACCCTACAAGGTTTTCTCAGTGTTGTTCTCACACTCTTGAGTGAACCTTTTAGATTCTATATGGACAATAGTATAATGATGGTTTCTACTTCTATTCAGTACACTTTAAAGGCCAAGCTAGCAAAATTTTAATGTAGTGAAAATGTATCTGTTTTTAATTGAAGAAAAATAATTTCCTACCTTTAAATGTGATGTTAATTTCTCCAAGTATGGTACAATAAAAGGACATTCCATAAAGGTAAGAATACAGCTTAATCTGATAAAAGACTTTAGATAACTTTAGCTCTTCAACTCACGCTTCAACTCTACAATCTTACTGCTATTCAGACAAACCTAGCCTTTCAGTCAGTGAACTAGTCAGAATTTTTTAATGCAGAGGAAGTTTTGCATATTTTTCAGTAAAAGTTCTCTCAAGCAAGTGTAAACAGTTTCTCACTCCTTGTTTTCTCTTGCAAGCAAGTTGAACTTTGAGCGCCAGCAGAGGAAAATCCAAGTTTCTTTTAGGCTTTAGAAAATGAAGTTAGTTGGTTTCACTTTATTTCATTTTTGTTACCTTAAAGTGAGATACCTATTCTGACTGAGATAATATAACCTCTCTCTGCAATCAGTGGTAGCTGATAAACTTTCCCATGCTGTCCTGGAAAAGAGTCTATGAAAGTCTTAGACTTTCCACTTATAAAAACATGTCAAAATCTTAGTTCAATCTGCTTGAAGAATAAATTTGTAGTTCTGTTTGGTCTTTATTAATCTTTAATTATGTTTCCGTAATCTTTGGTGCTTATTTATAGTTCCTGAATAAGAAATATTACTTTCTTTAGGCAGTATTTAAAAAAAATTACATGGTGCACATAAATATAGTTTAACCACTGACAATTATTTCCCAGAATGCTACACTCTCTTCATGCACAGTAAAGTATGCATTAAAGTTCATGTACTTCATTAAAAATGACCAGGAGCATAACTTTGTTCCTTTTTTCTAAAAACTGCTTTTAATGCAATGCGTATTCTTTTACTTATTCTCTCGTTCAGAGCAGGCACTTCAGGATACATGCAAAATGTGCTATTCCAGAGGGGCAGATGTCCTGCTTTCCTCAAACCTTCCTTATGAAAACAACACTTAATGATAGCTACAGGTTTTCATTAGTGGGTAAACCACATTAATGAGGTCAATTTCTTCCCTGCCTTTAACCCTGAAATAACAACACTGAGAACAGAATCAATTTGACTAAGGTTATCAATTCAGTGACAGAACAAGAAAACATGTTTGCCCTGAATCTCATTCTAAGTCTCTAAACTAGGCTGATTCCAATAAAGAAACTGTAGGACAGTCACAAATACCATTTGATTCTCTGTCTTACTTTCAAATATTTCTTTACAGAATAGTGGTCATTTTTTTTCCTAAAATAATCATATGCAAACAGAGATACAAAGTGAGAAAAAAATATCTGTAATTGTTGCAAGCACATATCCTGAGCAGTTCCCTGAATGGAACTTTTTTGAAAGGTTTGCCTCTTGCCTTAAGAACTGCTGATATGTAATAGAAAATTCTAAGGAAGAGGCTACAGGAGATGTAAGATTTTAAGTAATTCTCTCATGTATACCAATTCTTTTTTCTATAATTCTAAGGTCTTTTTGGGGTTCATTCCTCATAAAAATGCATACTTTCCCAGTGTGTTTGAGTTTGTTGTTTTGTTCGGGGTTGGGTGGTTTTTCTGTTTATGCAGTCTGCAATTGCAATGTGATATAGACAAAACAGAAGCTGAAGTTCCAATTTTCTGTTAAACTGCTATGTCCTAATGCTTTGTGTTTAACCATACACCTCTAAAGTATCTTAAAGACAGTATTTCTTTTACAGTTTCCTAACAATTCTGTGCACAAAGTTGCAAAAATAAACTCTGGTTTCTGCTTCTTTAATAACCTTTCAGCTCTGAATTCAAGCTAAGTTTAAAGTTAAGTACTTTCAATACTTGAGCATTTCACCAGCAGAAGTTGAAGAGTGAGTGGCTATAACTAAGTCAAGGGAAAACTATTTCATATGTATCAATTCCACATACTGTGTTAATAAAAGGTATTTTTTCATACAGTTTTCTTTCTTCAAAGAATCTTTCTGTCTGTTTTATCAAAGGATGGAGGTAGTGTTTTCCCAGATCTTACAAAAGATTTACCAGAAGTTCTCCAACTTCACATTTCTCCTGGGAGCCCTCAGACTTCTCATATATCTCTAGGTAAATATCTGTCCATGTTTCTTTTGTCATTATGAGGCTTTTAAGTTTAAATGTTTCCATTAATGACTTGATTTATATGTTCCCAAAATTCTTTTTAAGAATTACACATCTGAGAACTGTGGCCTGTATAAGTATTTTCTTAAAAAAAAACAGTCTCTAACCTGATGATTTTCTTGGAAATATCTTGGGATGTAGTGTAAGTAACAGAGATGGTACCACTTCTCAAAGAATCCCATTAAACTTTTATAATTAAAAGTGTTGAGAAGCTAAATACAGTTGTCATTGTCATCTGTTTCTTTAACAATTCTTTTCACCTCAAAGTGCTTCACAAGCTGAGCCTACTTTATTCATCACAGAATAAGGATCTTCCAAAATCAACTGCTATTTTAACCAAATAGAAATATCAGACATACTTGAAGATAGAACTTGAAACAACTTCTTTTTAAAAGAACAGAAGAAATTTCTGCAATACTTTTGCAACAGAAAAAGGATAGTCACTTGTAAAATGATAAGAGATGTGAAAAAGTATGCTAAGTATCAGTATCTTTCAATTATTTCCTATAAACTAGAAAGCACTGATAGGTGTATCTTTACCATTTATTGCTTAATTGGTATAACAAAGCTGTTCTATGTCTAGATAAACTGTATTTTTTTTTCTATGGATTAACATACAGTGCTGCAAAATGACCACCAAAGAGAAAAAAATATTCTGAGCTATGAGTTCTTCATGTTTCAGGGATTTTCTCCTCCAACTGTGTATGAGGAGAGAGAACTGCTCCAGTTCAAATTCTAATTATAAAAGAGGGGATAGTATGCTAGAAAGTTAATATGCCTGCTTCCCTACAGTTGCCAGGGAAATTAATTAATTTTAAAATAAAATAAAAAATTAAACCCCAGCTTTCAGGATGGTATTTAACTACATGTAGTAGGTCAGCAAGTAGCAGGTTGTCTTTTAAATTTACTTTTGCTCCAAACTAGTTCAGTTTACAATATTTATTAGGGAGAGGATTATATCAGTACTGCATAAGATTTAGCATAAAGATTCATATAGATGTTCAGCCTAATTGTTTGTCTATTTGTTGTTTTTTTTTTGTTGTCTCTCTTTACTATTTACTCATACACAACACTATATAGACAAATATTTAGTATTGTGAATTCTGGAAATTACCTGCTGTGTAAAACTGATTTGGTTTTCAGGTGCTATCTAAGAGAAACAATTAGTTCCTGACTAGAAAAGACTATCTGGGGGTTCTTTGCTTGGTTTTGGTTTTTAAAGTCAATTCTGCATATTTTATACTTGCAAAAAGTGCCGTCATCATGTCTTTCATAGCAGTTCCCATGGAAACTCTGTTGCATTCCTTTGTGTTTCTGTTTTGGTTTTTGATTAAATGTGGTAACAGCTGGTGGTCATCCTTCAAGTTAAATTAAATTAAGAGTTCATTGATTTTACTGCCCTCATAGTATTTTTCTGTCTCAAACATTGACCTTCTATTCATATATTGACTAAGAAGCACATCATACTGAAGGACATCTGAATAATCCCCTAGGCACTCACTTATGCCATCTGAGCAAGACACACAAAGGAACATTAAATTATTGGTAGGACATGTGGAAATAAACTGAGCATTGACAATTTCATTATGAGGGGTGAACTGGTACCTTAGAAAAAGATATGGGCTTTTCATGTGGCCAAGCATAAATAAATCAGTATCTTCCTGTGTCTTCTCTCACATCTCCTACTGCTTCCTTTTGTGGTCTCATGTGCATCCTGCACCATTGTCTACCACCCTTTCTCATACGTGTCTGAGCCAGTGCACTGTATACTTCTCTAACAGGTTGATTGTGCTGCATCCAGTGGGACAATCTGTGTCACTGGGATTCCCTTGCTTTCAAAATTAAGTTGTGGTAACACTTTTGTCCCTTTTCAGATGTTCTCTTAAAAATAAGAAACTCAATGGGTGAAACAGCTGAAGACCTTGGAATCTGGAAATCAGCAGAAGTCTGGGCATTTCTAAGTCATAACCATGCCAGTCTAAATTAAACTCATAGTGAATCAAACTTCATTTTCATACATATGGTCAATATTGGTTCCAGATGCCTTCTACAAACTCCTGTGACACCTCTAAAACATCTTGAAGTATTCTCTGCTACTTGGCCCTCATCTTCTCCCTCTTTCAACTCAGAGGTAGAACTCAAGGAGATAGAGCAGCCTGCAAAAATTAGGGATCCTAATTTTGAACTATTATGAATTAATTTATTTATGATACAGATATTTTTTCTGTCATTCCTGAAATGTATCTGGGCACATGGATTTGCAAAAAGTGTAATTTGTAAGGAAATGCCTGCAATAATCTAGTAAAGCTGAAAAACAAATGCTATTTGGTACAATTTTGGGAAGTGAGGAGTTTGCACGATGTCTCCCACACTCCAAGCAATGGAAATTTTTTTTAATGTAAAATTATATTAACTTTCATTTGCTAATCCTCAACTGACTTTCTATCAATCACCCATATAGTGGTTACAATAACTTCTATTATTTTTTTTCTTGGTCTAATTATGCTATTTTGAATCCCACTGTCAAACATTTTAGGCATAATTCAGAGCATAATTCATTTCTATCTCTCTTTCTTCACCCCCATCTTTCCTGCAGATTAACACCAAAGCAAAAAATCAGTGGGAACAAAAAGAGCTAGGCAATTTTGTTAGGCATGTTATAACTTCTCTACAGGCATCACGACACTCAAGAGGAATGAACTCATGACCTTTTACTCTGCTTATTAAAGGAACATCTTTATTACTGGCTGTAATATCAGACAGTAAAGTAAGGGTATAAATTCCATACACCAAGAGATAATATCAGGTCTTACAGTCACAGAAGACTAGATTAAGCTGAGGGTGACATTAGTTACTGCAGTAAGGTCTGAAGATCTTTTACAGAAAAAAAATGTACTTTCACTCTCCCCTCTTGTACATAGGCTCTCCATGCACACGTGCCACAACAGGCGGAAATTACTCGCAGCTGTTCATTTGCATGCTCACAATTTATTATTTACTGTGTCTCTGGCTGCCTCAGGTAAAAATATTACTACAATTATAATAATATTCATTGTAACCATTGCTTACTTATAGTCAACTAGCTTTTTACAAAGGTATGTTTATTGAATATGAGAATCAATCACAAAAGATGCTTTCTTTCTCTCCAAATTTTACTCGGTTTCTAAAAATCTAGTAGGATTACATGGGTAACATATACTATTAAAAGAAAATTTTAAAAGTAGACATATATAATCTGAAAAAAGCTTAAATTTAATTTTCAGCTAATAATGTTTTATCCTTTTAAGAGAATCTTTCTCTTTCAAGGGTCAATTTTAAAAACAGTTTTACCCTTTTGGAAACAACAACAAAATTTTATTTTATTTCCTGTACAAGGAAACAGGCCAGACACATGCTTAGTACCAAGATCATTGCTTCCCTGAAAAATTATTTTTTGAAATTATATTTATATTCAAACAGATGAGATAATTTTTTAAATGAAAGAGAGTTTCTTCTGCAGACATGTCCCTGATATATTTTACTTCCTTGGATTATAAGGATGTAGAAATACTTTTAGAAGTGGAAGCAATAATAAAGGTAAGGTGTCTGTTCTGAATTCTCTGCTTTGAAGTTTTACTTATTAAACCAGAGAATTTACACACTTATCCTATTATCAGTGGAGAGATAAGTGGAAAGATACACAGGTTTAAAAATTATGGCTGCTTAATATTTAAATTAATATGTATGGAAATGTGGATATCCAGATGATTGCATGTTTGGTTTTTTTTTTAATAATCAATATTGATATTGATTATATATATACTGATATGTCAGTATATCAATATAAAAAGCATGAAAGCCTTAAACCTATTGTCATTGCTTCTTTCCTTGGCAACTACAGCCATGAGAACTAAACCTCCTTCCACTCTATCATAATTTTTCTTCAGGATTTTTTCTCTTCCATTTCAATGATTTATTTTTCCCCAAAATATCTTAAATGGAATTAAAAAAATATTTTTACTTATTGTTACATGTGGTGAAAAGACTCTGCCACTCACTCTCAAAATATTGAGGATTCTGTACTATAGTTGTCAGTTGCAGTATAGATAAAGCTGCTTAATTTAATCTTTTCTCATTGTCCATGAGAATGCTTAAAAAAACCCCTACTGATGCTACAGATATAAGTCTACCTGTGCAAATCACATAAAAAAGAACTGTGTGTCCAAGAACTATTGGTGATTACATATGTCTCATTTCCCTTTAAAAGAGATTTCCATGCTATTTTTCATAGTTACCAGATACTGTTTTAGATGCATAAATGCCCAAGCTTCTACATGTCTTTTACATGTAAGCAGTTACTAGACACCCACAGGTAGACTGGATGTGAGCACTCGATTCAACTGTGCCACCATGATCCTGGCCACTGGAGATCTGATAGAGGTTTGGTGTCTTTCTCTAATACAGAGACTAATAATTTCTCTCTTTCTCTCCTTTTCTCTTTTCTTTATTCTATTTCTCTAATTCTTTTCATCTTGATCTCACTCTAGTCGATGTGAATATTTCTTCACATATCTATAATCTGCAGCTGTATAAACTACATATGGGACAAGCAAGCTTTAGGAACACTATGCTATACTCTTCCATGAATGTTGCCATTGTGCTCTGAAAACATCATAGCCTGAGATTGATAGATGCTGTGTATTTATCTTTCTAATTTGAAAAAATAGTCTTATATTGTAATAGCTGGTTTTGCATCTGTTAAAGAGCACAGAAACAGAACAAAAAGGATTTGTCCCTATACCAAGGAAATGTTAAGAAAAAAAGTAAACAAAAGACAAGAATTCTTAAATAATAAATATATTTAATATAAATATCTTATCAGCAATTTAGGTGTTTGTGAATCTCTATGCGTGCACTGGATAAATGAAATTATATCTTTCTGCTGAGCAGGTATGACATGATTTATTCTATCTTTTAATCAAGATCATGATCTATTGATAAGAGACCATGTTTAACAACTGGAAAACCTAACTGGAATCAGCCAGTCACATTTTATAATAAATTTTAATTTGGATCATAAATTGCAATGGGAGATCATTGCCTAAAGATATGAAGAGGTTGAGAAGACAAAACGTTATTTTTCTCTCTCTGAAAAAGGCATCTCATTCTATTACTGTTTATTTTAAAATGCTTATTTCTGTACTACTCAAAAATTAATATAAGTATCTTTTGAATGCTGTAATGTGATCCACGGGCATGAACTTTGAAATACTTTTGAAATCATTCATGTCAAGTGATTCTACAAAGATTTACAGGTTTCAAAGCAATGCTTTCCTTTGTAAATAGGTTTAATTCAATAAACCTAGGTAATTTCAAATACACAATGACCGCTTTCTGGGCTGGCATAAATCTCTGTAGTTCAGCTGAAATCTGTACATTCACAATAGAGCAATCAGGGCTTTACAATGCATTAACTGAAATCCCTACTCCAAACTCTATAGAGACTAGATAACAGTGCTAGAGAAAGTAGTTACTTGGGACTTAATAATGTGGTGAGAGAAGTAACAGAGGCAGCCTGAAAATGTAGAACATCAGAAAGGATGTGAAAGAAAAGCACAAGTAATTGTTTAATGTAGATCACAAATGTCTTTTACAAAGACAGGAGGCTAGAACCTCACAGCCAACAATACAAGAAAGAGAGAATGGGAATAAACAGAAATACAGGGGGCACAGAATTGAATGGAGGTGCATTAGAAAATTAGGTAAAAGACAGTAAATAAGGTATGCTTTTAATCATCCATAATCTCATAGTTTTATGATGTGTTTGAGGTTTTTCTTTCTATTTCTTTCAGAAATTATGTGGAAATATCCTTAAGCCATCCTATAAATATTCACAAAGACAGCTTCTGAGTCAGATACTCTCTTTTGAAGTTATATGAAAATTACAAGGTTTTGTTGCTTGAATTACTCTATTTCCCCTTTTATGCTCATATATGGTTTTTAGTTCCAAGGTTTCTGTCTGCCCGGATTAAACAGAACTCCCTATGGAAATCTGACCATGATCTGGCTCCCTTTTTATACCTTGGAGCTTTATGATTTGGCCAAACTTTCCCTTTATGCTACGTGATAAGATTTAATTCCATATCTGCATCTTTTTGTATTCCCAAATCTAGTTATGTTCTATGGTTAATAAGACACTCATCTGCATAATTGATTCAATTACCTAAAAGAAGTCTGTCAAACCAATATTCTTATAATAGCTGTATTTGTGATAAACTGTAGAATAAATCTAGCTGCAGGAATCTTGCTGTGGCCTTTCCTGTAGGTATTTGTATATATATATATATTTGTAAATGTATATGTAATATCCATTACCTCAGTTTGATCTCATAATCTTTCTGGCAGTATCTCCGCCATACTTCTGTTTAGGGAACCCTCTCTACAGAAACATAAAGATTTTTTTCCATACATGTCAATTAATGTATCATATTTTGCCTTGAAAGAAAATTGTGTAAACCCCCAAACTTAAATTAGAAAGCAGTATCATGTTAATTTCTGGTGTTTCATTTAAACTAAGTCTTCCAAAGATCTCCTTGGTACTGTAGGAACAGAGTCCAAAAAAAATCCCACCAATAAAGAACTACACATTCTCTCAGACATCCCCTGAAAGCATTTAGAGTAATTTGTTTCACATCTTATGTGGTGGAAACAAATTTTAGGAGAAAGTGCATTTACAGATTGAATTTTGGGATGATAAAAAGACACGAAATTAATTTTTTAAGAAAAAAAAAGGATTAAATTAAAATTTTAAGAGAAAAATAAAATCTGAAGCAACTCCCAGCAAAGCACTTAACCACTGTTCAGACTTAGCATTTATTACAATTGCCAGAACATTTGAGTTTCTTGTTAGACAATCAAAACTTTATGATTTCAATTTTTATGTAACCATTTGCTATACATAAATAAAGAGATACTGGGATTCATGGTTGTGGAGAGGCAAATAGAACACATGAATTACTAAATAATACTTTTCCCCAGCTATTTACTATAATAGCCACACTCCTTGTATATAATCTGACAGCTTTGCATGTTATTAATATTTTCCAGAAATATTTGCCATGGCTTTGTATTTCTTCAGTACTCCAAAGGCACATAGCAAAAGCAAAAACATTTGGCTTCTTAGATAGTAATCATTCACCATAAGAGTGCAGATGAAGGACAGAACTGAATCTCTTGTAAGAAATATGCCCCTACTCTACTCTTTTGCAACTCCACTTAGAGCGCTGTGCCCAACTCTAGGATGTCCAACATAAGGATGATGACCTGTTGAGCAAGTCTAGAGAAAGGCTACAAAAATAATCAGACCCCTCTCCTTTAAAGACAGGCAGGGAGATCTGGAGTTCTTCATCCTGGAGAATAGGAGGCTCCAGAAAGACCTTGTGCCTGAAGAGAGCAACAGGAAAGGTGAAGAGGAACTTTATGGACTGACAGGCCAAGGGGGAAATGGCTTCAAACTGAAAGAGAATAATTTTGGATTAGATACTAGAAATAAACTCTTTAAGGTAAGGGTAGTGAGGCACTGGGAGAGGTTCCAGAGAAGATGTGGATGCCCACAGCTGGAGGTGTTCAAGAACAGGTCAGATGGGGCTCTGAGCAATGTTGTCCATTTGAAGATGTCACTGCCCATGACAGGGGTATTGGAACTAGATGCTTTTTTAAGTCCAACCCAAACAATTAAATGATTCTCCGATAATTTCTCCAAAAAGTGAATTTCAGAAGGAACAATAAAGGTTGTATAGATTTTAAGGGAGACTAAAATCTGCACAAACAACAGTCACAGCTAATTAAATATCACAGAACAAAAATTTTTGCTTCCAACTATTATTTATACTATTTAATACAGCAGAGAGGATTTTCACTGTGCTATTTGCTGAAACAATGTTTTTTTGCACCAAGCAACCATCTAATTTCATGTTGTCTTTGTGATGGCCTTCATTGAATTCGTAATCAGTGTGGAAAAAATGTTCCCCTCAATATGTTATAGCAATTATCTTGCTAAGAGGAATAAAATGACCCTAAAGTGAATTCAACGCAAAAAGAGTGTGAAGCACCTGTGTACAGTATGTTTGTGTTCTTCTGTGAGTTAGAGTCCTTTTAGATATATAGACAGCATCACGACTGCATCCCTCTCAGTTCCTTAAAGGAAAAGCATAAGCAATGAATCGATATTCCAAAGAAGGGGAAGGCTGTGACACATTTGAATGTTTCACAGCATGCAAGATGATTAACAGCATGTTAGGTAATGATGTAAGTGACATAAATTAGTTTATATTGTACAATGTAAATACTCAGCACAACTGATGTCTGAACAAAGAAATCAAGATGGAAAATGAGAATTTGGACCAAATCCAGTTCCAATTACTTGGGTTTTGTTTTGTTTTGATGAGTAAGTCCAGAATAATTTCTTGTATGTATATATAAAACAAAAAATGCATATTTTTCTATGTATATATATTCTTTTTTCTAATCCAAGTCTCTCACTCTCTCTGAAAAGTTCCTCTCCTTTCTGAAATGAATAAAATTTATAATTATTTTTACCATTTTTTGAGTACAAGCCTTGAAAATTAATTTTGATTAAATACCACCAGGTTTATCTTTACAACTTGAATAATTAAAAAATAAAATATAGTGTGATAGAAGTTGTTTTGCAGTTTGTTTTTTCTGGAGTAGGTTTTAAATATTTCTTGTTGTAAGTTTGTAATGGCTCATTCCATGTACTCCATTTGGCTTCCCTGATGGTTCAATCCTGAGCTGTTTACCCCAAGATTCTCCCGCCAAGTGCATGTCAATGCACCTGTCAATCTCCTTGTATCACCTTTGTTCCCTTCTGGAATGTTCCCTGTCCTTCATCCCTTCCTCGAAGCAAGATTGGGGAGCAGGGCTGGCTCCTTCCCCTTGGTGGCTTTATTGGACAGCCCTGACCCTGAACCCCTCCCCTAATTCCTTCCTATTTGTAAGAGGCCGTGTCCTCCCCTTAGTCCCACCTCTCCTTAAAAGCAGCTTTTTGGCCTGGTTATCGTCATTTGTCCCCAAATCCTCTGGGGAAGGATAAACCTTCCTTGGAACTCAAACAAGTGACCCCCTCTATTCCTCTGCCCGGTTTCTGGTGCTGTGCTGCTGCTGTGCTCCCCACACCACACCCGGCTGCTGCAGGATCCGGCACGGCCGCTCCCGTGGCTGCACAGCGGTCTGGGGACCGAGCTGGCCGGGGAGCATCTTCCTGTGACCGCAGCACGCAGATGCAATATAGCATATGGAAATGTTTTCTGTGAATGTATGCTCGTAAGTAGCACTGAATGAAGTCAAAAGGTCAGAAAACAATTCTTCAAATAGTGCATGATTAAGCTACTGACCATACTGAAACCGAGGATTCTAACAAGGCTTAGATATCGCGTGGGATAATGAAAATGCTTACAGAAAAATAACATAATTGCATAATGTAAAACAATACCCACACTTCTGTTTATAATTCAAATGCTATTTAATAGGTGTTAGGAGGACATGTCTATAATTGCTCACTCTGAGGGTTTTGGAATGTTTTTTTTCAGATGAGGGAGAGTAGAGAATTGGTAGAGAATCCAGCTAGATGCATTTCTGGTGTGGAATACTTTCGTTACACTTCTCTTGAGATTTAGTCTTATAAATTTACACCTCAAAGGGTGACAGGCTTGTAAGCATTGACACTGTATATAAAAAACAGTCTAGCATACTTACAAATATAGTACCAACATGCAATAGCAACAAATGTGCAACCAGGGAAAATTTCTGGTTATGACAGTGGCTGCTGAATTAATTTTTTGGTGTCTATATTGAATTTCCTTTCAATTTGGTAGCCTGCAAATTCCATGGCTTGAGCATGTTTTGCAGAAGTTTGAAAGAGGGTCATAAGCCTTTTTCAGTATTGTTCACAAGAGCTGGAAAGGAATGACTTTTTTGTGAGCAATTCTCATACACATCTGTATGAAGGGTCTCCAAGAAATCTTTGTTTCTATGTCCAAGATTTAAAGTTAAAACAAGGAAATTCCACATTTGAATAATGCAACATTATTGGAGGAAATTTATTCTGCTGTGAAAAAGCTCATACAAATCTATTATTTTCTTCACTGTAATGGTCCAATGTTCTAAAATCTTGAAACATTCTGCCTCTAGAAATATGAAACCTAATTCCAGTTCTTCCAAACCCTGATTCTAACCCAGGAACTATGAATTCTCTTACATCTTTCAAGACCACAAAACACTGATTGCAAACAACTTAAGTCATTTCATTGACTCAAATTGCTATTAAAAAATAAAGGTTATAACTATCTGCAAAAACAAAAGATAGCCTCGGGTGTAGGTATTGTCACTTTCAAAATGGCACTGACATTTTTCCTCAACTTGCTCCAATATTTTTTAAAAATGCACTTTTTTTGATTGAACTATGTCACTTTAAGAAAAAAAATGAACTATGCTGGTACTTCATATATTTTATTCTGCCGTCTATGTGCACAGTGGCTTTATTTGTAATATTGCTTACGAAAAAAAAATTTAAAAATTAAAGCTATTTTATTCTCCTTAGCATAAATTTCAAGTCTATCTTTCAAACATAAAATAGGCACTGCATGTTAAATTTCACCAATGATGTAGGAATAGATTAAGAAAAGATAATTCAATTAAAATATTACATTCACACTAATAGAACAAGAGAAATGAGATGGCAGGAGACAACCAATATTATAATGAGAACAACTCAAACACAGAATAAAACCCATATAGTCATATGATGGAAGCCCAACTTTTATATGAGTACAAGGGTTGAATAGGTTAGCAGTGATCAAAATTACTTAGAAAAATAGAAATCTGTCTGAACATACGAACCTGAACTCTGTCAATATATAGTACTTCTGCCAAAGCTGAATAAAGGAATAAAACCCATTTGCAAACTGGTTAAGAAAACAGCAATTTTTGTTTTGAACATCTTTACACTGGAGCTGCTACAAAGCCATGCTTAGATCCCTTTGTTGAGAAACCCTCATCAGGTTAATCTAGGGATTTGATTTTATCAGAGAATCTGCAGTTTCACATAGGAATAGAAGGAGCTTTTTTAGTAAAATAAAGATTCCAAGAATGGCAAGAGAAACAAATAAAAAATAACCTTAACATTCACCTGGAGGCAAATAAGACACCAAATATTCAGAGTAATTAAAGAAATCCAATAATATATTTCTAACATATTATTGTTCAGTAGGTGACTCATTGTACAATTCCTGGAGTTTTCAAATCCTCTTATTTTTAATTATTTAAATCAAGGAATGTGTTTATTCCTCTCTGTCTTCTGCCTATTCCATCATGTTCTATTTCTGTCATCTAGAGTATAGTACACAGGGGTTTTTTTTTCTCCTTTTTTCTTCTTTCTTGCTCCTTCCCTCTTTACTCTCTCTTTTTCTAGTCAGATAATTTAGTTACATTTTATTAGTGCTTGTTGAATTGAACTCTGTTCTTGTCCTTCTGCTAGAATACAAAGAGGTCATTCTTAAAAAGAGCACAAATGGATAAAGCTTAATTCTCAGAGTATCACATCCTAATAGCCTGTTGCAGTGTTATAAATGGAAATTTTTGACTATGGCAGTGGAAGAAAGAGAGGAAATTAATAAAACTTAGGGCTCAGTGAAGTTTTTCAACAGTGAAGACAAAATAAACAGCAAATTTCTTAGCCCCGTGAAAAAAAGAATTATTGATGAAACTTGTTCAGAGTTTCACATGGAACAGTATTTGCTTTTTTGAGAGGGTCTCTGTCTGTTTGTAACTAAAACACTCTTCAGTTGTAAGAAACAACATGGCTGGTGAAATCATCCCTTCCAAAGGAGTTTGCATAGCCCCTGTCACAAATTAGCTCCGTTAATTTTAAATCTCTCTTTCCCATAATCAGGAAATATCATTACATCAAATTTCCTTTTATATAGCTTTTACTTTCTTTTTATTTTGATGTCATAAATCCATTATAAAACAGTATTAAAAAGCACCAAAGCTGAATGCTCTCATATCTGGGGTGTAATTCATGTTTGTAACAAATACTGGCATGGAAAATCTGTTCTTTTTCTGGTTTTAGAAGACTTTTTTAATGAGTGTTTTATGATGTTTCTGTTTACACAGTATTTTTACAACTGTTGCAAATAGACACAAATATCATAAATTACAGGAAAAATCATCCTCAGCTTCCTTCAGGCTTAATATAAAACAGTTACTAAAAGGGTAAATATGTAAGTACTGCTAAAGCCTGTTTGATGAATTCCACATGGAGATTCAAGTTGAGATCTCAAGTCATTATAAAAATATAAAATTCCATACACTATCTTCCTATCTTATTTTAAAAAGAAACAAAATCCAAGTAAAATTATTAACACATGCTCATTAATTAATCTGGATTATAATTGTTAGGGAGAATTTAATACTATCAAAATTTCATGACACATGGGGATTTAAAAAAAGCCTGCTAATTTCTTTGGTCCATAATACCTGATTATTCTTACTTGGGAGTATGATAATACCACAAACATTACTCCTGAAGAATGGAGAGGCCTGAACCTCATGCAGGTAGAAACACATCTCATATTCACCAACTGAATTTAATATACTTATGTCCAGGTAAAAGTTCAGGTAAAAACAGTGATTCATATATAATTGAAAAGGTAACTAGATAATAATCAGTAAATGTTGCTGAATTAGACTGTACTGGAGGAAATAGAGATAATGCATCAAAGAGCATTGAAATGCTGATCTCAGATGAGCACTGCCCAGAAACTGCTCAGAAAGCAAGAAAACTCTTTACAGGCAAAGGATTCAATACTTCAAGTAGTTTCGTTGCAGTTCCTTTGAAGCTATTAATCACTCTCTGTTCATACAAATGGCATAACAAGGCATATTTTTGCAACATGTTTGTAGCATGAGGTTTTTTTCCAAAGTTCTGTTATTAGCACAATTTTCCTCCTTATGTTCGTCAATTATTTTTCCAATGTGATTGACAAAACAGCTCTCTGGAAATGCAAGCTCTTATTTATAATATTCAAACTCTTGTCACTGAATAAGGGTTTTCAAGCTCAGCTGAAAATCCCAGCTGTGATCCATAGAGCAATTCCAAATCAGGAAGTCCTTCCTATTCCTGTTATTTGATAAACACAAAAGTCTTTAAAAATATAATTTTCTGTGGCATGTTTTTATTGCTAAAGATTCAATGCCTATGAGCACTATAGTTGTAATATCTTCTATACCAAGTATAATTTGTCCCTAAAATATTCAGGTTCAAGTAACTTTAAGTCTCAAAAACTCAACAGATTTTACTACTTAAGTCTGAACATCTTATGTACATCCATCCTGTATCTCAACAAACCACTTGAATTTGATCATTGTTGCTGTGGGCAGGGAAAAGAGATGCAATTATAATCATCCTGTCTCCTTAGTAATCTTACAGCTTTCCATATAATGAGCTCTACAACTGTCCCAACAGGAGTGTGTGATCAGAGAGGTGAGATTGTGCACAGTAGAAGTGTCAGTTTAGGAGTGGTGCAGAACAGGACAGGAAGTTAAAAGTCATTGAGTAGCATAGCCACAGCTATATCAAAGAGCACTCATCATTCATTCTCATTCATCTCAGAGCAAGCAGCTTTAATGCATTTGTCAGTGCATCTTTTTTTCCCCTCCAGCTGCAACCTTCCTTTCTTTGATCTCTATCTTTGGAAGACTCAGTTTTACAAAATAAATGCCCAGATTCAATTCATCACTTTGATAGAAAAGTCAGCCATAAACCTGCAGAAAATTCATAGAAAGTTGAATAACAACAAGTTTGCCAACAAATTACTGGTATCTTCAAACATTTCTCACCAGTTTGGTCAGAAATTAATTTAAAAAAAAGAAAATAAAAAAATAAAAATCAAAACCGACCTACGAACCAACAGCAAAAGAGCCAAAACCTCACTCATTCAAATAACAAGAAAACAGAAATAAAAGCATCCATTTAAGTAGTTTCCTTTAGTGTAAGAAAGCTTCTTTAATTGTTATATAGCTTACATTATAAGCCACTATTAGCAGAATTATTCCAACCACAACTACTGTAAATAATATAAAAGATTTGACTTTCTGCAACATATTTAGTATATTCACATCAGTTTGTTTTCCTTCTGAACATGAGAAACATTTCTGGCACTGCAAATGTCATTAATACTTCAGCATACATTAAGGTCCATTACTCACATTCCTGACTCTTTGCACAAGATAGACCAGTATCTGATTCTAAATCATATAGAAAAAGCAAGAAAATAAGAAAAGAAATATGTAACTAAATGCTCCATAAGTCAATGAAGTAAATTCTACACGTTAATTTGTTTATGGAAAACAAGGCTTTGCCTAGAGGCAAATTTCAGTTTTGTCTTTTTTCAGTGCACAGTTTGTTTTTTTTTGCTTTATCACTGTATGAATTACCATTATAAACTACTGTATATTTGATGCTTGCCTATGGCTATCCAGAGATTCTGCTGATGGAAGGCTGAACAGCATTAGGACTACATTAGAAATAGCATGTTTTATTTAGGGACTACGTTGGTAACTTAGCACCATATTTCCTTTTGCAATTTGCTTACCCTAATTGTCAAAACATTTCCTTCTTTTGCAAAAGTGCAGCTGCTACAAATGCCTACAGATGAGGCAGAACAGACCCTACTAATAATATCATATTGTTGACTCATTGATAGCTTTTGCAACTTTTTGTTATCTAGTCCAATTTATTTCTTTGGTCCAAAAAGTTTCAAATATCAACTCTAAGACTGCATTATTTGTGAATAGACAAAGCATTCCGAAACAAGCAGAATTGCTTAGATCTCTTAATTTTAACAACTGAGGACATTCAAATGACAAAGATAGAAGCATGCCTTTGGAAAACAACTTCTTATGTGACCTGCTTGAGACTGAATTACATAACTGAAGGAAAGAATACATTTTCTGAAATTTACAATGTTTTTAGGTTGTTTGTTTGTTTGGAGTTTTATGTTTGGTTTTTTTTTTTTTGGTTGGGTGGGGGTTGAGTCATAAATCCTTTCAGTTGCCTTCAGAGACCCTATACGAACTCTTAGCTGACACATTTACTAGGATTAAATATTTATTCTTCAACTATAATTGAAGTCTGTTTTGGCCTGAATGCTCTACCTTGCAGTCATTGGAGGCAACTTCATCCCTTTCAAAAACTGACTTTAGCTGACTTTAGTTCCAGTGATTTTTAATCTGACAGCCTGTGAGAATTATGACAAAGCAAGTTTTTAAATTTGAATGCATGCTGGCAAAAGTT
The DNA here is from genome assembly GCA_003676055.1 of Chloebia gouldiae. NCBI lineage: Eukaryota > Metazoa > Chordata > Aves > Passeriformes > Passeridae > Chloebia > Chloebia gouldiae. Next base: position 14,106,485 of record QUSF01000004.1, read on the forward strand.
CGGATATCTACCCATTGCCAGAAACTTTACTGATGTATTAACATTGGGCTTGATACAAAGTGACATCTTAAGGAAAAAATTAATGCTAAATACATTTTTTGCCTGAACAGTGAAAAGAAAAACTCAATGAAATTATTAACTCATTGGCATGAGATACACTTTTATATGGCTTGAGATCAATGGCAAGGTGTTGAGGAACATTCCACAATTAACTACATGAAAATTGCTGAAACTTCCACTTGTTTGCATGATTCAAAAATGGATTATACAAATCTCTAGGAAGCATACTCCTTGGAGCAATCCAGTGTACAATGAATGTAAAAAGGAGACCAGGACCAGGTAATTTCATAGTTATAAGATATTAAACCATCACATAATTTTGGTAGAAATTGAGAGAAAAAACCCGAAGAAATACGCAGACAAAACCCAACCATTCATGACAGAAAAATTTCACATTAGATGTTATCTGCACATTCAAAGAATCATAATTTTTGCACTTCATATAAAGTTAATGTAATAAATGGAAATACAAATAAAAGACTATGCTTTTTTTTTGTTTATAAATCTCATTTTCATTTCTGCTTCCCAACTATCACCAGTGTGATACTTGAGTATGCAGTGGAAGTCCATCACTCTCAGATTATTATCAACTCAAAATTATCTTCAGCTGCTATAAGTTGCTATAGTATGCTTTAAAAATCAATAGCTGCCAGCAAGAATTTGTTGCACATTAAGTTAATGACCTACTTGTGTAAGCTGTACAGTGTATATGACGGTGTTGTATCAAAGGCAAAATAGAACTTTTGCTACAAATATAAAGACAAGACTCATTCACCTCCATAAAACAAGGACACATTCTATTGGCAGAGGGTATAATTTTCTTTCCTCATCACAAACTATGTAATAACGATAATATATTGTCTTTATGTTGGTTTTAATCCACCACAAAAAATGATTTTATACCACCTGAATGGACTAGTATACCATCTGAGACCACAAAAAAGATGGAGCATTTCAACTAGTTATTTGCTTTGCATTCAACTGCTCTAACGTGAATCAGAGAAATAATAAGCTAGCTGATGTGGGATTTTACAGTAAAGAATATTATAGGTGGACGTAAGAATAGGAATTTTAGATTGTGAGTCAAGAACAAAGCCAATGAGGAATGTCACCTATATTTATATAATTTTCTAAATGCAGAAAATATATGTGCTTGCAGTATTATTATATGGCTCTGAGAATTACATGATGTGCAGCAGAGATACCCTTCACCATGACAGCTAAGAGAAATGCCTTGTTCTGGGTCATATGGGCATCAGCTTCACTGACAGCACTTTTGAGGCGATAGCGTGCTAGGTACATATGTCATGGGCCAATCTGCTAATATCTACACAGATCCTCTGCAGTGTATTTGAGATTAAAAAAGAAGGAAATATTGTTGTCAGAAAGCTCAAAGAACACCTCACCAAACTTATATACAGATATAGGCTGTCTCAAGATAAAACAGCATGGGCTTGGACAGGAGAACGTGAGAAACGTACAACAAACAATCACAAGCATCAGCAGCCCAGGAGCAGGTCACCTGCTGAGTGACACTAAAATTTTTAAAATGTGTAAGCACTGATTCTACCTCACCCAAAAAGGTAGAAATCCCAAATTCCATATTCTTTCCTCCTTACTGTTACCTTTTACTACAGCTGGCTCAGGGTTAAAAAGGGCCGACCACCTGAAAAGTGGTTACATTTTAGAACACTGAAAGAATGGGTAAAAGGTAAGAGAAGTGAGTGTATAAAATAGAAAAGACAACATAATAATAATAAATATTGCAAAATAGAGAAAGTATCCAAAAGTAGAGAGACTATCCTATTTTCTGAGTTGTTTTAGTTACACTACTACATTCAGTAGAAATGCTCAGAAAATGTATCATTTTCTTTCTTGTTAAAAAATATGTATTTATTATTATTTTTAAGGTATATAATTTTTAGCTGCTCTTTATCACAGAGATGTCAAAAATAAATATTTAGTAAAAGCTGAAAAAATTCAGTGATGGTTTTTCTCTGTTCTTTAGCTTCATTGTTTCATTATTATACAAGAGATTTAGGATTGTCCTACTAGTTGAATAAGAAAAAAAATCTAAAGGATTTCCAAAATGAAGAATAAAAAATATTTGACATAGTGCTATAATTGAATTTTTATTCTTTAAAGGATGTACAGAATAATATCTACAGGCAAAATATTTTTTCAAGTATCTCTTGAGAGTAAGTAAAATTTAAGTTGTGCTGCTCAGAGTTATAGAGTATACCCATTTTTTCCCTAATAGAATGCAAATAGTCAAGACTCCATTTTTTCCTCTGAGCTACTTCACATTTGCTTGCAAATTGCTTCCAGCAATTTTTCTCCAATAGCTATTAGTGCTGGGTGTTGTCTTTATTTTTTGGTGTGCAATTTTATTGACAAAGGTATTGTCAGTTATGAAAATAGGGAAGATATGTGCACTAAAAAGTCAAACTAAATTAATCAATGTGTTTGCTGAGAAATGGGTAGGATTATTTTTCCTTATTTAGATATCTCTTTCTTTTCTTGGTTCATGATTTACACAATCAATAGAAAGCACCTTTGCAGCTTTGCTTAGAGAAGGATTGCTAACTGCAAAAAAAAAATTGTAAAAAATTTATATGTACTTGTGCACATAAGAATAAAAGAAATGCAATGCTGAGTAAGTTTCATGAAGAGATTTGCATTGAAACTGAAAGTCAAACCATAAATGCCAGATGTTTGAAGGTTTACCTCTGTGGCAATTTGAAAGATATATGATTTATATATTTTCATTTTATGACCATCTTTATGATGGGAACAGAGTGAGGTGAACTGTTCTGTATGTAATAAGTTATGAGATGTTGAAACATATGCTGAAAAGCTCTTATATCTTGAATTCCAAACTTAGTTTTTCTGGCTTATTCTTTACAGTTGGGCTCACGTAACTTCTGTTTAATATATTTTACATTATCAAATATTCTTATTAAACCCTTAAGAAGATATTCAGAAACAAAATCTTTTACAACTTCTATTTAAAGACAGAAGCAAAGCTGCACAAACATTCTTAGCTCTATTTCAAAGAAACCTGGGTGACATGAGGAAATATTAAGTGCTAGTGAAAGCAAAAACTGGCTAAGAAGGTTTTTCACAGAAATATGTAGAATTTTGCACACATCCAAAATCTTCCAAACTTTAAAATCTCCACATGAACAGACTTTATATTGTACATGATGCCAAGCCAGATGACTGCAGTGTCAAAAGAGCTGCCAGTAGCATTAGAATATTTTCATTTTCTGGTAGACCAATAAGTTAGTGTAAGATGACAATGTTGCCAAACCTGTGTCATTACTTTGATGTAAAAATAAGAATAAATTACATAGCCTGCTTCATTAGAAAGACCAGCTATTTCTGTCTTCTATTACTGAACATGAACTTTGTCTTTACACTTTTCTTTCTTTTTCTCTTTCGACAGTCATTTCTCCTTTATTTCTCTGCAAACCCCAGACTTACATTCTACTTCAGTAATGATCATTTATCTGTGGAAACAAATAATATAATTTTGCAAATTTTTTAATATCTTTGACATTTTATGCTAATTTTGCAAGTATATTTTCATTTAGTCCACCCTTTGCCTGAACACCACCTTGTCTACTAAACCAGAGCTGCGTACAATGGTTTCTTGACCACTTCTAGGGAAGGTGATTCCACAACTTCTGCAGGTAACCCATTCCAATGCTTTCAGTGAATAAATTTTTCCTGATGTCCAAAGTAAATCTCCTCTGGTGCAACTTGAGGCCATTTCGTTTTGTCAGGTTGCTGGTTGCCTGAAAGAAGAGCCTGACACCCGTCCGGCTGGCCTACTTTCAGGTAATTGTAGAGAGTGACAAGGTCCATCCTGAGCCTCCTTTTCTCCAGCCTAAACAACCCCAGCTCCCTCAGCCACTCCTCATAAAATATGTATATCAGACCCTTCATAAGCTTTGTTGCAAAATTTTAAAGACTATGGAGCACTCCATGAATTTGAGTGTCTAATTCTTTTTAGCAAAATTTCAATTGGCTGCATTATGTTAGTGCCAAATCTTATGAGTGATGTCAAAAGCGCGCCACGAATAAAGGACAAGAGAATATTGTATTTTGTAAATATTTATGAAACTTTAAATTTTCTTTGATTTTTGACCAAATTAAATATTTAATAACAAGTATGATCTCATTAAAATACCAAACACTGTACCCTGGGATTTTCTCTTTTGATCAGAGATAAGTTAATAGTTTCTTACTGACTACTTCACAGTCTCTTGCAACCTAAAATACCAGCAAAAGGGGCAAAAGTCCCTTCATTGTACAGAAACAGTAATCTAAAAATGTCAAATGCACAAGAAAAAAACATTGACACTCAACAACAGAGCTAAAATTTTCATGCAGCACTCCGGCATTACTGATCATAGTTGAAAATCAATCTAATCAGTCCCTTCCAACCGAAAACCTTCCCATGAGTCTATGATTTAGAATATAGAATGTGCTATTATAAAAGCATATTATACATGATTGTAATATCATGCTCATCATTTTTTTGTGACTTATGTATAAACAAAATTTCTTCACAAGTTCCTCAATATGATCAAATTAACTGAAGACTAATTTCTGTGGAAATTTGTAATATCAAGTAGCACTAGAAAAGCATTGCAGTGGACTTTTATTCCCTGATAAATTATTTCCAATTTATGGTGTGATTTGCCAATGAAAAGAATGTTTTGTTTAATTGTTTGGTTGTGGGTTTAAGTCATTCTTGGTAGTAATAAGAAAAAACTGAGATTAAACTGAACATAATACATTTTCTCACAAGTATCAAGAAACGTACCTAACAGCATAGTTTATTAGGACAGATATTAATTACCCTTTTGGAGATCAGGAGGGCAGAAACTTGTTTATAAGAAATCAGAAGTAAATGTATTGAGCAACCTTTGTTTTGGTGAAAGAGAGAGGTAAATTCTCCCAATGTCTGCCAATATATCTTTCAGTCACTTCATACAGTCAAATTGTTCCAAAGGCAACATTGGAAAAATGGTGCTGAAGAAAAAAAGAAAGTAAATGTGGGTTGGCTTTTTCCTCACCCTGTTTTATTTAATTGTCTTTAGAGATATCTGAAGCAGTAATTTTCATGTTAGGTAAGCCCTGATGTTTACAGGTATTTCACATTTTTTTCCTCCCACAAATTTCTACATGTAAGCTCTGCATTTTGCTAACTATTTGAAGATTATTTTGTTTTCTAAAAGATAAGAAGACATACCTCAAGCTGTGCCAGTAAAAATGCAGGGTTCAGGAGGAATTTCTTCACTGAAAGGACTGCTTTGGAACAGGCTGCCCAAGGAAGTAGTGTAATCACCTTCCCTAAAAGTGTTCCAGGAAAAAGTAAACATAGCACTTAGGGCTCTGGTTTAGTTGATCAGTAAAAATTTTAACTCAATGGACTTGGCAGTCTTTTCCACCCTTAATGATTCTATGATTCTATAATTCTATAATTTAGGGACTTTATTGCATAATTCTGATTTTTTTTTCATGAAATTTCCTCTACTGGGAAAATGGATGCCTTGTATGAGTTGTATGGCTTACCTGGTTATTAATATCAAAATTATAGCTTTTGATCATATGTATAACATTACATGTAACATAAGGAACTAGTGAAGACAAACCCTTCTTTTTAAGGTTTTTCAGATGTAAAAGTGATGTAGTAAATCAATATTTATAGAAAAATAGAAAAAGTATCAAGTTAATAGTTGCTTCCAAATGCAAATAACAATGAAAAATGTTATAATTTGGTGATTCACATACTTACAGTCTAATTTCACAGGATGATTTATATCAGTTTATAAACTGCAGAATAAAATTTTAATATGGTGGTATAAAAATTACTGGAATAAAAATATTTGGAGAAATAAACAGCCAACACTCTTGGCTTGATTTTACAATTAATAAAATATTTTTGAGCACACAAGCCTGAGGAAGCTGCTTTTTAAAATGTCCCATCATAGAGTGGAAACTGGCCTATACTTAAAAATATCACAATAGTTTTGAAAAATCAAAGGAATTTGCTGTTTTCCTTTTAAAATACTGATTTTTAAATTATTTGCGGTCATTATCTATCTTTGGTCCCAACTTGAATGTGCATCATACTACTGCTTAGAGAAATCACTAAGTGCTTTTTCAAATATGTAAAAAAACATTTTTTCTTTGTTTTGTCCAAAAGGCTTTAACCTGGAAATAATGGAATGTCTCACAGTCTGAACCAAGGACTCAATTTCCACTAAATATGTACAATCAAGTCTTTGCCATGATTACCTTAAATGATTGTTAATAGAGATGGAGATCATAGCTCTAGAAGACTTTACACATTCACAGCCTATACTGAAGGGAAATCATACAAGAATAATCAGATCTGTTTTGTATTACCTGCAGAATTTCCTAAACAATTAGTAAAAGAGTCACACAAAATTAACTTTGGCTAGATCAGAATAGCCTTAGCTGCTATTCCAATGAAGTGCAGTTGACTAAAACCAGGAAACTAGTCAGGAATTGATGAGGCAATTAAATAGAGCAATTGCTCTAAAAAAATATCAAACAAAAATAAGGTGCATCAGATGTACTGTTAGAGAAGCTACCCAATGCTTTGCTTTCAGGATAAACTGAATTTAATTAGATCACAAACTCCATGTTTAAGGCAAAGACAGTGTTTGAATTTCAGTTTGGACTTACCAGCAGAATTTGTACAAAAGTTTCTCACAATGGCGAGAGGAGATGCATGGGAATCTGGAATTGATCTTTCTTTGCTTGCAGATCCCAGAATTTAGTGAGGGTAAAAAACAGTAATGAGTAGCAACTTGCATAACGTGCATTTCATCCAAAGCTATCCTGAAATTAAAATTATCAACTCAGAAAATCTGTTTTCAGCCTAGACATAGAAGCTACTTCAAAAGTTTTACAGTTTGAGGGGTTCATATTACAAATATCATGCTGGGTTGAACATGCCACACTAGCACAGCACTTAAAAAGTGCAGTGAGTCTAAAAGGACTAAAGCTGGCTTAGAACAGAGATACAAATTTCCATTTAGACTCATTGATGCAGTTGTATCTCAGGCCAAGGAAAACGCAAGCAGAGGGGGGACCGTGTTTGTGAGTGGGGTGTATTTGACAAATAACAGGAATCGTGTCTGGCTAGTGGAAAGCTTGTTTGCTAAAGTCATTATCCCTTCTTTCTCTTACTCCTGTATCTAAGCTTTCTGCCATTCTTCCTCTTAAACCCAAAACACATGCCTTAACACAGAATGTTCTTTTCTCTTTCAAATCCCTCCTATCGGATGCAATTAAATAGATTTCACATATTTTAGGGACAAAAACCAGAGGAGAATTAGTCTCAGACATGCAAAAATTACGTATTAACTTTCTGCACTCACTCCTCCAATAAGTTTTTATAATACTATGAAGTGCTACCCAAAGACCTAACAATATGGTCCTCGTCACAGATTTTAAGAGTGAAAGCAATGAGGTGAAGGAAAAAAAGTAACATGCCAACCCACATTTTCTCCAAGTGTCTCTGTACTTCAGGTTAAATGCATTTCATATGGACAAAACTAATGTTTTTATTTTCTAATCTGGATAATTTTTAGTGAGAGAATTTAAATTGATTCCTTGTCTTTCCATCAAGAGCCCGTTTTTGTTATAAAATCTTCAATTAAAAATCTTTTGGTGTTGCAGAAAATATTGCTTAATAATTGAATGACACTCAGCAGGTAAAGAAAGCCTCCTTGTGCAGATGAGTGGTTTAAGAATGGCTCTTTTCATATCCACCTGTAAATTCTCCTCTAGCTCTATGTCTCCATACAGGTCAGAATAATCCAGAACACTACACATTCAGCTTCCTCTATCATGTACTGTGACATCTTGAAAACTGGTTGAAATCTCTTAGTGGGCAGAAACTTTTCAGAAAACTTCCATTGAAGTCCTGGCTAGCAGATTGCAAAATTAGAAAATACCTGATTGGGTGTAGTTACGCCCCACTTTATATCAGGCTGTTTAGTAGCATGAATAATTTCTGTTGTAGAACTGTGTTAACAGATAATTCATTTTGCTGAAAAATGTCAAGTTAGCTTTCATAATAAAGGATATATAAATATACTTCTTCAGAAACTTTGGATGCAAATTACTTTTGCCTTATTAGTTACAATAATGTGGTTGTATCTTTTATCTGAACTGCTACCATATCTGAAAATTGTGTTTTCATAAAATTAATATCCACTAAGTTAAAAGAATAAAAGAGCTCCAAGTCCTTCATTAGTCCTGGTGTTTGGATAAAAATCAGGGGAAATCCATGACCAAATCTACAACAAGTAATAACATAAAACTAATATGCTTAGGAGTTTTTAGGAATATTGCTAATTCAGTGATGCAGTATAAAATTTGACCCAGTGTTACTTTACCTCCATTTACAAGGAAATAATTTTTACACAGCTGACTCGATGTCATCTGAAATTCACTCAGCAAATGGCTTTTATGCAATGACCTCAGTGAACCCTAGAGAAAGAAAAAAGAATATAAATAGTTTAATAGTTACTTCTTGATCTGCCAATTGCTGTCCATGTCAAGAAGCTGAACAAACACTCTTCATTCAAATGAATAGAATAGGACAAATGTGTATGATATTTTCTGAGAAGTATCTTAGTGCCTCTTTTAGGTCCCTGTTTTGTTCTGTTAAGGTTATGAGTGGCTGAACTTAAATGGAAATCTGGATTTATTACAGATAGAAAAATATTTAGATCCATGAAGATAGAAAGGTTGCAAACATCAGCTGAAATCAATGAGATTGAAGTGTTAAATATTTCTTGTATGCAGTCTATATTTCTACATAATTTTGTTACTTAAATTATTGATAAATATGCCAAGAGATTTATAAATAATGACATTGTTAAAATGAGGCAAAATAAACATTTTTAATAAAAATAGAATTATTTTTATAGTGGAAAAATTTAGAATGGTATTTCTTCTGCAGAGAAGAAAAAATTAGGATGTAGCAAGATGGGGGTCAGCCTTTTCCCCCAGGTAATTAATGACAGGATGAGAGGAAATGGCACCAAGCTGTACCAGGGGAGATTCAAGCTGGACATCAGGAGGAATTTCATCATGGAAGGGATTGTTAAGCATTGGAACAGGCTGCCCAGGATGATGGTGAGGTGTTCAAGAAAAAACTGAATGTGGCATTTTCTTCTTGGCTCAAAATTCCTTACACTCCTGTGTGCACATCTATACATTATTCCAAATCAGTCTCTTTGCTAGGAAGATTTAGTGCTGACACCTGCCTCTCTGAGCATGAAACAGTATGCTACCAATGAAGTCAACCAAACTTAAAACACCTGAAAATACTCTCTCACCAATAATTTGAATTCACATTTTTATATAGTTTGAAATACAAAAGCAAAGAAACAAAAATCCAGTTAACAACAAAGGAGAGAGGGGATTAAGTCTTCAAATATGACAAACAGCGTAAGTTTTTGAGCGTGGTTATTGTCACTTTCAGAAAATACACAAACCCAAGAATATACCACAAAACCAACAGGCTGCCTGTGCATATTTCACACTGTATTATCTAGCTTCCAAAGATTAAATACAACAAATTGACTTACTTCCCGGTGGCCACAGAGGTATCACAACCTTTCTGTATGTGTAAGTAAACCACATATTTAAATGAATAGTCAAAATATGTGTAAATTTACATGATTTGTTCTAATCATGTGATGATTAAGATGGCCAAAGATGTCTGTTTTGTTGTTCCTGTCCTCCCCTCATGGCTATTGAGTGAGTCACCTCAAATTTCTCCTCTAATAGAAAATATTAGCAAGTAAAAAGAGTAACTTATCATTGGGCTGGAAAAGATCCATTGATTCATATGGCCTGAACAATGCTGCTAGCTCCAGCATGGGAGAGGCAACAGCAACAAAAACGAAGAACGGAGAGTGTAAGAACACAGATGCTATTTTTGACAGGACCTGGATATCTTTCAGCAGTAGGTTCTGACTTCTGACTAGAAAGGCAGGAGGAATCTGGTCAAGATAAGGAAACATGATGGGAGAAAAATGCAACTTGAAAGGCTTATCAGAACACACCTAAGACAACCCATTCATCTGTTGTTGATTTCAGAGAATACAGTATTCTCCTAAACTTTTTGTACATATTTCAACATAGTAAGGACATTGATAAAACCAGAAATTCCCAGTAAATATTTTGAACAAAACCAGTTCTATTACTATTACTATTAATTTGCCAAAGCCACCCTTCTGATCCCATATTAGTCACCAAGCGCAAGACATCTTAAATTTCCTTTATATAATCATGTAATATGTAATTAGAAATTCTATTTCATCTGTGAATTTGCCATTATATTTAAATCATTGAATCCATAATATACCATTCTTATCCTTTATAGTAATTTAAAGAATTTCAAAGAAGTAGTTTAATTTAATTGCAGTTTCTCACTGGAATGCACTAAGGACCTTGATTCTGTGTAAGTGCTGCTCAGCAATAATGAAACATCTTTGTGTTAGCAGCACTGTTTTCATATACAAATACAAAACATAGTAAGAAAATTAAATCTATCCCAGAGAAAACAAGCACACAGTTTAAAGTGTGAAACACATTAACCACCAGAGTGTTTTTTGAAGCTTTTCAGTTGTAAAGAGGATTTCTTTTTCTACTGTAAAAAGGCTACACTTTGAAGCAGAAGCACTTAAGCCTTAGTGGATCTATTGAGTGCTACAGAATACACTTACTATGCCTGATTACAGCACGTTTTAGAAGTACTCTAATAGATTGTGAGGTTACTTTGGGCATTGCTGTCAACTTGTATCGCAGAGTGCATCTACCATAGGCAGCACAGGAAAACTGGGTAGAGAAAAACAGAGCAAGTGTCGTGTCAGTAACACATTACCATGCTCACTTCTGGGGCCAGGGATGACTGAGGAATCTTAAAAAAGATATTTAGTCTTTTAGAGCAATAGGAAGACTGAAAATTTCTATTTTCTTGACTTGCAATTCTTCTTGACTTGAAATATAAAAGGAATTGTGCCATGATGCATATATTTATGTATCTTTTTATACATGTTCCTTTAGAAGAAAAAATTAAATTCATGAAACACCAATCTTTACAGTTGTCTGATATTGCAGAAAGAGGGGATCATACAAAAATATTCTTGTAATTCTCTTGTTGAAATGGGAAGGTTCCTTGTTTTATGGGAGGTAGATTAAGTAGGGGACCTAGATCCAGCTCAGTGACCACAGGTCTAGGAAAATATATTGCTGATTTTTGTCATATTTAGATTAGGTCATAAACAGGGGAAAGAATAAATAAGGGAAAGAAAAAACAAAAGCAGATAGAAGGAGAGAGAGGTAAGGCTTTGACATTTCTAGAGCCAGTTTTTCAAGGTTTTAACATAAAACAGTTTAGGAGCATATATCTTAATGTCTGCTCAATCCTAGATATTCTACTAATTCTTTAGGTCAAAATAGAGAAGTACTATTCATACAGGTTGTGCATTCTTTAGCATCATTGTTTTCCATGTTGTTCCTGAGATAGTCAGATCCAAGTAAGACTAATTATAACCAAATCCAGAAGAACAACAGAACAATAAGCAGTCAGTCATGTCACTGGAGCCAAACACTCTTGGATTTTCAATATTGAATGCAGGGGATATTCCATTGATACAAAGGAAAAAACTATGACTTCGGATTATTGCAAAAGAATTTTCCTACATGAAACAAGTTACTCAACATTTATGCACTATTTGGTCACCCAAAGACATCTAAAATAAGGAATACAGCCTAACTTGCCTCTTGAACAATACTGACAGAGATCAGAGAATCACATGATATGCCAGGTTGGAAGGGACCCACAAGATTGCTAGAGTTGTGTGTGGTCTAGATAGCCTGCACTTTGGGAAACATTGCATTGCTCTGCTGTGCTGCCCTGCGTGTTCAACCAGCCGTCCTGCCTCCTCTGCAGTCCCCTCGTCTCTGGTTCTCCAGGACACTGCAGGGCTGGGGCCTTCCCCATGCAAGACTGAGGATGAACTGTGGCAGAGGGGAGCAGCCTTCAGAACTTCCCTCTGGTCCCTGAGATGTGCAGATCCTTCTTCTCCTGCATGGGCTCAGCCTCTCAAGTCCCCAGGTGGAAAGACTGTGTACGGGGTTTTGAGAGGAACTAGTGGCTGCTTCCTATTTTCTGGTCCCAAACGATCAAACAGCACAATTCTGCCTGTAGGCTACACCTGTGGGCAACAGCACTTTAATAAAGTCTCACAAATGTGTCCACTGTGCAAGCAATGTTGTCAGGATATTTACAGCCAGCCTTGGTATTTGTATCAAGAACTGAAAAAACAGTCACTAGTAACAGTATGTGACTTGATTTTTTTACCAAATTAAAAACCTATTTATTGTTTGCTTTGTTTTAAAAGAGTAAAAAAGCAAGCTCATAGAATGAAAGGTGAGAGTAACTTCATCAAACCTCAGTCATGGTTTCTCCTCAGGATAGCAACACTGCCACTATGTCCTTATGCATGCCATTACTACAAGCTAAATTTTAAGTTCCCGGTTAGAAGGTTTGTGTCTGCATAAAGGATTTATATGCTTCTCTTCTCAATCATTGCATATTAAAAATCACAGTATCACATGAATTTACTCAGAAAATTCTCTTGTTTACAAGAGAATAAAATACAAGTTTTATGTATAATAAATACAAAATACATGTTTTATGTAAAATATTATGTTAACTAAATGTACCTGTATTTTAAATAACAATGCAGGAAACAAAAGGTAACTAACAAATACTTGTAATACAGAGTTTCCATACATGAAAAATTACTGATTAATTCTTATTCAACTTGTCAAGTTACCTAATTTTGACAGTGAGATCTCTCAGTGGCATGCAACATATCACCACTCACTTTGCAGTGAAATTAAGTATCTACTCAACACTAAAGTGCTTGGCTGTTATCCGACCTGTCTGCTCTTAATGCTTTTAAAATCCATTAGTTCTCATGGCCCTTTTTCAGATTGACAATGTTGTACAGAGTAAACTGTTACCATTAACAGGAAGACAAAACAAAACAAAAAAGTTAGCCACAAAAACATGAGAGTTTATATGTATTGATCAGGAAATGCCTGCTACAAAATAAATGTAAAACCACATAAAAGTGTGGGAACATCAATATCTTCCCAGGGCTGAAAAAATGAACATTTTTATCAGGGTTCCTCAGAACCACTTTTTCTTTTTTTCAGAGAATTGAGGGAGTAGATTGATACCAGGTATAATTGATTATGTATTAACATTAGCTGAAGATAACATGAGGAGGTAATGATAATGTGTTTGATTTATTATAGCTATATACCCTGGGTAATGCTACACCAACCAAACAATTATTACTGGCTGTATCAGCTCTCTGCATTGAAGCTGATCTCATGTTTGATATACAAGAATTTATCTATCCTGCAAAATCTTGACCAAGCAGACTATTCTTTATTATTTAAACAAGATGTGCATGTTTTATTAGAAATTACATCATAGTAAATAGGACTCTTGTGAATCAACTATAAAATATTAGTCTCCCTGTTTTGAGAAATAGGCAGAAAATTTTCTCAGATCATATTAAAGTAAGTACAAATGTGTTTGACTTCAGGAAAATAAGCAATAACCCTTCCTTCTCAGAAGCATTTTTTATTTAATAAAATTCTAAAGATGCTACAACAACCCTCCTAACCCTTGCAATTCTTTAAGGAGAGCTTAAAGGAATGTTTTAAAGTTATCTGGATATTGAATAGATCTGACTCCAAAATAAAGCCAGGTGCTGTACAGGCTGACCTCATGGACATTCAAACACAGACCAGGCTCCTTAGCTTACCAAAATCTCTGTAACAACTTCAAACAAAGGCATAATCTAAATATTTTGAAGCTTTTGGGGAACTCTGTATTGGAATTGTCTCCATTATCTTGACATGCTCTGTAATTTTTAAGGGTTATCCTAAGAAAAAATATTAGAACCATATATTCTAGGAAAAACTTCATTTAAGATATCATTTCCATGGAATGATGAAAGAAAAGCTATTATATTGTGCATGTTGAAAGACCTAAGCTTATAGTTTGCTGTTGCTGTAGCACACCATGGTTGCCCTATTTCAACCTTGTTTCTTGACAGTAATTCTTAGGAATTCAGAAACTCCAGCAGTATAAATTGTCTAAATTTGGTTTATAGCTCTAGATCAAAAATTCCAGCTTTCTTAGCAATGTTAGAATTTAATTTTTTATAGCCTTCTCTATGAAAGAATGGAGTGTCATGGGCAACAAGATTGAAGAATGACTTGGTGGCCTGGTACTGGTATACATCATGGGAAGAGATGTATACTTACTAATAAGGCAGGAGAAACCATGAAATGAAACTGCCAAAGCAGGAAATCAGTGCAGGTGAACAGGAAGGTGTGATCAGTGTAGGTCAGCCCTAGACTGGATAGGGCCAATGTGTACACATAAAACCCAGGTATCACTGCACTTGCCTTAATGGGAGACCAGCCTGTCCCTGCTGTGCCTGACACTGCCCTGCTGCTGCTCTCTTGTGTACCAAACTTCTTGACACAGTTCTTCTATGAATCCATTGAAAGTAGAAGTATTTAGATCTATTCTCTCTAGGATTAGGATTATCAAATTTTCCATAGTGAGCATGGATGTTGCTAATGCTATGCATTGAAGTAACAAGATGCTAACATGTAACGTAAGGAAAAATGAAATTGCACTAAAAGTGCTATGGAAGAATAAGCAAGAAATGAACAAAACATTCAAATTGAGCAAAAGGGCTGTTAATAGAAAGTAGAGCTTTGCTAATTTGCTCCATATTGTAAAAATTATTTATTTATTCTAAAATATGAATATCAAGTTTGAACACCTATTTCTGAAAAAGTAATCTCTCCTAGATGGGAAAATATTCCCCAGCACCAACTCTGGATCTGCTGAAGCAAATATAGTGATCTCTTACACCAACAGCCATATAGAGTAGCACAGGTTTGAGTAGAAAATTTGTAAAGTGTTTCCTTATAGCAGAAAGCGGGTAATTTAGCTGTGTCTCTGGACAGTTTAAGAGACTTGGTGGATAGATAAAGACAAAGACAATTAACAGATAGTACACATAGGCTGCACTTGTCCAACTCTACTTCTAATAAAATTAATAAAGGTCACCCTAAGTATGCAGGTATCAAGAGAGAGAATATGCTAAACTGTATGCTAAACTAAGCTGTATGTCATCCTCCTACTTCTTTAATTGAACTGGGAACTGCTGAACTGGAGCAAAAGTGAATGCTCAGTTTGCTTTGCTTGAATGTGCTCTTAAGGCAAGTTTGACATTACACTAAATTTATGATTTGTGAAAATATTCTTATTATATCCTACACAGATAAGCATAAACAAAGTTACTGCAAAGCTGCATAGTAAGGAAGAGTTTTGGAAAATTACAGGAAAAAAAGTCAACTCTTAAGTGTAGAGAATCAAAGTCATATAATCCCAAACTTTAGCTTTCTATCCATCACAAGACACTCGCCTCAATGTAAGTATACTGCTAACTGGCTCTTTCTTGCAATAACCAGAACAAATCTCCTGAAATAAAGTCCTTGTATATATGAAGCTGCTTTCATAGCATTTTTTTGTCATTGATAAGTTTTCCAGAGTCATCTTTTTTTTTACCTTAACTTTCAGCCTTTTTACTGAGCATCTGTTAGCTAAAATGAGGCCTATAATAAACATTTATGTCCCTCTTTATGCTGATTGTTGTTTACACCTATATGGCAAGGCTGTAGGAATATATTGAATATTTATGTAGCAAGAAATTGCACCTCCAGACTATTAAACACTGAGTGGAGCAGCTGGGATTCTCTAAATGCATTCAGGCCACTAGCAGTATCCATTATTTATCTGCATTACTAGCTGCACTTGCAAAGATTGTTCACTCTTTCTCCTCTAACACCTGATGACAGCAGAATGGGAGCACCTCCTTTTTTACCCCACCGACATCCCAATTTGTTTGGAATTGCATTCTGGTCTGCATTCTCATTACAATGAAGTAGCAATGTGAAAAAGTTGAAAGCCACTACTTTTTAAGAGAAAGAAGATATTATGGGGATTGCTGGCTTCTCCCCCTACTCTGCTCCACTGCTGTGAGATGTCACCTGGAGTAGTTTTCAGATCTCGGGCATCAAACATAGGAAGAATATGGACCTGCTGGGGTGAGTCCAGAGGAGGGACATAAATAAGATCAAAGGGCTGGAGCACCTCCCTCTTGAGGAAAGGCTGAGTGACTTGGGATTGTACAGACTGAAAAAGAGAAGGCTTTTGGGAGACTTTAGAAAAATACCTAAAGAGGGTTACAAGAGAACTGGAGAGAAACATTTTACAAGGCAGGCAGTGGTGGGATAAGGAGCAATGGCTTTAAACTGAAAGGTTTAGATTGGATATTAGAAAGAAATTCTTTACTGCGAGAGAGGTGAGGCACTGGAACATGTTTCCCAGAGAAGTTCTGGATGCCCCATGCCTGGAAGTATTCAGGGCCACAGTGGAAAAAAATTTGAGTAACCTAGTTTAAGGAAGGTGTCCCTGTCCCATGACAGAATGGGTAATAGATGATCTTTAAGGTCCCTTCCAACCCAAATTATTGTATGATTCTATGACTATTTAGCAAAATTGTGATCAGCTGCAGTAAGTCAGTGTCATCTCTTTCATTTGAGTAGAGTCAAAAGAACACCATGAATCAAAGAGTACAGTCAAGAGAAGACTGTTCTCTGCAATATCTCTGGAACTTTAAATTTTCTTTACATTTTTTTCTCATATCCAAGTCAAATCTCAATTTGCATTCATGTTATTGCAAGGTACATCCAGAAGTAATTTCAGCGTGTTATCCAGTCTATTCCTTTTCCTCAGTTTTATGTGTACAACTTCTCAGATATATATTTCAAAAAATATTAATAGAAATCATATTAAAAGTCCACTCTTTTTCATGCTTATAAATCTCAGAAGTGGGGTCTAGAACCTTAATAGCTAACTCACTTCTTTATTATGTAAAATTCATTAACAGGGTTTTGATTTCCTCTTATATGTTTGGTTTTTCACTTGTTTCTTTCATTGCATCTCTTATCTAGTAATACTAAAAATACATGAATGTTAGATGATGTCACATTTTTCTAGTCAGACTTGTTAATGAAATTACTTTCATTATACAGTGATTCCTCACCTTTAATTTATTTATGGACTTCTAAGAAATATACTTGCCCTACTAAAATTCAAATTTCAATAGTGTTTCTGTTCAGTTTAAGAAGTGATTCCATACATTCAGAATCCACTTTCTGCTCTTTGCTGATTTTTGTTTCTTGCATGATTCTTATGAAAGCTCAATATAAAACTGTCTTTCTTCCATGATGTAAAATGTCATTTTTTACTTTTGTTGTGTATTTTTAGTTGCATATATGTTGTTTGTGATATGTTATGTATTTATATATTTTAGTCCTGGTCATACCAGATAAGGAATGGATTCTTATGATAACATATTCTGGGATGACATTTCAAGGAGGCTTGTCAAGTTCAGCTTAAATACCATCACATTAGCAAGAATTAAGAAATTTGCAATACTAGAAGAAATAATCCCTTTTCTGAGTCAATGTAATCAGAAAAGAAATAAAAGGAGTGTCTTTCCTAATGCACCTCTTCAAGAACTTCTTTAAAATCTTAGATTTTCTGGTAATGCAAATAGAAAACTACAATAATAAGTAGCAACTATTTGTAGAAACCTGGTCTCTGTGAAGTTAGTAGAAGAAAATTCTTCCACATTTTGATTAACCTGGAACTTTGACAAATGTCCAGTTTTTGAATTTTTTGGAACCACCTCTCAAAGCTAGACAACATAGCACAAGATCACACTGACAGAGACAAAATTTATATTACAAGTAGCTCAGAATTTTAACAGAAAAATTTGCTATAAAGGGATAGTACTTCCAACCTTAACTTCCAACTCTTCAGATTTCAGGATGGCATTCACAAAGAAAGATTTTCTGCATCCAAGCCATCTTCTAGGTATACCAATATCAAGTTCTGGTAAGCATTGACATAGCATTTCTTCAACTGACAGTGATCTTATTAATTTTTAACTGAATAAGCCCAAATATGCAATATGCACTGCATTGAGTAAACATTTGTAGATATATATTTCTATTTCTGGAATCTATGTCAGAACACTGAGATGATCAGGGAACCATAAACTTATATGCTTGTATCTTTTCCAGGTTAAGAGAGCATTCACTGCACAATTCCAGTTAATTCTTGAGATACAATTCAGGGAGTTTCAAGCCTTTAACTAATGTGTTTACCAGTCTGTTATCCAATTGTAAATATGCTTGTTACTTTTCAGAGCAATAATTTGGTGATATATTTATTAATGTTATTATACCAAAGAAATTGTTGGACACACTGGGATAGAAGCAATATATTTGCTATGTACTAGTGTAGCTTACCAAACATGTCTTTTGCCAATACCAATAAGGGCTGTAGGCCTTGTGCTAATTTGTCAGTGTAAGGTCTTAGAATTTTTCTGATCTTGCCTTGACTTTCTAGCTTTTCAGCTTCTGCAAAAATATGTAGGCACTGCATGATGAACAATAGCCCTTGAAGACGAGCCAAAATATTGACAATTCAGTGTGGCATCCCACCTAGTCTGTACTCCAGGAACACTGGTATTGTCAGCCTAGAATCTAGAGGGATTTTAGAAAAGACACAGTTATTGATGTCTTATTTCACACTTGTTTTTTAAAGAACTATTATTAAGGAAGATTTTTCTATATTAATTTGTACTAAGACTGCATCTAGGTTAGTAATAGCTGATTGTTGGTTTTAATTAGATTGTTAAGATTTTAAGTAATATGAGAAGTTGTTGTCTTTATATATAAGGTGTACTATATTTTTGCTTATATTGATATGGTGCGTGTAATATTGGATGCATACGTACTAAGAAACTTGCAAATTTAAGATAATTTGCATCCAGTGGAATGTGTGTGCACCAAAACAGGTCTAGAGTATATGGCAGCCTTCTGAATAATAGTGTGATTCAGGCTGTATGCATGCATGAAAGGGAATGTTTAAACAGGGTAATGTTCTTGATTACCAGTTCGAAATTGCCCTAAATCAAACAAAGTAGCAGAGAAGGTTAGATTGACAATGCTTTTTCTAGAACAAACCAGAGAGAAACCGCAATTATTTGAAGACCATCTTAGAGAGGAAACTAAGGATGTTAGATTTTCTGCCTATATTTGTGCACAGAGATCTGCTAACACCTGCACTTTGTTCCTTGCAGAGCCCAGTTTGATGTTTGCTGAAGCCTCTGAATCTAGTCTTGACAACAGCCTCAGTCCACAAACCCCTGCCCTGAAACTATGTAGACAAACCTAGATTCTCTGTGTATCCATTTATATCCATTTACCCTTAAAGTCCTTAAGAAGTACAGAAATGATCTCTCCCAGATTTTAAACACAGGGAAGTAAAGACCTGAAAAATATGATTTTGACCAGGGTAATTCAATGCCTGTTGCAGAGGTCTTACTTTATAAGACATTCTTTTTAGGATTATTTAAAAAGAAAAATAGCATACAAGTTATGCTCTTATTTTCATTATGTATCCATGTTTTGATATTGCCCAGAACTCAATTAAAATCAGGCCCCATTATACTGAACACAATCAAAACCATATATCAGAGAAAAATTTATGCCATATAAATGAAAATGTCTTTAATTGTGATCTTCAGTGCTGCATAAACAGTCTTGTGATAATTTCTACTGACATTCTTTTTTTTCATAAGTGGTCAAGCCAGTAACATATCTAAAATTGCAGGTTTTATTATGAAAGAATAAATGTCATTCTTTTGCTTACAAAAAAGCAGCAAAGAGAACCAGGTCAGGCAATGCTGCTTCAGAGAATTGTCTTTCTAACATGATTATTTTCATTATTTGTAACCAAAAAAAGAGCTTTAATTATGTGCAATCAGAGCTGTTCAAAGTGTTTGTAATAAATATCCACTGGACCTGAGAGGATTTTAATACCTTACAAAAACCAAGCATGCACTCTGTGTTTGTGGCTTTGGCAACATGATGATTCAAATGCTGCAGTACTCTTAAAAGCATTATGTAGAATATGCATTACCTTATTTACAATTTTTTGTTCATTTTTAATAGATTGTCTTATATATGCTCATCCTTCTTGATAAATCTGCTCAGTCTCTCTGCTAAATCTCTGTTTTTTCTACTTTCACAGACTTCCTGATTTTCCCTCTAACAGGGAAAACATTTTCTTTCAGTCTTCCTCTATCTTCTAGATCCTGTCTCTGTTCTTCGCTCCACAGAACTGTCTGAAATTCAAGAAAGGCAAAAGCAGGGTCCTGCACGTGGGGAAGAGTAACCCCATGCACCAGTGCCAGCTGAGGGTCGAGCTGCTGAGGAGCAGCTCTGGGGAGGAGGACCTGGGGTGGGTTCCTGGTGGACAAGAGACTGCCCATGGGCCAGCAGTGTGCCCCAGGTGCCAAGGAGCCAATGGAATCCTGGGGTGCAGTAGGAAGAGAATTGCCAGCAGGTGAAGGAAGAGAAAAAGAGAGAGAAAAAAACTAAATAAATAGACACTTCTTTTTAGGGAACATGGACTGAATTCATCAAATTATAGATATGCTGTAAATTCCTAAGCTAGTTAATTTTTTTTTTCGGCTTTCAGCACATACTCAGCTGGAATAGGAACAAACACATTAAAAATGCACTGATTAGGGAGCTCTTTGTGTGTTACTCTAAACATCATCATTTGGAAATCCACATCATTTTGCCCTGGGAGAGATCACACATTCCTCTCATGCTCTCAGAAGCTCAAGTATTTCCAATGTAGTTCATTTTTATTTTCATTCTTTGGATCCCCATTTTAAGCTTTCTAAAATGAGTTATGTGCAGCATGATTTCTACATCAGCCATTAACAATGTTCATAATTAAATCTATCTCTCAAATTATATTTAATAGAATCTTAAAGCAGTGTTTCCTACTGTCACCAGAGTGTCCATTCATTACATAGAAATAAACGTTTTTTAGTCATCACAATCTTTTTTCTATCAGTAAAATTTGAATAAGGGCTGGGCAAGTGAGCAAGATGAAAAATTAAATCCAGATTATTTAATTGATTAGAGAAATCTGACCCCCAAACTAAGCTTCATTAATTATCCTAGCTTCCACTTGAGAAAGCAGAAATTCAAAAGTTTTAATTACATTATTTCACTGCATGAAGCATTAATATCATTTATGATGTCTGTATAATTACAGACTCATTAACTGCATGCACTCCTTACTGCAACAGGTACTGTGTCTTCAGTTTATACACGATGATACAGTTTGGAAGTAAATATAATCCTAGGAGTGTGTAAATTTAAGAATTGTTAAAACTGTACAGTGATGTCTGCAACACTAATTCAAACAAAAGGAAAAGAATTCCACATTAAAATATCACATAGGAAAAGGACACAAATGTTGTAACAGAGAATTAGTTAGAGAATGAGTCTGAGGTACTTTAAAACCAGCCCATGAAAGAACATAATTTCTTATCTTTTTGTTGATTTATATCTTCTCTTAAAGAGCTTTAAGTTCACATATTTTCTGGAAAATTCTGCTATTGGCCAAAAATCATTCTGTAGTGTTGGTAAGTTCTGGCCAAGCCAAGTCATACATTGCATATGCCCACTTGTAATAACAATGTGCTACCTACAAGATGAGCAGACTGACATTATTCCCTGTAAAGGATGCATCACTGGCTTGTCCCGGTCTTACATGGGAAGGAGTCTGGAGTAGGGTCATAACTCTGCATGGCACAAAAGGTCTTTTTTTTCTCAAGAACCCTTAAGTCAGTCTTGGATTATGATAAAGTGCATCTGTTCTTTGGAGATTGGCAAAGAAATTAAAAGTGTAGAAAAGGAAAAAGAAAATTCATTCTTACATTAACTGGTTTTTTAAAGACTAAAAATTCATCCTTGGTTGAGAAGTTCAGCACACAGGACTGTGGTTCTGGCTGTGTCTGTGTGTTTGCAAACACATATGAAAGAACCAAGCTGTCACACTTCTTCATACAGATGGATATGCATTTCTGTGTTAAGATGAAACCTATTACTCCTATTCTGGCCAGCTGCAGGGTTCATCTGTGTGTTTGACTCACAAGTTGTTGAAACCTACAAAAATGACTAAGGATGAGGTACCAAAGCAACACCTCTAATCACAGCTGGACTGAGCGGGTGTTGCCGCCACACTGTCATGTGCTGAGGGACTGTGAAGAAGTCAATGATGATTTAACAAGATAGAAGGGAGCTATGTAAAGGAAGAGAAGTATTGTAGGAGCCAACTACATATAGCTCATACTTGGAGGCAGCTGGGCTTATTGCAAATGCATGCTGAATGCACAATTTCCACTACTGATGGACTGATCTAAGCCCATATGGCAGTTGTTTTACTCCCTCCCTGTCCATTTTGAAAGATGGTGTTGCAATGCCCCAGTACAGATGTGTTACAGGTTTGTAGATGGGATGGGAGGTCAGAAGTGTTTTACCAGTACACAGTTTTCTTTCAGCTGGAAAAGTTCATGCATTTCTCTGTAACAATCCAAGGTCAATAATATATTCCCCAACATGAAACATATGAAAGGAAACTTGCTACAAGAACTCTATATCTCTCCTGTCCGACTAGCCAGGGAAGCATCTTTCATTTTGAAGAGGAAAGGAAAGATTATTCTATAAACATTCAAACATGTATGATGTGGAGGTGTTCGAATACAGAAATATCACATACTTTGGAAAATTTATCTACCCATTTTTGAAGAGACAGAAATAACAGTAAAGGCTTGGGCTTCACTTGCACCCCTTACAAGTGGAAAAAAAAATTGTATCACAGCTCTGAACCACCAGTGCTCTCAACAGGAAAAATTCTTTGGAAAGCCAATAGAGACACAAAACTCAGTACTGTGGTTTTGTGAAGAGAAACTAAATTTTCTGCTTAGAAGATGACACTGGCCTTCCTTGCTCTTGTTCACAAAAAATCTTTGAATACTTATTTCAGAGGTGAAGGATCACATTAAGATACAAAGACTTGGCCTTATTTCTCAAAGTTTTCCAGTCCAGAACTGATGGAATATATCAGTTTCAATCACATAGAGCCAATGTTTTGATCAGAGTGAGTATCTCATAGCTGTGAGATATTTCAGCAGACCACAAGAAAAGTTTCAGGTTATCTAGGTTCCAGAAGCACCAGAATTTCATATTGAGAAGCTCATGTACAGTGTGACATTATTAAATACCCAGGAATAAAGGTATTTTTCTGGTTATATGTTTCAAAGCTATGTTTTCTGCAGTAGGTTATATTCTACTTCATGGGCTAGTATGATAGGAAGCCCACCCCCTGCTCAGGCAGGTGATGAAATGAAGTTACAAACACAAAAGAAGCTTTGTAAAGTAGTTAGCAGAAAAAGGAGGGGGAAAAAATATCTTTTTTTTTCTTCATGGTACAATAACATCTTTCACTTCAGGATCTCAAAGCACTTTAAAAACACTGTAATTAAGCTTCCAATTTCTCCATGTAGTATAAAAGATTTTTAATGCCTTTTAGCAAGAGAAGATAATAAAAATGAGCAGGAGATAAACTGGTGTTTGCTCATTTAATTCATAATGAGAAGAAAAATATGCACAGCTTAATAATTGCTTTTATTTTAATTGTTCATAAGGAGCAGTCTTTCTCCTTCCCACCCTAATTATGGAATAGACATGTACCAGAGTGTTAAAAGCTGTAGAGCCTGGGATCACCCATAGCATGACAGGATAATTCCATAAATGCTTTCTTCCCTACATCTTCCAACATTTTATAGAAGGTCTTTTCACTGTTTTCTCCTGATTTAGTGTTTCAATATACCCTTCTTGACATATTTTTACTCTCTCAAGTGTGTTGATTCTTTTTTAATATTGTGTTAAGATCTCAACAGAGAGAGGAAGGGAAAAAAGATGTGTTGTACCAATTGAAGAGTAAAGAATTTAATGTGACATAGTCTTTATTTAAGACAGAATATAAACACTGAAATAAATGAGAGGAAAATGAGAAATAACAGCACTTCATGTGGTTATGAAATATCTTGAAACATAAGCATGACCTGAAATTATTTTGTTGTCCTAAAGAACAGTTTGTCCTTTCCTCTATTATCTCAATAGTCTACTATGAAATCTGCTCAGCAGGAAACATTTTTATGTCAGAATGCTGTATCTTTAGTCAATCGATTGGCCCTCTACCAGGGCAGGGGGTTAGCTGCCTTTCAAACTGGAGACATCTGCAGCCAGAAGAGGAGTCTCTCCATTTATACTTGGCAAGACAGAAATGACAGAGCCTACCTTTGTGCACTGCAAGTTCAACATCTGTTAGCAGGGGTCAGGAAGCATTATCTTCCATCACAAAATGCACACAGAAGTTCAGCTCAGATTTACCCACAGTCTTTCAGAAGCAGTTTGTGGATGTTCTTTATTTTTCTGCTTCTGTACCCAACACATCTATTTGAGTGATTCTGTGGTTTTGCACTCTTTCTGTGTGCATGTGTGTGAATGTGCGTTGACCATTTATGCTGCAAGACCCCAGGAGAGGAACTGTAGCTGTGCTATGATTTTGAGAAACACTGGACACACTAAGAACTCAGTGGAGTTCTCTTACTCTTCTGGTGCAACATGCCATTATTTTGAACTGTAAGAATAGCAACAGTACAAAGTTATCTTAATCACTTCAGTACCTTAAAACCTCCTCAGGAAAATGACTCACCTGTACCTACAGCATGCTGGTTTTTACCTTTGCTACCATAGCAATCTAACCCCTAAACAATAATAGAGGGTTCTCTACACTTTAAAAAGAAACATCTCCCCTGGACACACCACTCTTCTTGTAACTATCTGTTCTGTGAAGTGACCCAGAAAATGTAGAAAGTGCCAGCTTGTTTTATGCTCTATAACTGTCCTGTTGACCTATTATGAGACCACAAATGTATTGTGTTTTTTGTTCGTGTTTTTTCCTATTCTAATTGATTTAAATGCATTTTATAATTGATAACTGCACAAAATTAATTTTTTCAGTGTTAATGGACCAGCAGCAGCAGTACCTGTGACTCAGCAGGGATGGACAGTGAACTAGAGCTGCCTCACAGCCTGTTGCAATGAAGGGAGCCAGTAGCTGCTTCAGCTTCTATTTCAGACCACTTCAATGAGAGTCACACAGTACTGCTGTCGTATGCCAACCGTTTCTGATCTCTTTTTTTCACTTGTCACCTTTTATTGCTGGGTTAGCCAACACTCATTCTGAAACTGGATACCTTGAGAATCTATCAAAGGAAACTGGTGTATGAAGAGACATTTAGTTGACATCAGAGCACAAGGACATATACACCCTTAAATTCATCAGTGTTCCATTTTTAGTACATGACAGAGGATTTATGGTGCATCTCTTCTCACGTATTGCTTTTCATTTATGTAAAAATAAGCATTCTTAGCATTTTATATGTACTGTCTATTAGTGGTTTTGTGGCACAATCATTAGAATGACTTACAACTGTATTAAGTATATTTTATATTTAATCATGACATAAACAGACTTGCAATGATCACTGGAAGATTACCTTAATTAACTAACTTCACAACTTGGCCTGTGTAAGTCTCAGTGCATCTGAACACAGACTTACTGGTGACAGTTTGCTTTGCATCAAAGTCAATGTCAGAACTTCTGCACTCTTAGACAGTAAATCAGAGAGACAAAAAACAGCATTTACTCATCCAGCAAATGAAAAGGATCAGCTATGTGAATGCCCATTTTTACTTATGAAACATGTCCCTCCAAATCTGTTTAATATATCTAGAGTCTAGCCCTCCTCTCATTGATGTCATGATAAGCCATGAGTCCCCAGTGAAATCTGTAGGGTTATAGCACAATCAGAATGGCCCCATACTCCCTCATTCTATTCTCATTTTGTCAGAAGTCGCAGAATCACACAGTGTGTGCGCAACTGCCAAGTTCAATGAATTTTCTCCCCAGTTCCAGTCACATAACTGATATCCCCACCTTGCCTTTGGGGTGATGTATCAAAAGATAACTAAAATAACATATCACCCCTAGCTAACACAGATATCCTTGTGGGTAGGAAAGATAAAGTTGCTATACCACCAAACCATTTTTTTTTGCTGGACAGGGTGGGCTCTGTGTGTGTGTGTGGACTCCTCATTTATAACCTTGTCATCTCAACACCTTAAAATTCTCTCTGCAAATGCAGGTGAAAATTAACATATCAGTAACAGAAAAAGGCTCATTTGCATGAAGAATGGCAACCTTATCAAGTTCTTAATAGCCCTATGTGATCCATTCAAGTGTATTTGAAGTACCATCCAGGTGCCTAGAGAAAGGAGGGCCCTAAACTGTCAAATCACTTACTGCAGTAAAAATAGGTGAAGAAGATGATTGAATGCAGTTGCTTACTAAATTCAGCTGAGTCTAAATGCTGCTGGAATGTGAATGAATGACAGAAGTGTGTAAAGGAATGGGAGAGACTCTACCACCAACCATTGAGAATGCAGTTAACAGAGAGTTACAGCACAAAACCTTAAAACCCACAGAAGGATTTAACTTGCCTCCAATGTGACACAATCTGAAATAATCCCTTCTGTCTAGATTTTACATTACTGTTTTGGGTATTTTTCCTTCAAAAAGATTGATTTCCATACCTCACATAATTAAATATAGGAACAATACCCAGGATTATGAGAATTGGGATTTTTCAGCCTGGAAAAGAGAAGAGTCCAGGGTGACCTACCTGTGGCCTCCAGGAAGGAAGGAAGGAGGCTACCTGAAGGAAGCCTACAAAAAAGATTAAGAGAGACTTTTTACAGTCATATAGTAATAGGTCAAGGAGAACTGCTTTAAAATTAAAAGACAGTAGGTTTAGATTAGATATTAGGAAAAAATTCTTTATTGTGAGGGTGGTGAGGCATTGGAATATGTTTTCCAAAGAAGCTCTCAATGGGTCATCCCTGGAAATGTTCAAGGCTGAGTTGGATGGAGTTTACTGAATGTTGTCCTTCACTCAGAATGTTCTATGACTTTATGATATTAAAAGCTCATGGTTATTTTATTCAGTGGTGGGATTTTACTCTAAACTGGACTACAGCAGAGATTTACACCTTTCAGTAACTCACCTTCAAGATATAAATACTGGGACATACCCATGTTCTGTCTCTGCTAAATTATTAAATAAGCTGAATTCAGGAGATCCTTGATCTGACAAAGGTCAACACAGAATTTCACTTTGGTTAATATTGAATTTGAAAGATTATATATAGTAAAATATATATAGTAATTTGAAAGATTATATACAGTAAAAAGTAGATGCAAGGAAAATTATGCAAGCAGGGTGCTCACAAATGAGCTGTTTTCTTCCCCCCCGTTTGCTGTTAGCAACAGTGAATATAGGACTGATCAAGTTCTAGGTCAGACTCTGCAAATGGATTCAATTCACAAAAAATATCAAACCTGAGTTATTTTTTACTCACTAAAAATGTAAAC
>QUSF01000004.1:14134227-14220978 GCA_003676055.1 Chloebia gouldiae
GAAATAACCAAACATACACAAGTATTTAGGCATGTCTGTGTATTCATAAAGAAGGAACAAGAGAAGGGGAGCAGGGCTTGCAATTATGTGTGGTTGTCCCTTGATAAATGAAAGCTGAAATACCTGTGAGTCCTGGTTCTGTCAGCAGAGATGCATGCACTGGTCAGGTAGACTTCTGCATCAGAAAGTTGTCAGTCCTACTTTCTTTGCTGGATGTGGTTCCAGGAAGCTGTGGCAATCTGAGGAACAGCAATTAGAGATTCAGAACCACCACATGAATTTCACTCGGGTGCCCTACCCTAGCTTCTTGTTGACCTTTGCATATCATACCAGAAAAAAGGGAAAAGACTGGAAAACAAGCAAGCCATCAGTTTTTCATGTTTTGGGTTTGTTTTCCACATGTATATGAATATTTCAAATAAGCAAAAAATGTAAATTTGTAGTCCATCAAAAGGAATACGGTACTCATCATTTTTGATGCAGAAGACATCATCTTTTGAGAGAGTTATCTGTAATGTTATCTGTAGATATAGCTCAATCAATAAATGCCTGAATGGTTACAGTCTTGTTAGTCATGTCATACTGCTTCACAGTCTTTGGAAAGTCCCTCTACCTCTGCAGACCATGGTAGATTGGTGTGTCACACTTGCTAGTCTGCATTGCAGTGATCTTGCTTCCTACCTTCATCTTTCCTCTTCTACCCTTTCCCTCCCTCCTCAAGCCATTTCCATTTGACTCTCATGGCAGTCATTCATTGTATCAGCAGCTCCCTTTTAATCAGAGCACTACTTCCACCTGAAATAGCTGGTTAAATGACTGAGGGTCCATTAAGTGAATTATTTCAAGCTCTTGCCCCTTTCACAAATCTGCCCCTAAAGCAACACAGCAAGTAATAAATTTGAAGCACCTCTCAGTATGGTGAGGGAAGCAGAATGCACTTTACAACTAGCAATTAGCCTTAGGGCTGCAGGTATTTTTCTTTTCTCACCACAAATTAACTCACTTGGGTTTTAATTTTTTTTTTCTTTGTTTGTGTTGGATTTTAAAGGAAAATACAAGCTTTGTCCATGGTTGAGTGTCTGAGACTGCTAGCATGTCTTTAATATTCTATGCCCTGGTTTATGGCATCCTAACATATGGCGATATTCCGAAACAAACTCAGTGATGGGAAATTATGGGGAATTATGAGCCAACAATGCCAAATATCAAATAGATTCAAATGTCGTCTCCTACACACTGAGGTTCACATAGCTTTAGGAAATGCAGGGGAGCATAGGACAGGTATGTACAAAGTGTTTTACAGAATTAATCACCCTGTAATTTTAATAAGTAATAGGATTTTTGTGCTGTAAGCATGGTGACAGCAGTCATAATAACACCTAGGACTATGTGAAAGAAAATAATTTTTACCTGTACAATGTCATACAGTTAAGATGTTTGATCTCAAACAGTAAAATGCAGAAAGAATCACAGACTAGTTTCTTGTCTATTCAGTATATCATGCAGTCTGTGACATCTGGGTTACTTCACTACCTTCTTGCTTGGCATTCAAATTTGTCACTCCTCTTACCCTTTGTAAAGGAACTTACTTTGAAATTTCATTATCCAGCTCACCAAATTCCTATCTGATCTCTCCTTTCCCCTTTCCCAATTTTCTTTCTTTTTTTTCCTTCGCTTGGGACTATGTATGTGGGAAGAATATTTTTATCTCTCTCTCAGCTTTATCTTGTAGTACTTTTTTATTTTCTGGCTTTATTTTTTTTCCCTGCTAAATTTATATGCCTTGTGATACAGCTTTTATCAGTCTCACACGTACAGTTGCTATTCCTTATTCCTGATCATCTGCTTATATGTCATCAAGTGCACCATGTTCCCTTGGCAGAACATCTGCAATTACTAGATAGTTTCTCATTTGAAAATGCAGGGTGTTACCATCACTGATATAATTGAAGTGAGCTATGGTTATGGACTGCGATTAGGTGTTTTTTTCTGTGACAGAGACTATAAGGCAAACAAGAAATGTGGCCCTGCAGTTTTCTGAAAAGACAGAAGGGTTTTAGCAAGGCTCAGCCAAGCGTAGAGCAGGCATAATATGCTAGAGACTTCAAATTTTGTTGTCATCAGAGAAGAAGATGTCCATATAAATGAGACAGAAAGGAATTTGATCTGGCATCATGGTTAGTATTTGGTAGTGCAATAAAGGTGAATAGAAAAGTAACTGTTAATTTAGGGGGTATTCTTCACAGTAGACTTATTTAGTGATTTATTTAGAGAAATACTGCTCAATCTCAAATAAAATTGTGGTTTAGGGAATACAGATGCTTCTGCCTACTCATATTGGAAGTCAGTAGCCGTGGCTACTTTTTGTAAGCGGGATTACTATTTTTTGGCAGATTATGCTATTATTGCTTTCCTTTATTACCAAAAAAGAAGTGGAATTTAGTAATTAGTAAATGCGTCTTAGCTGGTAACTATAGATACTGCTTTAAACAAAATAAAGTTTTATACATAGGAGGTAAGCAAAGATTAATCTGAATATTCTCACCACCAAATAATTTCAGATTTCAGAAAGGATTTTAGCAAGTCAGCCTTTGTACAACTGAAAGACTGTCCAAAAAATGTTAAGAAGTTTGACTTGCTGTTGCCTAATAATACAAGTAAATTCAAATTGGTCTGTCATTGTAAGGTCCTCTGTGTGCAAGAGTAACTCCTACATTATTATATATATGCGTGAATATACCTAAAATACATGAATTGCTGCTCTGACTAGCTCAAGTAACTACTCACAATGGCAAATGGTTCTTGCATTTGTTTGACAGTGAATCCACATACATCATGTAGTTTTATCTCTGAAAAATTATCCTAAAAACTGAAAAGAATAATAGAACAGTGGTACCTCTGGAGCAACTTCTCAGAATAAAAACCCCAAACATTGTGTTCCTTTTCATTATTTGTCACTTAAAATATCAGTGAACCAGTTTCTCCATCCCCTGCTGTATGAAGAGTTCATTTAGATTGGGGAAATTCTTAATGAATACCTGCTGCATCTGTCAAAACAACCATAGGTTTCGTCCTAGATTACATCCTCCAAAAATACCACACAATGTTTAGTTATTAGAAAGCCTTCAACTGTATGAGAGAAAAATTGTGCTGGGAGGAAAGAGACTCACAGAAGGGCTCACAGAATTTCACTGAAGGGATGATTATTTTTGGTTTTGAACAGTGTTTTGGATCCCTCTCTGAGTCTAACAATTACAATGGGGCACACAAGTGGTTGTCTGGCACTGTTATATTTCTAATGTATGTTGATCCACAAGACAAATTATCTGCAGCAGACTTTTCTACATTCTTCCCAGTTGTTAATAGTTATGATTTAGCATGATCCAACCCACAGGTCTTCAGTAAGCTTTCTTTCATTGTTATCTGGATGGAAGTTCTTTTCTGATGCTCTCAGAGAGAAATCCCAGGTAGCTTTAAAGCTCCTACATCTGTCATTAATTGTAATTGGTTAACTTTCTTTTTGTAACACATTCCTGATCAGCCCCAGCACATCATTCTTTCTTTCTTTCATGCAAATACTTTTTTACCCTTATCTCCATTAGAAACTACAAGTGGCAGGTGTGGGAGTAAAGAATTTCCTCTATGAACTCTTAAGCTTTTCTATACCTACTTACAATTCCTTGCCTTATAGAAAACTTGTTTTCTATGCCTCCCTTTCCACCTCCTTTTTTCACCAATCTACTCCTTAGGACACCAATATAGTTCTATTATTTATACTAGAATTGGAGAACACACTTCTAGTATTTATCATCATCTCCTCATTGTCTTCTCTTCATTGGCTGCCTTAGATTTTTGCAATTATTAGTGTTGAAGGTCTGCTGTGATTCAAGGCAATGGTGTGGTACCATTTCAGTTACCCAAGGTATCACCAAAAAGTTGCTGTTTTCATTGCATCGTCAAGCTAACATTTCTGTGCTCTACCACTGAAAATTCCAATTTCTAAATATGATAATGACAGAGGACCTGCCTTCTATTCAAATTGGAGTAATCACTCCTTGACTACTGAAAATTATTCATTTGAATTTCCAGTGGATAAAGGAAATCTTCATCCATTGATCTGAACATTGGGCTTAACAATCAACCAGTATAAAATAGCTATTCACCTAAAACACTAATGAAAATCTGGACAATTTTATTGCTGCTGTATTTTACTCAGTTCTGGTTAATTTCAGACCCAGCAGAAACTATAATTCATAGGGAAATACACTGTTGCTTCCAGTGCACATGTTACAAAACATGTAATTGCAATTGTCTCCTTTCTGCTGCTTATATTCAAGACAGAATCCCAGAACTACTCTCAAAAGAGGTTGTCCTAGGAAACAGAAGGGAGAGATGTCAGACTTTTTGGTAGGAAATGGAGTAAATGTACCAAGCGTAATGGCTCAAGGTGAGACATTCTAGACAGATGTCAGAATTAAAAATAAAAGCACTGTTGACAATCTACCTACTCATGCTAGAGGTGTACTCAAGTAGTGAATGCCAATTATTACCAGCATTTGAATTAAAAAAACAAAGTCCCAAGGAGATTTCCTTGTACTCTGTTTCTTCAAATTCAAAATATCATTCAAGAGATGAAAAAAAAGGCTTTGTTGGAAAAGAAAACATTTCAAAGAGTACAAAGCAGGTAGAAAGGACTGTGATTCTCCTAGGATATTTTGCTGGTAAATTCTAAACTTATTCAAGCAAGAACTAAAGTCAAAGAGAGTTTTGCTTTATCACTCTGCAGTTTGTCACTTCAGGGTCCCAAGCCAGCTTAGGTGCCCAGCACATTGTATACAAAGGACATTCACTCTGAGAGCTCTCACTGAGTGTGCCCTGCTCTACAGAAAGGCTTTCATCATTCAAGGGGATCTCCTGATTTACCATCTTGTTTAAATTAGGATAACAGATTGTCAATTTTTAAGCCCTGAAAAGCACATGAGCAGTGTGAATTTGAGGAAGTCAAATATCCCGAAAATCCAGATCCTACCCTCTTGCTCTTACCAGAATAGGCTGCTATTATAGTCAGCCTGTATTATATTGACTGGTTATATTCAGGCAACACTCATATACACACATTTAATCTAGTCATGGAGTGTTTTGCTCGCCATAAGTTTCAGAAACAACTAATCTTAGCTACAAGAAAATTTTTGCTTTGTTGAGAGTTAAAGCACCATAAAGGTCATTCACAAACAAAAACCATCATACTGGGAAAAGACCCTCACCTTGAACCCCTCACTTTTGAACATATCTGGTTCGTGCCAGACCCTAGCTCTCTTAACTGTAATGGAAATTAAGGTATTAATATTTACTGCCACTCTGCATTGTTTTCTCTCATCTGGTTTCTCTCAGACATTGCTCATTTGAAAGAAAGAAAGAAGTGAAGAAAAAAAAATATAATTTTCCCCCTTCAGGATCTTTATCTTTGTTAACACAATCTTACATTGTCCCCCTGAAGAACATAAGATTGGTTTTGTTGTGCCCTGCAGGATTTCTGCATCCCCAGAATCCTAGGACAATGGCAGTGGTAAGTTGGCACACTGTAGCAGAAATGTCATTTTTTAATTATGTGTTTATAAGGGAATCTATTATCTACTGCTGAGATGCTGAAATCAGACGATTTATCTCCAAGGCAGGTTTGTCTACAATCTAGAATATATATCTCTTGTCACTGCAGAAAAAAAGAATAAAAATATGTTTTTATTTCTTGTGCCTTATGCTTAAAACTATTATTTTAAATTTTGCAAGCAGATTTGTGGGAGTAGGGTGCTGAGGAGCAGGGTATAAAAAGTCACATTCTGATGCTTCTCCAGGTTCTCTTGATCTCCCTAGTAGATTGTCTAAGGTCAAAAGGATCCTAGCTGCCTTCAGGGCAGGATGTCATTCACATCCTAAAGGGCTCATGTGCCTACCATAAACTAGTCTATAAGTCATTGTGTTGAGAATTCCAGGCAACTAAGTGCTGAGAACATTGTAAAAGTGAACATCAACAAAAGAGCCAGGCAACGTGTTTACCTTAATTAACATAAATACTAACCTCTACTTGACATTTCAGGGTAGGTATCTGCAGCAGTTGGAAAGAATCTTTATTTCTTACAGAGTAGGTGTTGTTATTTGAATGAATAATAATATATCTACCAGATTATCCATAATGACACTGAATTATTTCTCTTTCCTCCCTAAGGTATTGAAGTAAATCAAAGAGTTTAGTACATGTTGATTTTATTTTTTAATCTGCAACATTCATTACACAAGCCACTCTGTGAAGCAGGATCTGAGCTGCCAGCAGTTCGTATCTATTAACAAAGAGGTACATTCCAAGTACTTTTAACACAATCCCACTCAGGCATATTTTGAATTAATGTATGCTTTCTGTATCCTAAAAAAGTTTACAGAAAAGTTGTAGGGGAGGACAGAAGGAAAGAAATATCGAATATCCCATCAAAACTGTAATTCTTGCATTGCCCTCTAGTGCACACATGACAGCATGACACCTTTTTTAAAAAAAAACTTCACACTGTAAATTACTAAAACGAAGCCTTTAATGTCATTTGATGGTTTGCTGCATTTAATTTCGACAGAAACTTTATATACAGTTTGTTTGAAATACCTCACCTTCACCAAACCCATCTGGCAAATCTGAGAATTAGCTTGATTCCTATTGCTGGCAGAAATGCAGCCCATGTCTTTTAAAAACTAAATAAGTATGATTTCAAAAATTTCAGTCCTTCAAAACCACATTAAATGAAGCATGTATGAATTAGAGGATACCTATATTGTTTACTACATGAGGGCAAAATAACATCTTTAGCAGTATGTCATTGGTCTGCATATACTTTTAAAAGTCAGCTGCCTCCCCCACATACAGAAAGATCAACACACACAAGCACAGAGGAACAATAGTTAGAGGGGACAGAGAATTCACATCATAAGATTAAATCTATTGTAAAACATGTAGAAGCAAACATTTCAGTGGCTATGGATTCAAATAATACCTTGTTACTTAAGTGCTTAGCCAGGAACAATCTCTAAGTTTCAGACAAACCATTTGTGGCTTCATGAATAAACTTAGGAACATATTCAATACATTTAGAAGTAGAAAATTAAGTAGAAATTTCCTCTGGTTTCACATAACTTATCACATAAAACCCATTTCTGCCTGTCATAAGAGTCCTAGTAAAAGAAAACATTTTATGAAATATTTAAGGATAAAAATCACCAGGTTACAGTAAGGAATATTTTAGAAATCTGTTTTTACTGTTGTTACCTGTAAAATGCACTATTGTTAAATTCTGGGTATTACAGTATAGACAATGCTTTTTCATATGAGAGTTTGGAGGATCATATTTCACCAGCTCTTCTCCACATAGTCTTTAAAAGCATAATATATTTACAAGTTTTTATGTTCTGGTCCACAAGGCTACAGACAAGAAAATTAATTGTCTTCTCCACCTCTGCCCAGAGAAGTTGTGGACTCTCCATGTCTGGAAGTGCAGGAAATCCCCATCCCTCTAGATAAGACTGGATAGGGGTTTGACCTGTCATGTAAAAGGCTACTTGTCCACAGCAAAGGGATTTGAATAGTTGTTCTATAGATTGTGTAGAATTATTTGGATTAGAAGGAACCTCAAAGATCACCTAGTGACCCTCATGCCACTGACAGGGGCACCTGTCAGTAGACCAGGCTTCTCTAAACACCATCCAAACTGGCCTTTGAATGCTTCCAGTGATGAGGCACCAACAAGTTTTCTGGGCAGCTTGTCCCAGCTCCTCACTACCTTAACACTAAAGAATTTCTTTCTAATATTTAATTTAAATATACTCTCTTTCAGTTTCAAGCCCTGTCCTATCGCTACATGCCCTTATGAAATGTCCCTTCCAGCTTTTTTTGTAGGCCCAGTTTAGGTACTGGAAGGTTGCTGTAAGGTCTCCCTGGAGCCTTCTCTTTCTCAGCCTGAACAACCCCACTGTCTCAGCCCATCTTCATGGGAGACATGCTCCAGTGCTTTGATCATCTTCATGTTCCTCCTCTTGACTTGCTCCAGCAAGGAGGTCATGTCCTTTTTATGCCAGGAGCCTCCAGATAAAGGGGCTTAAAGGGGCAGAATCATCTCCTTAGATCTGCTGGTCATGCTTCTTTTGGTAAATCCCTCAGTACGGGCCAGATACTATCAAGCAATTTTTCAGAGCTCTACAAAGAACATGGGGTGAAATTGCAGCACCTGCCCTTGTTAGAATATCACAGCTTTTCCTTCCATAGCCAAACTTACACAGTAATCACTATAAAATCTCATAATTTTTCAGATGCTATTCTCTCATGCAACTCTTAAATGTACTTGAGTATAGGAGACATAGCTGCATCTGTGCAAGCAAGAACACTTTCAGAACACCAAGCACCTGGGTAGAATCAAGATTTGAATAGTAGAGGAAAAAAAATAGGATACCATGACGATACATGTCTGTAATTGCATTGTGTAAATGGGAAAGCATCTACTATCCTTGTAGCCTTAGTGAAAGCACAGCTGCTGAAGAAGCTCATCGAATAAATATATTCCTGGCCTGTGTCCAGCATGGTATGCAGTTTGCCACTATTAAAGTCAAGAAAAAAATGATACACCACGTTAATAATGTCAGACTTTGATTACGGTGTGACACTGTGCCATGGTGATAATATTACCTCTGTATTTGTGTAGCAAGCTTTATTAAAGAGAACTTCTCAACACCTTTTGACAATTAACTTTGTTCTTACATCTCCATGTAAACGCAAGATGCAGATGTTTTGTACTACCTCACCAATTTAATTTGTCGGGATTCTGACACCCTTGTTCCTAATGTTTCATGATTTTTCCTGGGCCCATATCCCAAAAATTTTAAAACAATGATAGCAAATTTAGCATAGTTATAGTTCATCATAATCACAAGATAGAAATAGATAATTTTTAACTTAATGCTTGAAGATGTGTTGGCATACAGCTGTTAAAGAATCATGAGAGATATGGGAGATTTTGATTAATTTCTGTGTTCACACAGAATTTCTGTGTTCACACAGAAATTGGAACAACCCTAGCAAGAAGCCAGAAATAAAGATCTTAGCATTGTCATGCCTGCCAGGCACAGCCCTTCAGCCACTGCTGTCTAGCCTTTGGTTTTCAACCCATAAATCTTTTCACAAGGCAGAAAATTGCCAACAAGCCAATATGGGGCAGGCAATGTCTTTTTATTAAAAACCCAGATGAGCCGTATGTGATAATGCTTCTATTTGGTTATCACAGAATGACTATATACATTGACAGATATATAACTACTTGTTTTAAAATCTCTCATTCTTTGGGCTTTCATCATGCTCACAAAACCAGACTTTAATCACTCTAGATTGCCGCCAGACTTGTTCCCTGCATTTCAGGGTTTCATTCTTAAGCCTTCCTCTACCACCCCAGGAAAACAGGGTAAAAATAGAGAGACATCATGATTGGAAAATGGTCATGACTACAGAACTGCTTTTAGTGTTACAGAAATGCTTAGTTTCACATGCCATTTATGTGGTTTCACCTCTTTCCATATATCATGCTGTTGATTTTGACTGGGGTAGAGTTAATTTTCTGCATAGCAGCTGGTATGGGGTTATGCTTTGGAGTTGTGATGGAAACAGTGTTGAAAATTCAGGGATGTTTTAATCATTGCTGAGCAAGCAGCACTTACAGAGAGTCAAGGCATTTTCTACTCCTTACAGCATCCCACTATCAAGTAGGCTGGGGGTGCACAGGAACTGGGAGGAGACACAGCCAGGACAACTGATTCCAACTGAGCAAGAGATATTCCAGACCTTATCACATCATGCTTAGTGTATAAAGCTGGGGGAAGAACTAAGAAGTGGGGGACATTTGGAGTGATGGTGTGTATTTTCCCAAGTCACCACTGCACAGAATGAGGTTCTGCCTTCATGGGGATGGCTGAACACCTGCCTGACCATGGGAAGCAGTGAATTAATTCCTTGGCTTTGCTCTAATGTGTGGCCTTTTATTTACTTTTTGAATTGTCTTTATCTCAACACCTGAGTTTTCTCACTTTACTTTTCTGATTGACTCCTCCATTCCACCACAGGGGTGGAGGCATCAAAAAACAAGTGAATGGCTCTGTGGGGCTCAGTTGCTGGCTGGAGTTAAACTATGACACATACAAGTAGCAGAAAAGATGTCACTGATTCAGGATATAGCTACTGCTCTCATTATCTTATGCAACTGTTTTCCCTCTCTGCTTCAAAGGCCAATATATTGCACAATCACTGGAAAAATCTTGTCTTGATCTTTTTTTTTTTTTTCTGGAAAATTATTTCTGTTTTCCAGACTCAGAGCATTCACACCTTGTAGCTCTATAAATTCCTGTTAAGCAGAGGGAGCTTATATCACTGAAGTGGAAACTCAGCAACACTAGAAAACTGGATAAACTTCTCAAAGAAGCCAATTAAAATAAAAAAAAGTCATAGTTCAATAATCTGAAATAATGACATTTTTCTTCAGAACATCCTGAATGGCTTGAAGGCTTCTGTGACTGATCATGAATGCATTATCAGCTAAGGTCTCAAGGGTTACTAATTTTTGCATACCTATGTTGTTGTTAGCTTTATTTTGGGTTGGTTTACTGTTTGGAGGGTTTTGGCAGGGGAGAGTTATTGTTGGTTTGCTTGTCTTGGGACTTCTTGTGTGTGTGGTTATTGCTTTTATTTTTTTTTGTCTACTAATCTTCAAAATGTTAAGGTTGCTTCCCCATCTACCCCAAATTTGGCCAAAGACTTGAAATACTGCTTTTTTATTGTGAATCCAAAGGCTAACAACTAACATTCAGCCAGAATTTTTTTTATCTCCTATTTTACAGACTGTTCTGCCTACTAAATCTGAGTAAGTCACAGAATCACAGAAAAAGTTGAGTTGAAAAGGACCCACAAGGATCATTGAGTCCAATTCCCAGCCCTGCGCAGGACCATCCCCAAGAATCATGCGTTCATTGTCCAAATGCTTCTTGAACTCTTCAGGTCTGATGCTGTGACCACTTTCCATGGGAAACCTGTGCCAGTGCACAATCACCCTCTGGGTGAAGAACCTTTTCCTTATATACAACCTAAACCCTTACTTGGCACAACTTCAGCCCGTTTACTCGGTCACCAGAGAGCAGAGATCAGTGCCTACCCCTCCTCTTCCCCTCATGAGGAAGCTGTAACTGCAGTGAGATCCCCTCTCAGTGTCCTCTTCTCCAGTCTGAACTGACCAAGTGACCTCAGCCACTCCTCATGCAGCTTCCCCTCAAGGCCCTTCACCATCTTTTTTGGCCTTCTTTAGACCTTCTCTAATAGCTTGATATCTTTCTTATATTGTAGTGACCAAAACTGCTCACAGTATTCAAGGCGAAGCTACACATGTAATTCAAGCATTTAACTTTGTTACCTAAATTAGACTTCTGGCACCTTTCATATTCTGGAGTGATTTTAAGAAGAACATCAAGTTGCCTTTGCTAGTCCTTGATTTCTTTCCCTATCTATGTTTTCATTCCCTGTTTAATTTCATCCTGGGATATTCATGAACCATAATCCAGATTTACACACTTCACCTGTGAGACATTCAGAGGCCATAACTTTATGATATGTCATACTTCTTTTTCCTGAAATCCTTACACTTTATCTTCTCATGAAAGCAAAATATTGGCTTAGCAATGATAATAATGATAAAAAAATAATAATGACTTTTTGAATCATAGTGTTTCCCTCTACAACAACACTTTTATTCTACCAGTATTCACACTGATGTATTCTTTCTTTCCCTATAAATGGATTCTTGGCTAATGATTTTGCTAATGTGCCTTTCATTGCCATCCAAATGTACTTTGCTAAAGCACACTATGGGAAAATAGCTTAAAAATACAGTAGCTCAAAAATGGTTTTTATTATTCTTTTATTAGCCTTCACTGAGAATACCAGCAACAGTGAAACTGTTAATGTAACTGAGGATAGAGACAAATAGTTAGAAATTCAGGTTAAAATAGATGTAGCATTATTTCAACTTATGGTAAATACACTCCCAGATGATATAAGTTGTTTAAAACTATTTGGTATGATTCCTAACCATAGTACCTATATTAAAAAAAATAAAAAAACAAAACAAAACAAACAAACAAAAAACATAAGAAAATGTTGAAAACTGAGAGCTTATGTGGTACAGACCACTGGGTGTCTCAAAATACTGGAACAAATTAATAGTATTATTTCTAGTAAGCTTAAAATGGATAGATTAGTAGCAGTTGGTGTGGGCTTATCAGGAAGAGATTGTGGCAAACCAATCAAAATTCCTTACATAATCTGTTATTCTATTATAAATAAAGAGGAAATATTAGTTGTTTTAATCAAAAGCCCTCTGTCATTGCTTCATATAGGATTTCCGAAAGAGATTATATGAAGGTGTCAGATCCCACATGTGCTGCAAAACCACAGTCACCTGGTAGCTACAATTTGTTAAGAAATATCAGATTAGAAGAGGTATTATTTAGAGCCCCAGGCACCTCTGTTCTGAACTTGGTGCAACTTCATTTTATCTTTAATAACTTGAATGATTGAATAAATGGTTCTCTGATTAGGAGCAAATAGTGAGCTATTTTTAAAAGATCATTGGCAAGAATAATACCACATTCTTATTTTTCATTTTTTTTCTTTAATAACTTTTGTTCTCTAATAACTTTTTTCTCATTCCAAAGAGTTTCTTTTGCTCACAACCTCATCTGCAGAGTCCTAGTGAAACTGCCTTTTTGAACTATACTTATCTGAGTCATTAACATCAATGAATTCTCCCTTGCCTGTAAGGAGCAGAAAAACTCACCTTTAAATACAAAAAGACTGTGTAATTTATGCTATGCTACCACAGTCAGAAGGAGTAGTAAGTTTACCTCTTGTCCACAGAAAAGATGCTCTAAAACATTTTTCCCTCCTGGGGTTTGACTCTGTGAGATTTTTAAATTATTATTATTATTATAATACTTTAAAATTATTGTTGTTGTTGTTGTTATATTTTTCATCAGCCTTTCAATGGACTTCAAAAGTAAAGATGGATGAAGAAAGGATGACACTAGGGTGTTACTCCAGTTGTGGAATGCTAATGGAAAAGTGCTCAGTAAAAATAAACTGCAGAAATTAATTACCAAGAATAAGGATAAAAGGGTAGCATTGACACTGGGTAAAAGGGTAGCATCAGCTTGCCCTTCTGACATAGAGTCAGTCAATACACTCTCAATTCTAGGACAGCAGTACAATTGAAATTCAGGATAAGTAACCATGACATTATAGGTGTCAATTTGAATAAAGCATACTATGCAAATAACCCCTAAATTTGAAGAAA
Source organism: Chloebia gouldiae (assembly GCA_003676055.1). NCBI lineage: Eukaryota > Metazoa > Chordata > Aves > Passeriformes > Passeridae > Chloebia > Chloebia gouldiae. Next base: position 14,147,643 of record QUSF01000004.1, read on the forward strand.
AGCCTTGCAAAGTTTGGGCTGGTTTGCAATCTCAGTAAGTACAAACACACTTGTGGGTTTTTATTTGTGTTTGGAATGCTTGATTTTATGGAGTTTTTTACCCAGAAAATGTTGTGAGTTTCTATTAAAAATTCAAAGCCAACTGTACCACTGTTGTTTCTCAGTCATTTGTTCAAGCTCCTTTTAAAAGTCTCCATGGGAGGTTCTACATCCTCTATAGATAATATGTTCCAGTGTTCCAAAACTTACATAATCCCTCTCTGAACTTCAAGCTTATTATCTGAAATTTATGTTCTTAACCACTGTCATTGTAAAGAGCCTCTTATTTATTTTTATTTAGAATCCCTTTTTAGTCCAAATGTTTTTACATCTTCCTCTGTACCTTCCATTCTTAGGTCAGACTAGTCTGGATCCTTTAATTTCCTGTGTAGGGTTTTTTTTCTAAATATCTAACTCATCCTGGTTTTACTCATGACCGTCTCCTGATCCAAACTGTAGTGTCCTGCACTCCAGCTGGGCACGAGGAGAGCCCAGAAGTGTACTCTATGAAAAGTTTTATTTTTTCTTGCCCATAAAAGGTGTCTTTTTCACCAGTGTCTTCAAAACTGTACTGTGAGTGTTGTTTCCTGCTGCACTATTCTCTTGGGCAGAAATACTCCATGGACTAAAAGTCACTGCTGGATTCCCTAAAAATAGAACAAAAATGTACCCCCTGACAGAGATAACGTTTTAATTTGACTGCCAGGCACCTCAAGGGATGTCTCCAATAAGTGATATGGCTGAGGTTATGTTAGATTTTTCCCTCTCTACCTGGTCCAATATTCCAAAAGTCTCATCGTACTCATCATGCAAAAATAGACAGATAAGAAAATATAAAAATGACAGGCTGCCATTATTAATTTTAAGCATTTTACTTATACAGGTTGTGCCTTATAAAGTCTATTTATTTTAGGAACAATTAGTGCGTCTTTTATGTTTTAGAATTGCTTTTCCCTCTTTTAGTAATAGCAACATTTTCCTTTATTTTGCTTTAAAAAACCCAGTCATTGCAAAATGCATAATATATGAAATTAACAGCCAACATTTTGATTAAGATTATGTATCCATACAAAAAGAAAGCAATTATTCATTAACATTTTCTCCTTCCAGTTTCCTTGCCATCTTCCAATTTTACAGCCCCAGAGCCTTCCAAATCTCAGTCCAGAGCTGTACACACTTGAAACAAGTGCCTTAAATAGAAGGGGAAGAGTTTTGGTTAAATGTCCTTATTTGCTGAACTGAAAGAGGTTGTTTAGTCAAAGATTTTATAGCAAGGAGGAAGCAATTTCATGACAGAGTTTTATCTTGATCACAGTGCTGTATCAAGTCATGGTCATGGTCAGAGCAGTGTTGTTATTCCACCCACAAATGAAAAAATCATCCAGTAGAATCTGACCAACATCCCCTCTTTCCTTCTCTTTTATTTTAACATCTGAAGTATATGTCATCCAAATAAAAATAACACATCAATTAAATATTGTAGCTTCAAATAATTGATAGCTTGCACGTCAAGCTAATAAGAACTAAAAGGTTAACCATGATTCACTGTATGTAAATTGAATCATGCAATGGAAAAAATGGAGATTAAATCATTTTAGCTAATACCCTACTTTTACTCACAAATTTATTTAGCAAAGGAACCTAAAAAGCAAATTAGTGTGTTTTATAATCATTACTTCAAATAATTCTCTCTGGAAATTCCTTTATGTTCCTGGAAAATTGTCACTGTATTGTATGTTTGCACATAATCATCCTTGTGAATAATTTTTTGCTATTCAGTACTTTTTCTCTCACTGAACCAAAATCTCTGACCAGTTTCACAGCACAAATAAATGGCTTCTCATTTACAGTCCAGGTTGCTTCACTCAAAATCTGTGAGCACATTTTAAAACAACTTTACATGACACCTGCTAATTAGGAATGTGCAGTTGTACTTAGTTAAAGGTTTCTCTACCTATGGAATGTTCCTTTGGCAAATTCCTGAGATAAAACAACACTCCAATCTTGCGGCCTTTAAGAGATGAGAAATGTTAAAGATCAAATGTTGATGGTTAGATGGTGACGTGATTCCTGTTCCATTGAAGAATGTAACCAATTGGAGAGAGGGGGGCAGGAAAAGACAGAAAAAGGGACAGGGGTTGGTCCTGTTTAAAGGCCAACTTTATCTACAAGAATAAAACAAAAGAAACCAGGTGTATCTTTGAAGCAACTGTATGGAACAACAAGGTTGAAATAAGGGAAAAAAATTTTTAAAATTAAATGTTGGGGAAAGTGAAAGCAGAAAACATTGTGATAACAGAAAATGGAAATAAATAAATTAGCTGATTTTAGATTGAGACATATGTAGGCAAACTTTAATTATTAAGGCTGAAATCTGATCAGTAAGGAGAGATTGGTTTTCTGGACTGATACAAAGGAGTATGTAGAAAGTTCCACAGGAAAAGAGATGTGCTTCAATGCTGCATGAGAGCATGTTAAACTTTTGTTGGACAGCAGATTACAAACTGGACTCTCAAGGTCCAGTAATTAAAAGAGAATCCCTATTTGCTCTGGAATTGAAATAAATAAAATATAATCTCACTTTATGACATGAAAGTCCTTTCTGCTACAATTTTTGGAACGTGCATTGCAAGGTCAGTAAAATCAGTATTCTCTCCAATGTACCATCAGTGTTTATTTTTAATTTGGGACTGGTGAATAAAGATTTAATGGGCATTTAATGGCCTGTTGGACACACTTCAGTGTCCAGAGATGTGGCATCATATCCAGGAGTGTCATTATCTGGATTAATTATCAATAGCAAGCAGTTATCATTAGAGAGAAGTGAAAACGGAAGAGGTATTAAATGAAATTTACTGGGCAGAGATTTTCAGAAATAAATAAATAACATCTGAGAAATCACCGATGGATGCTTCAAAATAATTTTCTGTTTGATATTTTGCATTACATCTGCCACTTCTTTTGCTGCTTTAGAATCTGTAGTGACTGAAAAATTTCCCTTGCCATCAAGTATAAGCTAAACTTTTTTATAATTGTAGCTGTACAACTATATATTATATACAAAATTAATATGCAAATTTGCTTTTTTCAGCCCTGTGAAACCTTGAGAAGACTACATTAGCTTAACCAGTAAATATTTTATAATGTAATAAAGAACCCTTGCTGATTAATCTTAAACAAATGACAATGATTTCAGTGTCTTAAGACATAACTGATAAAACCTACTGTAAATATGGGCTATCCTGAGTGATATAGAGTATTTTGAATGTGACCTAATGTCTAAAGTGTAGTTCCACTAATGTAAATTATATGTACTTTTATGCATTGTTGCCCTTAAAAACACAAACAAACAAACAAACTTTAAGGTTTTTTGACTGTTCAAGGCTTTTAGATAAATTGGGATTTATGAATGCTTAAACAGTCAAAACTCAGCAATATTTGTCTTAATAGGCAAAGACACTATAAGAGGGAAAAGAAGGCAGGTTGTCATCCTCAAGAGGGGGAGAACTGTTGTGGGGGGAAAAAAGATCAGAAAGGCTTTAGTATTAATATAAGTACTTCATACTGTGTGAGGTTTTACTGCAGGACTTTAATAAAAAGATAAATCAAATACTCCATTTGTCTTTAAACACATGGGTATACATGTGAAACTAATGAGACAAAATTAAGTGGAAATAAAAAATTGATACTGTATTTACCCTCTGAAATATTCAATCCACACTTTCAAAATCTAGATTGTGTGTTCAGAACTTAACAAATAGTATTTAATTATATGCTCTGTCTCTGTTTGTTCTGCTGTCTCTCTGGAAAAGTATTGAAGAACTACCTGTACCAAAAACAGATAAAAATTTCATCAGTGGATCTCTGTATAGTATAACAAAAATTCACTGAGATAAAAGCTATCTTCTCCTCCTGCAATGTATACCCTACTTTAGAGGGAATATGATAAATTGTTCCCTAAATACACAGGAGAAGTTCAATGCTGTAGTTAAGAGGAGGTGTATGCCAAGAAAATTAAAAGTCTGCCCAACTAGCAATTTGCTCAGAGTTTGAGGAACCTTCCCAAGAACACATCAGTCAGCACTTTGCTGCCAGCCCAACAAAACTTTTCAGTTTTATTTTTGTCTCCATTAATACAAGGCTATTGAAGACACTGAAGGCTAAGACTAGATAGGCCTGTAGCAAGGTTGGTGCAGAGTTATTTAATTTTTTCTTCCTTCTGTGCAGCAAAGGTGAACATGCACTACATAAGTCAGAAATGTTTCTGAGCTAAAATAAGTTGATTTACAATTTATAGAGCTTTTTTTCACTTAAGAACCTTAAAATTACTGTGCTAATGCTGGGCTAAATCCAAAGTAAAAATTCATTTCCAGGTCCAGATAACCTAATTATGCCTCATATACCAAAGAGGATCTCAGATACTAAAATATGTCAAGCCCACCAAAACCTCAGGACTGAATACAACCAGCTCATCTAATCCTTTTCTATGGACAGTTCCTATCTTTGTGATAATCTGTAACAGCAAAGCAGATCTGCAAACTCTTGCAAGACCATGCGTTTGACATCTGCTCTACTTTTTCATTACCAAATTCTTTTAAGAATCTGGCCCATTTAGTGTTTAACAAAAGAAAACAGAAAGGACTATAAATAAATTCTGCCACTTATTTTCCCTTTGCTGAGAGATGAAGATGGTTGACCTCGCAAGGTTTCTATATAAATGCTGATTTTATCTAGCAGCAGGCCCTTGACCTTGGTGGGGTGACAATTACTCTGATCAAATGGATGAAAAAGGCTGACAGACAAAAAGGGACTTCTTCCACCAGAGATCAATAGGTCATCAAAAATGAGACATCAGAATGAACTATGCTACAGAAATTCAGAAATTTTGAATTTAAATGAAAAGGAAATCTAGAGCTAGGAATTAATAATTCAGATTAGTAAAGTGAGGAAAATTCCCCTTCTACTTGTCCACTTGTGTCTGAAAGTTTGAGTTCCTGCATCTCTGGCTTACTTCAGCTTTATTTTAAATAAAGATCTTTTATCAAGCAAAGATAATGTTAACAATGATTGTATACATTCATAAATGATCTTTTTAGAAATATAATTCAGTTGTCTTGAGTTTTCCTGTTTGTTTAATTAAGGTTTTTGGAAGTAAATTATTATTTATATCTGCATTTATATTATATTTATATATGCAATCTTTTTTTGGTGTCTCGTTCCTAAGTACATTTTAGTGCAGTTATGCATTATTTTTGCTGTTGACAAGTAAATAAATTTTTGAACTACAGTGTATCTGGAAAATGTAGAAAATGTATTCTATAGATACTGTAATGAAGTAAAATTTTCATTGAATCTTATTTTTATGCAGTTTATATGTTGGAGTTACATTAGCTGGAGTCCTCTTTAATTATAGTATTGTCTCAGAATTCAATGTTTGCTATTTATGATCACTGGTGGATGATTATTAACAAAAGCAATAACTGTCTTTTAGCTCATCAACATCATCAAGTCCATACCTTCCCTGAACTTACCATGGTTATCTATGAAGAATATTGACTCCATTTACTCTGGAGAATATTCCAGGATGACAAGCAAGGTAATTTCATCCTTTTTAAATTCCCTGTTTACTATCTATAACGTGTATCAAATCTCTCTAGGCTGTGAGTTCAAAGCAGGAGTCACTACACAATTTTACATGACAGCATAGTTAGAACATAGGTAGCTGGAAAGCAGTCAGGTTGGTGAGGACTGCTTAGGATTCCTTCTGCAGACTCCCATCAAAAGCAATTAGAGATTTGGTTATGGCATGCTCTTTTCTGACCAGATCATACAGCTTCAGCAAATCTGTTTAACAGCACATAAAACGTTTTCATAGGCTGCACACTGAAAATAGAACAGAAAGCAAGCTACCCACATGTATACTTGGCTGTAGTATTAGAATTAGAAAGACAGTCTAGACAGATTAGAAAATATTCATCTCATCATATCTTATCGATATTTCAGGGTCCATAAAATTGTCTGCCTGATTTTGCTAAATATCTGTGTGCACAGCTCCTATTGGCACAGGTAGCTCTGGCTGTGATAGACAAGCTTGTGTAGCAGCTGACAGCTTTTGATGACTGAAGAAGAAAAAAATTTTAAGTACTTAAAGAAACAAATAAAAATAGGGTTGAATACATGCTGAACTCAAAATACAAATAATACAATAAAGAGGAAGTGAAAAGGTCTTTAATTTTTTGTTCTTCATATGAATCTTAAAGCTCAATCCATTCAGAATATGTATGTTAAAAGATACTTTGAAATACCAAGGCAGGGAAAAGAATGCAATTTTCTGTTGAGCAGCTTAGCGCTTTGCAGTGAATTAGCAAGGGATGAGGAATCACAATGGAGTAAATATATTCATGCAGCCAGTGGGCACCTTGTCCAGATGCTTGTGGAGGGGCATTGAGTGGCCTGCACTGTTTCATGTTTCTAAGCACACATCAAGATTACAGAGCTGATGCACAAATGGCAACTGATGCACTCATGGCTTTTCTGATTACATGGAATTTTACCTGTCAAGTGTCTTTTGTGTCATGTAGTCCATTGTAGCTTTGATTCACAAGCTTCAATCTTTGTATAATTTTTAGACTGGGTAAGTGACGCATAAGTTACTTTTATGAATTAAAGCTATATTCTAATTGCATGAAGTTCCACTCCAGCTAAAATCCAGTCCACAAATCATAGGTTTGAATTTTACTCTGGATTTTTTCTACTCCTTTCCAAAAGTATGTGGAATAAATGAGAAAAGTTTTCAGCCCTGAGAAATATCCTGTTAACCAAAATTCACTGAAAGTGATGTGAAATACATATGGCCAATTTAAGTTATGGCCCATCCTTGCATCAGAGACAACCTGAATATTTTATGGATTCTGTCCTTACACATTTCTCTTTTTGCCATCATCCTCAAAACACAGTTTACATCAAAACCCTGACATGTTTACATCATTCCTTCATTGTTTCAGAAGCAAATTTGTGATGCACAATAAGCAAAATTTTGAAAGGTAATTCTCATGTTTCCCACAGACAGTCTGTATCTATGGCTAATTTATTACTAGAGCTCCCACTCATTACTGATGCAGAAGACCACCTGTTGCAGCTTCATCTAGAGTCATGATTTGAAAAAAGAGCATTAGAGAAATCTTCCTAGCTTTCTTTCTATTTGGCATTTTGCTTTCTTGATTTATATTGGTCTTGTCCAACAGTTAATGGGACTGATGCTCACTTGCCTTAGTAAAAGGCTGTTTGAAATACTATAAAGTTAATTTATTGAAATGTAATTAGCACTACTATTAATTTTTGCCATGCTTACTGTCATCAGTTTTAATGCCACAGATTCAATTTACAACAAATTGAACAACATTGTGAGACATTAGTATTAATTCATCTGGTCTTCCCTCCCCCAGTAAATCATACTGTAAGGCCCTGAACACCCAGAGAATGAGTAAGAGAACACAGATTATTTGAAATATATATGTCCTTGATCTTATTCAACTCATTTACTTTGGCAAAGCCTGCCAATATCCAGGCCTGAAAGTTGAAGTCAGCTTAAACAGAGAACAAATGCAGTGGGTCCAACAGTAAATCAGGCATGCCTCTCCAATTATGGTCTCAAAACCTAAATGGAAGGATTTCTCTGTTAATGCAGGTATTCCCTATTGACTTTCCAGAGCACCTCTGATCATTCCTATTATTCTAAGTTTACCCTAGTGGAATCCACTTATCCATCAGCTGAAACTTATATCAGTGGTTATTTAGTGTGTTGGTGATAATTTAAAAAAAACACCCTGTAGCACTCCACAGATTGTCTGCCAAGTCTGACTTGACTTTTTTATACTTTCAAAGTATCCAAGAATGAAAAGAAAGGGATTTTTAAAAAAATTCTGAATAGCTCAAGGAAAGAATAAATATGCTTTTAGGAATACATCTGGTTTACTTCATAAATTGATTTAGTTCTAGTGTAAAAAATTGTCTTCGTTTTACAAACTAGCAGTGAGACACAGGGAGCCCAATACCCAGGTGCACAGAAATTTCTGGATGCTTAATCGCTGCCATAGAATCATAGCCATTTGTAGAGTGCATTAAGCAGCATAAGTACTGCATAAGTAAGCGGAGTTTTAAATCTCACTCTGGGAGTCACAATAGCAAATAAAATGTGTGAAGATGCAGTAGTCTAATGGGCATTGAGAAAATATCTCCTAATCCTCAGTACCTGAAAACCCACCCAGCCACTTCCATCCCTTCTCCATTATAAATCACAGGAATAGTATGAGTATTCGTAACATCAGGAACAAAGAGTGTGCAAATCTTGTATGGCACTGCAGTCAGACAGTCTCTGAGCAGGAGTTCCAAAAATTCTAGTTCTGTAATTAGGCTCCAAAGCTTATGAAGATTTTCTGCTAGATCTAGGCTTAAGGAGTGCCTCAAGATCCCACAGAAAGGCTAGTTCATGGGTGTTTAAGCTGCGAAGCATCCCACCACTAGTTTAGCAGGCTAAAAAAAGACATACAGAAGAAAAGTCTTCAGCAATTTGGATGTCCCCAGTACTGCACCTACTGGGAGTGTTCTCTCTTCCAAATGCACTAATGCAGATACTGCATAGAAAGAAGAAACAAGGATTTTCAAAAACTTTAGTAATTATTTTTAGTATACTCTTTCCCAGAGCAAATCTGATTTCTATCATTTGCTTTCACATGATCTGGTTGCCGTCATTGAAAGAACCATCTCTCTTCCTGCTTCTAACATCTGGAGTTATATTCCTCTATTTCCTTACCTCACTAGCACTTCATCTATTTTCTGAATTTCTGTTATAAAATCTTTTCTAAGTTGCATACTCCCTCTCTCTGCTTCTCTTATTTTCTACTAATTTCATTTTGTTCAGTACCTGCACAGCAATCACTAGCTTCAAGAGCACATTTAAGAGTATAAAGAAGGCAAGTGGTTTTTTCAGGTTTTTTTGCTTGTTTCTGTATGAATGTATACAAAGCTGCCTTTATTAATTTACCTGTACTTAAAAACACATGCTGACAAACCAACATCTATAGGAAAAGAAACCTTGGGAGATTTCTGAACTCATATCACAACACTTACACATATTTCTCCCACTATGAAATATGTGTGTAAGTTTCCACACACATATAGATATAGAAAAGTCAAAGCTGTCACAATTAATTCATTGGGTCCATGAACTTTTATGATGTACACATCATTAAAGCATATGTTGAACACAGATGTCACAGCTGTTAAAAAAAAAAAACCAGTAACTTATAATACAAAAATATCATAACTAAAAGAATAAAATGAATACCCTTCCAGATGACCAGAATTCAGAAAAAAAAAAATAGAACTTGGAACAATTTTATGCAGAAATTTTTATTTAGGTACAATTTCAGTATTACTTAAGTCCAAGTGTATTTGAATTTGGAAAATATTGCCTGAAAATTATTCTCCTTCTTTACAGATAGTATGATGATACAGTTGAAATGAGAGAAGAATGAGGGGGTTTGGAGTATGCATTTCAAAACTGCTTTATCAATATATTTCAATATATACTTAAACCTAAGTTTAAGCTGCCTTGTTTATTTAAGTGGTACATTAAACTCTTCTAAGTGTTGGGTTGTTCAGCTATGCAAACACTCATATGATCAGGTTCATTTTCTATAGGAAATGGAAACTATTCTTGTTTTTATTTTCTGAAGAGATTATTAGGAAAATGCAAGTTAAAGAAGAGAAACAATTGTTACAAAGATTCAGGGAAACACAAGGCTTTAGATGTCAATATTCATTAAAAATGTCAACAGTCAGTGACAGCTATGATTTGAAGATAAAAGGATAAAAATTCAGGATGCATAGGAATACAAAAAAAATCTGGGAGACCAGGATAGCTCCTTTTCCTAGCTGATGAGTGACCCCAGACAGTGTTGCTTTTCATCAACACAACAAAACAGGTTACCTATTTTATGCACTGTCAGCCCTGCTCCTCCCCAGCTGGTGCTTGACAGCTTAGACCTCTTAGTAGAGCAGGTGAATTGCTGACATTCAAGAAGTGTCTTCTCTTTTAGCAATTTTAGTACACAAAACTATCAGTTTGAAGAACACTCATCTTTAACATTACTATATTCTGAAAATTTCAATATTATAGCCTGAAAATTTACGAGTGTGAGGTGTCATTATGCCCACTCTATACATCTTATGACCCAATATTAAAATGTCAGAAGTTAAGAAGACTAAAAATAGTTGTGAAAAAATAATTATTATTGTTTTGATTACAAAAATATGCTTTAGGCTCTATTTTTACAAAAGTACTCATTCTGAACTATCCTTTGCAGCATCACCTCTGTGTACACCAGGAAGTTACAACCCTAATTTTATTTCACATTTCTGTCATGGTCATATTCCACAGAACAGACCATATTGTAGAGCATTCACTCTTCTAAAAACACTGAAGATAAAGTACAGCCCTCAAGTTTTTACTGAGTTTATCTTCAGGTCATGTTCAATCACTTACAGTTATTATTATTTTTTAACTTTGAGGCTACACCTGATATATTTTGAAGAGGTGACACATAATGATACAAGACCTTGTTGTATTTGTGCTTGTCATGACTCAAGTTCCAGTCACCTCCTTGAGTGGTAACCATTTCTGATAATAGGGCATGGAAACTCTTTCATCAAAAAGCTGAGGAAAACTCTGATTCACATAGTATTGACTTGTGTGTGAATATAGATGATTAGCTCATATTCACAACATATATATATATAATGTTATATTTAGGTCATATTTTATATTAGATCATGTTAAATTATAAATGTCAATATATGACAGTCATCAACACAATGCTACCACAGATTATTACTTACCTATAAAAAAATGAATGAAACATAATATTCTTGGAAACTATACAATAGAGACTCTGCAAACTACTAAAACTTTAGTATCAAAATATAAAATGAAAACTTGCTATGTAAATTAAAAATCAGGAAATTTCCTTCATGCAGCTTTACTTAATACTTTCAGTTATCCTGCATATATGCAATTTCTCTTGGTCAAGAGCAATCCAGAACAGGCAAAGGCTACTGCTGTGACTAAAATTCAGTTTGTGATCAAGTTCAGTTTCTGTGAGTATGGAACTCTGGATGTTTTGAATGGAGTTGTTCTACAATCAGCTGACCCAAGCTAAGGTTCAAAAGTAATCCTTGAAAAGTTGGGGAAAATCGAAAATAATCCAGTCCCTTCTAGGTTGGCTTGGTTGATTGATATTTTTGGGAATTTTCATCAAAAACCCCTGCTGGCCACACAGTAATATATGTAAATAATATATTCCAATTTTTATATAGTTAGAGAATGCACCTCATGAGCTAAAACACATCATTCTGTGTATTGCACCTAGACAGTCCCTGCTCTCAGGTGTTTTCCATTAACCTACAAAACAAACAACAACCAAGTGGGCAGGCAACAGAGTTCAAAGATTAGTCCAAGCTGATCAGTGTCCTCAGCAGCTCATAAAATTTACCTACAGCCTAAAAACTATCAGATTTTTTGACACAACTGAAAGGAAACCTCTATTTTTATCATATTAAGAGATGACTTTGGGACTGCCATTTTGTGTTGACCAGTCCATTTTCTATGCCAAGTAAGTCATGGCTAGGGAGTCAAAGCCTGTCAGAAAGTGACAAAATACCGTCTTCCCACAGACAATTTATATAGGCAGTGTTTACATGAGAAGCTGAGAGAGAGCAGATCTTGTCAAACTGAAAAGGCCAACAGAAAGTTGTAAACTGAAATGTCATTTCTGGTGAGCCACAAGAACTGAAAGAAGGTCAGCCATCCCTAATAAAAATTTCTTGTTACCTCCAAATTATTCAGTATTTATGTGTTTCAATGTGAAGAACTTTGATTACCATGAAAATAAAAAAAAAATACCACAGCTTATAATACATCTATGAGGAACAGTATGAGTTCAAATTGTTACATTAGACTGGCTAAAAATGTATGAGACATGGACCTAGACACAGAAGCAGGCATAAAAACTGAGACTAGAGGGAAATACCATTCTCACCTGTAATAGTTTGGGATAGTTTGCTAGTTTTTTCTAAGTTTTGCTTCTTTCTCTGAAAGTCTGGCACTAGCTACTATTGAAGATAAGACATTGGTTTATATGGCTTTGTTTTGACATATTTCATACTGAAATATAACAAATCAACAGCTAGTCTTGAAATCCCTGTTCAGTTTGCACAAGATAAGGCCACAGACTTGCACTAATATATGGTCAGTGTCACTCCATGAAAGTCAATGGACCATATTTTTTCTCTTCATTACACTAGTACAGCCCCATTAACTATAGAAATCATTAATCATACAGCAGCACTGAACTCTGTGATGTTGTGCAGGACATAAATTAGCCAAGAATTTGGCCTTCTGGTCATTTTTTCCCCTGGTTTATTCCTGGCAGGAAGTCCCTTGTTTTATTTTGCCTCAAAGTTTTAGTCAGCTGGGTTGATAGTAATTGTATTACACAAAAAGCTATATTCTGATAGACAACTATGAATATGGAAAATAAATTAACATAAAAAATAAATATTTATAAATTTGGCCATAAGTAACTGATTTACTTCCTGTAACATTTTGAATCACCCCAAAATTTTTCTCTCCTGTCCCCATTTCTCTTGTACAAAATATCAAAAGACAACTTTCTCTATTAAGAAGAAGAATTATACATAAATATTAATAACGTTAAAGCATTCCAAAGCTTCTGATATAGGGGCAAGTTATGTCTTCTTTCCAACTACATGTGAGGGGTTTTTTTGTTTTGTTGGTTTTTTTTGTGGGTCACTCACAAAGGGAGGACAGAGATAGGAAAATTGCTTTCTCCTTCCGATCACTAAGAAATCATTTACAAAAAATTAAGATCAAAAGTATTAGAAACTTTGAATAATAAAAGGATTATGAGCTGGAGCACATCTAACTAGATAAGGCAGGAAAAGATGTCCCATTTTCTAGAAATAAATAGGTTTAATTTGAAAAGAGCATAAAAAATAAAATATTAGTACTTAAACTCACAAAAGAAAGGTTAATTTATTATTTGAATCCATTCTGTCTTACTTTATCGATAGAGCTCCAGCCTATATATGAAGAAAAGTCTTGACTAGGGTTTCTTGAATGAAAGTGACTTGGCTAAGGTGGTACTGCTTAAGTGCTGCATCACCAGGAAACCTATGGTATTAGTAGATTGAGGTTTATATAAGCAATATTTTAACTACACCACCAGTTACTGTTAAATTGTGTGAAGATAAGAACTCCCAAAATCAAGCCAGAAACATCAGCTAAAAGACTGAATATTTAAAACCAAACTTCACTTGGCAGAAGAAGTATTTACAGTACTGCCACAAGAAAGTAATTTGTCCTTACAAAGTGAGAAATAGCCAGCAATCAAGAAGTCATTTTCTCTGTGTAATCATCTGCCCAGACTTAAGTCAAAGAAAGGGAGAAGTGATGTGACTGGTACCTCTAGTCAGGCAATAATAGAAGCTAGTGATTTTCCCATGCTGTTCATGCCATTTAAAGAGATTCAAAAATAATAAGAAGCAGCCTTATAATGCTCTCAATGATTATGCAGAAGGACAAGAACACAGCTCTTGGAACCTCCTTGGTACCTGTTTGTATCAATTACACCAATGAATTGATGTAGAGGTACATTAGCAACTGTGCATTGCTGAAGCACTAGCAATTATTCAAGCATATTTACTGAGCCTTAAGGACAATGTAATAGTCATGTCTGCATATTTCATATGCAGCCATTGTTACAGCCCATTAAATGGACTGGTAATGATCCATTGCTATTTAATTAATATGCAATGAGCATGATATTAAATTTAACATGTAAATTAAAGTCCAATTTACATCACTTAATTTTGAAGTGTGATAGAAAACTTCTTTGGACCTAGATGGCCTTGTCTCCCTCTGCAGAGCTCAGATTATGTTGGGAAGACTCTAGATAGACAAAAAGAGAAAGTTTTTATGACCAGAAATTTCATCACAGTTATCCTTGAACATTTCACTACAGAGAAAGGAAAAGGCAAAATTAAAAAAAAAAAAAAAAAGGAAATGCAGTTCAGTTCCTTGAACATAAAGAATAATTAATCCAATCAATACACTGTATGTTGGCATGCCCTAAAATATGCAATTTAATTCTTGATGCATCCTGGCATGAAAAATAGCAAACAGCAGTGCAAGAACAAGGAGTTGTATGTCCCAACAGGTTTTTTCAGAGCTCTTAGAATTACTGAAGTTACAGTCACACCATCAGTCACCAGCTGATCTGTGGCTGTGCTGAGGATCCAAAGGATCAGGACTATCAAATATTCAGACATGTCAAGCTGTAAATAAAGGAAACCAGTAAATAAAGGTTTACTATATGTAAACCTAGAATTTTAACTACTTGACAGTCTATGGAGTACACCCCTTTAAATAACAGTAAATGACAGGAAAAAAAAAAAACATGCAGAAGACATCAGTGTTGTATGACCCAGATTCAGACTACCTCTAAGCTGCTTTTATACTCCCTTCCATTTCCTGGTCTCCACTTGATCCCTGCTTCTATCCTAATGGACATGAGTACTTTGTTTTCCAGGAGCCATTTGGCTGGAGGATGCTTGTTGAAGCATGTCACGCTTCACTCCCACTCTTCATTTTCCTCACATGTCCCAAATATGTTCCCTGTGCAGAGGGTAAAGGTTATCTCCATTTGCTGTTTCACATTGGTGCTTTTCAGATCAGAGTATCAAGGATTTGGAAGCTCGACAATAAATGCTTCCAAACCATATGCTTTACCTACCTCTTTAGTTATTGCTTTGAAATAGCTTTGAAAACTCCTCCAAACCCATCCATTAAAATTTTAATTTCAGTGTATCTAGATGTTTCTACAATAGTGATCTAGCAGATCATCTTGATTTTGACTGAATGATTTATTATTCTCCTTCTGTCTCGATGCAGAAAAAAATATTTATTCTCACAGAAAAAATGCATTACTTCTATTCTCCTTCCCAGGGCAGAACTTCTCTTCTTCCCTACCCTTTATCCTTTCTCTCTCTGTCTCTCCACACAAAGCCCCCAGTACTCATGTTAGTTACCATTAACGTATTTTGCAATGCACAGAACAAAATCACAATTGTCTCATGACTTTCATCTTGAGCTAAAAAGGAAAATGGAAAAATATAGTGCAGCAGTGTCAGAAGAAGTGATTGAGATGCAGCTTGCAAAGTTGATGACTGATCATTTTTCAGAATGCAAATGAATTATTTAAATAGAAGTGTCTAATTGTTTCATTGCCCTTCACTATCAGTGGTCATTAACATCCTTTCAGAGTTAGTGCAAAGTGGCCCAATCAAAGTAGGAACATTTTTGCTATATTTAACACTCACCTTGCTAGAACCCTCTGTTCTTCTCTCTTACAAAAATCTGCCAATGTCTGAGTTGTTTTTTTTGGTGTGATTTTTTTTGGCTTTTCTTCTCCCTGGAACATAGGGTTTCAAATCTTTGGCACTGTCTAGTATGTAAGCAATCATCAAAAACACATGGACATTTTTTTACGTTTGAATCTACCATTGTTCTTAAATTAGAATTCATTTGCATTCCAAAAACATAAGAGCAACTTACAGACTTGAAATATCTGAAATTTTAAAAAGCCTTGCAGAAGGCTGTCCTAGAAAATTCAAATTTTGGCTGTTTTATGTCATCTAAATGCAATTTTGAAGGCAGCAAGAAGGCCTAGAAATACTTTACATTAGTTTTTTCTAGTGTATTTATTAGACATTAGCCAAGACATTAGCCATAGAAGTAACCCATGTGTTTATGTAATTGAGTAAAAACAACAAAAGATGAGCCACCTGCTCTTACAGAGAAAAGAAATTTATGCAAGGTCACATTTCAAGGCTTGTATTTTCCATTAAACAAGCAATTTCAAGGCACTTATGAAACAAACTAACAAAGAACTGTATAAATTAGGAGAGTATCCTGAGCCATACAGGGAAATTAAAGATTATAAATTTAGACGAAGTATGAAACATAATAGTGATTTCCAAAGGTAGTTATATACATTATGAGACACGTTTTGATTGATGATACAGCCATAAAGTGAACATTGCTTATGTCTGTTTCTCATATGAAAAGTAATTTATGTGGCAATAATTTAGAAGACTACCATGTATGAGAAATAGATATCTGAGCAGTACCTGTTTAGCAATAGCAATATATCCACACTTATAGGTAGGAGTGTCTGTCCTACCTCTCAGACTTGGAAACAGGGTTCATCATTTTTTTCATGCCAACACATGAAAAAAACATTTGCTCACACTATTGTATGTGGAATTAAGTATCTTAGTAGGTGTTTAAAGATAATTATGATAATTTTGGACATGTAAGTCAGTTTACTCATGTAAGCTTCCACATTTTATGTGTGTAGCTTAGGTATCAATGAAAAATACTACTTAGAGAACTTGTACATTAGATGATCTGGTAAAGAGCAGTCAGTTCTGCATATAAGTGGAGAAATTCTTTACTGAAATATTTGCCTTTTTTGGATTTCATCCATGTTAGTTTGAAGAGTTCAATGTAACTAAAAATAAGTGTTACTGCTGTAGAAAAATAGGATATCATGTATCATGGTCTGTAGAAATGATTAAAAACCATCACATCACCAATTTGATAACTATAATGAAATATGACTTTTTGTGTGGCTTTTACTAGATGATAGCCTCTATTCCCACTGTACATGCTCATTGAAGAAAAGGATCCTTTTTTATTAATTGTGGTAATAGAAAAGGACCTCACTGAGACTGCTTGAAATTCACCCCTCTTTAGGAAAGACTGTATTTTATTTTCATTTTTGTAAAGATCTTTCAGACAAGTCTGTAAACTGATAATATTTTTGCTTGCTTCTATTTTTGTTAAATTATCTGTTTACAAATGTCTGAATTTTGAAGGCCAGCAATATAGTAACATAAAAATTTAAGGAACATCAAGAGCTAAAAATTAGCGTAAGTAACTTTGTTCTAAAGATAATTTCTCTCTATCATCCCATTTTGTTTAGCAAAAAATAAATGAAAACTTTTAAGAGGGGAGTTTATCTAGTATTAATGAATACATAAGCCTAGAAAATACTGAGCTTAAAACACTAGTCATAAGTGTTTGAGTTAATAACTTTCACAGTGTTCTGGCTGGTTTCTCTGGGGCATTATAAGATTTTGTAGAGCATACAGACCAATGATACCCCAGTAATTCCAGATTTAATGTAGCTTCAATTATAAAAATTATTCTGGTATATGTTTTCTGTTACATGTAGGCACTGAGTCTTATCACTTCATCAAGTATAAGAAAAAAATAAGAGCTTTGTAAAGCAGAGAAAAGCAAGATAAAAAACTTTCAGGTGAAAGCAGAAAGAATTCAATTGCTCACAGTATCACAATTTGTTATTTCCAAATAAATATTTTAATTTGGAGGTATTTCCCATTTGAAAAAAAAATTAAGTATTGTAATGCAATCACAAACACATTATGTAGTAACAAATATGAAAAATATCTCCCAAGCAGACTGGGATTCAGAGATCAGCCACATGACAGGAACTTGCAGCCTCTTTCCTATAACCACAGGGAAACTGTGAATCTCTTCACAATATGAGTATTTCTGGCATCGTGAACTGCCACAATAGAAGCAGGGTATGTTGAAACTGAATCCTGTAAAGAAAACACCAGATGAAATAAAGCCTACTACTGTAGTGTTGGGAGCTACAGAAAGGGCTGCAAGGAAAAGTTCCTTTACTAAAGTGTCATTTATGGGCCCCTAATATGCAATCTAAATCTACTCTATTTCAGTTTGAAGCAATCCCCCCTTGCCCTGTCACTATACAGTGAAAAGTCCCTCTCCAGTTTTCTTGTAGGCTCCCTTCATGTACTGGAAGTGTGCCATTAGGTCTCCTTGAAGTCTTCTCCAGGCTGGACAGTTCCAACTAGGGGAGGTGCTCTTGCCCTGTGATCAAATTAGCGGCTCTCCTCTGAAGCTGTTCAAACAAGGAAATGTCTGTATTATGTTGAGGACTCCAGGGCTGGATGCAGCACTCCAGGTGGGTCTCAGCAGATCAAAGCACAAAGGCAGAATCCCCTCCCTCTGCCTGCTGCCCGCACTGCTTTGGCTCCAGCCCAGGATATGTCTGGCTTTCTGGGCCGTGAGTTCACATTGCCAGGTCACAATGAGCGTCTCATCAACCAACACCCCAAGTCCTTCTTCCCAAGGCTTCTGCCAACCCATTCTCTGTCCAGCCTGTACTTGTGGTTGGGATTACTACACCCAGATTCAGGACCTTGCACTTGGCCATGTTGAATTTCAATGAGTACTTTTCACAGCTTAGCACAGTGGATAGATTATCTCTGTTATAAACCAGGACTGGCCAGACTTTCTGAATTCCTAAACAATCTGGAGTGTTTAGCTTCTGTCTTAGTGGTGTTGTGATGTCATCGGGAAGCCAATTTGAGATTTCAAGACTTCCACAGCTGTGAGATTTACAGCAATGGGCTCATGAATAGTTTTTCTGCCTCAATGACTCAAAAAAAAAAAAAAAGAAAATAAAAAAAGAAGTTCAGTGAGCTAGGTCTTCTCACCCTAACCTAGCTCGGTGGGAACCATAAAGTGAGGCATGTGTGCAGCTGAGTCTGGGGACTGATTCTTGGGGCAAAGAGGCCAAAAATAGAGGCCTATATGTCACCTACTATGCAGCTTCACACTGTCAAGACACCATAACTATATAACCAGTATAATTGTTATAACTGTAGAATTGTAGCTAACAGAGTAGACTAGTTCGTCCCCAAAGTTGCTGATAAACTTGATTGCAGAGTAAAGAAGGAAAAATAGAAAATGAGAACAACCAAAAAAACAGTGGAGAAAGGCAGGACCTAGCACCCCATCGGCCTCACAAGTAGATCACCTAAATGACCAGGTTTGGGAATTTCAGCAAACTACATTGGCTGCAGTAATCACACCTCCTGCTGATATTTATTTCATTTTCCCAAGCTGGTGTTTTACTGTTTCCTCAATAACATTATTTCTAAATCTTTTAACTCATAACTTATGAGCAGAGAGACATTGCTCACCAAGAACACCTGCAATATATAATCTGACTGGTCAGGGTTCTGCAAGGTCTTGAGACAATATAAATCTTTCATTATATAATCTTAGAAATTAAAAACTGTTCTTTTAATGGTCATATGGTGCCTGGAAGAAACTTTACGTATGTAAAATAATATTAAGAGTTCAGAAAACAGCATGTTTGAATGCATAAAAGTAAGAGCTCATGATGGATGGTCACATTTGGTTAAAAGAATTTTTTCTGTTGTAATTATATTTCACATCTTTCTTTCATCACTGACCTTTCTACCAGCTTCCCATTCCTTTTCAAGGTGTCATTAATAAAAGCAGAAGTTGTCCAAGTTAGGTCTTTTTTATGCCATTTCCAGAAAGTAGCCTAAGGAGAAAGTTAACATTTTCCTATAGCAAGGACTTCACAACAGAGTTGCCATTGCAGGAGACTGAAGTGGCCCAGCCTTTATAAACAAGTTCCACATTTCAGCAGCAAACCTATCCTGTCAAATTCTGCAGAGCAAAAGAACAGATGTTTCCATTCCACGCACAACTCTGCTGTGTGTGCTCCACCGCTTTGTGCCTGTGTGAGTTGCTGAGGCCTGTGCAGAGCCCTCTTTACCTGAAGTGGGATAGTTGTACCACTCTAAATTAAAAAAGACTGACTAGGGAGGCAAAAATAGAGGAATTAATCTGGGAGGTGTATGCAAAGAAACATACTTCAGAAGGTGATAGAGGGATATAATAACAGAGGCACATTTGAATAACTACAGACTGGAAGGTTCTGCTATTGAATCCATTCAGTTGTCCAGCTGATTTGGTCTTCTTTAATTATAGTCTGTATTTTCCAGTTCATTGCCACCTTACACAACTCATTTCCAGTGGAGAAAATGTGGATATTTTACAGAAAATTACAACAGGTTTTCTGTATGTCATCCATTATTTATAACAGAGTCCCTGATAATTTAGATCCAATGACACTACAAAATAGTGGCTGGATATTATCTGGTCAGTAACAAATAAAAATATGCTGAACAATACACTCACCAATGTGTTAATATTAGAATTTATTTCCCCAGAGGAGAGTGCTGGGCCATAAGAATGAATTAATATCTATCCTTTATAATAAGTTTCACTAGATTTTTTTTTCTTCCATTTAAGCAATTCCCAGAGATGTACTTTGCTTTTCAACAACTTGAAATACATCAAAATAAAGGTGATGGGAAAATGTTTCATAGGACATTCTTTTTTTTCTCCATAGGAAAATGCTGATTCCTTGAAATAGAGATATTTTACAAGCAGAAAACTGGTCTAGAAATAATCAGAAAGGGACTTCAGATGTGACATAGAATGGTTCTCTCAGTGGCTGGCAAAGAACTGCCTATTTTGAATCATCTCACACGATCACAAATTTAAGCATCTCTATAACCTGATTTTTACTAGGGACTATTAATTAATTACCTATCATCTGAGATGACAGTCTTTAGCAGTTAGAATGAAAGAAAGTTTGGCCTAGTGAATGCTTAATCTCTTTAAGACGTTAAGCAGTTTCCATGGCACACCTTTCCTCAACATTGTTTAAGCATACTGCTGGAGGAAATACAGATTAAGTCCCTTCCTTGGAGGTTGCAGAATAAGAATTTGAATTTTTATATTACTCTGGAGTATTGTGGGTAATATTGTACTCTTTCATCTTGATACTTTGTTATTCTAGAATCCTTAGGAGGTTTTTTTGGGGGAATGGGCTCTTTGGGAAGGACTTGGGGTTTGTTTTTTGGGTTTTGTTTGTTTGTTGGTTTGGTTTGGTTTGGTTTGATTTGGTTTTGGGGGTATTGTTTGTTTGTTTCTTTTGCACAGGCTGGATTTTCAGATTTTTTTTTTTATTTTAGTTTTACCTAGAAGAAATGAAAAAAGGATATTTGGACAGTATGTAAAAAAAACCAAACAACCAGCCTATCTTACCTATTAATCTAGTTGTTCCATACCAGATGCAAAAAAATACTACACTGAGTCCCTAATCTGATACATCTAGGAGATGAAATACAAGTGAAAACTCCTAATCCATTAGGATTACTTTTAACTTTTTTTGGTCAACACATGGTCCAATCATATTACATTTTTTCATTCTTCTTATTCCCCTTATAAAGTGAAGGACAGTAATAATAGTAATTCTGTCCCTGGATTCACATATAAAAATAGAAAGATGTTCTATTAAAACATTAGTTGTGAGGCTTCTGTTCTGAGTATATAGAACTGAAAAAATTCTGTGCTAATTTAGGTATTTTGTCTGAAAATCAGGAATTCTATGGCTTTACTCAGTTCTGATTTCCCATTAGCATGGAAGGCACTTCCAGATCTCTAATAATGAATCCAAGGAAAGGGGAAAGCGTGAATGTGGTGCACTTTATAAGAGATGTACAAAATATATGAACTTTTTTTCCCTTAACCACTATCCCATATGGTAAGTTCAGCTAAATTTAATTAGGGTTACTGAAATTATAATTTGAATTGTTACCCATGATGTTTTCTGCTCTTTATAAAACATTTCCTTTTGAAATTGTCATTACTTATAGAAGCATATCATTTTTTCCCTGTAGCTAGCACTTGGTTGAAATATTAGATTTACTGTGAAATTCCTGCAATTACTATTTCACTCTTATCTAGTTGAATATAGAAGCATTTTCAGGACCCGTTTTAAAGAATGTCATCGACTGGATTAGTTCTGATAATATCTCAAGGCTGCTTATCTATGAATACTTTGAAATTGGCAACTTAAACGGATGCTGCTTTATTCTGTGCTATGTATCTGGTGTCCAGCTATATCTCATGGGTGAAAGCAAAGCAGGTAAAGCAGAGACACTTGCAGAAGATAAACGAGATAAGACAATACTGATTGTTCAGAATGCCGGACCTACTGGAGAAACTCTAGTTCTTCCCATACGTTCTCAAAGAAACATGATCTAGAAGGGGATCTCCTAGGAAAGGGTATTGAAAATTCACATCAAAAAGCTCCTAGGTTTTCCAACAGCTATATGTAGTTTACAATTTCCTCAGCTCAGATGTTTTGTCTCCAAAATATCAAAGAAATATTGCAAATACAAATGAGTGTTGGTGGAAGTACATACTCTCTGAATTTGAAAGCTCCATTATCTGGTATAAACATTTGGCAAGGCTAGATTATTTGCAATTTACTGAGTAACTTCAGACAATGTGCTTATTGGTGATATTCCATGCTGCAGATCTTAACTCAGTATATTGGAACATATCCTGAAATTTTTGCTTCGGCTAGATTTTTTTTTCAGTTTAAATGAATGCGTAATTCTGCATTGATCTAATATAGTAAAAAGTAAACAAATCAAAATATCTCTTTAATAATAGCATTGACCAAGACTGAAAGTCTGAAAGTCTGTCTGAAAATTCAATGCAAAAGTTATGTTTGAATAATGAGGAATTATTGAGTCTTTTACCTTCATATGAATACTGAAAACTTGGTATAAGCTTGATTGAAATTGACATCTTCCTTAGAGTCCCATGTCACAGAATCTAAGAATGGTTCAGTTTGGAAGGGATATCTGGAGGTCATCTGGCCCAACAATCTCTGCTCAAGCAGGGCCACCTAGACCAGATTGCTCAGGATTATGTTCACATGGTTTTTGAATATCTCCAAAGATGGAGACTTTACAGCATCTCTGGGAAACCTGTGCCAGTTCTATGTTTCCTTCACAGTAAAAAACCTTTTTCCATTATTCAGAGAAACCTCCTCTGTTCCAGCTAGAGTGTATTACCTCTGTGCTCAGAATGACCACTTACCTCAGCCTACTGGTAATGCTTCTCCTAATGAAGCCCAGGATACTATCAATTTTCCTTTATACACTTTGTCCACTTCTCCTAGTAGTCCAAATAAAGACCCATTTCTATCTCACAGTACCAACAGTCTGTATGGATTTGCACTCTTTGGACAAATTCTGTCAGAGAGCTATAATTGAATGGAAGTCTCAATTAATCCTATTTTGATAACAAATACAAAGAAAGAGAAAAAAGTTTTCTTGTCTATAGATTCAGATAACCTCAAGATACCAAGGAGTGGGATGGTTAGACAGGGAGGTTGTGAACACCTCTTTTTGAAAATAAAATTAAAGAGAATTTGAGAAAAACTTTGGTTGTTAGGGAGGTAAAATTAAAATGGCTTAATTTTACCTTTCAAAGCATATCTTTAACTTAAATAGGCCCTTAATAAGCATTGAATTTGGGTCTTAGAAGTGCTTATTCTTTTTAATGATTTAACTTCTGTTGTATGGAATGAGCAGCCAGGCTAGTTCTGAACCATATCATCTCTTGAGAAGAACTGAGCACAGCAGGGAGACAGTTTTGAAAGAACTGATTTACAAATGGGGGAAAGTGAACAGCCACAATCAATTTATGCAACCCTTCTCTCTTCCTGTACCTGATTGGTCTGCTTCATTACCTTGTGAAAGCAAAGTTGAACCCCATCTGTCTAGCACATGTCAGAAAGGTGGCAGATGCAACGTCATCTACCTGTCAGATAAGCTGGAACACCTCTATGTTGCATCCACAGGAGTTTAATGTGTTCTAGACTTATGCCTCAAAGTGCATGAACAGTAGCACTGGGCTTTCTGGCTATCTGGAAATCTAAATTTCTTTGCACACAGATGCCTGACACTAAGTCATTGTCCAAACCCACAGGACTAAAACTAGTAGTACTGGAGAATGTGCAATATGACTGAAGACTATAATATTGTTACTTCCTCCTTTCCAGAAGCAGTTTTTATCAGTAGTTTTGCTCTAATTTTTCCAACACATTTCACTGAGTCAGAACTGAAATATCCTGAGTATACAGCTGTGGTATTTTCTATCTGTCATTGAAAGTTCACAAAATTTTCAGATTTTTCTTAAGTTTGAAATGTGACAGGTAACTATTTTGCGACTGGCTAAAGCCAGGAGCTCTATCAGTGCTTTCGTCATGTAAAAGGAGCTAAGTTGTAGGTGTTCTAAAATTAGCTGCCTTTTCACTTGCAGGACCCATTAGAGATTTGTTCATCAGTAGATATAAAAAGCAACATTGGGGTAATTACATCAGTGGAATCACTCCAGGAATAAAATTAATGGTTGATCTGTAGCTGTAACTTAAAATTTTCTTGGAAGGTGATATCTGCAAAGTATTTATGATACAAAGCAATATGTAACATCACCATTCCTTTCTGCAGAAGAAATACAAAAGGGAGGAAAGAATAAATTCTATTAGCACACTTGTTAGTTGCTCTAAACATCATTCCTTTAAAGTGTTTTGCCTTTCGCAAAGGTATGCAAATAAAGGGATAGATTTGTAGTTTAAATGTTATGCCTTTATTCCAAAACAAATCCTTTCACACAGGAAGAGCATGGATTTCCATCAAGAGATTCTGAACAAAACAACTGATAGGAAATTTTTTTGCAGCATAGATAACATAACATTATCTTTCTGAAAATAATGAAATCAAGAATATGGTGGGATGTTCAATTTAGCTGAATAACAAAAAAGGATTAACAGAGTATCAAAAAATACGTTTTAACATTTTTTTCTTAACAATCTCTAGACTCCTGATCATGTCTGAAAACAAAAAAAAATAAAAATATGATACAAAAAAATTATTTTTATCCTCAAAATAATTTGTCAACATTTCTTTCTTAAAGTTGATCTTTTGAACTAAGTTTTTTTTGCATAAAAATGCAACAAGTCTGTCTCCACAAGGTTGCTGTATTGACTGTTGGCATGAAAAGAAAGCTTTCTTTCTTTTTGTTTTGAAACATTTCCTAGGAAACAGAATGGTTTGGGTTTGTTTTTTTTTCCTTCTCCTTCAGTGATTTTGCTGTTCCAGAATTTTTTATTTGGTTTGAGTTTAGAGTGTTTATGTCTAATAAATGGATTTGAGCAGGAAGCTTAATTAGATGAACTCTTGAGTTTTTTTCCCACACAATATTTTTTCATAATTCTGTAACATTGAATTTGAATACTGATCCTTAAAACATAAAGATAAAACAACTGCATATATAAAAACAATGTGATAATGGCAGCAAAGACAATTGAAGTTACTATATTCACAGTCTTACTTAGAAAAATAAAAAACAGTCTGCTCCAAAAATGTCAAACCAAAAATAAGAAAAATCTTTTTGCAAATATATCCCATATTTCTCTCACACACATCTCTCCTACTTTCTCAGTATGTAGTAAAATTCAATCCAGCTGCTTTTGAAAGTAACCTTTAAGGTGATGATTCTTTGGAGGAATTAACTTTGAAAAAATAATTTCATTCTTCACATATCTTGGCTTCAAGCATTTGTCATCATTTACTAAAGTAGTTGAAATCATAGTGGAGGATGGGGACCATAGGAGACTGAATGAATGCTAAATTTGCTCTGAGTCTGTGCTTATGCCATCATACACAGAACTGCAGAGCTGTAGTCTCCATAGCTATATGCAACATTTATCCATTAATATAGGAACAACTCAATTAGTGGCTCTGTAGGGATCAGAGCATAACCCTACTTTCCACAATTTAATAACTACTATACATCATCAAGATCTAATTCCCAGGCTGACTAGGATGTAAATGGCAGCAGCCCACAGATCTATTCTTTACAAACTTGAAATCCTTGTAACTTAATACACATCCCCAAGCCCACTTGTACATCCTGCAATTTTTCCTATAATTCACACCTGGTATCCTGCAGACTAAAGTTGCTGTTTTATAGTTGCATTATTGGATTTCTTGAAATATCATTAACATGAAAGGGAATTATTTGCCATCCAGAATTTGTTTCTGTTATCAGAGGTTCATTACCTCAGAAAAGTAATAGTTTGAGACGTAGAGTAGTCTGTGTTTTGTGCTTCCAGTGGTCTTCAACAGCATTACTTGTCCAAATGTTTTAGGCTTATTTCAGAGGATGCTGCTGGCAACTCACTGAAGTTCAAATCAAGTAATGTTCTTATTTACTCCCTTTAATCTGGAATCTAGAATTCACTATTTTTTCTTTTTTTTTTTCTTTCTGTATTTCATGAGACAATTTAAGATATTTTCCATCATGTAATGGAACCCAGCAACTGCAATCCTGATTATCCTGTTTCGGGCTTGATGAAAAACATAATTATTAGTTTGCATACAGTTAAATGATAGCGAAATGTGAAAAACTTACCTCAGACTTTCTATATGAGTGCTATTAAATGTATTATGCACAGGACTGGCCTGAGCCAATCCTGAGGAAAGAGAAACAGTTAAGCTCTGAACACTTGTTTGAGATTTTTGCTCACTCTGCAGCTGGTGATTTAAGCATCAGTGTTGTAAAGAGCTCAAATTTGTTGATGGAGTTGTCAAGACATTCATAGTCTGTCCCGTTCCTGCTGTAAAAGAGGAGTCTGGGATAATTATTTTTGATAGATTTCTCGGATAAAAATGAAGCGCAAAAGGGGCAATAGTGTATCTGACAACTTTTTACTGACAAAAGTATTCCTACCGAAGGAGGGACAGAAAAGAAGCAAAGAGGGGGAAATAAAGAGGAGAGAGAGAGAAATAAAGAGGAGACGGACAGATCGCTACGGCTGTACCGCGGGCGCGCTGTCGGCATCAGCTCGGCAGCCGGAGCGCGTGAGCCGCAGGCTGCGCGGAGCCTGCGCGGCTCCGGGGCCGCGGGATCCCTCCTGCCGGCGGCAGCGGGCTGCCGTGCCCACGGGAGGGGTTCCCGAGCAGCGGCGGGTCCGTCCCGCCGGCCCAGAGCCGCTGCCGTGCCCACGGGAGGGGTTCCCGAGCAGCGGCGGGTCCGTCCCGCCGGCCCAGAGCCGCTGCCGTGCCCACGGGAGGGGTTCCCGAGCAGCGGCGGGTCCGGCCCAGAGCCGCTGCCGTGCCCACGGGAGGGGTTCCCGAGCAGCGGCGGGTCCGTCCCGCCGGCCCAGAGCCGCTGCCGTGGAGCAGCTGCGGCTCTCTGGGCCGGGGCGGCTCCGCGGGGATCCAGCGGAGCGCTGCGGGGCCGGGAGGGCCGAGCAGCCTCGGGGAAGCGGCGAACGGGGCAAGACAGACGGACAAGTGAGGACAGGGAAGACAGGCAGGGAAGAAGCAGTACCGCAGGGAGAAAAAGGCGATCTGGGGATTGGGGGGCAATGTGACCCTCCACCTCCAGGGAACCCAAGGACAATGGCTCTGGCTGTGTCGCCGTCCGCTGAGTTTATGGGCTAAAGCTTCGCCCATAGCCTGAGTTCCTGGGCACTTTTCCCGGGCACCCAGAGCCAAGGAGGGTGGCTGGCAGCCCGGGCGCGGCAGATTTCTGTGCCCCAGCGACTGCACTCCCGGCACGGGCACGGCCCCGAGACTGGTTCTGCACCTCACGTGTAGATGTTGTACACAACAGATGTTGAGGCATAAATAAAAATCTGATTGGACCCTCTCATAGACAAGTGCAGATGTATTGCATACCTCTCTGTCACGCTCTAAAATCTCATTTGTGTCAAAATACTTTTAAAATGGGAGATGACACTCACTAAGGAAACAGGACAAATGCCAACAGACTAAATCTTGATTTTGAGTGTCACAGTCTTCAAGATAGCCCAGGTCCACAAATCCTCAATGTTTCCATTAATGACCAGAATGAGATCTGAGTGTACATTTATGAATTTCCACAGAATGTGAAGGTGTGAAAGTTTGAAAGTACGCTAGAGTGTGATTTGGAATTCAAATCAACCTTACAAAATTATCTGAAAAACAAGGGTGAGTTTAAGAGCTAGAGTTCTATTTTCACTAGACATAGTTTACTTCACAGTGTAAGGTGGAAACAAATGGCAAGGAAGCAATTATACAGAAAAGTTTTCTCAAGACTATACTTATCAAACACTGAACATGGGTCAGTGAGATTACACTTAGGCAGTAGAAAATAATAAAGAAAGCCAGCCTATTCAGACTGTACACAGCAAATATTGCACATGAAACACATTAAATACTCCTGCTGGTCTGTAGCTTTTGCCATTCAACACTGTTAAACAGCTTAGCAAAAATGCTAAATCAGTTTGGGTCTATGAATAAAAAAAAAAGATGGCACTAACCGGATCTTTTCCTTCTCATTACAAAAGGAATCATGCACAATGTCATAGGAAGAAAGAGTGATCAAACTGAATAAGAATAAAAGAAAAAAAGATGTATTGAAGATAAAGCAGACAGGTTAAAAAGCTAAAAAGTTGCAAAAATAAAACATATTTTTTCTTGATCACTCTGGATAGAGTAACAAGAAGTTAAAAATCTCCATTGTTGGAGGCTTTTAATTAAAAAAAACTGCCTAGAATAGCTTAAACATAACTATAAGATGGTATTTTCAAAGTCCAGAACTGATATTTCATTCACCTTGGAAATGGATGCAGATTCTGATTTCTCTACTGAATGTCATTGACTAGACATCAAAAATATGCCAGTTATATATACCAAGTTTTTCTTAATTGTATAGTTTTTGCCTTTTATTTTTAATTCCTGCTTCTGACCTGGAAATTTTGGCTTGGATTAGAATCACAAATGCTAATAGACACCAAGTAAAATAGATCTCTCTATATTTTTCATTGACTTTTATGTACTATCCAACTTGATCTGTATGGGAGGTGTTAGGAATCTTAAAAGCAATCCCATTTCTTTTTTCCTTGGTTGGTTGGGGTTTTTTTCGTCACAGTAGATATTGATATGCCCTAGTAAAAAATTAACTGCTCAGGTTCCATTTTTGAAGTTTAATGATCAATTTCTGAAGTTCACTGATCTTCAGTGATTATGGAATTATTTCTCTTTTATTCTGATTGTGCTTAATATTCCTTAGGCAGCCCTTAGGCACACTAGAAGAGGAATGGGAACTGTTGTATAAATAAAATCAGTTTTAATATTAATTGTAACAAGCCTTTTTTTTGCCAAAGGTTTTTTTGTTTTTATAAGTAGGGAAACAAAAGTGTGAAAATGTTTTGATACTACTCAGCAACACAGTTTAGAACCTTGGTTCCAGTTCTTGAGCTCAGTATACCATGTGTATTCTGCTTTCAGTACATAGTTTTGTACTCTTTATTAGAGGAAGTGCCCATATGCCCACTTATTTGATATTCAAACTCCAAATTCTACTTTAGCATTCATTGCTCAGATTTTTCTCCCTGGCTTGATTACTTGCATAAGTTTCTCACCCAAAGGGTCAAAAAAATTACTCATGATGATAGGCAAAAAGTTGCAAACTCTGTAACACTGAGTTTACTTCATTTTGACGCATCATGACACAATCTTTTTCTCCTTTGTGTTATTTAAATTATAACACATTCCCTGAAAAATAATTCGCAACCACTTTAAAATCCATTTTAATTTAAAAAATAATTATATTCATTGTTTTGAACACTTTAAAAATAAATAAATAAATATTGCCAAGAAACATAAGTGGCAAATTACCTTTATTCTCTGCTGTCATCAAAGATTTTTGTGGGCAGAAATCCTTCTCTACATTCACAGCTTTATCCACAGTTTTCGTTCTTAGTGTCCTCTAATTGTCTAAGGTTTCTCTCCAGGGGAAAGGACTTTGCCTTGGTACGTTGCTGTTAAATGTGTCTTGAATATCTAATGCTGGGAAATTGTATTTTGTAAATACTTAGTAATAAATGTATATGATCAACCTTGCTGCCAAATCTGTTCCAAGGTATACCCTAAAGGTGTTGCTATGAATGATGCGAATTATCACAGTGCACCTAAAACAACATATGCAAATTGAAGATTGAAAAATCATGGAGCAAGTGCATGCATACCTGCTAGGCATCAGAAAACACTGGAAATGCAAAGTACAGGAAGTCAAGCATGACATCCTGTGGCAAGCACATTTCTCTCACTCTCAGGATTTTTCATAGAGGTGCACAGAGAGAAATGAAAGATAAAACAATTTCTATTTCTGCTCCTTGTTTTTCCTATGTGGAATGTGTTTGGAGAATTGTTTACCTGGGGTGAGTGCTTGATTGGATTCTGGTGAGGATTGTTTGAGCCTGATGGCCAATCCAACCCACCTGTGTGTGGACTCTCGAGAGAGGGTCATGGGTTGTGTTGGAGTTAGAGAATGTAGTATGTAGTTTTCAGTATCCTCCTTTTATATAGTATATTAATGTATTTAACATAGTTATAATAAGGAAATAATTCAGCCTTCTGAATTGAGTCAGACATCGCCATTTCTTCCCATTGGGTTTACCTGCATTTACAATAACATCCCAGCCCTAGTGAAGAAAATTGCATACTACAGTTAATTTCAGTGAGGACCAGGCTTTTACTATAAAGAGAGATGGAAAAAAAAGAATACTTTCCTTCCCCAAAACCATTTGTGTAGGTGATGCCATCTGTCCACAATGCCAACTAATTTTTCTTTATTAAAACTAATGATCCATAATTGCTTCTGCAATGGCAGACCATAACATGGATTGTAGTTCAAATCTGATAATGACTGTTTCACATTTTTGTCCAGATTTCTCAGTATTTATCAGGACTCTCTAATTATAGAAACACCAATTATTTTTTGTAGTTATTCATGCTCAAGTAGTGTATTTAATGGCCAAAGAGTTACTTTTGACTGTGTAATTCAGAATTTTTGTAGCATGTACCAAAAGCGGTAAAGCCTATGAAAAGTAAATTATATCCAAAACAAATAGTTTACCCAAAATTGCTAATATTTTTTTTTGTGCCAGGTATCCTGTTTTCAAAATAGAAGTTATTGCTTGGTTCAGTTTTGCTTGGTTCATTGCTGTCTTATTTGGTATCATTTAAGCCTACAACATATAATAATTACATCACTATTAATAATCATAATAGTATCAATCCTAACCTTCCAGTCTATTTTAATAATTTTTACCAGGGCCTGTGGACAACCTAGGTAGGAAGAATATGCTGTTTTTATATACTTTAGTCAAGCCACTTTCATAATGAAATATGTATTTATTGTTGAGATTTAATAAAAATGCACAAATGTAATTTTCCTATGAGAAAAAAACCCACATGGCGCTAAACTATTCAAGTACCTTTGTTTTCAGTTTTGCAATTGCTCTAAATTCAGGTCACTGAAAACAGGCATTCATTACATTTTAAGGGATAATTGCTATCAAATAATTTATGGCTGTAAAATGCTACACATAGCAGAGAGACTACAGCTACTTATAACCCAGTAAATTAAAACTAAACCTTCTGTGTGCTGAGCATGTTCCATAAGATTAACTGTATCATATTAGGCTGCTTCCATTATAAAGATCAAATGCAAGGAGAAGAGACATAAACTTTGTGTATGTATCAATGTAACCTCAACTCAGCAGTTGCTGATTATTTATTGGGCATGTAAACCTAAGATGCATCTAATTCTGTTGTGGCAGATATTCAGGAATAGAGAAAGAGAAAAGAAAATTTCTGCTGCACATAGCTGAGAAGATAAAAAGTATATCTTATAGATCTTATAAAGTGATGATTACCTTTGGCTCCTTTTGACTTCAGTGACTACTCAGCACCAGACCAGCAAGAACTTGGACACAAAAAATTACTCTGTCAATTTCCCCACCCTTTCTTCTATAAAATGTGTCAGAAAACTTGGAATATGAAGGGAAATCAAGTTCTTTAATGAAAACAAATTACAAAAGTATTCCTTTATTCTTAGATCCAGATTTTTATTGCGGACTCGCTTTTAAATTGTGCTTTCTATCTATCATACAATGAAAATAGCTCATTGCAAGCAATTTGCCAAATATTATGTTATCACAAAGAATACCTGTAGATGACTGAGGTGAATTTGTTTCTTGTTATCAAGTCATTTAAAATTTCTTTCTACAACTTATTATTTCTTTTGTCCTAGAAAATCTTGGTGCTATCTGGCAATGGAAACATCTCTTTAGAGTGTTTTTCTGCAATAATCCACATGCAATTCTGCATGTGCTAGAAAACTAACTACATAAAGTAATAGGTTCAATGAAAACCACTTTTCTTATTTTCTGAAGAAAGCCTAGTCAGTGCATTTTTTTCCATGCTTCCAGAAACAGATGGATTGATGTTGCTGACATCTCACTTATATTCACTTAGAACTTGAAGGAGGCAAAAACTGTAGCATTATGAAATTA
The DNA here is from genome assembly GCA_003676055.1 of Chloebia gouldiae. NCBI lineage: Eukaryota > Metazoa > Chordata > Aves > Passeriformes > Passeridae > Chloebia > Chloebia gouldiae. The sequence goes on from QUSF01000004.1 coordinate 14,179,973, forward strand.
AACATAAATTAAACCTGAATCCACTACAAAATAATCACTGTTCTTAAGTCTGATGGGAATGGGTCTTATTTGAATCCCATTATACCAGAGTGTCAAAAGAAGTGAAATCTCCGTTCTGATTGCATTACTCTGTCATGTCCATTCAACATTTCATTAATTTTAATTATTGCCTTTGTAAATAGCTTATGATGTTCTGGCAATGTTTCTTTGCTTAATCATCAGGTTGCCAATACAACAGTAGTTTCTTTTCCATATAACATAATGAAGAAAATCTATTCAGTTAACCCATCTTGAATTTACAGACTCTTCAGAGTCTTTAATTTCCACTTAGCTGTGTCTAAAAAACATATCAATGGTTTGACCCACCTTCAGGAGCAAAAGTCAGGAGTTTATGGGCAGTTTGCTGTAGTATTGCATCTCAGTGTCCAGTGTGATCAGGCTGTTGCTATGGACACAGATGAACCTAAAGGCATCAGAACACCAAGGAATTTCTTTTGGAACAGAGCACATCTATCAATTGAACCACAAGCCTTTAACAAAAGTACTAACATTTATTTTGGCAAGGCATCTCCATACCTATAGCAATAGCTGTTCCAAAATTTGGATTCATAAAAGTAAGAGAAAATAGCTAATTATACTGAATGGAGGAGTTCATTTTCATATTGTTGCTGAAAACTCTTAAGTCACAGAACTTTTAGAAAGCTGTTTCATCTCATTTTGATCAGCTCCAAGACTTACTTTTGTATTTCTAGTCTGTAGAGTATGAACTGTACATAAATAGAAAGTTAACAGAAGCATTAAAGAGCGAAATTAACTTCCTTGACAAAACCCAGTTAGTGTTCCCTAATAGAGGTAGAAGCCTAAATGGCAGATAAAAAGTATTTTGCATTCCTATGGAAATACTGAAATAGTTTTACCATTCATTTGAAGCAAAAACTAGATTAATGGAAGTGGTTGGATGTCTTTAAATGTAATAATAATGTAAATGTAAGAGCTTTACATGTAATAAAAAATATTTAGGGGCCAGACTTACTCAGAAGTTTGTTTTCTGACTCAGGAGGAGACGTGTTCTAATTCTAACAAAGCATATCTAGGAATTTTAACTGCTGCTAGTGGTTTTTTGCTATATTCCATTGAAAAAAAAAAAAAAGGGGCGGTGAGGCAACATCAGGGAAATCCACCTCAGGTATTTTTGTCCTTCCATATTATTACAGACTCTAGAGGTGCAGAGGGATGGAAAAGCATTGAGCAGAGTTGAAGAACATGCACTCTTGAGGTCTGGGAGTTCCCGTGGTCTGGGAATCTCAAGAAGATTACAGTTCAGCCATGTCAATCAAAACCATGGTGACAGGGGAAATTTCATCAAATTTTCTACTTCATTCATTCACCTCTACCTTAAAGTGGAGGTTACTGGGAAAAAAATAAAAACAGTATCAAAAGCCTGAAATTGTGGAGAAAAAACTAGCAGATATTTATCTGGTTGATAAAACCTCCAAACAACACATTTACACATTTTCTTTCACCTCTTTTTGCAATAGCAGGAATAAAAAAATTGATTTGGCCATTTCATTTCAGATATGTCCCACAGACTTATAGTGTCTGATAAAGTCTGTTGCTGTTTTTTGAATAATCTATAATATGTTAAGTCTGACAGAAATGCAGGAAAACAAAGAACAAACTGTTCAAAATTACTAAAAGTAGAAAGAGTGCAACAACAAAAAAAATGAAGCATATAAGCCTGTTGAAAGTAATCAGTGTCTAATTGCATAGCTTTTTTAATAACAGCTATTGTTAGCAAAATTGAGGAAGACAATAATATATAAACCAGTTCTCAATACCAAATAAAAGTATTTCTCATATACTGTCAGTTATTGACAAAAAGATGGGAGAACAAAAAAAAACAATTTCTGATCTTCCCCATAATTTCTTATTTTTGGAAAATGGTGGTAGCCAACCTCTAAGGGTTTCAGAGGTTATATTGAAGTGGTTCAAAAACCTGTCAGAACAAGAATATGTGTTGATGTCTGACATGAATGGAAATACAACTCAAATTTCTCTCAGGTAATTTGATTGGGATTATCCTATAGGACTCTGAACATCTGTTATGTGGACATCTACTTCTTCCTTCCTTTCCAGGATTGCATTATATTCAATGGGGAGTAACAGGCAATTTAAGGGTATATTTTTTTCTTATGGAAGGGTTAAAGTAGGCCAAATTGTCAACCTAAAAAAAAAAAACCATGTTTCTCTATAAAATTAATCAAAACAGCTAAATATCTAGATTGAAATATGTGTATTCACTCTTGTGAAATAACTATGGCTTTTTGATCTGACAAATTTTTTAAAAAACCACTCTTCTCTTCAAACTTCTAAAAGGACATGAAACATTTTTGCTGGCCACTGCAGAGCATTTAGTTTTCAGTCACTGTCAGCAGTTGCACTCTCAAATTTACTCCTGAGCTTAGAGTCAGTTTTAATATATGGTTAGCTGCTTCCCAACTTTAAACTCATGAGACGTCTCTAATTCTGAATTCTATTTGGTTGTTAAAGTGCTAATGAAAATTCTTCTTCAAATCTGTTTAGTGTTCTAGCCATTAAACAGGTGGTTCTTCTCAGTACAAATTAACTTTTGGAGGCATGAAGGAAGATGGAAAGATAAGTCATGTCAGTGAAATAAGTGAGCTCGATTATGTTTAGAGATTTCTGAATTTATGGTTCATTTTGCTAGCTGAAATAAGAGTTAAAGCACCAAAAGGACTGTTAATAATTTAAAAGTACAGTGTAGTTCCTAAAAAACTCTATGGACCCACTAAATTTGTAGGTTCTCTCATCTGTCTCAATCAGAGATGCCTGCTCACTCATAAGAGAAGGAGCAACTCCCATACAAAGTTTGCCTCTACCATCTTAAGCCAGCAAAGTCTGCTTTTCTGTCTAGGACAATAATCAGGTTGAAAGTTAAGGCTAGAATGTAGAGATCTGGCAATGCAGCTGAAAGAAACTTCACACAGGACTCTTCCATGACAGAGGATGGAAGCTGCTGTGAAAATGAGAACCTATGAAAAGCATATCCCAACTTTTCTTGGTTTTATTTTTGGTTTTGGGCAAAGGTTAGCGCAGTGCGTTAAAGAACTGAATGCAAAAAAAGGACCAAAAAATTGGACACACAAGAAGTCAAACTGGATGGATAATTTGGTAGGATTTTTTTTAAATCTCTGTACAATATGTGTTGTCTGAAGTTGAGCTGAAAATGTTTTTTCAGTTATGAAACTAGATATTGCATGCACAGATATAAAAAACTTCAGAATCTGTCAGTATAAAGGCAAGTAATCATTACAAATATTTTAATTAATTTGACATTCAAGGAAGATGATGCAATCAAGGTTAATTTGTGTGCATCAGGTTGACAAAAGGAAATTGATAAAAAGAGCTATTAAGGCAGAGTATATTAAAAGAAAAATACCTTTAATGGTGTTATACTGATGACTTCAAAAGTTCATCACAGCAAGCTGTTGCAAGATTTTCCAGATTAGATTTCTAATTATGTGAGTCAAGAAAAATTAGCTTTACTACAAATATGATAGAATCAAATATATCTTATTTATATATTTATAATACATTTTACATAACCTAGATATCTACCCATTAGATACTTTTTAGCATGAAAACAGATCATATCATGTTTTTTGAATTTATCTTCTCTAAAACACAGTTTTTAATATACTCTTTTAAAAAATACTATATTGTGAAGCAAATCCCAAATGGCATGAGCTTTCTTTTCATTTTGTCTTGCCTGTATGCAAGTTCATGGTCATTCTATGTTCCAGGTACAGTGTATTCTAAACAGGGCATAATCGATTATAAATTCATGTAAGTATGAGATTCTCATATTCATAACTTTTTCTTCTGCTTGCACTTCATTAAATATGGAAAGAAAAAGTTATTAGACTTACCAAAGTACTGCCAAGAGAAGGTACTGCATACAAATTCTTGTAATGGTCCAAGATTATTTGTAATAATGCTGTAAAGTAACATATTCTGCTTCCAGAATTTATTCTGATCTTTTCCCAATGGATTTATATCAGGGGACACGATCCACTACATTTGGATAACAAGATTTAGATAGAGCTAAAGAAAGTAAACAAGATAATTGCCAAGTAGAAAATTAGAGAAGCTTCATACAAAGTGTGTCAAGGAACAAATTGCCATTTTTGTAGTGAAATATGGAAGAAGATTTTGTCATCTCAAAAGGAAAGTGAACATATATTGAAAGTACCACATGACATTATCTTAATGTTCACATTTTCAGAAATATGATCTCTGCAAAAACACCCATGCACAGTAGCATATTCATGTCAGTAGATATTAAATTCTCTACCAACTTTAAACTCTTTTAATTGTTGCAGTAATTTCTAGCTGGAGACCCCATATCTACTAACAGGCTTCTCAAAAATTTCTTGCCTTGACATAGGTAGTGGTACAGGTTTGGCCACTGTCTTTAAGAGGATAAGGGGTCTCAGAGTTCCACCAAAACTTACTCAGTATTTATCAATACAGGTTAGGGTTGCTTCTAAGTATATATCTGTATTTTAATTCCTCTTATTTCTGTCCCTTAAGCAACAAAGTGACCTTGTGGCTGTGGTGGAAAACTAGACCTGAACAAAAAGAGCGGCATGAACATTCCCAAAGAGCATGGTCTTGGAAGACAGTACTATGCAGACAAAACGCCAAGTTTATTTCTTGTCAGTCATAAAAAAATTATTCTATGTGAGTCATTTCAATTTGTCAAAGCATCCCTCAAAGTCCCCTCTGCTTCCACTAACATAATGAATTCATGTTGGCTACATAGCAACGTCAATTCAGCTCTCCACAGCAGGTGGTCCAGTAGCACTTCACAGGGAAGTTGGATGCACACCTTCACTGATGGAAGGGCAGCCAGATCCTACTCTGCATATCTACTCACATAAATTTCAGAATCTGAAGACAAGCAGCCAAAACTAGAGTTTTGTACCAAGTACTCTATTTAACTTTTGCATTATTAATTTTTCAAAATTCATACCACCTAGCACCACAAAAATTCTCCTCGCTCTTGAAGAGATATTACAAGGTTCATGTGCCTTGTCATTATTGTTAGTTCACCAATCAATAAATATACCAAAATATTTTTTTTAAAGTTTTACTGTACAATTTGATTTTTTTTTACTTTTGCTTGAAATGAACCTGAAATAACATATTTTTGAATTTTATTTTGCAGAATTCTTCTTTTTTATTTTGCATATTCTAATACCTGAGAAAATTCTTAAACTGGATTTTTCATTCTGCATACAACTTCATTAAGCAGGTCTAATAACGCTATTCAGGATTTAGGCTAGAATGGAGAACTTGCAACTAATAAATCTATTGTATTACTCCATTCTGTTGAAAAACTGACTTCAAATAGGTTGCTATTTGTTAAAATGGAATTTTTTGTAGAGAGATAAATCATCATATAATTTCTGCCAGTAATTATTGATACATGAGTTGTTGACAAGCAATCCACTGCAAGTATATAATAACCAAATTTTGACTGAAAACAGCAATGTTTTGAACCAGAGTTTGACTGATATATTTGCTCCTACAGAGGAATAGAAATACACTAGGATTAATTGATTGTAGCTTTTAGGTTTCAGGCTCAGAAAAGTCTAGTGACATGCAATGTTATTTTTTCACTTTCTTTAAAGCTGTCTAGCAAGAAATTAATATTTTTGCATCTGTAGAAATTCTACTAGCAAGTTCATTCACTGAAATTAGTATCAAGTACTATGATAAGGATTGCTAATCATCTCATACTAATATTAGGGGAATGTATCTAAAAGAAAATCTATTTAAAAACACAAATATGTGGCAACATACACCACAGCATATGTTGCAGTTGAGATGTCCACAATACACAGAGTATGGCCCTACAATTTCAGAAAGATTTAACCTATACAGAGTAACATCGTACCAAGTCAGAAGGCTTCAGGTGTCTGCCCACACAGAGAAACATCACCTCAGAAGGCTGCAAGTGTCTGCCCTTCTTCTTTAGCCCAACCTTTTATACCCCTCATGTTCATGCAGTGCACCTGAGTGCCCTCTGTGCCCTTTGGTGATGGTCAGTGCCCCTGGGCACTCCATGGCTCACTGCTGTCACTGCTGCTCACCTGATTTTCACAGCTGTACCCACTGGGGATGAGGCTCGGCTGCAGCCCCACTCCCAATTACTACAAACTCCCAATTACCACAAATATATTCAAAAGTCTTGGATTGTTACTCCACTGTAGCTGAGTAATGTCCTGACATCTCCAGGACATTCATATTTGAAAAAGCCGGACACATCAAGCCATGCTTTGTTGGTAATAGCAATAGTTGCATCTTGCACCTCCTTTTAAGCATCAGGATTAGGCTTCTTTCGTGTAGTAACCTAGAGTGTTTATTCTCAGATGAAACTGTCAACCTGTAATTTTGCTCTATACAGCTGCAATAACAATGCAGCATGAAGTTTAAGTCTGGTATGTTTTCTGTCACTTCATGAAGCTGCAGATGTATACCTTTCTTTGTATTCAGGCCCATTTAAAAAATGAAATATCATTGTAGAAAATACCAGAACAACTCACTTTTTTTCTGAAATATGCAATTAATATAGCAAGTTACTTGTGGCAAGGAGAGGCTTGTCAAAGGTCATTCAACAGTTAAAAGTTAAATAAATGTTAAATAGTCTCTCCTTACTGCTCATATCCCTGAGTGAACTTGCTTTCAAAAAATTGTTAATGCATACCATGCTATGAGGGTAGGGAGAAATGTTTTCCTGATTTATATTCTTTACTAACAGCTTGCTAAAAATGGTGTTTTTCTTTTTGTATAATTATTCTAACAAAAAGGGAGATTATTTGATGCATATAGATCCTTGTTGGAAGTGAGGTGTTAGTCTAAAATACTAAAATACATTGCTGTACTTCAGTATAAACTAATTGATTTGCTAATAAAATGTGAAAACCAAAAAAAAAAAAAAAAGAGAAATAAGAGAGGAAATACAAAAAGAGGTAATCTAATTAATGAATATATTATATATTTTCTTCTCAGGCAGACTAGAATACCCATGACATATTCTGTATGATTTTTTTAAGGCAGGGCAATATCTTCTGACATGGGATTCTTTGAAGAAGGTCTCTGAAAAAGCCAAATATAGTTCTCCTGAAGCCCAAGGTTACAATTTTAGTCATTGTCCTGCTCTCTCCTTACAGGACTCTGAAACCCAGGAGCTTTTTTCACTGCAGCCAAAGCTCTCCCAACCTTCACATCTCCAACCTTGTTAGTAAGACCTTCCTTTTTAGTAAGTAGAGGGTTCAACAGTTCACCTTTCCTCATTGGGTTCTCCATCACCTGCACCAGAAAATTAGCATCAATGCTCAAGCAATATTAATCATAACAAAAACCAAGTTCAATAACACTATACAGAATGACTACAGAATCTAGGATAATTTGTTAAAATTTTGAAACCCATACTCAAAAAATATTTTAAACTCCAATAGGCTTACTTTCAAAACATTCAAATCATAAATGTACACGTATTAACTATGAAATTGTATTTAAGGCCTATTTTAGGTCAGTTTAATTTAAGAAAGGAGGAAACCTGCAGACCTATCCATTCACAATAGATAAATTATGGTGACATTCTCTGCATTAAATTGTTAAAAAAAAATTTAAGATGTTAATTGGCTTATTGTACTGCTTTGGTGAAAGGAATTGCCCTCTTTGATCTGCAGCATAATGAGATTTATTTTGAACATCAAAGTAATCTATAAAAACTGAACAGGGAGATGAGCAGCTACATATTTTCATGTCCTCTGAGGAGAAGGGTAGGAATCAGCAATGCAAATGCCATCGGATGAAGGGACAGTCTGAAAGAAAATTAATCCTTACAGAAAGCAGCTGAACTCTGCATTCTGTCACAGTGCATTGAAAGACCTTGAACAAAGCTTTTTTTATCTTACACTGCTATAAATCTGATAGAAATCCATTGACTGCCCTGGACTTCTTCTGAATTCATGTTGGTGAACACTGGGTCAGAATTTAGTCCCGTGTCGCAACAGTCCCCGATCCTTTTTTTTTTTTTAATCTGGCTCTATGATAAACAATTTCCACAGCTACTCCAGGATCTATGGAACAGACTCTTAACACCCTTCACTTATCTGTACCAAAAGAACCCAGTACTGGCAAACAAATTTATGTGAGACTCGTGAGTCTCACACTGTCCTCAGTCATCCCATGCATCTCTCTACACAGCATTGTCATTGCCTCTTCACAAAGGTTTTATATCCAGATGTCTTTGAAGTATGAGCCTTTTCTGTCCAGTCGTGGTAAGATGTTGAACTACACAGTAGTTCAGCAGCAATGTCATTTCACAAAGTTATTTATTCCATCTACCTGTAAGGGATGCTCTAGGAAAGGAATACCTGGAAGATAGAGCCATCCTTTCTTCCATCACTGGAGTGATTTCTCTGATTAAGAAAACAGTTTGTTCTGAATATCAAAATAGGTTATATTTCAAATTTATACTGTTATGACATAGTCCTCAGTTTCAAACAAAATAGCATAATACAGCACAATTTCAACTAACAATTTCTAAAGGAAAAGAATGTTCTTTCTTTTAGATTCAGATGTTCAAATTATCACTATTTAAACTAATTCATGTGCCCTTAATTGAATCTTCTCTGCATGGCAAATAGAGGAAAGTGTTATGTAGCACAGCAGATAAGCTTGAGAATTTGCAGATAAGCTCATCACAAGGGCATGATGTTCATATAGAAATATCCTGTGTTTTTTGCCTCTGAAGTGTTATTTTCAATGGATCCTCTTGTGAGTTCTAAAAAGCACCAAATATCCAATTCCCACAGATACACAGATAGATAATGCTGAGTGTGCAGCACTTGTGGAAATCAGGCTATTCATATGAATCCCTAAAAATAAAATGCTGCATGGTGAAAATGCTTGGCATAGTTTTTTTGGGAGACGGAAGTAATTTGATTTTTTTAATCTCTGTAAAATACTGTAGTAGAAGGTCTTTGAGATAGAAATAAATCAAAAGCTTATGAAAAAGGTCGCTCATAAGAGAAAATTCACAGAAGTGAGTCAATTTTTAATAATTTCAATGAGGGGAGAAGATAGATGGCATTGCAAATATACTAAAAATCATGTTAAAAATTCCATGTTGATATTTTTAGGAAAAGAATTTTCTAATATCCACACTGATATGACTGTTTTCCAGATTATGCTATAAATTTTTAGACATCAAGATCAAAATTTATTACTTCTGTTTTACTGAAAGAAAATATTTGAATTATCTAGTTAATAAAATAATTTTGTTTTATAGGAAATATCAGTATTCCTCCCGCCCTTCTCTCTCCTCCCATCTCCTTCACTTCCCTCTTCTGCTATCCCCTCCCCTCTACTCCTCTCCACATTTCCACAGAAAGAGGAAATCTGGCTTCCTCCAAGCTCTGTTTTGAATCACATAAATTTTAAAATCAAACTGCAATAATTTATATATCCAAACACAGCATAAAACTCTGCAAAACTTGGATTTTGACAGCCTTTTGAAAATATATAGAAGTGTTTTTTGCTAAAAGGGTACAATATTTGTATGGTTATTTATCTTCTCAGATTTGATTTGTCATTAACTTTATTAACATAGCCAAAGTTTATTTACTAAGTTGAAAACATTTTTTAAAATTAAACATATTAAATTATTCATATAACAGTGACATTCACAACAGAGAAAAAAAATGGAATGGAGGAAGCTCACAAGACTAGCTTATCTTAAAAATTTATTCATTTCCCTCCTGGAACACTTTATTTGAATGCAATACTAATGTATTAATCTATTTATTTGTTTGTTTTCTAAGTCAGGGTTAACAACAGCCACTAGTTGTGCTTACCCTGGTGGAAATATTTATAAAGACCTATTAAACTTCTAATAGTTAAGAACTTAACACCAGCCCCAATTCAATACAAGTCTTAACTGGAATTATAGATGGATTTGTCTAAATTCATACATGGAACTAATTCCAAATTTTAACATAGTTTTCATTATTGTGCATTCACTGCACAATTCTGCATCCTTCATTTAAGGATGATTATAGGTTACCCCACTAGTACTACATGCCAGCCTATAGATTTTATGCCAAGAATTAGTGGTGGTTACCTGTAAGTGTTCTTACACATTTTGGAATGACTGTTTTCAGCTGCCATATCTTAACCTCTGGCTCTGTCAATCTACCACCCACATCAGCCACTTCATGACCCAGCAGTGGGATGCTTAATGCTATGTAGAAGCCATTATTCTATGTCTTGATAAACCCCCCCACTTCTCTGCAGGTCCATAATGATCCTATTCTAATTATCTTGACTAATATCTAATTAATCTTGACTACTTAATGAGGCTGCCGCCTTTCAGACTGCTGTCTCTTTTGTTCTAACTTCAAAAGACATGTATCAGTGAAAAAGTTAGCAGCAGAAAACCCAAGAATAGTTATTTTTATCTGTAGTTGAATTACACTGAATATTTGCATTCTGTTATGGCCCTTGCATCTGACTCATACATAGTGCCAGGCAAGTCACCCACTCAAAAATTCACTTCCTTGCAACTTTTCCCACCATAGTAACCATTAAAAATAACAGAAATTAAGCAATGAAGAAATTAAGGTAATAAAAATTTTTGAAAACCTTGTATCTTGAGGAAGACACCCAAAAATAAAAGAATTTCTGAAGTCACTGAGATTGTCAAGGGATTTCACAGAGTTATGATCCAACCTGTATTATAGCGGACAACCATCATTTGTAAATTCCAAATATTCACACATGGATTTTTGATAGCTGCAAAATGAAAAGTTGATTTTTGAACTAGATCCTGGTAATCCTTCTGAAGAATTTTCTAGCAACAGTAGTTCTTTTTTTGTTTAAAGTTACCCTAAAAACAAATAGCTCCTAAACCAAAGTCTGTTCACATGGCTGCAGGTATTCAGGGATGATAAAAAAAGAAATATATTAAAAAGATGAGATATCCTCAGTAGCTATAATGTCCTTTATCCTTTGCATAGAGATAAAGTGGTGTCTTTGCAAATTTTTATGTGCTCATGTGGAAAATTTCAGTTTGCCAAGAAGTATTCTGTAACTTTAGGCTTTGTGTCAAGTCTCAAAACAGGAATCTGTATTAAAATTACTCTATGGAAATAATTATTAAAATTTTATAGAAACCAGATATTTCTTATAGGAAAGTGCAATAAAACGATGCTATGATTTACTTCTGTTCATTGTTCACAGGTGAAGGGCTGGGTAGTACAAGAGAAAACATGAGCATATGTCTGGGGCTTTTTGCAGTGGAAAGTTTATCGAAGACTGATGAATCATATTTTTAATAGGAACTGTATTTAAAATGTATTCTTAATTTTAAATTAAGTACTTATGAATAATAGTACATTATGTTTATGTTATAAATCTTACAGCACTATATTTCAGATAGCAGGGAAATTCACTTTGCTGAATGTTGCATACAGAAGTTCCTATTGAATTCACATGGTGCAGAATTAGACCACTGGTTTTTTTTATTATATGGTGGTATATAATAGTACCTATTTAGTATAAATATTCAGTGTTTAGTATTATTTTTTCATCCATGGGATGGAAAGCGATGACAATGGGCTTTTAAGTATTACCTTAGAGCCAGAAAGGCAAAACAAAGACACATGCAAATGAAATGCTGAAGGGATTTCAATTAGGAAGAAAAAAGTGGATATGAATAAACACATGACAAATATTCATATTTTCATTTGAATATTTGAATACTTAGTTAAAATCAGTTTGTATCTAGAACCTGAGAAATTTCAATACACATGCTACGTGCATGTAATCACACATAGCATTTTCTTATCATCTTATTAATTTATTAATTTGTTACTCCATCCCCCCATAACATATCTTCCTAAAATCACCTGAGAAAATTAACAAATGTATTTCACAGGTTGCTTGGGTCTTGCTGGGACATAATTTTATGCATAGCAGCCTGTATGGACATGTATTTTGGATTTGTAACTGAAATAATGTCCACAACAGCATTTTGATTATTGCTGAGCAGTTCTCACACAGCGTCAAAGATTTATCTTTTTCCTACTCTACTCCACCCGGTCAATAGAGTAGCAGTGAGCTACTTGTCAGGGGCACAGCCTTGACAGCTGATGTAAATTGGCCAGAGGGATATTCCCTGGCATGCAACCTTATGCTCAGTACCAAAACTCAAGCAAGGGGGTTTTAGGGAATTGAGACTTTGCTTGGAAACTGGCTGGTCATTGGTCTTCTTGAGATCAGTAACAGCATTTGCATCATTTGGCTTATATGCTTGGGTATTTTTTTGACTCTCTCTACTAAGTAAGCTGCCTTTAGTTCAACCCAGGAATTTTCCTCACATTTGCTCTTCCTATCCTCTCTCCCATGCTGCTGTGTGTAGGACAGAGTTAAGTGAGCAGCTGTGCAGTGCTTAGATGCCACCTGAAGTCAACTGCACAGGGAGTATTTCTGAATACCCTTATAAATTTTTAAATAGTTTTATCATTTTGCAAAACCAGCATTAAATCCTCATTCAGAGTCTGAGTTATCTATCAAGTCCATGGTGAAACTCCAACTGAGTTCTGATCAAACAATTCCTGAGGAAGTGGACATGAAGGACCTAGTCTTGAAGGAAATATTTCTTTCTTTTTCTCACTAAAGGAACAGCTAGAACTGCTAGAAGATTGGTGTTTTCCCTTGGCTATTGTCCCTGACAAGACTGATGACTGTAGGCCCAGAAGACATTTTGCCTTTTCTCAAAACTAATTATCAGTCCTGAAGACATGGAGTGGTATTAAAAGCTAAGTTAAATCTAAATCTTCAGTAGCTAATGCTATCAGGGAGGATTGTAGCTGAAAAGTTGTATGTAATAAAGTATCAGAGCAAAATACAAAAAATGAGGTCCTCTTTCAATTCTTACTGAATGCAGTGGTAGTTTCTCAGTCCACACTGGTGTTGGCATTGGAGATGTTAGATTTGAGGTGAGAGTGAGGCACAAAGGGTCAGGTATATATCCATATATGCCATGGGTATTATGCACGTCTCCCGGCTCTCCTATTTCAACTGTAATTTAAAAGTGAAGCTGGGCAAACATGTGAAACAACTCAGCAGACCAAAAAAGAAGTTGGCAGATGTTTTGGCTAATCCAAACACTTGAGAAAAAGCAAAGCTATTGAGAATTAAATGCCTGCTGAAAGTGAATGACAAAAATCACATTATTTATTTTTGTGATTTAACTGTGCCCTTACTATTCGCTGGGCGTTTTGTGAAACAATACAAAAATATGTTCCCAAATTGGGTGAATACTTGCAAAGGATTAGAAACCATAAGAAGCTCTTTGTGTTTGTCTTTCTCTGATTATCAATACTAGTTTAAAAAGTCACATCTAATCTCTCTCTTGAGGGTTGGTTTTTTTTGGTTTGTTTGTTTTGTTTTTGTGTTTTGTTTTTTTTTTTTTTTAATATGGAATGTATATTGTATCCCATTAGAAATGCATCTCTACTTAGTTTGTCAAACTGGATGCTTCAAACTAGCTGCACAGATAAAGATGTCCTTGTAAGTGTGGGCAACTCTGAGAATTACATTTGTCAGAGAGCTGCTGTAATAGAAACTCAAGCATAATTGAGACATTTAAGCTGCCCCAGTGCAAGAAATCCTCTCTGTACATCTGTGCTTCCTGGAACTTTAAACACCAGGGACTTCACTATAATTTGCCTAATACCATGTTCCTGTCATAATGATGTCTAAGAATTATCCTGTTAATCTTTCCATTGTCAATTTCACAGACAGTGGTCATCAGAACTCTATTAAATTTCTCCAGGTAAATTCACTTTGCAGGAAGATCCTTTATCAAATAGACATTAGTGTGAGCAGGAACTGCACTCAGCTACGAAGCTCTTCAGGGGCGAGTGGCACTGCATGTCCCCTGCAGCCCTGTTCCTCCTGAGTGATGGCTCTGCGCTGTTTCTCAGGCAGAGCTGAGCTGAAACAAGTTATGCCATAAGACAAGAGTTGTTAGACAACGCTGAGATCAGTGCCCACAGAATGAGCTCTGGTTCTGAGAACTAGACCTAGTGAATCCAGGAGGATATACTAAAGAGGTAGGACTACCTTCTAGATACTCAAGACTTCAACTGGTTTGAGCAATGATTACACAACACTGAAAAGGAGCAAATAAATTCCCTGTTGCCAGTAGCTACTAACCTGCTTGTTGGTTTTATGAAAATTCAGCTACAGACAACAAAACTATACAGAATCTTTCTGTTTTCAGAGAAATAAAAATGTCACCTCCTTGCTCTCTGATAGGTATCATATAGAGAGTACAAATCTTCAGGCATACCTGAAGTGGGAGCAATGATTTGAAAAACTCAAAAATTTGGATAAGAGAATGTTTTCTTGTGGATCTTTCACTCATTTCCCTCTGTCAAGAGAAATACAAATGTTTCTATTTATAATAAAAATTTCTGGACAATTTGTTTTACCATCTGTCATTCCTTCAAACTCTTCTTCCTTGTTTTGCTTGGAGGATGTACTAGTGGTTCAACGCAAGAACCAGGATTTCACTGGGTGTTTCAGAAATTGTTTTCTGTTTTACACAAGTATTAGTGCTCTATGCATGCAGAAGAAGAACTGGAGCAGTATTTAACATTTAAAAATATGCAATTAACAACACATGCAGTTTAATAATAGAAAATGCTGTTGAACAATATATTGTCCTCTAACATAGTTTGAAAGGTCCTTTGTTATTTCAACTGTGACATTTCAGGCAATTTCTCACTTCCTCACAGCAAAATTGGCACAATTTTTTACATAAAGCTTATAGAAGGGAGAGATTTTTTTTATTATTTTGTTAACTATCACTACTTTTCACAAAGTAATATTCTACATGTGTTTTTGTGAGGAGATGCAAAACAAAATGGAGCTTCCATTTAAAATTAGACTTTTAGCTGAATTACAAAATAAGGTAGACATAATCAGTAGTAACTATAGTCACTAGTTAGTAACAGATAACAGTTTTGGACTGTGCATAAATCCTATAATTTAAAAAATCTAGAAAGGCAAAAATGCTAAAAAAGTGATTATAAAATCGCTGAAGAATTTTTTTTTCTGTATGTTTCAGTAACTAAGTGACTGAACTTTTGTGCTTATTATCCAAATCCTGAAAGGGAATAAAACATTTAAGAAAAACACTGATTCATACTGACAGCAATAATCAAAGTATTGATGCAAAAAATGTCATGATTGTACACCTGAAGGATTCACTCAGAAAATAGAAACAGTGTGTACAAAAAGAATCTCCAGGAAGTATTTTGCCAACAGTTTTTAAAGAGGTGAGAAATTGGCCTGGAGGGTTTGTGAGGGAGATGATGGAAATAGCTGATACAGATAATTGCTCAAAGGGTTGAAGATAATAGCTGCAGGCAATTCGCCCTCTGGAACTGAACCAGTATCTTGACAAAAGCCACAATTATGAGAAAAAAAGAGAGATGAAAAATCTACAACTCCTGCACACGCTAGGCAGTGTGAAAGAAGCCAGTGTGTAACTACTGGAGTCCAAGACAAAGGAGATTAGTGCATGATACAAACATACCATCCTGCTGAGCTGTCTTGCCTGAGAAGACTCAGTGATCTGTGCCTGTAGACCTAAAGGTGCAAAGCACTCATGTGCTTAACAGAATCACTTATCACATCCTTTGGGACCTATTGATAACACATTATTATTTTCTTCATAATATTAAAATTACTGAGAACTTCCTTATGTGAATTTTTTTTTTATAGCAAAGATGTTACTTTCCATTAACTTGGTCCAATTCCACTTTGTTTCATACAAATTTTCCTTTCAATATCATTATATACAATATTGCCATTAATTTTGCTCTGATTTATGGCATATTGCTGAATGCCACTTGTTACTGCTAGTTTCTATGCACAAGGGATATTCTGGTGAAGGAGTGAGATCACATTCATCACAATGGCTTTGCTTCGTCAGAATAAATTGTTTGGCTATTAAGTGATCTATATATATGCATAATCAGTTGTCATTAAAGTCAATTTTAAAGCTGTCAGATCTTTTTTTATTAGTCTGCCCTTTTAAAATACTATAAATAATTAGTAGTGTATATATGGAACACTCAACACAAATATACTGATTTATTTGCTGTCTTTTATTTCAGTGACATCTCATGACAAAGCTCTCTTTGTTATACAGGGAAGCTTTTGAGAAATAGGAAATAGTAGAAAAAATTAGTTGACTGACATGAACCTGGCAATGAACAAGCATCATAGTACCAGCATAATACATAGTACAAGCAATACATAGTACCAGCATAAGCACTCAACCTGACAGCATCAGTTCGCTGTCAGGCACATAAATAAACTAAAATGTTACTGCACTTGTATTTGCACAGAGGCATTTTTATTAATGCTAGTACCAGTTCTCTGCTTTGGATCTGAAAGACAGAGTGGTGCAGGGAGACCTGACAGCTTCATCTCACATGAGCGAGCTGGCAGCAACATGAGCCTCAGCTGCCGTGGGAAAGAGGATGGATGGGTAGTTCATGAGGTTGTATACTGCATTTTTTTTTCATTAAACTAATGAATGAATGCCTGGACACAAGCCATTCCATGGGTATTAGATTTTTTTCCTCAATGTTACACTGGTTTTTGTAGATTTGGCTTTTCCTTGTCATAGTCATTCAGAATACTTTCCAGTTTCCCTGCTGGAGGAATTAAGGTGTCAATAGTTTAGCTTTCTCTCCATTCAAACTGTGATGCTGGAGCACAAACACATAACTAGTAGTTAGTGTACCCTAATCAAGGTGTCTGATAATCTTAAGAAAAAAAAATTTGTTTGGGCACAAAAAAACATGCATGACTGTATGCATGGCCATGAAAATAAGTGCAAAACTTAACCATAAATTATTCAGAAGTTTCATATAAAGTGAAAATATGCAAATACTGAATTGATTTTGTTATTGACATGTGTTTGCAAAGTCTTTTCTGTAAAGTTCTTTGAAAGGCAAATAAGATAGCTCCACTCAATACCAAAATAAACCAAAGTCATAGTTCTTGTATTGGATGCAGTGAGAACACAGCTGTCTTCCCAGTCCCTTCACAGCCTTTCCAGCTGTGAATCAGGTTTGTTATAAAATGTCTATCCAGGGTGAAAATACACAGACCTACACTGTAAAATATGTAGTTATTTTCCACTGAGAAATGTTTAATTTTTACCTCACTGCTTGTCAAAAGGGAAGAAACAGATGAACGAATTTGCTGTTCTGAAGACTTAAAACAGGTTTGCCTAACAAACTATGTATTTTACTGAATGTGCAACTTAAACATACCTCTGACCCCTAGATATAAGAGGTGAATGAAATTATGAGATGCAATTCTCTGCCAAAATAGAGCTTTATTCAACCAGAATCTCCACAATCTTAGCCTGGGAATGCATGTATCATCCCAGAAATGTCCTTGTGATACTCTTAAAGGCATGCAGCTAATATTGCATGAAGTTTAGATATATGAATTAGGACAGTACTGTGATAAAGGTATATTATTAACTTCTGTCAATCTAGCTAGTGATTGCTATTTAAATTTTACTCTTGGATACATTTCTGCAAAATTTATCAGCAATCTGTGAAAAAAAGGAGAGAGATTTATTTTTTAGAGCATCGTAATAAAAAAAAAGAAGGGATTATCTAGAAAAAATGGATTAATTCTGATTCCATGTCAAATTGCACAGACAACATCTATTTTGATGAAGCAAATTCAAGGTCAAAATGTAAGAAAGAAGAGTAAAAGCTAAGTACATAGGACAGAACTTCCCATCTTTGCAAGCATCTGAAAACTTGTGATATGAGATAAAGGTTTTTTATAACTGAAAACCATTCAAGACCAAAAAGTAATTAGAAGGTGACAAATTACATGCAAAATGCACCTGCAAAATCTGCTGTATTTCCTTTTTTTTCTCCAACCTTCCAGCATACGTAGATGTTTTGAGGAGTTGTGATACCTTCCCTTCCAGATTAAACTGAAAAATTAGAGATGTTTCCCAGAAGAAGACAGGAGGCAAAAAGATGAACCTAAACATGTAAGGCAATGCTAGAGATTTTGTTTCTTAAAGGCAAAGTTAATAGCTGGAAACTTGATGTTGAAAGTAAAACGTTTCCAACCAAATAGACAAATGTAAAAAGATCCAAAAGGTGTAAGCTATAAACAGACAAATACAGATGAGACATTATTTTCACATGTAGGAAAAAAATTGAGTCACCAATACAATTTGAAAGGATTGTAGGGGATTTTCCTGTATTGAATACTGTTTAAAATAAATGCTTAATATTTCTTCAAGAAGGGAATAGCTGTTGCTCAACTCCAGACTTTCAGCTTAAATTTCAAGCAAACTAGGCTATGAGTCTAGTCATGCCCTTTGATGCTTCTAATACTGTCAACGTATGAAATTTCTTCCATGGCTTTGCAATGTCTACAATTTCCAAGGGGTTTTTTTTGTTAAAATTTATATCAGTGATATGGATAAATTTTTTGGATCTCTTCATAATGAGGTGAAATTATCTCAAAGTATTTAATTTCTTCTTTTATGACTGATTTTGTGTTATTTTTAGCAAGAAATTCATCATAATTTTCAACAGACAGGAAGGCTGTCTCAATTATCTTTGTATTCAAGATGGACAGATCAATAGTCAGAATACTGTGAACATTTCTTATGTTTCTGATACAATATGTTAATGCTATCTGAAAAAATTATTTTTAATACAATTTCAGAAACATTACATTCTTATGTCAATTAATTGCTCTCCACAAGATTCAATTATACAAATTCATTCCCACAAAAAACGCTATATTATTAATGAATAATATTAATTATTATTTGAGTGACTCCTCACTGCTAAATTAAAATAACCCAAACTAGTATAGATCACTTTTTTTCTTTTGTTATACCAAGTTGAAAGACACTTGAAATAGTGATCTCATGGGAAAGATGTGGACCTGTATTGGTAATTCTCACTTTTTAAATGCATCAGTTGAGTGGATAGCTTCTGCCAGATAAGAACAAATGAAAATACTTGGTTCTCTAATGTCTAATGTCTAAAGGCGAGGCCCCTTTTACAAGATTCAGGCTGTAATATGAAGTCATCTGAGCAGGAACAAAGGACTTGTCATCCTTTTTTTTACTTTGAACAGATTGACGATACAGGTCAAACGTCATCAGTCCAGCTACGGCAACAGAAAAACTTAAAGCAGAACAAGTCACTAGTTATACAGTGATAAAAGAAATCTTAGGTATTCTCTGACAGTGTAATTCACATCTAAAGGTGACATTTGGGGCAGAAGAAAATATATGAATATGTCAATGCAAGTAAAATCTGTTCAATTAGCAAGGAATTACTCTGGTTCTAATTACACATCAAAACTCATTGCTTTTTGCATTACTGAAAATGTAGTATATAGAAATTTAAGTGAACCTAAAGTTCTCAAGAATGCACAAAGAAACAAAAATTTTATGTTTCTAATATTAGCTGCAATGAGATTGAGCCCAGAAGCATTTGTTATTAATATTTGGCAATCTGTTTTAGATATTTAATGAAAGAAATAATATCTAAAATGCCTGCCTAAGGAACAGTGATACCTAGCTGTAACAATAAATATCAAATAAAAGTTTGGGGTTTTTTCCTTTGTTAATACATTTATGATTGAAAAAGTATTAGCAGATGGCATTATTGTGAGCAACAACATACATTCCATTTACCTGAAGGTGTACGTGTTTAGATGGTGAAAATTATTGTTGGTTTGTGAGTTGTCTGTTTCTTTTATGAGAACAATATGTCCGAAAAGCATCTGAGTCTAGCTGCCATCTGACTTGATGTTACTTCTTAAAAAGGAGCTGTTACCTATCAGATCTGCTTTCAACAACAGGAACAAAATAAAGACATACACAATATCTAAAATTTTTCCAATCACTTTATTCACCCCTTGTTCACACCTTGTTCACCCCTTGACTTGCTTTGGGAAGGCTACTCCAGTTTCTGGGATTCACTCACAGAAGTAAGGTGTGGGTTTGGGGTTTTTTTGTTTTGTTTTGTTTTGTTTTCTCTCCTGTAGATGAGCAGCTCACTGAGGTGGATTCACAAGATATAGAAGTTTTGTCACTTGTCTGCCTGGAGATGGTATATACCACATAATTAACCAACACCCTGTCCGGGCTGTCTCTTTATATCATTGTATCATTGTATCTGCAGGAGATATTTACTTTAGTGTATTAAAAAGCATCTAACTATTTTTTAAATAATACTTGTGTCAGAGTACAACATCAGTATATTAATTTATTTTTAAAATTGTACAATCTGATGGATTTTTTCCTTACATTTTCAAGAACTTTAATTTTTATCTAAGACAATTTAAAAATTTTCAAATACATTTTCAATTGAAATTATATGTGTTGGAATAAAAGGAAGTAGTCCATAGAGATAAATTTACAATGAAAGTGGTGAACCAATGAAGCAGTTAATGTGTTAAAAGTGTCCTGTGATATGGACTGAAAGATCAGGATTGTATCAAAGTCCATTCTCTGAGCTTGTTCAGTCTATGACCCTTGTGCATTTCTGTTTTTTGCTGTGCTTTATTAATATGCTTTTATCTAACATCTTTGATCGACTGTGTCAAGTAAAAAGTCTTATTCCTCATTTTTATTTTGTTTTATTATGTTTTCATTATTTATTTAATCAGAGTCCTTCAGTCTACAAGCTCCTAAACTTGAAGTGGAAAATAAAGTATGGAAGGGGAGTTGGATAATTCATCTCATAAGGAATGATCCAATATAAGATCTTAATTTTAAGCAAAGTCAGATCAATTGATCACCCTCTCAAAACTCTCCTGTGGAGAG
This sequence comes from Chloebia gouldiae, assembly GCA_003676055.1. Lineage (NCBI taxonomy): Eukaryota > Metazoa > Chordata > Aves > Passeriformes > Passeridae > Chloebia > Chloebia gouldiae. The sequence goes on from QUSF01000004.1 coordinate 14,200,986, forward strand.
CTGGTACTGGGAAAATCAGCAAGGAAAATCATGTTTCTGGAAAATACCCTGAAGATGTGTCTCCATCAGATTGATAGGGCTTATCTGTATGCTTTAGATGCATTGACACATCAAGATTAGGTACACACCAGAAAAGACAAATTTCTTATAATTCTGTATTTTCAGAAGCACAAATATCCTCAGTTATTAGACAGTCTCCAGTAAGACAAGCAAGATTTGAAGCATGTAAACTTTGGACTTGAGCAGTTAACTCAGTTGGTGAGATGGTAAGTTAACTCAGATGTTTCTTTGCAATTTTTAAAAATAAATATGATTTTAATTTCAAAGGATATTGCAATGACAACTGTCTGGAAGACTGAAAATGTAAGTTGGATAAATATTCCAAGGATAAAAAGGTTTTGCCATTTTTGATCTCCACACGTAACCCAGTTACATAAAACTTCCAGTGCCTTCTTTTCAGTGTACTGGAAAGTCTCCTGAAAAACATACTGAAGCTCTTATACACATGTATGCACCCAAGCCTGCCCTGTTCTCTCTGCAGTCTTGAATAGATGTGGTTTCCAAAAGATTATTATTGCAGTTAAAAGGATTATAAATTTCATAAATTCTGATTATAGTCTTGTATTTCTTTTTATTGATCCTTTTGGGGAGGTTAATATAATAACTTAGATGAGGATGTATCTGCATTTGTTGGGAAAATTTGTTCAGAGCTATGAAAATGACATTGTGAAATAGCTTGACTGGTCCTTTGCCAGCATGCTTCCCATCAGGATGATGGCAAAGAGTAAGAAATACCTCAGAGTTGTTTGCAATGACAAAACAGCAGATAACCATGCTGCATAGTTTTGCCCTTTAAAAGATTGAAAATATAGAGTAAACAATTTTTCTAATGTTACCATAATATTACATTATAGAGCTAATGTTTCAGGATTTTGGTTTCAAGAGGATCTCAGCATGCAAGGATTTTTGAATATATAGTCTGCTTCCTTTCAGGTTATATAAGACAGCACATGAGACAATATATTGCCAGAGTACAAAGTTCTGGAATCAAGTATCTCCAGGAGAGACTGTGCTCTTCTGAAACCTGGCTTTTGTTCCCTATTTTGCCATTTGAGCTCTATCTGACCTTTGGCAAGTCCCACAAGGCAGAACCACAAATTACATTGCTGTTAAAATCCAAAACTAATATTATCAATATTCTCAAGACTCATTGCAATGTTAAAATTCCCAAAGATATCTCAATTTCTGCCTCTGAATAAGCCTATAGAAACAGGGCAGTTTTTACTCAGTTTTGGCAGCCAAAACTAATTCTTTCCCCTTCAAACACGATGCAACAAGGTCTCTGGAAAAGCAATCTGAATGAACAGCAGGAAAAAACTGAGAGGCTACTGATTCTATCAGGCATAGGTCTGTCTGGATGAAATGAGTTTGGAATCAGGCAAAGACAGAAATTATTGTCTGCACAATTAATCCAAGAGTACAGCTACTGAAGTAGAAATAAAGCTGCTATGTCTGTTGATGGTGCCTGCCCACAATTCCAGATTGGAAAGACCTAGGAACCAGTAAGATGAAGCTGTCCCACTCAGAGCACCAGACTGTAAGATACTCTGTGGAATAAAGCCTTTAGGCCTAATTCATGCTTTTCTCCTTGATTATCTGGCTTATTTAAGCAAAGAACTCTTTCTAATTACAAATTCCTGAATATCACAAAGAGAACGATTTAAAACATTTATCTTTCTCCAGCATATTTCTTCTAACAGAGACATATAAAAGTATAATAGTTATAGAAATGAAAAATTTGATTCAATAAACCAAATTGTTACTTATCCTAGAGTGCCCAGCACTCTTGGCCTCATGAGGTAATACATTTAAGTGGTTCTTCCTAATAGCCACACCAGGTTTCTCACCCAGCCCTGCTCTGTCACTGCTGCCCAGTGGGAATCTTGTACCTTTCCCAGGTGGCTCCTGGTTAGAGACACATCTAGAATTTAAATGGCTAAGACGACATACTGCATTATTCAATTCTTCAAAACAACCCTAATGTGGACCAACTTTGAGGGCAAATAAAAATTTTAATATAATGAGTGAAAGCTTTCACAAAGCTGTTCAAAACCAAATCCTCCCCTCCTCCAACCCTTGTCCCAGAGTATTTGTTTCTAGCATTCACTTCTGAATGTTTTCCTGTTTGGTTAAATGTTTCATGAATAAATGTAAGTCAGTAGAGGCAATAAATAAATTAACATGTCTAAGGAAGGCTTAGGAAGATATATTTATATGCAAAAGATTATTGTATAAATCCTAGCTGCAACTTGACACTCTTCTAGCTTCTGACTTTTGTGCTTCAGTAGTGTTTAGAGTTGGGCATCTTTACAGATTCCATTACATTTGCCATTTTAAGGAGCTAACAAGCTCCTTAATAAATGCACTTTCAAACTATTTAGGACTTGGAAGTCCAATATTCTTGTCTTCAAATTTCTTACAGCCTAGAATTGTTCCAATTATAAAAAACAAAACAAACCAAGAAGGTTGGACATTTCCCAAGGATGTTTGGCATGGTTCTCATGAATGAAGGAGAGGTTTTTCACCAGTACTAGTGATATCTCTTTTTATATAAATGTAACTACAAATAATGTTTTCACCTGAGAGTGGAATTTATTCTCCCTATTTGCAACTTGAGCTTGGTGGCTCTAAACCTGTGTTTCTCATGTTGTACATATTTACAGGATTTTTCAGTGAAGCCTTTCCAGTATTAATAGTTTGAATGGGCATTTTAAGATTTACTAATATCAGCTACCTTCTACTTATTATTACAAATTTTTTTGCAACCATTGTCTTTTTGCTACAGTAGTAAGTTCAAATGTAAAGCCATTTTTCTGCTTGAAATTCCCAACTCTTCTCCCAAGTATATTACAATCTCTTTCTATTAAATCCCTTTTCTATTAGTAAATAGGGTTTTTTAATATATGTAACAAAAGCAATTTTACCCTTTATCACCTTTTTTTTCCGATGCTCCCCTGTCAGAATTTTCTCTGTATAGCACTTTTAATAAAAAAATAAAAAATTGTGCATATACATAGGAAAAAAGTCAGAATATGAAGAAACATGTAAAGGAATTTCATAGATTTTACTTAGATAACTGCTTCCATAGCTCAGGCAATATTTATTTACAAGGTCAGAGCAGCTCAGTGATTTAATTCTGGGATAATTGCATTCTATGTCTGCTACAGAAAAGCTTTGGTTTGATTCTAGCTCCTTTTCCTGGCTGTAAACCAGCTGTTCTGCTTTTACCTTGAATGGATGCAGCAAATCTTTAGAAATCTGACTGAAAATTAGTTTGGTCACAGCTGCCAGACCTGTAAAAGACAAATAGGGATCATAGGGATGTGTATTAAAAATCCAGTGGTGCACGTGCAAGTTTATTCAGTCTTGGAGTGAATGAAATAACATAGATGATATTACACACCAGGCTGTGTTTGCATTCCTGCCTTAAGTGAGCTCTAACCATTTCATGTCCTTATGAAACTTTGTATGTTAGTATTTCTATATAGTATTCTATTATTTCTAATAGTTTACAACTATTTAATTCTTCAAAACATTGTTTAAAACATTCTTTGGTGTCAGGAAATCTTCATTACATTCCAAATTTTGGTAGAGAATACCTAGGTGTTCTATCTTTTGCAGGGTAGTTCACTTACTGGTATCATAATATCAGGCTGATCCATGGGACAGGCTAAATGACCAAGGTTTAATACTGTATTTACATGGCTAGTGGGGTAGAAATGACCAAATAATGGGGTTCATAAACAAGTAATTTATTTCCCCATGCTCTAAAATAACTATGGCCCCACTGAAATACAATGAAAATCCTAAATTTATGTTCTTTCTAAAAAATGACTTAATGTTCCCAAAGACACATATTTCAAAAATCTTTGTCTAATTTCAAAAAGCTTTGCCCTTAACCTAAATAAATGCAATCTCCTCTATTGGACATTTCAAAATAGCAAGAAGATTAAAACTAACAGAATTACCTCCTCATCTGTAGTTTCTATGATAATGTTATAGATATGTATTAGAGTAAATCCCTAAATGAAGAGATAGCAGCATGCAAGTCCCTTGACACACACACATCATTCCAATAACTGCTAACGAATGCTGCTTCCTCTTTGCAGAGATGAAAGAAAAATGCCTTTCTGATTCTGAAATATTTTAGTCCACAATAAACACTGAAATATTTACATGCTAAAACAGGCTTGGGCTTCACTGAACAGCCAATCTGAGCAGTTATAAACATAGCAGGCAGTTTGTTGATAGCACTAGTTAGTTCAGAGGTACTGTGCAATTTAGAAATAAAAGTGTGATTAATCATTGCTTTATAAAATTCTTTATAAAACTTACAATAAACAATTACATAGTGATTCACCCACATTTTTAATACCGCATTACTAAGCACATTATAAGGTTCTATATAATTTAATTTTTCTGAATGGATCATTTTGTAATTTGAATACAGCACATTGGGTTTTTGTCCTTTATAGAAGTAATGCAATCAAATCTAATCACCATATACAAGGGGTGGTATCGATAATAATTTTAGGTCTGGGGTTTTTTTACAATTATTGCATTCAAGCTAAGATCAAAAGGTTAACTCTCAACACGTTCCACAGCTATGCACAATTTCAGTCTATTGACTGAGCTATAGATCAAGGTAGCAGCAGTTTTTCTCTGGGTAAAAAGGAAAGAGTCTTACTTATTTCCTCGTCATTGATTAATCCCGAGTGAAATTAATGTTTAATAGCTGCATTGTTCCAGTACATGTCCGTTTTGACCTTCTTGTTAAAACAAACTTGTAATTTAATGGTATTATCAATATCATTTACTTGAAGAATCTTCTAGTATTTGGGAAGCAGAAGTGTGCCTCTATTTGCTAATATTTGTTTCTTGACCTTTACAAAAGCAGTGTTTTGTGCCTATATAAGTACAGATTTATCCACTAAGCATTTATAAATTTCCACTGTTAAACAGGGAGAAAAAAGGACACTTCTAAATATGGAATAATAAAAAATAATAATGTTTGTATAGTGACACAAATTTAAATATTTATTAATTCTCAAATCATACATAAGCAGGTGAAAAATTCTTTAGCACCTCCACATTTTAAACAAAATTAAGAGGTGACCTACAGCATCTGTTCTTATTTTGCTGCATGGCAAGAACATTAGGAACTAGAATTGTTTTTCAGCAGCTGGACCCATCACTTCCTCAATGATTTGATGAAAACAGGTGGAATCTCTCACAGGCATAATTGCTGTGATGCTAAGTTGTGTCATTCTTCCAGTTGGCCAGGAATGACTAAAGTATGTGCAATGAGTCTGGAACCTATACTTCATATAAGGGACATAAGAAACACTGATTTTCAAAGGACACAGAGCCGGAACTCAAAATGCCTAACACGACAGCAGTGTGACAGTCAGTATTGTACCATTTAATACAAGAATAACCTTGTCAGATCAGACCAGTCTTTCAGAAAGTGCAGTGTGCAGACCAGAATGCACCGAAACCTGTGGTGATCTAAAACAGGCTCCATCCATTTTGAAAATATTATTCCAGCTAAGAAGGAACCTGTCTCCCTGTTTGTTCAGTTAGCCAAGCACAGGTGGCATCTGGAAATAAAGCTGGATAAAGTGCAGTGATGGACCTATTTTTTTTCATGAAGCACTGGACTAATTTTACCAGCACACTTCATATCTCTCCCTAAATTGCCTTTGCTCCCTCTCTGAGCTCAGGACCAGTCACTTTGGGTGGAAAAACGACCACCACAGAGCTCCTAGCCCCACAGTGAGAACAGGACAATGAATTACTGTGCTGATTTTAACACCAGCAGGAAACTACACTCCAGATAAGCCACTCCTCTTCCCCCACCTATTACAGTAAGGCAGGGACAAACAAAACGGAGAGAGTGAGAGTTAACAATTTACTAAAAGCTCAATGCAGTGGAAAAATGCACAATAAAACCAGCAATATTAATAACAAAAGTATACAAAGAAGAAAAGACATCTAATCCATAAAAAGATATTCACCACTGGGAAAAAAAATCAGGATGGAAGATGCTCCCTGTAGGACACATCCTGAGTGGTTTCCCCAAAGGAAATATGGTGACTGTTCCTGCCCACAACGCCACATTCACCAAACAAAGGCAATGTGGTGGGGTGGTCCCATTGTTTCCCCCTGCCCAGCTCAAAAGCAATGAAAAGTGGGGGCAGACAAACCCCTGGAAGCTAGGTCACATGAGCAGGGCTTGTGCAGCTGCTCCACTGAGCTCAGTTTAACTCGGGTGCTTGCACTGTCACTTCTAACGCCGCACCTCGGAGATGTCCCTTCAGCATCACACCCGGGAGTGGCACTGCTGCCTCTCCTCAGCACCACAGCCTGCAAAAACCTCCTGGAGGAGAGGGGGTGGGACAGGGGAGAACAGAAGATGGGCCCCACAATTCCGATGCTGACAGTCATCGCTGAGTGAGCGAGACCAGACAGTGCACCTCTGGCTCAGTGCCACAGCTTTTCTTACCAAAACCATGTGCCAACGATGGTGTGGGTGGTATAGAATAACAGCTTGGTGACACCCACACAGCAGCAAGCTCTGCCCTCCTCTCCATAACCTGGATAAATGCATTCTCAAGCCATCAGAAACTCAGGTAAATTTTATGTGTGCTAGTTTTGCAATTCCCTCTGACTTAGAGGCACGAAACAATAACAAAACACAAATACTTCCAGAAAACAATTAGGACAAGTGTTACTTCTGGATTTCCACCCATGTCTGTTTCTAAGGTTGCAGTCATAAAAGTACATAACCACCAAAGAGTTTTCCTTTTGTGAATAACACATGCTTTATAAACCTTTACTCCTGAAGCATTAGGCACAGTTTTAGGAGGTAATGGTAATCATCCCCATATTACTGCTAGAAAATGATGCATAGCTCCTGTGATTGACTTTGCCAAGGTCAGGAAATGATTTACTGGTGCGGCTCAAAATAGCTTATTCTAAGTCCTCTGTTGTAACCACTAGTCTCCATTTTCTCCATCAGGAAATTGCCTGTGGGAGAAAAGAAGATTTGAGGATGTGGGAACAGAACACATACACATTTGGTAGTCAATACTGATGAAATCAGGTTATACTGCTGTACACTGGTTAGAAAACCTGCCATGCCTATCTAGATGTACTCATCATCTAATGATTATTTCTGGCAGTATCTTACAGTATGTTCTGTCACCTTCCACTGACACAGCTTTTATATCTTATTACTGCATTACTTATAATGTCTATTGCCAGCCCACCCAGCATGCTTCTTAAGTAATTATAAGTTTTAATATGTTTCTGGCAGCAGAGACAAAGAACTCTACTCCTACCAACAAGAGATTAGCAATCTCCTTCATTAGCAATTGTAAAAATATTCTATTATTATGAATTACAGTCTTCATTACTGCTGTTATGATTTAACAGCAAGCTACATGCATCAGCATGTTGGAGATGGTAGGGCTTCCATTCTCATGGTAAATCCTGCCCTAAGAGCATTTCAGTGATGGATGAACATCCCTGTTTCTTGTCTATTTAGAAATCCTTCACAGGGCTCTCTCAACACTTAATGCCCACATACTCTTTAAAGAATAGTCTGCCAGATCCAGAGAGTTTTTCTTTCCCATACAGAAACAGTTTCTCTTTCTCCTCTTTTCTAGGTTTTCATTTTAGTGTGTGTGTGGGGGATGGTTCACTTCAAGAAACTTAGTTTTGTTTGGTTGTTGTTGGTTTTGGGGTTTATTTTGTTGTTGGTTTTGTTGGGTCTTTTAGTTGGTTTGGTTGGTTTTGCTTGTTTTTGTTTCCTGTATTTACAAATTATTTTTCTAGCAAAATTCTATCAAAGATATGAGTTTTCATTTTTCCTTAAAAATTGTATCACCTTTGGGGATGCAAAATGGGAAGATATACTTTAGAAGGCTGTGTGAAGAAGCATTTGGAAGAAAGTCTTCCACTGTTACTGCACAAAATTGTTACTGAGGGGATTTCCTTTAGTGACAGGAAGTTTTTTTGATCCCAGTTGGTTCTGTAGTCCAATCACCCCTTCAACTTCCAGACATAATGAAAGGAATTACAGGGAGGTAGGAAAAGGTAGCCAGGGTGGGATTACACTGGGATAAATTGGTGCTACATCTAAAAGAAATGGTGGAAGAGTGTTCTTTCCTTTGAGAATGAAATCTTGCCTAAATTGCATCAGAAGGCTGAGGCACTGGAAGACATCTGTCCTTCTGGCTTCAGTATATCCTTAAGTGTTTTTCCAGGTACAATTGTTTTCCAACAATTGACATTGTTGGAAATCATCCAGATCCATGTCTTTTAGAAGCATTTATAAATCACATTTGTCATTCCAAAGGGGTTGGTTAGCTAGGGCTGAAGTTTGTGGCAGACAAAGACAATAACCATTTCATTCACTCTAGCTAAGTCAGCTGGCATGATGCTGATACAAAATGCCTTTAAGTACAGAAATGTTCTGCTGTTGCAATGTATGGGAGAAAAATACCCTTCTTAGTCAGGATAACAACTGGTAGAAGTTACCAATAGGGTCTGTTCACAGTTGTAATTCACTCTCAGGGCTGATCACAGACATTTCTGAACTGAGAACTGTCATCAAAACAGTCCTAGGGAGAGAATTGAAACCTTGTCCATGCAGTAAGTGGTCATCTATTATTTCAATGTCATAGGTTTCCCAGATCTCTGCTTCCGCTGCCAGATTTCTTTCCACTTCTCAGAAAGACAGAAAAAGGCATATTTGTGTAGTATTATATGACACTGGATCCCACAAGCTGTCCTCACAATTAGGCCCCATTTTCACAAATTCCATTACTGAGCCCATGGGGTTCAGACCAATGGGGTCTACTAGAAATAAGAGGCATATTTACAGAACTGGATACAGACACAGCTGGCTCCTTGCCTGCTGTCTGGAAAATTTACTGTACAGACCACCCCCCCCCCCCCAGGAATAGCAGTACAGGCTATATCTACATTTAGAAACATGAAAAAACAGGAAAAATGTCAGCGTGGCTATTGGTTATTTTCATCCATTCTACAGTAGATGATAATAGAAATTTCAAACTGAATTTCCAGAAAATGAAAGGTGCAGTTATACAGAGGAAAACCCCATCTGGATTATGACATACTGTATTGATTCACTATGTCCAAAAGAAATTAATTCAAACTGATATAGACTGTGCAATCAATCTTTCTTCCTTAATGTACACACCCAAGGCTTTTGAAGGAGGAAGCATTAGATTAGTAGATCTGCTGGCAGAGCATGCAGTCTCCTGTAGGAATGTTCCCACATGATGAGCAGCCTGGTCTCCAGTAAATCCTCAGTAAGTCTCTTACACCTTCCAAAAGGGAGTGGTTACACCTCCTTACCCCATACTGTGTATTTGCTTCTCTTTAGGATTTCATTAATCAGTTAATGGCTACACAGCAAACAGGAAATATTCACATCAACTCAGAGGTGTAAATTGGTGCTTGCTAGTAGTGTGTTCTCACTATGCAACACTTTGCTTACTGAAGTTTGTCACCTGATGCTATTACAGCTGATAATTGAGTCAAACTCTCCAGGAGTGTTTCAGTGTTTTGGACAGGCTCTCCTTGGGATACTCTTCATACTGAATACATTATTTTGAATGCTACTGATAAGGTATTTTTTAATCTAGTTCCTGTGTAATCCTCAAGTCACGCTGAAGAGTCTGCTTTAAGCTTAAAGTAGATACTAATTTGGGCCTTAGATTTTCTGTTCTTAATTTTTCCTCATATTAAGAGCTTAAATCCAGATAACACATTGTCACCAAAATAATTTCTTTCTCTTCTTAACTTAGGAGCAGCAAACAAACAAAAAATTATGATTAGTGCTGTTTCTTTTTGCAAAATCATTCTGCATTCTGTGGTGGATGCATTAGACCCCAACAATTACCTCTTCTTGTTACAAGGCCAACACACTGGATTATTGAATCATTTCAGCTTTCTCTGTTATCCAGAAAAATGCATGTGTAATTAATACACACAAGTAGTAGCAGTTTAATCAGGGGAGACTGATTAAGTCTATTTTAGAATTATCTTCCACTTTTGTGGAACAGAAAGACTGAGCATTCAGAAATCCTTTACAAAGGATGATAGCTAAGTTTCAGGCTAAATATAGAGTCAGAGGAACTTTTTTTGTCACGTTGTTTTTGCTTTGCATGTGCTTAGAAATTGTCTCCTAGATTAGGAATGCACAATGCATGAATATTTTGAGTGTTTGCATTAAACTGTCAAGTCTTGTCAAGACTTTATACTTTGACAATGGAGCAAAATAAAGAACAAGTTGAAAAGGATTCTAAAAATTGAAATAACTTAAGTAATGTTCTCAGTGCAAAGTCTTTTGTGACAGTATATGCTTAAGGTGCAACTGCTCTCATTTTAAAGCTCACGTTCTTGTCAGCTGAGATGACATAGCTTTATAAGAGACTCACTGGGACTCAGTGAAAGAGTCTGTCTCTTGAAAAAAAAAATAAACAATGTTTTTCTGTGGATTTTTTTAGTCAGATAAACTTTTTTAATTGCATTGCCCTTTAAAGAGCCAGTTTTATACAACAAAGATTCAAAGAACAAACTGATGGTTTTGTTTATAAATATAGAATCAAAGACTAAAAGAATAGTTGGAGTAGTAAGGAACTGCTGGAGATTCTTTAGTCCTACCTCCCTGCTAAAGCAGGCTCATCTAAAGTGTTGTTTCCAGGTGACTTCTGAAAATATCCAGAGATGGAGACTCCACATTCTCTCTCCAGGCATCCTGTTCCAGTGCTTTGTCACCCTCAAAGTAGTTTTTCCTCATGTACAAATGGAAATTCCTGTATTTCTGTTTGTGGCTGTTGCCTTTCTTTTGTTCCTGGTTGGCACCACTGAGGTCCTGGCCTCATCTTCTCAACACCCTCACTTTAGACAATTGTATACATTGGTGGCTCACTCTCAGCTGACTCTTCCTGAGGTTAAACAGGCCCAACCAAAAAAGCCCATGAAAAAAAAACATGAACAAACAAACAAACAAACAAACAAAAACAAACAAACAAAAAAAAACAAACCAACAAACAAACACCAAGTACATAAATGCAATCAGTATGGTCTGAGGGAGCCAAAAGCCAGGGTCTGAAGGAAGCAGTGTCTTTGGTTTAAAATTAATAGATTCAAAAGCTTGAGACATTTGAAGGCTGCGATTCTAGAGCCAGAAAAGCTCATATTGTTTGTCAGCAGCTTAGAACTTCACATAAAAGCAAAACATTGTTTTTCAAACCACTTCCATTATGCCTTCTACTACTCTGCAATACCTAGGGTTTATTCTAACCCCAATTCTGCTCTTATCTTCTGTCCCCATCCTACCATTAAATATTTAATCCTTCTATTCACAGACTGAATTTCCTGTTCTTAAAAAAAAAAAAACTAACAACATTTTCTTTCTCTTTATTATGAATTTTATGTACCCTTCTGGCAGTAAAAATCCCTTTTCTCTAGTCACATGACTATGGCCATTAAAAATCATATGTTCCTGAGGAGATAATGTACTGTTAGTGCTTTAGCACAAAACTATCAATTGTACCTCAGGTACACAATGCAATCTGCTCAATAGTTTGAAGCCAAAAGACCTTGTTTTTCAGGTATTCAGTGCTATTACACAGATTACCTTCTGCTTCTGTTGTTGTTTGTGTTGATTGTCCTCATCTGTCTAAAATGCAGGTGTGGCTATAAAGTTCCTAGGCAAGCCTGTCCAGATCCCAGCATAGAATTTATTAACAGATATCAAAAAGACTCTTCCTAGAAAATCTGAGGATATAGCTATGGCTTGAATTAGTATTCTATGCACACCCTCCCAAATGGTCAGTGTACCAGACCCCACTAAAACATCTCATTACCTTCTTATCAATTGTCTCCTCTGTCTTTGGGTTACTTCCTCTCTTTTCTTACTACTGGTCTTATTTTAGTAACGTCTTTTTGTAAAAAAAACCAAACAAAACACAGAGCCAACAAAACCAAACAAAACCAAAAACTGAAAACAGAAGACTGAACTCAGTTTGGCAAAAATAATGACAATAGTATAACTACATGGTTCTGTGCAGAGATAAGTAAGAATCAAGCATAGCACTCAGTGCAGTGGGATCTATATTACTCTGCTTCTTGTGTTGCTGTCAGTTTTCTTTGGCTTATGTGGATTTTTTCATAATTTCAGATTCTGGATAAATTTTTGTAATTTATAAAATTATAATTTATAATTTTCATAAATTTATTATGGGCAAATGTATTAAAACATTTTTTCCTAAAATGTAAGCCTGTGTCTAATCCACTGAGGCTGCTACAATCCTCTGGAATTAGATTGGGTGCTAGCACAGGGATATAGCAAGGACAGTTTAAGGAAAGTGTCACAGACAAAATGTATCATATGGCTATGGTCAAAGCAAAGAAACAGGAAAAGCTCATCTCCATGGTTAGGCACTGAGATTACACTCCTCTTTAGAGGCAAGATTGTCCACCAGAGATGTGAAGGTTTGTGGAATACATTTGACACTCCTTAAGCTATTTTCTGCTCTGTTTCTCAAAAGAACTCTGCTGGCTTTCCTGATACCAAAGGCATATGATGTACTACAGTCATTCAGTCAGGTTCTCAGCAGTTATTATGTCTTTGTAAATTATCTTTGTTCTTCTCTGGGACATATTTATCCAGAATTTGATCTTCACTGCTGATTATATATTATTATATATTTCATATATAGACAAGTAATATGCCTTTGGTAATTGTAAAGTTTCACATTAAATTATAAAATTATATTAATTATAAAATTCATCCATTGAGTATTTACATATTACTTTAACCATAGCTCTGCACAAATCTGTTGACTTTTTTTTATGCTTTCTCATTATATGAGTTATTATTTCCCTAATTATTAATATTTTTAGAACTTTTTTTTAATGTTCCTTGTTAATTTATTTGATGTATATCAACTGGTGATAGAAGAACAAAACAAAGCTGGGAAACTTACATTGTCAACAGCTTTTGATTCAGCATGAGGAAGGTGCTTCCTTTAATGAGAATGACTTCACACAGAAGGAGACGGGAGGACAGATTGCAACACCAGGAGGGAAAAGAGATGTCAGTTACAGCACAGGAGGTAAATGAAATGTTTCCCTTGGCTACTGGTAAAACAGTGTGCATGCATGCTTCTGGGATTAATAGAGCCTAATTGCAGACAAATTTGTTCTTACTAGTCCCAAAAATTCACTTTGTTTTTGGACATCCTGTTCCTCTGAAAATGCTTGACAGTCAGGGATGCAGACAGAATTGTTTTGTTAGGTGTATAGGTACAGTTTTGTAGCTATTTCTAGATTTTTTATGAGTCTCTGTATAATCTTGCATGTCTTTTAAAGCCAGCAGATGTGTGTGTGCGTGTGTCTTTGTGTTGAGTATTTGTATGCATGCTTGTGCTTTCATACTTTAGAAATAAGCTATGATACTTGGGTGTTTTGTCCTGTTTATTTCCTTTTTTGTGTCTTGGAACCTTCTCTCCTAGGAGACAACCAAATCCTCTTTTTTGGAGACTGTGCCTTGTGATGTTTTACACCAGAATTCACTTTGGCCAACCTCCAAGCATGAAAGTAGTCTCTGTTTCACAATACACATGCCTGATATCCATTCAGTTGCTGTCTCTGATACTCCAAGTAATGGAATCACATCACATTTCCTTTACTCCTGTGGTTTCATTTTTGACATGACTTTGGAATCTTTAAAAAAGATTCGTATATAGGTATGCATGTAAGTAACAAGTGCCAACAAATATGACAAGTGCACAGCCAGCTGTCTCCATCCCTAGACATATGTTCCAGACACTTATATCACACAGAAATTGAAAATAAAAAGGTAGTATGTGCACCATTAAACAGCCCAATCACACATACAATTAATGCAGATTTTCACCGGGACTAAAGTTGTGGCCCTAAACTGTGATCAGTGCCTAATGCAGCAGTGGGTAATTTGTGGTGTGATGTAGCAGTGTTTGTAGTTTAGATTATTGTCATTCTACCTGTTTGTATCTAACATTTATCCATCCAAATGTTGTTCATCCGGAAAATGCAAACCAGTTTTACTCATTTGCATGAATACACAGTAAAATGGTGCTGTCAAGCAGCATGTGGAGCACTTCCAGAGAGGCTGCACCCACAGAGCACACAAAGCATGATCATCCTGGAATGACAAACACGCTCCACCTGCAGGCAAAGAATTTACATTCTTACAAACTTCTGAAAGACTCACTCCTCAGTTCACAGCGCTGGTAAATCAGTTGCTGCAGACATATGTTACAATCCAAATCCATTTGTTATCTTATGAATATATTTTTCATTAAAAGGTGCTGTGTGGATGAAGGGGGCTATTAATGTATTCGTGTGTCTCTCTCAGTTTTCTCATTTGGTTTCTTTTTCAATTTTTCCCAATTTATTTTTTGATTGTTTTCTGTTCCTCAGAGGCCAAAATTCAATATGTAAAAATGTTTTTTAAAAGGTGAATCAACTTCTAATGTCAAATTCAATAAGGTCAGCTACTATAATCACATCACTTAACAATATGACGAGAAAAGGCAATGATGTCCCATATTTCTGCTATTTTCAGAGACATTCTGATTTGAAAATTAAGGATAATTTACTGCAGTGCTTAGAATTCAAACTGATATTCAGAAAATTGACCTCACACAATGATTTTTCTATCCAGTTTATTTATTCTGAATCCTATAGCCATTAATACACTCTAAACTCCAGGGAAGTGAAGGCACAAATGTAGAGTTATTTTCCTTGCCTTGTTTGCAGAGAAAAGCTGAATTTCAGGTACTCATTAAGTAGCATAATTAGTTATCATGGAACTGCTTCTTATTTTTTTACGTGCTTTGGTAATTGCATGCCAGCAGGTATGGCACAGATTGAGGCTCTGCTTGAAGGGGGCACCACTAGGAAGCATCATCTCCAGCAGGCAAAGCTCCTCCTCAGGTTTGTCACAGCTCAAAAGATGGCTCTGACAACTCCAACTCCATGAGGACTGCAGCTCTGCTGTGTGGCTGGCAATGTCCCACTCCAGGGATGGAGAGCTGTAATTTTGTTACAGGTGAAACGATCCATGCAGTCTCAATATGACTGCTCAGTCCTTGCCAGTAACCCTGGGTAAGCAATTAAAAAAAAATATTGGTGTGAACTTACAAGTATTATGTGAAAGAATTTTGGTCAAATGGAGATGGATTAATTTTAGATCATTAAAATAATTATTTAATTTTCAAAGTTAATGTTTCATTTAAGAAAAAAATGGTTTGGTTATTTTTAAAATCTAATATCAAATAGTATGGGGTTTTGCCCTGTGTTTCCCAAAATAAATTATTTATTATTAAATTCCCTCCACGTTAGACATTAAACAATACATGTTGAATCCTAAGCCTATAAACATACTTATCCTGCAATTAGGATTCATTAACAAAACAGGTACTCTTTGCCAAAATAAACCAAAAGAAATTATTTTTAAATATCATGAAGCAGGTTTCATCTAAGTCAAAGTTAGTCTAGAGAAATAAACATTTTGAATAACTAATTAAGAAAGTAATGGCTCAATCCTAGAGTTCCCTGTTTCTTTCTTAACTTTCTGTGAAGGGAGACTAGAATGATGACCTTACTCTCAGACATGGATCTCATGACATCTGTATAAGCACAGGTGTTTTCCACTCCTAAAGATTTTAATTTTCTGTTCCAAATCTTCTAATGCATACATTATTTACAGAATTTAAAGATTACTTTGCTCCTTTCACTTCAGCCAAAACATTTTCTCTGGTGAGTTCATTTTCTCATCTGATGCAGTGCAGCATTAAGCATCTACCTAAACCTTGTGAATATTCTACTTGAGACCAAGAACTTTGCTACGTAATGTTTACATTTGTAAATTCTTTGCTGAATGTTGTTCATAGCATGGATCTTATGGATCTTATTAAGAAAGCAATCCAGACAGTCCACATGCTGTTTGCATATGCTTTATTCAACTCTTGTTCTGATATTTTTTATTAACAATGTCCTTTATGTAATTTTTATGTGCACTTCTCAGCCCCGTAATGGCTATTTATCTATTAAGTGCTCTAAGTAAAGCCAGCCTAAGATTTTCTTTGAAAATTAAGCATCCAGTTGAGTTTTGTAAAAAATATTGTATTAAAATTATCAGAAACTGGTTTTATTTTGCTCTTTCTGTTTAAGTGATATTCCTAATTTTAGTGGTCTTAGTTCTAATTTCTATTAATGTAAAGGATATGAAAAGAATAAGATGTGAATTATTGTATGATGTTATGGAAATTGAGTTAATTTTTTACCATAAAAGAATCTCCACCAGTCATTTGAAGCTGTTTATTATGTATATTCCTTCAAAAAAATTTAGACTGTTTACAAGAATAATCAACATTACAGAATTATGTTCAATCCTTGGGAAATTGGTGTTTTCATACCAGTGCATTTGAGCTCAGGTAGCAAAAGCACCTTCCCTTCTCCATTTGATTTTAGTGTCTTAACAGCAGATGACTTGATAGGGAATTGTACAGAAAGAGATCAGATGCTGTAGAGAATCCATATTGTAACAGTTGGATTGTTTAAGAGAACATAGACTAAGGCTGAATAATTATGCAAAAGATAAATCATCTAGCCATGTAATTAATTTGGAATTACAATGACAATAAAGGTACAGTTAAATTCTTATTGATACATTAAAATTGTGATAAATGTTAATATATTTAATTGGTATTTAACAAGATAGCTGTAGCAAGTTAATTAGATATCCATTTACATACTTCATAAATGTCTGCATTTTTAACAATTCAACCCATATTTATAGTACTGTACAGCCTTCAGTATTCCTGGATACAATAGGTGTGATAAGTAACACTAGCTCCATTTCCCTTCTGATCCTTTTATCATAGGCAGGATGAAATTAGAATTAAATTTTCCTTCCCCTTTTTTTTCCCATCAATTATCAGGCCTTCATAAACACAAAGACAAACTAGACACTAATAACTTCTGGACAATTTTGGTGTTAATATGTCTGTGCCTCCCCTTCACATCTCTAAGTTATTGTTAAGATTCAAGCTGACTATTTACAAATGAAAGAGATCTATGTTCACCATGATTATAACATGCCCTGATAAATTTGTGAACTGATGATGCTAGAAAGTACAGAGGAATTAAACCCAGAAGCTCTGTCAGCCTTTAACTAACTACCACACATAAAATGCAAGAATGTAAAAAGTTATGTATGGGAACATAAGAGTCACTTTAGAAAGCCAGCTGCAAGCAGAAAATGTCAAAAGAGTTTGTCAAGTAAGTTTATAACACTTCTTCATTATCTTAATCATAAGGATGCATAAAAATGGCTATGAAGATAAGCAGATCTGCTCTCCCCTGCCCTGCCCCTTTTTCTCCCAGACACTAAGATAAAAAGAGACTTGTGAGGTTTTTAAAGATACCCTTAAATGAAGAGTGATGATGATTCTCTTAGATTTGCTTTGAAGAACATCTTATATAACGCCTGAATTACAATGAGAGAGACAGCGACACTTGGATGGGAAGAATGGGAGATCGAGCAGGAGACAAGAAACAGAGGAACAATAAGTTGGGTGAAAAATCTTTATTAGTCCCAGGCATTTTCTTCTGATTTATTCTCATGTGACCTAATTGGAGAATATTTCCTGCCAGAGATGTTCAATATCATGGGCAGGATTTCCAGATTTGTTTGAGATTTTAGTTAAAAGATGACTAAAAATATTTAAATGGTATAGTGAAAACATGCAAAGTCTACATGTTCCAAATTTTTAAAATTTATTCTGACATTTTATTTAGTGCAATCAGAGCATGCTTTCATTATGTTTTCTGGTCTCCTTCTGGGAAGACAGTGCTCTCCCACCCACAGAAGTGCACTGGGCTACTCTTCAGAGTTTCCAGGAGGTAGACTGTTGAAGTCGTTCTACTTGGCTAGCAATTAATATTGTGTAGCACTGAGGAACAGGGGATTCAATTGTTTTACTTTAGCATGCAGAAGACCTACCCAAAGTCTGCAATAAAGCCCATATATTTTCTACTAAGAATTTCAGTTGTTTCCAATGGTTTTAGCAGATAGACTGTCTTGCACCTCTTTGTCAACCAAAACCAAGAATACAGGATTTATGATGCTATTAAGAAAAATCACCACACACACAAACAAACAGGCCATATTAATAAAAGATATTAATCTCAGTAGTATTTTTAAGAGCAAAGAAAATTACAATATTTTTCTGAAAGTTTCCCAGAATTTGTTCAGTTTTGCAAGTATTTCCAAACTCAGATAAAAATTCCACCATGGCAACATGCTGGCAGTTATTATGCTGACTGTGTTCTTCTTTTTTGCTTCTTTCTCAGGTTTTAGTCCTTAATTACTGAATGGCTCTTTCATCACTTTCCTCTTGAAAGAATTCAACACATATACAAGTTCCAATATATAAAATTTCACTTGATATGTCATGTATATTTTCCCACTGCTAGGTTTACTCGAATTAAAATGGTGAACCAATTTCTATTTGGAAAAGTCACTACATCCTTTTTCTACTAAACCTTCTGAGAATAAAAAAAATAGCAAATGAACACTGCTCTCTCCACTAACTGCATTTTAATAACACCAATGTTGATTCCTGTTAATCTTTCATAGATGGTTCCGTCAAGTTCATAACAAGTTTTATGTAGTTTGCCATATTTCCCTAGATTCTAAGATCATTTCGATGTCAAAGAAGTTATAGAAATTATTATTACAGTTTTACAAAGTAAGCCAAATTTCACTTCCATCTGGAAATATATAAATGTGAACAATAGGTCATTTGGTATTTGGCTACTGATGTGTGGATTTAGTCCAAATTAGAGACAATGTAATTGAGGGCAGAACTGTCCCTTAAAACACATTCTAAGCAAAGATTAAATGTACTAATTAAGATTATTTTTGTGAATAAGTCTACCAGTTATATTTTCTAGGTTGAAGTGAAAAACAGTAAAACCAAAGAAACTTAAATAAGCATTCTTTTTCAGAAGAAACACAAATTTCTAGGATAAAAAGGATTGTTTAGAGTCACTAAAATTCTTTAGTAAGTATTTAAAAAAAATAAATTTGGACACTGAAATTTATATCCAATGAATAAGAGTGTCATTAAAATATTTGTTTCAATTCTTTAATCCATTTAGAAGACCTGTGATCAGTGCAATTATCTGCATGAGGAAGGGACATTTTCAGCCCTATATTTTTCAGGTAGCCATGGTCATAGGCTGTGACCATGATACTTGAAGAAGTCTAATGCTGGAAGGAAAGTATTGAAAGTATTGAAACCCAAATGCATAAATTTTTCAATTTAGGCAGCAGTTATTTTTACACTATTTCAGAAGTCATTTGCCATTGAAAATTGTCTGCAATCATAGCAGTAATTTCGTGCATTTAAAAATAAATAAATATTTAATAGGCATGTCTGTAGATCTATATAGATATTTTGCCTTTTTTTAGACAATAGAACCCCATAATATTGTCAATAGGGTTGATGTTTGTGTTAGCTATATATTTCTCTGTACTTTAGGAACACTTGGTCATTTCAATTAAGGGCTGTTCTCTAAATCCATACAAGAAAAAGAGATTATCTATGTAGAGAGGATAGCTTGTTCGTGTATCCCAAGCTTAAATTTCATGAGTACTAAAACCCCTTCTTAAAACAAGTGCTAGTATCCTGCAAGTTGTTAAGATTCGTACTATCCATCACTGAGGACCTGCAGGGTGATTCTGTACTCCCTTTAGGAGTGTTTAGGAATGTACTGATTGGCTATACAGGAAACAAAACTCGAGTGTTTGGTAGATTGCATCTGTGTGGTTTCATAA
>QUSF01000004.1:14227420-14284072 GCA_003676055.1 Chloebia gouldiae
TTATTATTATTATTATTATTATTATTATTATTATTATTATTATTATTATTATTATTATTATTATTAATTGGCATGTGGCTCTGGTGTGTGACAACTGCTTTCAGAGGAAGAATTTGAAACAAGGAAGTTTCACACATGAGAAAGTGAATTACTGTGCTGCTGTCTAGAATTAAATGCAGTGTAGCAAACAGAGGAAACAATTCTGTCAGTGCCTCAGCTCATCTGAGGTGTTCTCCTTTGAGAGAGCATCAGATCAAATCTTTCGTTAAAGGCACTCTGACATTCATGTGGAGAAGAGTTTTAAAGGTCAAAATCAGACATTTTACCCAATCCTGATAGCCTTCTGGTTTTTCTGTCCAACTTCATTCTGAGTTTGCACCACATTTAAGAGCTCCATACAGGTCTCAGGAGATTTGTCTGCAAACACATTATATTGCCTCACCATACTTAATAAATGTTTCTTGGGATATAAAAAATCAAAGGAAAAACCCACAGACTTTATGATCAGGGTTCCATCATGCATTCTGCAGTGCCATAGGAGACATAATCTCTCCCCTTAAAGAAGACAATAGAAGGAATTGAGATCATAATAAGGACTAATGCTAATATGGAGTAAAATTTACCTTAATTCACAGTTATTCTGAAATTCTAAATCCTCACTAAGAAACACATCCAATCACGTTTATCTATTGATTTGACAACATATTCCATAACGAGAAGTATTTCTGAACAATCCTAACAAATAAAGGACTGTTGCTGAATTTGCTTATGAGGTAGCTTTTATTAAAATAGTGTTGGATCACAAGAGCCTCAGGCAGCGTTACAGACTGGGGCAGAAATGGCTTGAGAACTGCTGGGCAGAATGGGACTTGGGCTGTTGGTTTGCAGTCAGCTCCACATGAGCCAACATGTGCTCAGGTGGCCAAGAAGGCCAATGGAATCCAATCAAATCTTGCTGTAAATGTACAGCTATATGACATTTTCCCACATTTTGCTATTGAAACTTCAGTGATAAAGAAAATTGCCATCATTATATATTAATACATTACCCCATTTGACAGAAAATCAATATATAGATGACCAGATGGCTTGCTTTATCTTATACCTGACAAGAATGTATGGACCCTTGCAGCTGAAGAATAACTTAAATGATTAGCAGCCATTAAGAAACCATTATGTCTGTCAATGTTTTTTTAATTGCTGAAAATATGGATAAGAGCATTGTGTTGCTGCCATTAATAAATCAGTGTCTTTCTCAGTTTCTTTTATTTTTGTCTCTCTATGCTGTAAAGCACCTACTCAGATTTGTATGTATCATTCATAGTATCAATCAAGCTGAGATAAAAGCATTTTTGTAAATTTCCTGAACTCTTTTCTGAGACAGTGACTTTGCTATTACTGCCTTCCCATCCATGAGATGTATATGAATGATTATGTATACCCCCTTACAGAGGTAGGACAAGTAAATAAACTATATTTATATCTATATATATCAGTTCACAATCTGGAAATCCAACTGGTTTTGCATCCCCATGTACACCTTTAGTTTAAGTAGAAGAAAATATTTGAGGTCTTTTTTGATCTTCTATGAAGAAAAGAGAGACAATTTTTTTGTTTCAATTTTCCATTTTTTAAAGATACATTTTTTGCTATTTGAGTTGAGATTAGTTTTATGTATCTGGAGTTTCAAAATGTTTTTTACACGCCCTTTGAATAGTATTCAGGTAAATAAAAATTATTTGGAATATCAAATGTTACTCCTTAGTGGAATTTGTTTCAAATTGAATTTGTTCAAATTGAATTTGAACAGAAATGAGTTAGGGATCATCCAAATGGTTCACACCCAACTACAGTGTGAATTTAACCACCAGTTAAGTTTTACTGTCAAAGACTCTAAGTAAAGTTCAAGGTTAAAAAGTATACTAGCAAGTACCCACTACACTTTGAACCTGATTTTTTTGGTGTACAGAACAGTATATGTCACTTATTATGTGACAAGTACTATTGATTTTGGAGTGCATTTCTGACAGTTTAGCTTTAAATCTCTATTTGGACTCCCAGACACATCATAATGTGCCACCAAAAAAAATCCTGAATACAAATATTTTTCATCTAAGCAACCTTCACAGTGACAGGAGAGTTGAGGCAGGACAGTCATCTGCTACTTTAAGCTCTTGGTAATCTCTTGTCTCAGTGTCACCAAAACAGGGGGACCCAGTCACAGACCAACTGTGCACTGAATATGTAAGGACTTCTGAGAAAATAAAATAGGAATTTTTTAGAAAGAATGATGTTGGAATCAGGTTTCCAGACATCAGAAAGAAGCAATTTAGGCATAATTTGTCATTCTAGCCCAAACAATTAGATCAATTAAAGCATGGTGCTGACAATGCCAGAGTCATGGACTTGACCTATGTATGGTTCATTCACTTAAGAGTTGGACTTGATGACCCTTGTGGATCCCTTCCAACTCAGAATATTCTATGACCCTGTGATTTTAAAAAATTAGTTAATGGGGGGGGGGGGAAATCCATTTCTGGCACCAAACTGGTACTTATACAGTTCAGCAGTGTAGTTGTAACTAATTCTTCTAAGAGCTTTGGAAAGAAAAGCAGCACCTCAAAAGAATAAAAATAGTAGTTACCTTTTTTTGACATAGACTTTTGACTTAAGCAGAGAATATAGATACTTCCTCCATAATTTCTTCCATATCCTCTATTTTAGTTGTGACAGTGCTTTTTGTTACCATAAGAAAGGAACAGAGTCATAAACTGCAGTTCGGAGCTGTCAGTAATAACCCCACAAAAACACTATAGCCAGCCAGGTGGAACACTGATTCAGTGTCTTGGGTTTCTATCCATAATATCCAAGGAATGGCAAATAGGGTTGCAGTTTTCAGAGGCGCCCAGAGGCACCAGGCACACTCAGTTCCACAGATGTTTTCCATGTACTGAATGCCAAACTGTAGAAGAGCTGCAGCAATCTGTTCCTCCCATTTCCCAGCCTGCAATGTTCAGCATCTGCCGTGCTCCTGGTTTTGGTATAATATCTTTCCATGATAAAGCAGTTGAAAAGCAGAAAGTTAAGTGCTGCTCTTAAATCATTCATGTTGTAATTCTTCAGGTACTAGAAGGCTTCCTTTACAGATGCTTTTATGTCCAGAGGGTGAAGAATATAATGTATCATTCAAACCTAAGAAAACATTAGGGAGGTAAGGTGCAGCTACTTGAAGGATAACCCAGGACTTAACCCATTACCATAGATATTTTATTGTGATCTTCTAAAATGGTAAATAAACTGGGTCATATTAATTTTTTATTTCTCAAACGAAAATGTAGAGGAAATATGGAACCATGGAAGGAAAATATTGAACACTTAGATTGAGAAAAAATAAACTAAATGTACAGAAATACTTTGTATAATAACTTTTGCTCCTATTTCCTATTTGTGATGTCATTCAAGTATTTATCATGTTTTCCATGTCTTGTCTTTCATTTTCAGAAAGAACCACCACCTTTGACAGGTCAGTAAACTTAGAAAATATTATCTTTAAAATTATATAGAGATGGTTTTCTATTTCTGTTTCAGCAAATTCAAACTATCTTCTCATTAATC
The DNA here is from genome assembly GCA_003676055.1 of Chloebia gouldiae. Lineage (NCBI taxonomy): Eukaryota > Metazoa > Chordata > Aves > Passeriformes > Passeridae > Chloebia > Chloebia gouldiae. The sequence continues at coordinate 14,231,036 of QUSF01000004.1, forward strand.
ATTATGCTCATAAGTGATACTTGAAAATTACCAGGGAATATTTAAGATTTCATCTAGGAAATATTTACACAGCTTTACTGTGTGACTGTGTCAAGCCATCAGGAGCATTAAAAGGTCTCCATTTGTATGACCTTTTCATATCCACAACCCAGAATGTATTTTTTTGTTTAACACATGACAACTCAGGTCATCTTTAATGCATTTCATAGGACTTGCAGTCTTAAATTATCTCAGTCAGCATACTCTTTCCTGACAGCTGAAGGAAATGGTCAGACACTAAATTCAGTGCAAACATTATGTATTTACTATTTTAATTCTCAACACAGCCACAGTAAGCAGGGATGTAAAAAGCTTAGACCATCTCCCCTTGACCTAAACCAGGTTTTTTATAATACATCAGATGCTTCTCCCAGCAGTACTGTGTGTCTTTGTGAGTTCAAGAAATTGACAGAAGTTAAACTTCTGTTTCAGTCAAAATGGTTTCAGAATGCAAACACTTTGACATAATGAAGACAGAGGTTGTTTTTTCTAAACTGCAGTTTTCTAAATTTGTTCTTTTCTTCCTCTCAACAAAAGTTGGCTACAGCTGACAATTAACCTTCAAGACCCTTCTGGGTCTTTTTTTCCAATGGCAATCTCTGGAAGACTTAAGAGTTAATCACACAGTGGAAGAAGAAAGGAAGTACCCTTTCTATGAAGCTGTTCAAACCATTAAATGTGTGAGTAATTAAAAGCTCTGACAGCACACTTCTATTAAAACTGATTCAGCAGAATGAGTCAGAAAGACATCAAGGTAAATGGGTTCTTTTTTTTTTCCAGAATTTTACCTATGGATCCTGGATAAGGTCACTGACTTTCTCAGTCATTCTCTAGCTTTATGCTGGAACCACCAGAATTGATTAAAGTCTTTACAGAGTTCAAGTCTCAAGTCTCCAGCAAAATCATAGTGTATTTTAAAAGGTCAAAAGCAAATCTAAAAAAATTAAAAAGTGACCAGACTATAACAATCTACCAAAAAAATGCATTGAAGATGGTATCTATATTATTTTGAGATATTACAGTCTGTTAAAGTCTGAGTGTGTCTTGGTACATCAACTATTCACTAAGAGAAATCAAAAAAAAGGCAAAACCCAGAGCTAGTAAGTCACAGATTCTCCCACATTTTTCCTCTGTCTGCCAGGTCTTGCTGAGTTAATCCCACAGACTTTTGGACTGATTTTTCAGTTAAGCAGCAATACTGGGAAACTAGAAAAAGAAATATGTTTAGGGGCAAGAGTTTGTTTTATACACACAGCCTTGCTCAAGTTTATTTTAAGAGAACAGAATGACATTTTGAGAAAAAAATTTGGTTTGAATTTTAAACGAACCAAAAATGTTTCAAGTAGCAAATTCAATTTAAAATATGCTTTTTATTTTTTTTTCTGGAAGAAGCAACTTGGAAAAGCTAAACGAACTTAAAAAATATTTTGTTACTGAATCCAACTCATTAGAGGAATGAAACACCTCTCCTATGAAGAAAAGATAAGAGAATGATGAATTACAATGTGCAAAAATTGGGTAAAGGGGGTAAGAAACCCACATGGGTGAACAAGGAGCTCCTGTCATTACTCAGGCATAAGCAGGAAATGCACAGGAGATGGAAACAGGGTCAGACCATTTGCAATTAATATAGTGAGGCTGTCAGAGTACACAGAAACGAGACAAGGAAGGTCTAGGCCCATCTGTTCTGTGGCAGTCCATTCTTTTACATGTATGTGCTTACAGAGAGTTTATGTGTGAGGACAACATATTCTCTCAGCAGGGATATGCAGTGTTCTGCTGTCTCCTGATACCCAAGCCTGGAAAACAAGGTTCCTGCAAAGATTTAAAGATTTCTATTCAATGCTGGCATATTGTCAATCCAAGACTATTCCACTCTGGCAAATAATGACCAATCATTCTTGTTCTTCTGAGTAAACCATTAACAAAATCAAGGAATAAAAACATGTCTCAGCTCATAGAATTGTTCCCTGAAGTGCTAAGTGATTCCCATATACCACCTGTTTTGTGTAATTGTGTTGGACGTCATTAATCAAAATAAATGGCAAGCACAGGTTCTATTTTATTCTCTTATATTTTTTCTCTTATACTGCCTTTTGCCCTGCAGTGCATCTGAGAAAAAGTCTGAAGCACAGACTTTCCTTGAGGAAAGAGGCAACAGGATGTGGGTGAGAGTTTTGAAAAAATCACATAGAGAAATTAGTTTACAGAGAGAGAAAATAAATAAAGATTCTATCTTGGCTTAGGACATACATTTCAACAGTTTGATGGTGTTTGGAGTACACATCACATTACTTTTTGAGGCTTGCCTTTACTAACATGACTTCTTGACAAATGCCAGATTACTGAAATACATGGAATTTTCAAGAGAAAATGACTACACCTCCTTGGGGCAGGCTTTCTAGGTACCTGTCTAGCTGGTCTGTTTTTACTTGACTATTAGTGATGAACCACTAAGAGTGGAGGGAGTGCAGAATAGCATTTCCTTTAATCAGGTTCTAACATCAGAAGGAAATGGTTTTCTGCTGGTCTCAAAGGAAAGAAACACTTTTTCACTCCAAGATATTTTTCAGACAAGCCTTCCAGCAGCAAGAAAATCAGGGACAGAAGCAATGCAATACTGCTTGATATTAAGGATGACATCAGTACAGCACTGACAACTGTCTGGAAAGTCATAAATAACAGGGTATGAAGCCTAGAAGCAGAAGGAAAAAAAAATCAGACAAATCAAAAAACTCAACCACCCAGTGCCTCAGAAGAGCTGACAATATTATGAGAAGTCACTCTCCATGTACTATGAGAGACATGCAAAAAGAGGAATCCCTTTTTCATGATTACCAATTAGCTGACTTAATTTCAATAAATCTTTTCATATATTTCCTACAATGAATTTTTAGGTGCTTTATGACCATATTTAACTTCAATCTGTGGAGTAAAATAGCAGACAGGTGTTACTCTGCAGAGTAAATAAAACATTGCAGTAAACCCTATTGTACCTCTACCAATTTACAGACCAGATGCAGATGGAACCAATCCCTCCATGGTCGTTTCTGTCAACGCTTTGCAGCCTGACACAGAAATAAGGCTTAAGAGGTACAATGTTCTTATAGCTACTCCTGCAGCAAAGCTTGGAAGTATACTTATATATAAATATATTTACCATACAAATAAAGGATCTATAATATATAAATGCTGAGCATCAGTACTGGTAACTGTTTTTCTTGTTTATGGTTTTTTGTTGTTGTTGTTGTAGACAACAAGAAAAGCAAAGGAATGGTTATTAAACTATAATTTTGTCCATTAATTTTGTCAATTTATTTTGGGATGTAGAGGACCAACAATTATGTCCCTAGGGAAAAATAATTTTTGATGATGCATTTTATTTTGTGTTACCTGTGTTTAAAAGTTCATCCAACTCTGTTCTAATTTCAAGTGATTGTAGAAAAAAATAAATTCAGCAGAAAACTTAAATGTCATTTCACATTGACATATCTGCTGTCAATGGATGAGCTGAGGTAGTTAAAGTAATGGCTGTACCTCTGCCACTGGAACCTGTTTAACTTGATGTCTTGGTCAGATGATTAATAGCATATACTAATTTAGACCTCAGGTATTCAGGAAACAATTATCCTGCATTAAGAATAAATTACTTTGATAAGCAAATTAAAACAGTATTGTTCTGGGAAAATAAGGAAGTCTATTTAAAACAAAAAAAATAAATAAAAAGTTCAACAAAGGAGCAGTTAATATTTAGCAATTAGAATTTTTTTAATTATTTGCAATATACTGTCCAAATTGTGCCCTGGCCCAATCCCCCAGTTTCACTGGGGAATGCTTATACCCACTTGTAGAACTTAGCCTTGCATTTCAAAAAACAAAATACAGGATCATTCAACTCAAGGGTTAGCTGTGGCCTTTGATATTTAAAGATCCTACAGATTAAAACTGTTCTGTTTTCCTTAGCAAGGAATTCGGGGAAGAAAGAAGAAGGTCAGTAAAGGAAATGTTCATGGACAAAGGCACCTGATATTTTATTGCTGGTGCCAGGCAAAACTGTTGCTGGTAAACAGAGAAGTAAAGAACAGAACAAGCAGAACCTTGCCTGCCTCACTATTGCTTTTAGCAATCTCCATTCTTTCTAGCAATATGCTCCTCATTCAGCAAAATCCACCAAAGCATGAATAATTGCTTTACTGTTCTTTCATATCTTAAAAATGAAGTGACAGACAAGACATTAGAAGATATAAATATAAAAGAAATACCTCTGAAAGAAGTTGCTTCTGTTTTTTTCCCTGAGATTCAGGTGATTAGGCTCTTGGTCATTTGTATCCTTCTGGCTCCAGGCTGTAACTACTTGGATAGGCCATGCAGCACAAAAAAGTCTATACCTTCTTGTGAGCTGCCCAGCAGGAGAGGATGGGACAGCTCTGGCACTTATGTTTGTACATCTGTTCAAGTACTTTGACACTTCCAATATAAGGTATGAAGTACTTTTACAGGAGTCAATGTGAATTAGGGAAGCAGTGCCAGGACAGTGACAGACTGATGAAAGTAACAGGAAGAAACATGTTGAAATAAAGGTTTCTTGCAATACAAGAAATATGCTTGTGGGGGCATTCCATTTAGACATGTGTGAAAGAAACCTCTCAAAGACAAATACATATCACCAGTACAGATAGAAAATGAGATATCTGGCTTTATAGAAAATAAATTCTGATCTTGGGTTAAAAAGCAAAGCCTTTGCTCTTAGCAGCCTGATTCAACTCATTGAATTGACAGAAGTTTCAGCCATGCATTGAGATTTAAGGAATTAAATTTACTACCTTTTGGTACTGAAATTATTCTACTCAAATAAGTGGCCTTATGATACAGGATACAAAAGTCACTGTACCCAATATCCAGTTGCTGTAGGTCCATTGATATTTCTGACTATTTTTCCTTAGGGTTAGTATTTCCTTAAAGTGGTTTTCTTAGTTTAAGAAGTAGCATATTTTTGATTAGTTTCCTCCTTGTGATCTTTATCCTATTGCTGTGTATGCATGTGTTGGTGTATATGCTGTGCTTGGTAGCAGTTTTTCTCTCTGCAGGGACACATACTTGTTACTTGGCAGATGAATGCAGGCATGCAGAATGATTTCCCTGAACTTTTCAGGAGTCCAATTAGCATATGACAGTGGTACAGGGGGTTCCACTCTAGCAAACTCCCTGAGTCTCTCCTCCCCAATGTGCAAAGGTGCAGAGAGCTTGGCATAGTTACAGTTTTGTATAATTATAAATAATTTTTGTTTATGGAGGATTAATGCATGAGATGCTATTGCTGTATGCAAAGGGTTACCTTTCCAGTGGGAAGGAGATAAATGTTTATGAAGGTGTGTTGTATGGGTTTGGTAAATATTTGCCAGAAGATGAATATGTATAATTCCCAGTATGCAGTGCAGCAAATATTCAGAGATACTAATCAATCACGGTGACAGTGTGGGGCTAATGACATTTCACTTGCTATGAGTTGTAAAGGCAAACCCTACTCACAGGAGAACCTGCTACTGAAAATATAGAAATTATGTAAAGATCATGAGCAAGACTGTGGTCTAAAGTGGCACAGCTCTATTAGATGATTGCATCTTAGTTGGCTTCCATTTTAATCTGCATGATTTAGAGAACAATCCTTCTTGCATTTTAATTTGCATAAGTTACATAATTTGCACTGTAATAAAGGATCAGATGACATGTGAAGGAATTCTCAGTGAGGTCTGGTTTTCCTCTTTAAATCAGAAATTGAAAGCAATGCCCTGTAATCTGTTTGTATTCTCTTCCAAGTTGATGGCAGTCATAAAATAATTTTTTGTGATGGCAATTTCTCTCCAATGAGCTAAGTATTGAATTAATATTTATCTTGTTCTCTGCATCCTAAGTTTGTTCATCTTGATAGCTGATCTTTTCAGTACCTAAAGTAGCTTACTAGAAATCTGAAGAAGGATTTTTTAAAAGGCATGTGGAGATAGGACGAGGGGGAATGGTTTTAAATGGAAAGAGAGTAGGTTTAGATAAGATGTTAGGAAGAAATTCTTCACACAGAGGGTGATGAAGTACTGGAACAGGTTCCACAGAGAAGTTGTGAATGCTCCATCCCTGACATTGTTCTAGGTGAGTTTGAATGGGGACCTCACCATGGTGAGGAGAGTTGGATTTAGATGATCTTTAAACTTTCTTTGAGTCTATGATCCTATACTCTGTCAATCACTTCATTCAGCCTCTGCAGTATGTTTTTTTCTGCCTAGGGGAAATTCAGGGTATCATATAGAAGAAATGTGTGTCTAAATTAATTTGTAAATTTCTTTCAGCCTTGCACAGTTAAATCTGAAACCTCTTAGTCCATGTTGGCTCAGTCTGACACAGGGCTGTCAGTCCCAGAGTACTGTTTGCTTATACCTCACATAATAAGGTGTGTAGAAAAAGGGAGCTTCATCTTACTTACTGTAAGACAAAAGCTTGAACATGACCTCAGCCTTTATTGGACAATAGAGAATCAATGCAGGAATGGGAAAAAATACTTAAATATCAGATACTTAACTGTCAGATAAATCATACATCCATATATTCATAGAATATTTTGGGTTGGAAGGGGCCTTAAGGGTAACCCAGTTCCAACCCAGACCACTGAAAATTTAGAACTGAACCTTAAAAGTCATCAGGACTAAACTAAAGAAGCCATCAGAGTTTAAATTTCTTTAACATAGACAAAAACAACACTTCCTTAACATCATAAATAAATGTTCAAGATCTCATGATCTGCAAAGCCAAGCTTGTGACTTGCATTCAAACAGCCTGTCTATGGGTAGAAGGAACAGGTAGTGAGTCAAAAAATGTTATGCAACATAAGCTTGCCTGGTACTTTCTGCAATTAAATTGAGGAATTTAATTTCCAAAATCTACTGGCTCATATCTTAACAGAACAAAAACAATCTAAAAATGTTCAACAAAATAAGAGAAGAAAATACAGTAGTTTAGATTAACTGAGATAAATTACTTCTGTTGAACAATGTTCATGGTTTTAATTGACTTTCCTAAATATAGGCAAAGAAGATATTTATGCTAGATATACATTAATAAAGTCTATTCAATTTTTACTCAAAGATAAATAAATTACAAAAATTTTAGATATGGTCTTTCTATCAATTAAAAAAAAAGAGAGAAGGTTTAGACATAGTTGTTTTGGAAGCTTCATATCTTTTCTTTATAGAAAATATATGTCATCAACAGAAGAGTGAAAGGGCTGGATTTGTTATTTTGGAGAGATCATAAAGAAAACTGTTTCTTTGTTCAAGACAAGCACTGTATCTCCTTGGTTTACCAAAGACAAAATCCATAAGTTCTTCTGAAAGCCAGTGGGCCTTTGCTATCATGACTAAATCTCACAGCTAACTGACTCTGAGACAGCAAATTTATTATAAGGTTTAAAGATCCTGTAGCAACTCCTCCTTTCCCACAGTTAGCAAAATTTACGCCTCAGATGTTCAACATCTGCTGTGTGGAACTAATGACATCCATCATGCTAACACAGAAAACTTCATATTTTGCCTGATTATGATCACAAAAGACAGCACAGTTTCAAAGAAGCAGTATGCCACATCCTTACAATGGGTAATATGATATCTCTTCTCTAAATTACACAGTATTACCTTGAATTAGATAATGTGAGAGCAATGAATTTTGACTTCAAACACAGTTGCAAGAGACTACTTTCCTGGGGAGATTTTTTTGTGGTTACTGCATTCTGGGGCTTTTTTTGGTTGTTTGGGTTTTTCCCCATGGTGGAGTTAGGTTATTCATCTCATTAGAATTTTACTTTAGTCTTCAATCTCATACTGAAGAGCCTACAAAGAACTATCAGATCATTGCATATTTTGTTTATACTTTGGTTGGCTAGAGAAACGACAAAGAAGAAGGAAGCTCATTGGTTTTGTTGTAGGGGTTTTCCACATTCTTTTTTATTTCACTGCATTCCTGTAACACTGACACTCACTAACACAGCAATTCTATGCATATACAGAGATTATACAGAGTTCAGCAGCACTGTGAAGGACCACAGGTAGGGTGACTCACTCCAAAACTTTGAATGGCCATTTCAGGGTACTATAGTAATCTGCAACTGGTGTTCTTTTTGACACTTAAATAACTGCTTAAAACCTAGCCCAAGTTAAAAGACAGTGATGTCTTCAGCTATTCATCAAAATTTGTGAACCTCTAATATACCATGAACAAGTTTCTCTCTACTAAATAGGTGCTAATTAATTAATGCCTGTCATCTTTAATCCTGTCAATCTAATTTCAGTCAATTCTAGGAAAAAGAAAAACACTTTGTGGGTAAAGCGTCACAGCATGGCATGCTCAGTCCATAAGCAAGCTTTGCAGATCAAACTATAAAGTGCATCAAGAAAACTGGTGTAGCAATCAGGAATCAAGGCTGTGATGGGGCAGAGACAAAAGGGAAGGTGGCATTTTAAACATAACCTTTGTTCCCAAGGCATCCAGTTTTTAAATTTTCAAAAGTAACATGGTCTTCAGAATTGCTGAGCTTCTACAGGTCCTGTAAAATTCAGCTAGAAACCTTCTAAAAACCTTTTGAACTTGGCCTTAAATGCAATATAAATTCCTCTTAACACTTGAAGCTAAGATAATTTGCATGTTACACAACTGTAAATCTCTTTTTGATGACCTTTCAGAACATATTTCCTTTTGCCGTTTAAGTTTTCTTTCCAAGTACAACAAAAACTATTGTGAAAATTAGAATTTTTTATTTCATCTAACAAACAAAAAACTTATGGAATTCCTGAACACATCCCCAAAAACCTAAATTAAGTGATTATGCAGCAATTCCTAATATAAACAGTGCCATTCAATGATGACAGTTAATTCTCCATAATCCATGAATTAGAAACTTAATTTCCTGAAATTTTTGCATCCTTACAATTAGACTAATAATATTGCTTTCATTAGTCACTTTTGATCCATGCTTTTCAAAGCTATTAAAATAAAAAAAAAAAAAAACAGATGCCACAAGATGGGAAAAAGATAAAGAAAAGTGATGTGTCACACCAAAGAGCACTAAACCAGTTAATTTCCAAGGCAGGAATAAAACTGAGGTAGAGGTCCAGCATGCTCATATACTGGACTATCCCTCTCTCTTCCATGCATATATGGCAGAAAAACAGCTTTTGTAAAGTCTTGAGTGTCCTATTATCTAATCAGCTAAGTCCCTGCTTTGATGCCATTGAGACCAAGAATAATCCTATTAGAAATAATAGAGTTTATTGAGCTATTATGAGGGCATATGAAATCCTTGTGAAGGGCATTGGTAAACCTGTTTTGTCATCCTCTTTTAACTTTGGTATTCCAAAAGAAAAAACAATCATTTCAGGTTTAGAAGAGGATAATCATGAAACCAGCAAAAAGAGTGCCTTATTTGATGTAGGTGTTTGTTGTTTAGTACTGAAAAAGTCCTTCAAGTCTGATAGAATGGTTTTCTACCTTGGCAATGTAGAAGGAAAGTAGCAAGCAACAAAACTGGCAAACCTCATAATGCCTTTATTAAAAAAAAAAAAAAAAGAAATGAAAAGAAAAAAGTATAATGAGCCAGTGCAAATAAGGATCCATTTCAGCAAAATTTATGGACTGACATGAATATGACTCTGGTAAGAGCTCAATATGCAGGTAAAAAGCTTATGATTCAGTACTAATTTTAGCTGTAACAATAAGAAGAAATTATTAAAATGGAACATTTTCCAAAATGTAGGGCTATTTTTCTTACAGGGAAGTAATTCACCCTCCTCTGAAATACCAAATCACAGGTGAAGGCAGAATACCTGATCTAAATACTGATAAATTACTGTCAAACATTATGTCCTCTGATTCTTAAGAGTGTAAAGTACTTTAAATTAAAAACCTCTCTGCTATGAGCAAAGTTTCATTCACATTTTCCTCATTCATATTCAGCTTAAATAAGCTGTTGAGGTCTCAGGAAGTGAGAAAAGGAAAGAGGAGTTAAATGCATTAAAATTAACTCAGCTAATGCATGTTGGATAGCCTCATATTATTAAGAGGCTTTACTATATTGTCTGTTCCCTCTTAACTGAAGAGATTTTACAAAGCCCAGGTTAAAAGCATTCTCCATCTTTCTTCCCCTTTCTTCTGTTTGAATGTCACTCTGTGAAGCACCATAAATGCAATAAGATGCCATACAGAAAAATTGGGTGAGGCCAAAATAAAGAGAAAAGGCAGGAAACATAAGTATTTTCTATATTCTTACTGGAAATAACAAGTCATTCCTTTTTAAAGTACATTTTTGTACATTGAACTTGTTTTTTCCTTTACTGAAGATGCAAAGTGTGAAAAAAATATGCTTCTTATATCTTCTGTCTCTTTAATATAGGTTGCTGCATCTAGATAGTCTGTCAATGACAAGTATGAGCTTATGCTAATGTGCTTTGCACTTGGGAAAACTGTAGAGAAAAAGGGAATTATTGTGAATAACAGTGGACACATCTGCTGAAAGTGAAGTGAAAAACTGAATAAATTATGAAATAAGTGAGGCAGGAAACAGTAGAGAAAAAAGTGTAATCAAACATCTTGGATAACTGGTCGTATCGCCTTTGAAAAGTATGGAAAGGAATTAGAAATGACATACTAAAATGACTAGAAGTATTAGAATTTACACATATAAAATTTCATGTGATTTGACCAAGCTCCCTAGAAATTGCTTTGAGCTTTTGTGCAACCTGTAAATAAATTGGAGAAAAGACTACTTAATTAAAAATTATAGTTTTCCTGCATGACCTTCCCTTAATTCTGAAGTGAAAGATTTTCAATATGTCCAAGCCAATAGACCACATTTCATTTCTTGGATTGCTGGATGATCTCCATCCTTTTAACCCTCCAGTCTACCTTTGAGAGAGGCACACTGAAGTCAAAGTGCAATGTACTCTTTGCTTTCCTTCCATTGTCTGTCTGCTGAAATAGAAAGGAACAATGGTCATCCAAATCCCAAAGAAATCAGTCAGTTGAAAAGGACACAGGCAGATATAATTAGTCTTTTAGTCCTGTTTATCAACACACTGTTCTAGTTAAAAGTAATCTCAAAGGCCATGTTTCAGTCAAAGTCAAATGACATATTTTTTAGTAAAATTTCTTTATCTCCCTCTTCAGGTTCACTGGCATAAGTGTGTGCAAAATGTCTTATTTTGAATTTTTTGGTCTTTTTTCACCATATTCTCAGATCACTTTTTTTTTTTCTCTAGGCCTTGAGCAATAGGTGTGCAGCACACAGGCAGGCACATCTGAACACACAGGTTTTAATACACTTACTGTTTTCCCAGAGTTTTCCCAGTTACTTCTTTCAAGAAGAAACAAAGGAAAGGACTTGATGTCAATCTATAAGTCGCATCTTTTTAGTCATAATTATTACAAGGTCTTTGATAGCACTTTGACATTTATGTGGTGTGTTATATACAACAATTAATGTGTCCCTCTTTGGAATAAATTATGAAGCATAGAATAATCCTTAGCTTGGCCTTTTTCAAAATAATTTTTTTATTTCTTTCGCAAAACTCTAGATATCATTACAGAAAAACCACTTCTGTCTTAGACAAACGAAGAAAAGTCACTTGCTTCTCTGTCAACCTCTATATGCACTGCAAAATTTGTAAAAAGGTATGGTGATTAAATAAAGGTGTCATGTTTTGCACAGTGTCCACAGTGTTTACTTGGATTATCACAAAACTTTTCATTCCAGTGACATTCATCCATGGAACAGTCAAACTGGAAAAAACCACCTATGTGAGCAGACTTTCTAAACTATTAACCCTTCATTCCATTATACTCATGGAACAACAATCCAAAAAAAGACAGATTATGAAATTCATTATTTTTATTGTTTATTTTTATTTATTTACTAATTTAGATTAATATTTTAAAATAGTATCGATTTTATTTTAATATTTTAAACAATAATAGTATTGTTTGTCTATATAGATCTTATCCCTGCAGCACTAACTTTGTTATATATGAAGAGTCATAGTCTTGGCCAGATACTCCATAATTATCCACAGATTATCAGGATTACTAAGAGCATCTTTGAAAAATGCTTGACTTTTCCTTAAAGTGCTGAGGAAGCTTCTTCTGGGAAGAAGATAACTGTTTAAGCATTGTTTCTAGTAGCAGGAAAATCTTGGAAAAATTGCCCAGAATAATTTTTGTTCTTAAAGTCACTATATGACTTTAAGGAGATTTGTTTAAGATCCATCTCTATCAGTGACTCTTTTTGTTGTCTGACAAGTTGTTTTATCTTTACTGTTTCTTAATTAGTAAAGCTAGTTAGTATATGAGGGTGTTCTGGTTTTTTCCCCTCATAAGAGGGATCACTTATGATTATTTTTGTTTTGGCCAAAAGTTTTAGGGGACTATTTTAACTTTCTTTCAAAATTAAGTATTTTTCAGATTAAAAAAAATTCTAAGCAAAGACATTTTAAATTGGAAGATAAATTATGGGTTTTCACTTGTGTGTGAAAGGCTATCATTTATAAGCCATGTCATTACTTCCTGCAGTAGTATTCATTCAGCTGGAAGACTCCTTCACTTCAAGGAGAAAAAAAAAAAAAAAAAGAAAGTTTTAAGGTTACCTCCTTATATTTCCTTTTCATTTCAGATTAAGTTCTCTGTAGTACAGGGTTTTACCACCTTTTGGTTTTGCTGCACTAAATTCATTACCATTGAAATCTGGTTTTGAAATTCCTGGTGCTTTGCTAATAAAAATAATTCCTTCAGTGTCCACTATGAAGCTAGAAAACTTTAGCTCAGCCCCTGAGTTCTCCAGTGTTTACCCATCTGATTCTCTCCCTGATCCCTCTGGTGGGATCTCGTGAGTGAGCAGCTGTGTGGGACTTGGCTGCTGGCTGGGTGATATTAGGCTATCCCACTTCTCATCTCTCCACCTTCTGAAATTAAAGTGCCATTCAAGGTCATGTAGGGATGAGACACCACCTGACTAGGCTGAAAGAAGCAAATATGGGGATAAGAACTGTTTTTCTAATTAAAATGAACTCAGGAGGGAAATTTTCAGTTCACATGGACACCATATAAGTACTGCCTCTAATCACATTTCAGAACCCTGAGTGGAAATACTAGGATCTAAATATTGTCAAATATCCTTTTCCAGCCATGAGAGTTACTTATGGATTAAGCTGTATTTTTCTAGGATTTTTCTAGGGCTTGTTTCTTCACAACTCAGAGTAACATTTATCATGCATTTAAAGAATAATTTACTTTATTATCAGGTCAATTCTGAATATTGAAAACTGTAGAAAAGTACAGATTTGCACAGTTAAATGAATTCTTTACTGTACATTTTTACATTTGACAACAGAATGAAGACCTAGAGAAAATAAAGAAAAGGCAGCTACAAGGAGCAGCAGCTACAAGGAGCAGCAGCTGCCAAAAGAATATGTGCAAGCCAGCTGATTGAGACTTCACTGGAGGCCAGTTATCATATTTTTAAGTTTATTTCATCTCTTCACCCCTACATAAAGGCAATTTTCATGTTTTTAAAAGCAGCACAATGTTGTGTTTTACATGATACTCAGGACAAATAAAATTAATCCTGCCAATATTAAAGGTTTAATTCCAGTCATTTAATAATTTCATCCTTGTCAGAGTAAATGCACAAAATTCACTTTATTGCTTACAAGCAATCACTAACACATTATGAAAATGGACTCTTGGCTTGAAACCTAAATAAATAAAGAAAAACTGCAGCTTTTATGGAGAAAGTGATGTTACTATTTGTCAATCAAATGAATGATGCCAATGCACACTGATAGGCAATAAAACCCAAAGTATTCTACTGTTGGATCATTTCTCACATATTACTGCCTGGCTCACAAGCTCAAGAGTCTGACAATGCTGAGGAAGGCTGTGAGATAAACTCAGTTTCTTTTATTAAGGCTCAACATGAAGACAATTTTTTAAAATTCTCCTTCACTTGGAGGTGCTTTTAAAGAAAGTTGACTGCAATTAAAATCCAAAGTGAAATTTATACCATTGGCTTATAGACTTATAGTCTGTGACAAAATGACTTGGGAATAGAAATGGATTTCTATACCCTAAAAATTATTTTCCCATTCATCCTCATAATTAATCTGAAGTGGATCAATTCCTCTTGTGAAAAAGCAGACAAAATCCTTATTCTGGTTACTGCTCTGACAGGCTCTGGCATACTGCAGAGGAGCTCAAATTCCTCAAACATCAGCTTCTTAAGGACAAAAATATTTCTTACTCAACTGCCTTTGCATATAACTTAAAGGGGAAATACAATCTTTTCAGAACATTTCTATCTATTTGTATTTGAAACTGTCTTGTGGTTGTCTTCAAACTTACACACTTGGACTGCTGAACTGTGCCCCATATACAACCAGATTTGATCCAGACGCATTAAAAAGGAATTTACTTAAAAACTAGCTTGGGCAGCTGACTAGAAAATCAGACCCAGACCCAGGTCTTCGGAAACTTCACCAAAAGGCAGATAACTTTTTCTTCCAATTCTGAGTAGATTTGACCTTATCAGAGGTCAATCAGTTCAGATCAGATCAAAGTATTACTAATACTTTTTAAAAATAAGTAAGAATGTATTAATGAGGAAAAAAAATCCCTAGAATCAGGAAAAAATTAAACACAATTGGTGCATCTCAAGTAGATACACAAATATATTGGCTGCTTCTCAGCAAGGATTTAAAAGAACCTGCTGCTTGTACATTATGCAAATGTGAGCTCACTGTTTAAATTGCCTATGGTGATCTCCATCCAACAGTGAATAAAATGTGGTAATTATATCATATTGATATGCACACTCTAAGAGCAAGAGTTATTTTCAAAGGTTAATTATTTACCTAACCCCTCTCTCTTCATCTTTCCTATTCACACAGCTCAATCTCTGCAAAAACCACATGGAATAAGGCTTATTTTCTTTACTAGTAAAGTTACACCATCAAAGAATACATTCTGCATTCTACAAAAAGTTACTAAGGATGACTATTGAACATGGAATGTAATCAAAATAATGCAGGTGGGAACAGCACTTGAATTTGCACATGGCCTGGTAGCATCAAGTATTTAAACATAGGCTACTAATATAAGGTATTGGAATTATCTAAGTTTTAAACCTATTAAATATGACATCTTTGAAAGGATATCCAGTTTTTGCATTCGCTCTTCTGACACTAGTCTGAAAGAATATTTGCAAAAGTAATGACAGGAAAGCTGCTGTCTAGGAAAGTTGAATTCAGAATGCATTTAAGACAATCACCAGAATTTTATTCCACAAATGAAGGTTTAATATTCACTACATTAGCTAAGGATTTTGACCAAGTACTCTGTACTTAGTCTTATGAATCAATGCTCTTGTGAGGGTTCTTTTCTTGACATTTAAGATCATAGGATCATAGAATAGTTTGGGCTGGAAAAAAACCTTTAAAGGTCATCTAATCTAACATCCCTAGCAATGAGCAGGGACATCTTTCACTAGACCAGGTTGCTCACAGCACCATCCAACCTGACCTTAAATGTTGCCAGGGATGGGGCATCTACCACCTCTCTGAACAAGCTGTTCCAGTGCCTATGTCTTTCCAGTTCTTGCTTTTGTCTAGGCTTAATCTACCCTCTTTTAGTTTAAAAACCATTAACTCTTGTATCACAGCAGGACCTGCCAAATGTTTGTCTGCATCTTTCTTACAAGCACCCTTTAAATATTTAAAGGCTAGAGCAAGGTCTCTCCTGAATCTTCTCTTCTCCAGGCTGAAAACCCCTACTCTCCCAGCCAGTCCTCACAGGAAAGATGTTCCATTCCTCTGATCATTTTTACAGCCCTCCTTTGGACCCATTCCAAAGGGTCCACATCTTTCCTGTACTGAGGACTCCTGAAGTGGGTATAATACTCCATGTTAAATACTCTCATGTGGGGGCACATGGTGGCAGAATACAGGGGGAAATCACCTCCCTTGACATGCTGTTTTAGATGCAGCCCTTTCTGGGCCTATGGTTCCCTTTCTGTGCTTTGCACATTCACGCACCTTGCTGGCTTATACCCAGGTTTTTCATCCACCAGCACCCTGGGGTCCTTCTCTGCAGGGTTTCTTTTAATCCCTTCATCTCCCACCTGGTATTGATATTGGGGGTTGCCTCAACCCAGGTGCAAGACCTTGCACTATAGTTGCATTGAGGTTACAGAAGCAGATGAAATATGAAAGACATTTTAACAACAGTGAAGGAGAAAGAAAGAAGTTTTGAAATATTTTGGAGTTATTTCCATCATTTCCAGAAAGGGATTGTACAAGGAATTAGTGTCTCATGGAAAGAACAAACATATATATTGTATATATCTTTCTCAAATATCAGAGAAGGAAAAAATATAGGGTTTTAATTCCAGGAATTTAAGAAATGAGAAGACACATTAGACTTTTCAAAATCTTTACTTTTATTCCCAGAGGCTTACAAGAGTGAATCACTCACTAGTTTGGCATGAAATAAATCTCTTTTTTTTGTCTCTTTTGAGGGTAGCAGATGGAACATCTGTTTATTTTCTATGATTCTATATCTTTTTTAGTCTATTTAGGAGGTGTTGGAAGAATAGCTCTTCAGGATTTTTTTCCCCCGCCTTAGTATAGTTCCAATGTTCTTTAATAGATGTTGATAATTATCTTTCAAAGGAGAATAAATTTAAAGTAAGTTTTTTCCTTACAAGTATGTTGACAAAATGAGCTCAGGGATTCTGGAGCTGAAATCCATGCTAGAATTTCAAAGGCAAGAATAGCATTTAGACACTTGAGTTCCATTGAAAGTCCGTGGGAATTAGTTACCTAAGGGCTATTTGAATGTCCATCCTGTAATCTTAATGGACACAAACTACATCATGCAATCCATCCCCATTTTCTCATCATGAAGATCATTTTTCTTCCACATCAATAAGTTTAAACCTTGATAGTACTACTCCTGCAGTATAAATTGTGTGCAAAACCTATGCTTTCTCTTTTCAATCTCAGGCTAGATTTTGAAATATTCAAATAATTTCTAATAAGCCCAGCAAAATGCAAATAAGTGCATGCATATTTTATAATTTTTTTCTGAAGTATCCTAATTAAGGCCAATATAACTGAACTGACTTGCAGTTTTAGAAGTCATTTAGGATACTTAGCATGTTATTAATTTAAAATATACATTTCTCGCATTCAAAGTTTTCTGACCAAACACAGAATATTAGAAATACCGACTGGAAAGGACCTCTTCAAACTTCTCATCCAACCTTTCCCTTTAAATGTGACCATGTCCAACACTAGAACAGATCAGACATGGCTATATCTGTCTGGGTGTAGAAAAGTTTTGAGGACAAAGGCTCCAAAATCCTCTTTCAGTTACCTACCACTGCTACACTACTTTGAGTCTAAAAGTTTTGGCTCCATCCACTTTTTAATGCACATTCAGATACTTATACCTGATACCTGTAAACTTCTCTTTGCCAGATTAAACAATTTACCCCTGATTTGCCATATTCCCATAACTGATTGTTTTAGTGGCCTTCTGCTGAATCCCATCCAGTTTCTCAATAATTTTCTTGAACTAAGCAACCAAATATTGGGTAGGCTGTCCTAAATGTCATGTCACTGCCTCTAAGCAGTAATATAGTTCTTTGTTCTGCTAACCACATTTCTACTAACATTTCCACAGCCGTGGTTGCCTTTCACACTCTTGGTTTATATCCAGCTTGTTTTTCACCTGAACATCTGGGTCCTGTGTGCTATTCAGTCAGCTGCATCCCAGCTGGTATCATCAATATATTTAGGGGTTTTCTGCCTCTCATAAAAAAATGTTCACTTTCTTGAGCATTATGGATCTTCTGATGGCCTAATCCTAGTAGTAATACTAGGATTAGTAATACTAGGATTAGTAATACTAATCCTATTAGTAATACTAATGCCAATTAGTAATTCAAAATCCCTTTGATCTGAAAATCTGCCATTTGATTCAGAGCACTCTGTGTCATCAGAGATAAAGGTGTTGAGAAATAAGGGCCTCCTGACTTCTCCCATTCATTATCAGTCATCAGCTGGACATAGAGTACATTTTAATTGTGGGGCATATTCTGTATTTACTAGTTGTCTGTATAGTTATTACAAGTCTTGGCAAACTCACCAAATATCCCAAATATCTTCCTTGTGTTCTTCTCCCTGTTTAAAGCCAGCTGATCTCACCTAGACTTCTAGCAGAAAGACTATGATATAATCCAAATTTCTTTGAGGAAACTCCTCTTCCTTCTGAATAGATGTTTCCATTTTTCTAGTTATTGGCATGAAGGTTAGCAAGTAATAGTCCACCTAAGAAATGTCTTTTGTTTTTCACTTTTAAAGGAAACTAACTACGCAGAAATTATGTAGAAAATCCAGAATAACATAATCTTGTGTTTGATTGAATTAGATAGGCATGAAAGAGAAAATCTGAGAACTTCTGAACTTTCTTAAAGTTAATTAATTGTACTGAAGAAATAAAATGCTGAATATTATAATTCCCAGAAACCTAATAAGCAGAACTGAATCAATTCAAACTGATTTCACATGGAAAAACACATTATTTTAAAGGTGAAAAACCTCACAAATAATTGAATCTAACTGTAACTAGTGATCTCTTAGATCATATTAATTATGTGGTTAATAAAGGGAAATGAAAATAAAAACTCATTTTGTTTCCCAAGCAGTTGGACAGGTGAGACCTCAAAATGTGAACAGTGTGTATATTCTACATGAAGTTTTTAAAAAGCAATTTACAGGCCTGACAGCATGCCCTTGGTGCCAGAGAAGGTTATGGAACAGATTATCTCGAGTGTGATCACATGGCTGTACAGGACAACCAGGGGATCATGCGCAGCCAGCATGGGTTTTGGAAAGGCAGGTGCTTGACCAAACTGATTTCCTTACATGAAAGGAAAAATTTTCCTTTTATTTTCCTTTTACTAGTCAGGCAACCTGACTAGTGGATGAAAGAAAAGCTGTGGATGTTTCCATCTTGACTTCAGCAAAGCCTTTGACACTGTCTCCCATAGGATACTCCTGGAGAAGTTGGCAGCCCATGGCTTGGACAGGAGCACTCTTCATTGGGTTAAGAACTGACTGAATGGTCAGGTCCAGAGAGCAGTGGTGTAGTCACATCCAGTTGGTGGGGTAACAAGAGGGGTTCCCTGGGGCTCAGTGTTGGGGCGAGTCTTGTTTCTTGTACCAGGTCAGTCAGGAGCACATAAACCATTGGCAGAGGGGGTGGGTGGCAAGGAACAGTATGAGAG
Organism: Chloebia gouldiae; assembly: GCA_003676055.1. Classification (NCBI taxonomy): domain Eukaryota; kingdom Metazoa; phylum Chordata; class Aves; order Passeriformes; family Passeridae; genus Chloebia; species Chloebia gouldiae. Next base: position 14,250,447 of record QUSF01000004.1, read on the forward strand.
TGTACCTCTGATCTTTAACACCTCCAACTCATTTCGGTCCTATTTCTTATCCAGCTCAATCATGCCATTTTCCAGGTAGCTGAAGTGAGCTTCCAAACAGTAGAAATCAATAGTGAAAATGAAAATAAGGCAAGGGTCATCCAAACTACACCATGCATTTGGATGCAGAAAGCAAGAGAGCTGAACACAGCTCTTGATCTTGGCAATAATCAATTTGACAACATTGGAATATGTAAAAATTGAAGACCAAAAATTTGGAATAAAATTACTCAGCAGAGTTAATGTGAACATCTTTTTCCTTGACACGGAGGGGAAAGCAGTGGCTCCTCAATTTTCATGCCTTCTATCATTACATAGATAGAGGAGGAACTGCACGATCACAGGTGAAGGACAGCAATGGATGTAGAAACTAAACACCTTCCCACATTCACACGTTCACAGAAGTGCATAGTAGCCAGAGAAAGATGAGTGGAGCAAAGACCCAGATGAACATTGCCATTGATGGGGCAGCATCTGGCAGAGTGAATCTACAACCAGGAGTACCACTCTAATTCTGGAACAAGAGCAGAGAGAGAGAATAGCAGAAAAGCAGAAAAGTACTGCTTTCCCTTTCACACACACAGCTGTGGAGAGCTACCAGTGGGTGTTAAGAACCAAAAGAAGGGCTGCTCCTGTGAGCCATGCTGTCATGAGTGAAGGATTTGCATTGGAGAGTTACACTCTAAAATATATGCCAGTAATCATCGGCATGCTGTGGATTATGTCAAGACATAGTTGCACAGAGAAATTTTTTTTTCTCTGAGAATTCAGAGAATTCTTTTCTTGTTGCACAGAGAAAATTACACATTCTGAGCTATGAAGTGCTACATCTAATGTCTTTCTCCCCCCTCTTCCCCCCCACTATTCCATCAGGAGGAGAGTCAGAAAACTGTCCTTGCTCTAATGCAAGGTTTCACATTCAACACATTTGCTACCAACTTTCTGGCCTCAATGTTTCTTTACTGTTGCAAAGTTTTGGGGGTTTTTATATAGAAGGCACAATATGATTCATCTTATCTGAAGCTTGGAGGTACCTCTTTGCTTATTGCTAAAATTGCTTAGCCAGCAAGAGGACTTAGTGTGGGATAGGCCTGTGAAATAAATGAGGACAGATACACCTCAGTCACAAAATGTACTTCACTCTAAGTGGCCCAGCAAACCTCCAGAATTCTTAGTCTATGTTGGGGAATTTGTAAATCTGATGAACAGCTAGAGGTAAAAGCATAATTAAAAGATTCAAAGCTAAAGGTTACAGATATTCAGACATTGAATTCCTGCTGGCTTAGGAAATTACTGCCATCATATATAACATTTCAGAAGTCTTTCTGGGGTAGAAGTTTAGTGGAAGAACTAATTTTCTTTTGTTGAAATCATTTAGCTGCACAAAAATTGCCATTTTGTTTCTTTAGGTGGTACTGCAGCTGCCACTCAGAAACACTAAATTCCAGCTAGCAGTAGCTAGCTGGGGCTCTTAATAAGGAACATATTTGACCTTTAATGACTTTTTTCTTTCCTCATCAAGACTCTGAACTTGATTCAACAGCTCTTTTAAGGCTTCTCACTTCCTGGAATAAACAGAATGGGACTGTGTACAAAAGTCTTCCTTCAGGTTAGTTTGCAGCTTTTTCTTACGGTGTGTACAGATCTGACAAAGTTGACAATTCAGGATGAGGCTTGACAATGCCCCACTTAGTAAATAAATATTTAAATTTACTTTACATTGATAAATTGGTGTCCTGGATTTTGACCTGTTTGCTGCAACAAAAATTTCTGCATCTTTTGAGCTTTAAAATTTAAGGATATTTAAGAAATATTTCAAGACAGCTGAGAGATGAAACAAATTACTTCTGGGCAATATTGGTCTCCTTTGATTTACTCTTTTATGTTATATGTTCAAAAGTACATGCCATAATGTTGCATTGCCTCCAAATCAGACAGGATCAAGGGATTTTATGCTGATTTTGCAATGGTTACAGGAGGCCAGATGACACACTATTCAGGTTCACTTTAATCTGGCACTACAAAGGTTAAAAAATGGATTTACTATACCATTTTTTACAGTCTAAGTTTCCTAGGAAAAAAAAGTCATAACTGAGAAAGTCATGCCACAGAATTGCTTTTAGTGATTGTACAACTTAGTCAGCAAATTCTAGCTTTCTTTTGCCTCATGTTGAACAGGGTTTGGTTCTCATTTCCACACAAAGAAACTGAATAAATTACCTTCAAACACATTTGTTATTATGCAACAGGTTTTTTTCAATCCTCTCTGCTAGAGTAGCTATATTTTACATGAATATTAATTAACTAAGCCCAAGAGAGTAAGAAAAGAAGGGTATGAAATTGCCTATATATCCTAGTAATTATAATACCAAGAAGTATGGTTCAAGATTTTGTTTCAGATTAAATTTATTTATTCAATGTGAAGTGAAAACTTTTCAGTAGTCTCTGGAAATTTCCAACCAGCTCTCACTTAGTTTTGTATTTCTGCTCACTATATTATAACAGTATGCTACAAGATTAAAAAGCACACATTGGTTTTTTAAAATAAAACCCTTATCTACATTGCTTATAATGTAGACATCACAGTTGTTAAAAAGCTCTTTTTCTCTCATGTTATTATTGTTTACACTGCAAAAGTCTCTATGCTCACTTAGGCTGTGTATAGATTCATCACAATAAAATCCAGTCAGAGGGAATCCCGGAAACAATTCCAGATTAGACAGAAGTAAATGTGTGGCAAATTCTACTTCTCTAGAAGGTTTTAAAGACTGTGAGATATAAGTCATAACCTTCCTCAATAAAATTAGGTTTCTACAATAAATCTTTCAAATGAAAATGCTTTCCCTGTCAGCATTCATGTATCCACTTCCCAAAGGATGTTTGAGTAAGTTATGAGAAGAGAAGAAAGGTTTCAGGTATATTAATCCACTAAACCACCACACCATGATTGCTACCCACAGGATGCCATAAGTCTGTGTCATTTGCCTCCTTTTAAACTTCCCATTAAGGTACTCCACAACTCTCTCCTGAGCTGTCCTCTTTTTCTGACTTAAAACCTATGCACTTTTTCCTGATCTGAAATTAATTGTCCGGATTATAACCTCTGACACTCTAGAACTGGATTTTCTTCCCACAGCTAAATAAAATTAAGTGTAATAATATGTTACGACAAAGACCTAGGAGAATTGCTGTGTTCCTATACTGACATATTTTACCTCTCCCTGCTGCTGGATAAAATCTGTTCCTGACACCTCAGAAACCCCATACTCAACACTCTCCCTCCTGGAGTGTGTGGAAGGATACTTCATTTGCTCAGTGCACTGCTGTAAGCCCAAGACTTCTGCTTGTTTTTTTAGTGAGTCTTCTAGCAGGTCACTCAAAATTGCAGAAATCATTACAAAAATTTAATTTGCACAGGAGCTTGATAATTATGGAAGCAACTTCTTCCCCCAACATTATGTCTTGAAGGTAATAAATACAGGCATGTTCTATTCAGAGCTGCTTAAACTAGATCAGTTTTGGACTTACTTCTACAGGAACAATTCCAGGTTTATAGCAGTTAGATAGTGCTTCATAAATTTATGGTTCCTGACTTTGGTGACAAATAAGTAGAGAAGTTGGATCACAACTCTAGGTATTATTGCTTAACTGTCAGCAACTTTATTGTATTTAAGTTCTCAAATTCTGTGTCTCAGGCTAACCTCAATAAAAAGAAGGACATAAAAATAAAATATAATTGGAACACAATATTGTTCTGGTATTCAACTATTGTGGAGGTCATGGTAGACTGAAATTGAGCACCTTCTGTATGAAAAAGTAAAAGAAAAAAATATAAAATAATGGCATTACCTGCTCCACTGTACTGCTCATCTGAGGAAAAAATAAAAATGGATCTGTGGAAGACGGCAACACAGAGAAAGAGGTGGATAAGCATAATTCCATACAGCAAAACAGGCTCTAATCTCCTGAATGCTTGGCCATGGTAACAGTGTTGTCAAACATCACAGATACCACAAGTATGGGCTAATATTCTGTACCAGGATACACACACCCTGTGACATAGAAGATACTGGGGAGGGAGCTGTTATTCCACTGTCCATGCACCTGGAATTGTGTGCTGTATTAGGCAGTGTTAACTGAGGTTATTTGTGGTAAATACCCAAGACATCCTGGGCCAAACTCTAACTAGACATCCAATATAATTTCCCAGTGACCAGATTAAGGTTATAGTGTATTTGTGACCTGCAAATGCTTTGAGACCTTTCTATTGCTTATTTTTAAAGCATAAAATTCTTGTAATCTTCTTGGGATTTGGGAAATTTGTTGGGATTTGGGAAAATGTTGACAGGGAAACATTTTAAGGTAGTGTGAGGTCTCTAAAAATGTGTTTATATGACACACATGTCTCAGGCTAAATTTGTTCTTTCCTCTGAAATCATTAGTTTTAATCCTTCAGCTTTGAATTCACTGTTGGTTTCCTTCCAGCATTGCATTCTTCCATTATAGACTGGTAATAATAATGCTTGGTATTTATAGAGCACTTTATATTCTCAAATCTCTGTGCAAGCATTCATTATTTCATCACTATAGATTTAAAATAATTCAGTCCTATTTTAGAAGAGCCAAATGGAAGGCATTGGAAAACTGAGGACTTCAATCTCAAAACAAGTAGTGACAGAAATGGCAAAATTCAGAGACCTCTGACTTCTCAGATCATGGTACCTACTAATACATAGCACTTATCAAAATAGTTACTAAAATTAACCAAAAGGAAAAACCAAAGCAGAAAGTAACTTACAAAGGTCAGCATGTGTCATTGACTAAACCATACCATTATTACTGAGAGCTCAGAGCAATAATGGAGTTGGAATTTTTTTGACATTTATTTTGGATAAAAGTGAAAATACAAGTTGTAATTCTGAAAAGCACTCATGCACTACTGGTTTGAGGCACATTTTTGAGAAATTATTTAATGAAATAGTTTCATTGTTTTTTTCCCCCCAGGATTAGGAGCATTTAAAATAAATCAATTTATTTAGTTAGTTAGTCTTGCACTCTTTTTTCCCTTGTTCTAGATGAAATATGCTTTCACATCAGATAAACCACTAGACTAATTTGTATCCAGTGAGTAACATGTACTTGTAATATCCAATGTGTGAAGAACTGGAAAAATATAAAATACATCCAGCTAATTTTGCATTGTTCTCCAAGAAAGATGTACTTCAGATGTTATTTCCAATAGCAGATTTTAATGAAATAAAAGCAATCTGTTGATATTTTTTTGTCTTGGGTAATTGAGCTGAATTATACAACACTCAGAAAATCAGGCAATAAATCTGGAAAGTTAAATGCTTCCCCATTTGTCTGTTGTTCCTCATTAGAAGACAATAAGACACAAGGTGGTTAACCCTCTGGAAGTCAAAAATCTTTACAAAAGCTCCCAACAATTATAAACAACCAACTCACCATGTCGTAACAAATCACCTTTTCTCAGCTGACTCATCTAAATTGATTCCTACACACCCCCTACTCTTCTGCAATTGCCAAGTAATTTACTTCACATTTGCAGTGGGCTGGAAGCAGATAGAATGATCTAGCTGAAGTGCTGAATCCTTGACAACAGTAGCATGTTTGCATGTAAACAACTGTGCTGCAAGGACCCTGAGCAAATCCTCTCCCTTTGTGGGGCTTTTTCTGCCTGAGCTCAGAGCCAGCTTTGGCACAGTGCGGCTGGTGACACTGGGAGAGGCTCCTTGAGAGAGCTCCATGGGGAGGCTTACAAGGGCTGGCCCATGGGAGACTTTGAACTTGGTCCCTGCCTGAGTCACAGCTCCCACCATAGTCCAGCCTATACCTGACCATGGAGCCTCTGGTCTGGGGCCCCAAACCATGAACAGACTTTGCAGCTGGATATCAGTTGTCATCAGGAACTTGCCTGATGCCCTGGTCTGGGGCATCCTTTCTGATTGTAAAGTAAATAGTACTTGCTCTACCTCTCAGTTTTTGGGTACAGCACTTCATGATGCTTAGAAACACATCAGATAGTAAGGTGTGATCCAGGAGTTCCAACTGATTCAACAATGTGATCCATATAGTCAGCAGCTTTGATTTTCATTTTGTCTGTGTAAACATATTTAATAAAATAGCAGATTGTACAATTTACCATATCACTGCCAGAAATGTTTTGATTTCAACATGTTTATGATCGATTAACCTTTGGCATTCCCTATACAAAGTGTTCATTGTACACCTAAGACACATGGGTTTATTCTTATCGCTCTATTAGATGATTGAAGTAATAAAATTGCTCATAATAAACATTTGTCTTTATTGTTGAATAAGAAATTGTTACTTTCCATACACTAGAGTGAACAAATATGAAAATGATTAAATATGATGAATATTTCTAATATTTATCAGAAAGCAGTTGTGAATATAGGCGACTTGAATAGCAGTTCACACTGGAAAACAGGTTTGAGGGTACTGTGTTTGAGAGTTTTTCACCCCACTCTGTCCATCTGAAAATAAACTCTACAGACGTTTAGAACATCTGTTGTGAAATCTGTGAAGGAAATCCTGCAGTTGTAAGATCTATCATTAGCACTACCTGGAATTTTCCTGTCAGCTGCTGAGGAATCCCTCCAGCGCAGGTAGCTGGGTTTGCAGCTGCAGGTTGAGCTCTGGGTGTTGGGAGCCCCAGCCCAGGGGCCATGAACTGGTGCTGACCCTTTGCATAACAAAGGGCCCGGGGTCCTTTGGCCCAGCCAGGTGAGGGGCAGAGACACAGCAGGAGCCAAGGACCACGGACTTTGTGGGCTTAAACTGTGAGAGTACAAAAGCCCAGGTTGCCCTTTGTTCAGGGTCCTTTCTGAGACACCCGGCTCAAGCTGTTATTCTGGTGTCACACGAAGATTGAATTATTTTAAAGATCCAGCAGTCTGGTACTCTGTTATGAGAAACAGAGTTGAGCTGGTAAGGAAACCTTGTCTGACTGTTTGACTGTGGGGTCAATGGGGCACCTGTCAGGTCCCTGGAGCCACACACTGTGAAGGGACTTCAGACCCAGCAATGAAAGTCTCTGATTGTGGAACTGTGACTGACAGAGGGGCTCCTGGATAGTCAGACAGGAAAGTTTCCTTAACACAGTCCTGTATTTGCAACATTCACAGAAACATCTGATTCTCTTTCCTGTATTATCACGTATCAGAATCCCCTAATCATTTTAGTTTTGAAGATAATTCCAAGCAAAATGAGCATCTCAATAAGAGGGAAAATGGACAGCTTCAAAGTTAAAGCCTCTGTCTTTTGGTTTGAAAGCCTCTGTGGGGTTCCAACTCACAGACCTTGTTGAGATGTTAGTATCAGCTTAGCTTCTGATGGAGGGCAGTGGTCTGCACAAGGTTTCTATGCTATTTGACATGCATCTGAGACTTTCTGCAAGAAGAAAGGGATTGAAAACTGAAATTAGTTTTCTACCCTGGAGAAATTTGTTGGTATAGAAAATAACTGTCTCCATGTCTGTGCCCCAGGCTTTTTTAGAAGATTCCTGCATGACTTGTCATTGGCATAAAGGCTTTCTGAGAACTCTGCACTCTGTGACTTCTTATATATGTAGCTGAATTTTCAGGCTTGAAATCCTATAAAATGGAGGCAGTGTGAGGGTTAAGCAGGATTTTATTAGGTAATAACTGATTAATTACCTCTATAGAAACTAGTACCACATACAAATACTATGGTTACTGGGGTTGAGGAGCTCTGGTGCTGCAGTCTGCTCCCCTACAGCTGAGACTGGTGCTTGTCATGACAGAGGAGAAATCAGTGTCTGTCTGTGTAAGTATTCCTTGTCTATCATCCTTCATCTCCAGTTCCCCTGGAATCGATGAGTTCACAGAGAAAAATATCCCCTCAGACACCCACCTCAGCAGGGATACCAGTGCATTTAGCACAAGCATTATCAATTAAACATTAATGCCTAGCTATTGAGCCTCAATTAGAAGTCAGTATATAATAACTGTAGGGGTGGATGGAGACCTGCTGAATTCTGTCTCTCAGCTGTAAATGGCATGAAGAGCCCTTCCTGTCTTGTCACCCTTGCAAGCCATTACCAGCTTTGCCATTTTGGCTTTGCACTGAACCATACTGGGAATGTTCATACAGCTGAAAGGTGCCACAAGAGGGATGATTCCTCAGGCCTGGCCACAAGCTGAAGCCTTGATCCTGTCCATTTGCATTCCTATATCTTAAAAAACAAGTTCAGTTTCCTGATGAGCTCTTGCCCAGGCTATATACTGCTTAAAGGTGTTTTGTTTTAAGTAAATTTGAAAACATATGAATGTCAGATTTCTTGCCTGCTAACACTATCTCAGAATCCAAATAAGCTGTCTGTGCAGATAAATTCTTGGAGAGAGCATTGAAAGCAAGTTGTTTTCAACCCATAAGATCTTTAATAACTGAGTAGCTTTGTGTGCCATATCATGAGCATTCAGTGTTTGTGACTATTCCAAGTGGAAGATTATTCTTAAAAGTGTGTTTCTTCTCTTGAGAAAAGAGAATTAATTCTTCCAGCTACAGGATGGGAAATATCATATTGTCTTCCAGTAAAACATGGAAGCCTTCTGCTCTTAAGTGTTTGCCAGGGGATTCTAAATGACTGCAATAGCCTATAAGTAAAATGTTACATAGATCACATTACAAACATCTCTAGACTATCCTAGAAAAATCTAGTACACTCACAAACCCTTATATATATATATATATGTGTGTGTGTGTGTGTGTGTGTGCGTGCGTGTGTGTGTGCCCAAGGAAACACAACTCAAATAATTTATACTTTGTTTTTAACCAAATTTTCTATTATTTACACACAACAAGACAAAAATTATTTTTAACTTGCTCACCCCAAAAAAAAAAATTTCACACAAGTAATTGTAATGCACATTCTTGATAACAAAAAAGCTCCCCACTAGGATCCCATGTTGGCTTTGTGCAAAACTTAGCATTTGAATTAAGAATCTTAAAAAATAACTTTATAGTTAGGCTTTAATATCTATTCACCATATCAGGATGAGCACTAACCATGCACAGGAACATTTGAAAGATACTAAGCACACACTTTTTGACCCATGAACTTAAACGAAACACAAGAACAGAGTGCACAAGTGCACACAATCTATTTTGTGATATCCTCTCTAATTATGCACTTTCTTCACTGAGGTACAAGTAAGAGAATGTAGCCAAAATAATCCTGCAGAATTTATAGCCCAGCAGATGAACACCTTAAATAGCTATATAATGAGTTTCTTGCAATCTACCTTTTTTTTCCCCCTCATATTTACCTCTGCCAAGGAAGTGCCAAAGAACATTAAAAGTCTCTAAGCCTTCAAATTATTGAAATCAAACTTAATTCTAAACCCTTCATACTAAAATGTGATGTTCTACTAACAAGCAAGAATGTGGGAATGAAATTCATAGGAAAAGCTTTTTTCATTTCTTTTTTCCGTCTGGAACAAAAGAATATATCACATAATGTATGTCTTCTTAAGTGGTTTTTAACCAAAGTCAGTTGATTGAAGATACTTGAGTAGTTATAGCGTAATTCTGTCATTTTTGAGGAAAGCTTTTATACTGGCCCATGTTACATAAATGAAGCCCTAAGATAATTTTTATACTTATTTCTGTGTGAAGTTCTCATTGGACATCTGTAAATTAAACAGGTCCCAGTCCTACAAAAATCTGATTTTCTTTTACTGCTCAACTGATGCAAAATTATCTATAGAAGTTTGACAACTCCTTAAATTGAGCTCTGAGTATTTCCTAAGTGCATAAATAATCAGAGGCAGTACTTTGAAACCATGCAGGGTTGTAGATGTTCAAAACCCTTGCTGTATTAGACCTTTACTGGTATTTATTACTGATTCAATTTTCATTACCTATAATCTGAAATGTAAATGGCAAACTGTCTTCTCTGCAAACATCAGTGACAGACACCAAAGTCCCTGTCCCCAAGTTATTTAGACTTTACTTAGCTTTTTGCTTTGTGTCAATTGAGTTCAGAGATGGAACAGAATGAAGCAACAGCTACAGTGTGTTCCCTCATATTGTGATAAAGATTATGCTACTCAGTATTGGCAATTAGATAGCTGCCTTCAGATTTAATAACTCTCCTTCCTTCTTAATTATTTTTGATCAGCCTGATCTTCCCAGGCATGTATGAGGCAATTTTGTTGGGTATGAGAAAGTGTTCTCTGGCATCAGCAGCTCTATGACTGGTGCAAATGATAATAAAATTTAAAAAAAAAGGCAAGCCTGCTAATTGTGAGTGATTTTGCTTTCTCATCCCAAGCTGATGGAGAAATAATTTTGATGAAAGATTCAGAGTCAGGAAGCATCAAGTGAGTTCACTCCAGATTCATTTCCCTTTCCAAAAGCAAATAATTGTGACTGGATTATGGAGCTGAATTTTATCTGCCCCATTCATGGTGGGATGAGTAGGCCATATATTTGTCAGAAATTTAATTTAATCAATGCAATTTAATTATGTTTTGATGCAAAACCACCTGTGACCTTCCATCTGGTAACAAAATTCATCCATCCCCGCATATATACACATACTCTTCAAAAGAAAAAAAAAAGGATTGGAATTCCTGGAGGTATAAAGGAAATAAGGTCTCTGACTATCGAAGCGGGATACATCTGCTCATTCTCTCTTTCCAGAGAGTTGGTAGACAGGGGCTTGCTACCTGGATTGCCTTTAAAGAAAAGTTGAGAAGCATCCATTTAGAAAAAATAAAAATTTCCTAGGTGAGCTGATGGAAGCCAAAGTGATGAAAGTGATGTATTTCAGTTCATGCTATGCAGGAGAAGAGACATATTAAATGTGGCTTTAGGAGTATAACTCTCCTTTTTTATCCATAGAAACTTGACAAAATACTTAGCAAAAAAAATCTTGTATGGTCTCTTTTCAAGAAAAAATGTTGAAAGTAGCCAGAGAGTGACAGTGGCTGTGCCATCCCTACCTGCCAACAGAGACCAGGAGAATAATTTCTTGTTGAATCAAAGGATGCAGTAACTGATACCAGCCCATACCAAATAGGCAAACATGGGACTGGCAGTCTGATCTCTCTTTAGCCCACAGTGAAACTGGATTCACATTCTCATGTTTCTCTTTCACTCTGAAAAGCTAGCCCCTAGTAATAATTATCAATTAAAATTTAAAAGTCATTAAAAATAAAGAACTTAATTTCTGAAAAAAAAAAATCAGGTTTTCAAAGACATTTCTTGCTCCAGTCAAATGAAAGTCAAAATAGGGAGAATTTGGATCAAACACAAAGTGATGCATTCTTCATACTGACAATCACCAAAGCAAATATTGCTTTGATTGGACAAAAGATTGGACAAAAGATTGGACAGTTTTAGAAGATATTTCTCATCAGTCAGCTAAGTTACAGTGTTCTTTACTATTAGTGTTTTCCTATACCAAATTTTGTTTTCATTAAAAATATTTCCTAGTTTATTTACTTGCTTGTATTAATATCATTCTTCCAAGAATCTCAAAGTAATATAATAATTTGGTAAGTACCCTGCTTTTTGGAGGGGTTTTGTAGTTGTTTGTTTGTTTGTTTGTTTTGGGTTTTTTTTGGAGATTCCAATATAAGAAAGTGACTAAATCTTGTAGAAAAGTCTGTGACCAAGATTAGGAGAAAATCTGAATTTCCTGTGAGCCAGTCATGGTAGACTGAGACAGTGATTATAATTCTGGAACAGAAAATAAAATGAGTACTGGATCTCAAAAAAAATTCCTCTCCTCAGTATTAAATAGGAAGGAAGTCCAGGCTCCTCTGGGTATAGATGGAATGAGCTCTTTACTACTGAAACAGAATTGTGCTAGACTGTAGATTCTTTCCAACAATATGTATGCAGAACTGTCCAATTAAAGAAAGTATTTTCTTATTTCCAAGTTGGGGTTATAGTAACTAATTTTTTTCCAACAAATATGTAAAATGTTCCTTTGTCATTTCCTATTGTATATATCCTCAGGCATATGATTGCCTCTTTCAACTAGAGAACCTGCAAGTTCTTTCAAAAATACATTTAACTCATAGGCTGAAATAAAAAGGTAAAAAGAAATCTCCACACCTTTCAACACAGAATTTAAAAAATATCAGCTTCTCTTGATAAAAGAAATGGAGCTTTAGAGTTGAATGAGGCATTGAATGTTCTCTTTCTCTTCCCCCCCATCTCACCCTCCCCACTTTTGTTGTTTGGGGGTTTGTTTGGGGATTTTGGGGGTTTTTTTGTTGTTGTTTTTTTTTTATTTTCATTTTTTTTCATACTTAGATCCCATTTGTAAAAAATAGAGGGGAAAAAAGATTTTTTAAAAAGATAAAAGATAAAGTAAAAATGTTTAAAAGACATTTTTAGTGAAAAATAACAAGATGAAGTGTTGCATCAACTTTGTGAATTTTTGAATACTGTCTATTTCTACATTTTTGTTGGATAAAGAATAGCTTTCATTTGTGAGATAAAAAGAACAAATTCATCTTGAGCTCTATTCCCCTGCAGCTTATATATTTTCATATATTGGTGTAATTTGGAACTACAATCTAGTCATAATTCAGTTCCTGTCTTTAGTAAAAGCATGTGCCTCTAATTTGCAATCAGTTTCTGCATTTGACACATGGAAATAATGAATATCCTCATCTACAGCTGGAGACAAAGGGAGAAAGGAGTGTGCAGCACATTGTGGGCTGGAATGTCTGGGTGCTTCCTTCTCCTAGATTTTGGAGCCTCAGCATCCAAATCATGTTAATATTGTGCTATAATCATTGTGTGAATAAAGATCCTCAGTTTAAAGTTTTCTCTTATCTCCTTTGAACAGGCAACTTAAATAATTGCATAAACATGAGTGAATTTGATGGCACTAGTTGATCGTGTAGGGTCTGACATTGTGTAAAGTATGAAATGTCATGCAGCTTCCAAAAGCAGGTATTTGTGGACATATTCATCTCTAAATGTGTGTCATAGCTGCTATTATTTTTCTCATTGTTGTCTTTTACTGAACAAAAACCTGTAAAAGAAACAATATCTGGAAACCATTATTGTCAAAAATAAATATGTTGTTTTAAATTGCATTCTTTTCAAGAAGCCTCATGCCTAATTTTCAAGGCATAGCTTTAAAACTAATTTCCCAGTATGCAGAGATTTTGATGAAGGTTTTCTGTGCTAAGCTACTGAATTTAAGAAGACTACATTAAAGTGCATTATAAAGAAGTAATCTTAAGTTTGTGTTCCACTCCTTTATTTTAGATGGAATGAGACGTGCTTATGTATTTACCATGACTTTTTAATATTTTATTTTATTGTGATAATAGCTGCGATCTCCAGATATGACCAGGATCCCCTTTCTGTTAAGCAAAGTATAAACAGAATTATAAGCCTTCCTCTAAAAAGCTTTTAGAGAAGTGTATCAAGTAAGGAGGAAACAGATTAACAGAACAAAATTCAATAGAAACAATTCTATACTACAATTCTGTCTACCAACAGAATACCCTCTGTAGTTCTAGGACAAGAGTGCAACTGTGAAGGTTTAAATACCTGAGGAAGAGGGGTAGACAAAGATGGCCATTTCTTGATAATTTTACCTGTCACTAATGAAATCATTGCTAGGTTGGAGCATGGAACCTGCTTGATAGCAGCACCAGGTTATAACAATGGAAAAGGGAATTGCTGCAGGGAACTGGCACGGCAAACACACTTGAATAAAAAGATCTGCAGCTATCTCCACTAAAATCTGGCCAGCTCACTACAGCTGACATCTCTTCACTTGTGGCTTTAGGATTTCCTCTAATCACCACAATAATACAACAGGAGTAGATAGTTAATGCTACATGTCAAGAATTTTCTGTTGTAAAAGAATTGGTCAATAGTAAGAATATTTAAAGGAATGCTTCACAGTACAAGACAGTTTAGACTTCCACTAAGAAGGTTTTAAACTGTAATGAATTAAAAAAGTTTTGTAAGAAGAATCCTTAGACCTTTCTGAATAGTTTTTCCTACTGTGACATAAATAGTCTTATAGTTATTCCCCCTAAGAAATATGTACAGATTAATTATACAAAAGCTTACAGATGCAAATTTTTTTTCTTAATAAGCATGGTTACTAGCTGGGGCTGAATTATATGGGAAATAATTAATAGTCATAGAAGTCACTTCCAACAAAAGCCTGATGAAAGAGAGGTGGCATAACTGCTCATAAAGGTGATGCATTGTAATATTAATCAAGAAAATAGATGTCATATAAAAGCAAAAGGTCAGCTACTGTGAAATGTAGGGAAAAGGAGTGCATCATAGAATCATAGAATATCCTAAGCTGGAAGAGGCTTATAAGGGATAATTGATGTGCCTGAGACCTTTGTGCAAATGCTTCTCAATCTCTGTCAGATTTGGTGTTATAACTGCTTCCCTGGGAAGCCTGTTCCAATGTCCAACCACCCACTGGGTGAAGAACCATGTCCTAGCATGTAATTTAAATCTCCCCTGTAACAGCTTCATGCCACTTCATCAAGCCCTGCCATGGTCACCACAGAGAAGGAATGGGGGCCTGTCTCACCACTTCCTCTCATGAGTCTCCTCCAGGATGAACAAGTGACGTCAGCTACCCCTCATATGATTTCTCCTCCAGACCCTTCATCATCTTTGTAGCTCTCCTTTTGAAGCTTTCCAATAGCTTAGAATCCTTATATTGCAGTGCTGAAAACAGCACATAGAACTTGAGATGAAGCTGCATGAGCACAGAGTAGAGCAGGACAATCCCCCACTTCAGCTGGCTCATAATGCTGTGCCTCATAATGCACCCCAGGATAAAATTTTCCCTTTTGGCAGTCACAGCACAGTGCTGACACATTCAACCTGCCATTGACCAGGATGTAGGCATGCTGCTTTCAGCTGGGGTAGAGTTCATTTTCTTCACAGTGGCTGTTATAGGGCTGTGTTTAGGATTTGTGCTGAGCACAAGGTTGGTAACAGAGACATGTTTTTCTTATTGCTGAACAGGGCTTACACACAGCCAAAGCATTTTCTGCTTTTTGTACTGCCATGCTGGTGAGGAAATTGGGGTTGCCTGGGAGGTTGGAAGTAGAGCCAGGACAGGTGACCCAAATTGACCAAAGGGATATTCCAGACCATATGACATAATTCTTAGTATAGAAAGTGTGAGGAAGAAGAAGTAAGGGGGGAACATTTGAAGTCTTGTCTTGACTTGTCTCCCCAAATCACTGTTACATATGATGGGGAGATGGTTGAACACCTGCCAGTCATGAAAAGCAATGAATTCCTTGTTTTGCCTTGCTTGTGTGTGTTTTGGCCTTCCCTATTAAACTGTTTTTATCTCAGCTCATGGGCTTTCTAACTTCTACCCTTTCAGTTATCTCCCCGATTTCTCTGCTGGGGGAGTGAGTGAGTGAGTGAGCAGCTGCCTGGGGCTTGGCTGCTGGTTGGGGTTAAGCCACAACAGCAGTAGAGGAGGTGAGCATTTAAGACACTTTAACTGTACATTACCTTCCAAGTAGTTCCTGAAAGTATTTCCAAAAAGCATGATTAGTATTACTAAAATTAGTCAGAATTTGAGTCCCTTTTTTTCTTCAAAAGACAAGAAATTCTGCCAATAGCTAGGGCAATATTAACAATTTAGGGCAAGTGAGACTCAGAAAGAATTTCGAGTGTGTTTTAATACTCTCAATCACAAATTTGCAGCCATTGCTGTCTAATTATTCAGATGATAGGAGAAATGCTCAATTCTTCCACCTTTCTCTTTCTGACAGGCTACAAAGATAACTTACTATATTTGAACACTGGGAAGATATCTTCAATACTGGTTAAGCAATGGTTCAAGATTGAAAAAATCAAACCTTAATTTTGTCAGCTAATTCTGTCAGCTATGTCAGCTGTGTCTCTTATTCACAGTATCTTGAAGATTACAGACCTCATTTTGAAGAGTAAACCTTGGAAAAAAACAATTTCAGCATGGCTTCATGCATTGCCTCCTCTGTTCTCCTCTACCTTAGACTTTCCATTTTCCACATGCCTATTCTGAATCCTCCTCACAGTTTCTGTGTCTGAATCTGCATTTTCCTTGGTGCTTTTAGACTCTTCCTGTTTATCCCACTGTCTCGTAATTCCTTGGACTAATCTCCTATCTGTTATCTCATGCCCCTTCACAACAAATCCCATTTCATTATTAAGACACTTTCATCCATCTTCTTCTTGGCATACTTACTCCAAGCAATTTCTACCTCATGCATTCTCTGTCAGTCATGAATTTTGAAGGTGACTTCAATACTCCAAATGGAAATGTTTGAGATTGCTTCAGCAATGCCAGCCAATAGGGAAATATTCCCTTGACTGTGGAAGATTGGTGAAAAATCCTCATTGTTCTTCAATATTACCTTTCAATCTCAAAAAATGCTCGAACCATATTAGCAGATTTTTTTCTTTATTTATCTATCAGTGTTTCTATATTTATTTGCTTATTTACTGGCATCAAGTAATTTCACCTAACCTTCAGGGATTTTTGTTTGCTATCATTTCAGAGGTGGGGAAAGAGACAAATTTAAAAATGCATATGTTGTCCTTAATGTGCTGTAACAAGATTGGCATGGTACCAGTGATGTTTGAATTTCTCTCTTAGGAAGACTAAGATAGTTCAAGCAGCTGCACTGAAATTACATTCAAAATGGATACTTTGCAAATTCTCCCCATAAATGAAAGTTTAAATTACAAAAAGCCGTCTGACCGGTTATCTCTTAGTAAAGTGCTTTACAATTTGCATATAAACTTCATTTATTTTTCTAATTACACAGAGTAAAATGCATTCATTTTGCTTTTGATTACAAGCAGTTGTGCCAAACACCTGTGACTACCACAAATTCTAATTTGTTATTTATTTACTTCATAGCAATCTTATCATCTAAATGATTCAAAGCATCAAAGACCTTAATTATTGATAGTCAGTTTGAAGGGTTACACTTTCCATGTCCTTGGGCTGAAGGCACTTGTCTGTTTTCTTCTCCTCAAGTATACACTTGGCTGAGCTAAAGGACATATGATTGTGTTATGAAGTGTTTTGGAAATCACATTCTTATTTAATGGGAACTAGATTAGACAATACCAAGACTGACAACTCCAATCTGGAATCTACTAAAATCTTTAGTTGTTTACTAAAGAAAAACAACAAAAAAATTAGTCTCCTTTCTACCTTGAAAAAAAGTTGCATGTATATCACATGTATTGTGCAAGTTTGTTCTGTCTCCACAACACTGATGTTTTGTGAATACCTTGCATTTATTCCAGACAGAAATACACCAAATTGACACTACTGCAATGAATGTGCACGTTGTGTGTCCTGTCATGATGAATTTTTTATACTTTCTTACAATTTAATTAAAACATTTAAGTGATTAAAAAATTATTATACAAGTCAGAAGGGAAAGGATGAAAAGGTCCTCAGTACAAACAAGACACTTTGCTAACATGCATGTTTTAGGGTGCATAGTCCTAGCTCATGCATGTGCTTGCGTATCACAGTGCAAACCTTCAGACACAGATTCTCATTTGCCTCTGTCTGCAAAGCATGTATTTTCCAGAGTCTTGGACCATCATAGCTGCTATATTCTCATAGTGCCTTGAAGGTGTGGTATATTAGATCAATTTCTAGGAGCTGGGAGTACTCAAGCTTCAGATAATTTAGATAATTTTTAATCACTCCGTCCTCCATTAGCCTCTATTTTTACCCTATATTTTACCCTAAACTCTTAAGTCCTTTAATTAAAAGAAGGGGCATAATACTTCTTAAGCCTCCATAAAACTGATCATGAAGCCTACAGAATGCACAGTTTGATGTCTAAGTTCCTCACCTGTATCCTTTTACTTTTAAACTAATACCTTAAGCTTTATTTCAGTCATGGATTTCCCAGGGTACAAGGGAACAGGTACAGTTTTCATTGTTCTTGAAATATATTCATAGAGTGTCCTGCAATCTGTCTGCCACTACTTCCTTACCCTGGTCTCACTCCTTTAAGATTGGGCTGGCACCCACGGCTTCATTGTTTGACTGTTAAAACTCAAGCTCCTTATTTTGACTGCATGCCATACTATACACACCACATTCAGTCTGGTGCTGCACGATGTAAAAGATCTGGGGAGAATCCTATTCCATAGGAATCAAGGAGTGAATTAAGGAGAATAGGCACAGTAGCCAATACAAGGCAAATGCATGGATACAGTACATATAAAGTCCATATGGATATACATATGAACCCATGAGGTAGGTTAGACCTGTGGCTGTATAAACCATATCAGTTCCACTGGCTGAGGAGTGAGGTGAGGTTGTGAATGGTTTATGTGTGTCCCAGCCATACTGTGGTACATCTTCAGAATCTGGTCTCCTGTAAGTGCAATGCTGATATTTCAATCAACTGCTTAAATATTCCTCAAATGACTTGGTAAGACCTGGATTCAAGATTCACCTTCTGTAATATGATATGACAGTGGAAACTTTTTCACATCTAGAGTTCTAGGTTTTTGTTTTCCTATCTTTTGACTCATGATATCATATCTTCTACAAAAGAACCACCAAATCATCTGTTCTGCTCTTGGAAACTTCAAGAAAAGTCTCAAGAATTCCACTGCAATAAATAATATGCAATATCTTAAGTATCTTAATACTGTTTGCATATTTTCAATTAACAATAATCTTCCTGGAAATGCAAAATTATTTTAAGTATATAATCTGTGCATGCTTACAGTGTTAATAGGAAAAGACTAAATATTAATCAGAAACTAATGCACTTAGTTGTTCAACTAACTCTTGACTTTCTAGGCAGCACCCTCTCGGGATGGTTACATTTTATATGTCCTACAATGGTAAAGAGAACATGACAGCCATAATTATGTGGTAATCCCACAGGAAGATATAGATGCTTTTATTAAACCAAGGTTTTTAAAGTTTCAATATCTAATAAATAATGAAACATAGCAGCACACAAATTGTGAGCTCAATGTGCAGATTGTGTAACTAAGTTGTGCCTGCTATTGTTAGGGCTTAATCAGAAGCAATACATGAAATACAGGAGAGAATAATTGAATCTTCAACCTAAGTTAAGACTGAATAGAGGCCTATCTGAGCCAGGATAATTAACATATTGCTGTAAGATTCTAAATTAAAATTTTTGTTCAGCCAACAAAACATGATTTTGCAATTCTATTATAAATCTATAAAAAAGAGCTTTTCAAGAGTATATAAATACATATGTATATATGTGTGTGTGTGTGTAGATATATATATATATATATATATATATATATATATATATATATATATAATATCTTTTAAGAAATAATGTCTCCAACATATTGAAATACACAAATCTGCAAGCTTCAGCTGAGGAAAATTGACTACTCAGGCTTCCCTGCTGAAGTTAACATGCACAAGCAAACAGCACACATAATGAAAAGCATATTAGAATCTTAAACAATTTTCATCTTAACAACCTAATGTGTTATTGTTAACTGAGAGAAATAAAATTATTTAACTCCATTGCTTTCCACTTCTTTAAATCACTACTTAACTGGATTTTCTAGGTAATTGGTAAAAGGATAGTTCCAGTCTCTCTCTTTTCCCATCTATGACTTTTCAAATACTGCACAAGTACTCATTTGACTAAAATTAAACAACTGATGCAAAGCTCTCTGAAGTCAGCATAAAGGTATCCACTAACTTTAGTGACACTTGGATCAAACTCTAAGTAAGCTGCTTAAAATCTCTACCTTTACAGCTGATCCCTGCAAGCAAGAGAAATTATTGGATGGCCAGTGGTCAAGATTTCCATCCAATATGAAAGTAGTTTTCTTAATTGACCTCTACAATCTTTGCTACTTGACTTTTTGAATTATTAACATTATTTCACTTTGTGACTACCTGGTTTTAAGTCTTTATGTATTGCCAATATTACTTACAGAGCTTTCATTTATAGTAGTGCTTAGCATGGCAAGAGGAATTGTACTACATTAATACAAACTCCAGTACACCACCTTTCCTCTGTTGCAAAATACACCATGGAATTGAGTCTACTTTCCTCTACTGGATAATCATTATATCATCAGTGACCTTTCAGTCTGATCAGCATGATCCAAATCCACCTTACAATACCTCTTTGAAGAGAGATGTGGATTGTCTAAGAAAATGTAAACTAGTAGATTGACACTTGGACACATTGCATTAATTCAGAGCGCAGGGCAAAAAATATTCTGTACTTAGTTTGCTTCCAGGGAACTAAGGAATAGTTTACAGTGGAAGACATGACAAAGTGGTCATCTTTGCCAGTCCAGCTCTCAGAGGGAGAGGAGTTTGGTTGGGAAGGGTCCCAAGTGAAGCAGCACCTTTTTTCCTCATGAGATTTGGTCTGTCTCATTGTAGCGTTATCCTACTTAAAAAAAAAAAAAAAAAAAAAAAGATATTTTTTGTTTCAATAGTTTCAATGGTCATGTATCAGTAGATTGTGGACCACAGAGAGGACGGCACAAGCCATGCTTAGTGTCTCTGTATCAAGAGGCAGGTGTCAAAGTACATGTGATTGCACATTCACCCAATCACTTGTGAAAACACTTTAAGATACAGCAGCATTCAGGAAAACTCTCTCAGGACACAGCTCTCCAAGCAGAACAGTCAATGTAGTGGTGTCAATTGCATCCTTTTTCTGTCCCAATAGGAAAAAAAACCAACAAAATAAAGAGTTCACTCTCAGTACATAAACTGAGTGAAGGGGTAAGGAGACCAATCTTTACCCTGCAGTAAGAGCCCACAGCTTCTCCATTTCATCTTTAAAAGCACTTGAGTGGTAAAATAGTTCTGAAAGGACCTGTGAATGGCAGAGAAATGGTTTGCCACTACTGTTATGTTTGCAGTGGCTTGTACATGATCTGCCACAAGTCCACGCACAGTCATTCTACAATCAATTAAATGTTTTATTTATGCTCAGAGCTGTCACTTGGTAGTGGTAAATTCTTATTGTGTGCCTCAGAACACACACAACATGTACATGATGTGGCACTCAATTAAGTACACCTATCAATTAAAAGACAGCATGAAGATCTCTGCTCCATTGCTCTCTGCCCTAGGTAGAGCCCCTCATTAAAGCTTTTACTATATTTCTGCTCATTCTGCATATCCTTTGGGCTGCTTTTGTAAGCAGAAAGAAAAACAACAAGAGGAGAGCTTACACATTTCATGGTCCAATATATGCCTGAAATGTGAACATTTTTCAGGTTCTTTTAGTTCTCAGAATTTTTACAAAATACTTTAAAACAGTAAGGGCTTTCAGCCCTGTGGCTTGGAGTGAACACAAGTTCCTTTTTTCTTCCCTTCCATTCCTACTTCAGGTCTTTGTTTGTGGGCTCAGCAGGGAGGCCAGCAACTGGTAGTTCTACCCAATAACAAGTGGGAACCACGAGGAAAAGTTGCTCTCCAAGAGCATCTCTGTCAGCCTCTATGAGGATTTCAGTCTGTACCACCAAGCAATAATTTTCTGCCCAGTTATTTTCACAAAAACTTTTGTGGAAACTATTCCACTTTTGCTCTTCACAGTTTCTAGTTTGGCAATTGCAGAGGATTAACATCAGTGCTTTGTTGCATTAAAACAGCCACAAAATGCTCCTCAGGATATGAAGTATCATGCGGGCAGCTGGGCACACTGTAACGTCAAGATGTAACTCGCACAACACGATACAGTTCAAACTCAGAAATTAGGTTTTAATTTCCTGCAAAATTTAACACTATTAAACAGGGATTAACACTGAGGCAATTAAAGTGCAATCGGAAAAGCTCTTGCCTATGAGGTGGGAAGGGATGAATTAACCTTAGGCAAACACCAGGAAGCTTTGCGAGCATAAAGGAAATGGAGCATGGGAGAGAACATACAGGTGCAAAATCTCTTCCTGCATTGGTAAAACATCTCGACTACACTAGCCTCAGGGAAATATTTTGGAAATCATTCCACACAAATAAAGCAATACTGAAATTCTGCAAACTCAAGAATCAGAAGCAATGGACCAATGTTTTGATATTTCTACTAAAGCTGAGCCTTGAGAGATTCTCCTCCTTCTCCTAAAAGACTATTTACAAGAAGTACCAACAATATAGCTTCCAAAGGTTTGGATTTTTACCTGAATGACTACTTTCAATAACCTACCCATACATACCTCTATTCATCTAGTAGTATTCTTCTGAGAAAGTATTTAAATATTTTTTTCAGCTACCATTATTTCAACTTCCTGTGTCTTGCTCCTTAATATCTACCTTAACTTATATGTATCCTTGCCTTTCTTTGCACTTTTGGCCCTCTAGTTTCTGCTAGCTTCCATTCCTTGCCACAATTTTTAATGTTTTGCACAAACCATAGATTTTTCTTCTCCTTCTTTTTGTATCATGTTCTTACTCATTTCCTAATCTTTTAAGCATAGATGATGATTCTATATCAAACAACAGAAGGCTTGCATTTTTTGGCCTGTAATTTCTTTACTACAGGTTTCTTTAATTTATTAAAATTTTATCTATGGGATAATTATTCCACATGGTTATGGCAACTATTCTAAATGTTGGTATTCTTGCAGGTAATCAGGTCTACCCTCCTCTGGTGGAGCTTTCATGTGCTATCCCATCAGTAAGCAATTACTTGTAACCTTATTTGCACATCTGTGTGGGGTAAAAAAAAAATTACAGAGGAATACTACTGGCAAATATTTGGCCTCTAAAAGAGCAGAGAAGTCATCTTAGGCTTGTTCTGTAGTCAGAGGAGAGAAACCTCCACACAGCACTGCCAGAGACCTGAATTTAAAGGAAATGCCCAAGAGCACTACTAGCTGACTCAACTGTGCAAACAATCAACTTAGCAATGTCTAAAAACTGAACCAGACACTCTCATTTTTATATTGGTTTTTTCTGTCTCCTTTGGCCTAAAAATATGGCTGAAGTTGTTTTTGTTTTATCTTAAGGGGTGCTATTGAGTTCTTTTCTAGCATCGTACCCAACACCGCTTCTTCCAAGATAATTTGCATAGCTGATCTAGTTCTTCCATAGTCATATTTACTGATAGAATACAAATACATTACAGAAAATGGCAGAGGAGAATCTAAAGATTCTCCTGCATCTCACTGCAAAATGAAAAACAAAAAAACCATGAAAAATTTAAAGCACTCTTCAGAAGTGTGTTTTTACTGAGGATCACTGAAAGGAGGACGGGTAAGCAGGGAAAGAGCTCAAGGTCCATGGGCTCTGCATTATTGAAGGAATAGAATTTCAGTGAAAGAACAAAATGTAGTGAAGCAAGTCTCCACGGCAAATGAAAGAAGTGCAGAGTTTCAGGGCCAGGAGATCATTTTCCTCTCCTAAGTGTCCTGCGGCCTGTGCTCAAGGCTAGCTCAGTTACCTGGGACAGCTGCTTAAACTCAGTTCAGACTGTCAAAAAGAAGGAGCCCTTTAAGAACTGCAAGGAGCCTCTGCAGGCTCCTAGTAATGGTTTGCCCAGCAGCTTCATTTGTGTTGAGACTCCTGTCCTTGGTTCCTGCCTGTTTGTATTCAAAACCAGTATCCTTACCAGCTTCTGAGCTTTGTTTCTGTCCATGTCAGAAATCACATAGCTCCATTTATTTGATGGGGCAAATTGCTGTTAATCAATTAGTTCAATTCTACCAGTGCTGTAAAGCAAATTGAACCCTTTGTTTTTCATTCTACTTATGGTGAGAGTGCAGGTTAAAGGAGATGGAAAGTCTTTGCACTAATGAAAATGAAATACGCTTCAGCCTGGTCTCCTCTCTAATAGCTTTTATATTCCTGTTGAATCTATTCCCATTTTCTCCCCGTAAAATAAGCTAAAATTCAGCAGCAAACCTTGAAATATAATAAATGTATTTTATGGAATTCTGTCCCTTCCTTGGCTGAAAGAGTTTTCAGGCTAATAGACAGAAAAGGCATTTCTCAAGCTAACATGAGAGCAACAGTCAGGTGCAGTGATACAGAATTCACTTAAAGGCCCAGCACAAAGACCACATTTTATTTTAATTTCTTCAAGTTGCAGTGCTTCCTCGAAAAACATCCAGGAATTAATTTTTTAACTAAGATTTCACAAATTATAAATACTGGAATAACATTTTATGCTTATTTTTCATAATGAAAATATTTTTCAAATAATGCTGTGAGCAGCATCACAGAAAACAGATCCGTCAACAGCCGCATTGCATTTGCAGCCCCTCCCTCAGTGCAGCACTTTCCCAAGTCCAGTTCAAATATAAAAAACTACTCTCCTTAATTCTGATGGCAAAAACAACAGAAGTAATAATTCCATGAGCAGACTCTGGAGATGTAGCATGAAGTAGAGGAGGAAGTGCCATGGTTTCTTTATATCCTGTGGCTGGCATGCCCTGCAATGACAGCATTTCTGTGGTCTGAGCCCAGGGAACATTGCACAGAATCTGTAGACACAGAATGATTTTTGTCACTTTCAAGTCACAGAGGGCTTGTTTGGATTCCTCCAGATGAAGTTTCTTCAATGAGAATTACAGATGCATGTGTAGCAGAGGGAGAATTATTGTGCACTAGTTTCACAGGAAACATGTTTCAGTGACACACAAATGTTTCAAAATATTTTCATCTCTAAGTAGGATAAACACTAGCAATTTCAAAAATGTTCAAGACTGGAAAAAGGTATTTTCAAATACTTTGGGGCATAGAAGAAAGCTTACTCCAGCACTATTTTGAAATGCATAATTTTAATCATAACAATTTTAAAATTTCTTCATTTTCTTATCAAATATAATTTTAAACTGGAAAATTTTGTTTTAAAAAAAGTCGAAGCAATACTGAAACTAATTTTGAAAACCCATTTAAAACAATCCATGACTTAAAGTGTCTCCAATACCAGTCTTTGGTTCCATAAAATCTTGCTTCAATAAATCAGCAGTTACAGTGAGAAAAGGTATTACAAAAGTCTGACCAGCTATATTCTCTACTACTATATTCTAAAATGCGCTCAACTGCCATATAATTTATTTTTACATCCCACTCTTAACCTATTTGATCCTGCCTTTGTTTTCACAATCCTAATAATTGATATTTGTAGCATAAGTTTCTCTTTTTTCTCTGAGACATATCCAGCACAATTTCTAGCATCCCAGCTTTAGACTGAAACAGATATCCATATATACACAAATGTAAATTCTCTAGCACTTTCTTTCTTTTTCTTTCTTTCTTTCTTTCTTTCTTTCTTTCTTTCTTTCTTTCTTTCTTTCTTTCTTTCTTTCTTTCTTTCTTTCTTTCTTTCTTTCTTTCTTTCTTCCTTCCTTCCTTCCTTCCTTCCTTCCTTCCTTCCTTTCTTTCTTCCTTCCTTTCTTCCTTTCTTCCTTTCTTTTGCTCTTTCTCTGTTTTTCTCTCTCTTTCTCTGTTTTTCTCTCTTTCTTTTTTTTTTCTTTTTGGCAACTGTAAAAATTCAAAGCTCCAGTTGCTCTTTCCCCTGAGGATTTTCTTCCTATATCATTTAATTTTTCCTGGCATCTTTCTTCCTTCCCTTTTATACTACAAATCTCCCCTAAGCAATGAGAACCTGTATTTGCATCTTTGACAGCAAAGGGGAGACTGACGGATGGAAGCAATGCTCTCTTTGAATAATGCAAGATGTTGTGACACTGACAGTAATAAGGAGTCCTAAATAATATGTCCTTCTTGATACAATTTTAAAAAATGAAGCCTATTGTCTCAGCCACCAGCAAACCAGCTCAGAAGTACTACCTTAAGAGTGAGCCTGAGTTCTATCCATCTCAGTGACAGCTGACAACAGGAAACTAATCTCTCTTAAAAACATTTCCCAATCACTTTTTGTTATAATTAAATCAACAGTGTTCAACAAAAAGTACAGTCACTCTTTTATGACATTTCAGAGCAAGCAGTGGGCTTAAGTTTTACTCATCACTGCCCTGAGGGAAGTCAGTTCCAATTAGAGTTGTCTGTATCACCTAATCCCAGTCAAGACCCTGTTCTCTTTTGTGTTTTCATTATTTTTTTCCAGTGGTGCCCACAGATATTAACAAACAGGAAAGAAATTGTGATACAATGGTAAATCTTATAGGCTTAAAACACCCATGGGCATAAAACTATCTGAAACCTATAGCACTGACACCACTGTCTGAGGATGTCATCCTTAGGATTTTATCTCTGTGTCTTAGGGTCTATAATTTTATTTGGTACATTATTTGCCACATTAAAAGAAATTAGAAGTGACCTGAAAGTTCTTCAAAAGGTGAAAAATTGGTTACTTTCAGTTGTACTTTTAATTATGCTTATAAATTTATATAACTTATACCATTAGAGAGGCTTTATTAACTTTTATAGATTTTGAACTACAGTTTCAATGACATAATTTTGTAATTAGTGACTCATAGTCTTTCATTAATGGAATTTCTGGAAAATGCTCTCAGAATTAGAAAGAAAGAGGGAAAGATACAAGAAGGGCAAACTGTATTAGAATGTAGTTAATTTTGTATTAACTTACACCCTCTAACAGCCAATGAAATTTTCATATATGCTAATAGTTAATTGTGCTCAAGTTCAGAGTTGCATGGAAGATTTGGCATTTAATAAAAGTTTAAACCAACAGCAAAACCAACTACAGTTATGACAAGAAAAATGCAATCTAATCAAGAACGAATCAATGCAACCTACTGAGGGTACTTTGCAGAGTTACAGCCAGGGACAACGCAGTATGTACTTTTACATAACTTTGGTTTGGTGTGCTCCTGGCATAACTGAGACAGCATGTCCCATATGCTTCCACACCTCATATTGAAGCATGTGATAGACCCCCCCAATGCTAAGCATTGTCTGTTACTGGGCAGCCATAACAAAATTAAACTCAGCATGAGATTTGCTAAACCCCAAGTTCACTAAGCTGTAGAACAGCTGATTAAAGTCTGCTTCCATTGTCATTGACAGCGCAATCAGATTTTAAGTTACAGCTGTTCTTCTATTCCTGTCTTTGTCTAGTGTTGCTGAGAATAACTGCATGCCACCTGAACTAAACAAACCCTTCCCCAGCCATAGCCATCATTTCTGTGGACATAGCTTATCACATCAGCTTTATTAGCTGATTTATAAAGACACACACAGAAATGGAAAAGTCATCTTAGTGTTATCTTCCTTTGCAAAGAACCAGTATTACAGATAGCAAATTCTATACTGTGGCTTCAGGACCTTTCTCCATTGCAACTTCTTCCCTGATGTATTGCAGCTTGCAGTAGGTAGAGATAAGCAAAGTAAATATAGACAGTTAGCTAAAGCTGTTGTGCATTTTCAAAGGTATACAAAAAAATATCCAAGTTTCCTTTTATTTCTAAGAAAATGGTGTAGATGAAAACACCAAGGGTATATCTCTCCTTCCATAGGAAACCAAACATCTATTTGAGACACTAGAGTTATATATTTTGTTCAGTTTATGATAGAAGGGAAGATACAGGTCTTAATTCTAATCTTGCCAAAATGTCTGAACCTGAACCATGATCCCTTTAAAATGATGACTACATGTCACTGTTTATACTATATTATGTTGTGAATATGTGTAGGAAAACTACTTAGAATAATATGATAGAAAAGGGCAAATTAAAGCAAAATAAAATTCCACATAGTTGTACTCATGGGGAATATCTATCTCTGGTGCAGGAGTTTGCATGGCTTCACCTGAAAATGTAGAGAAGAAAGGTTCAGAATTAATCTTATAGATGGTCTTCTACCATCTCTGCAGTGCTTTTGTGCTGACATTCTCTTAGGAGGAAACTGGACTTCTGACTTTTATTAGACATATCTGTTGTGCCTGGACATACCAACTCAGACAAACTCTACATGGATCTTAAAAGAGTCTTCAATACTTAGTGGATATCAACGCCACTTTTGGCACTGTGTGAAAGCCTCACTCCAAGGCCAAGGGAGAGCAGGTGATGTCTAACGTGATACAAAACATCACCAGCTCCTCCTGCTCTGGTATTTAGCAGTGTGGCAGATAAGTGACCCTGTATGTGCCAGGACACTCCAACTTTCCTTTTGTCAGATGATAGCTCAACAAAATCTGCTACTCAGGTCTAAGGGATTTGCAAAACTCTCTTAGGAGATAAGGTAAAGGAAAATTATATTACACAGATACATCATAGCTGGATTTGTGAAAAAGGATCTACAGTGTCCACTATTGATCCAAGTTACTCCATAAACATCTGGAGGGTAGTGTCTTATTCCATCTGTCCATGAAGGCATAACAAAACCAGTACTGAAAATAATAAGAAACAACAGAAAAACAAATTTAAAAATATATAAAAATTATAACCCTGACAGGACAAAAAGAAATATACCAAATTTATAAGATCTTGCCATTTAAGAATTTTTTTTTAATTTAAAAAAACACAGGAAAGATTTGTTTGCACATCTGTTTCTGATTTTCCAATATTTATTTAATTCTAATACTCACATAACACTCAAAGTGATCCTGACAGATATCTGATAATGAATCTGCTTTGAAACTCATCCAGAGAAGAAAAACCTGTTCAGGGAATCCAGTGCTATAGCTCAAAGGGAATAAGTTTAGATCAACCTGGAACCAGTTAATGCAATTACACTTGTACAGTTCTTGGAACATTTACTAAGTGTTGTGAGGCAATAAATGAACAAGAATTGGCTAGGCATAACTTTAAATCCATCTCCTGCCTGCCTGTGAGTAAAAGTGTAACATGATTTGTCCCCTCGGAGGAGAGTGGAGATTTGTGACTGTAGATTCCTAACTTTAAAGAAATACTTGTTTGATCTGAAATTTCAATTTAAAATTGTGACATCTACCTGTGACTGAAATCTTCTTTTGATTCATGGACTGAGAATTTTTTTTTTCTACTTTCAAAGTAACTTCCAGTTCTCTGTAAGGTTTATTCATTGCACCACCAGATGAAGGAATGTTTGGGGTTTTTTCCCAGTTAGAACCACTGAAGGAAATGCTATAGGTGTTTGAAAAGCATAATATCTTTATGCCTTTAAGGTACTACACTATCATCCTATTACAGAGTTTCCTGAAGAAGCAGAAAACAGCAACAACAAAGCCTTAAGATTGTGGGCAAAAGATACAATATTTTATATTTCTGTATCTTCTTTTTTTCCTGCCAGAAGTCACATTCACTGATCAGAAAATTCCTGGTCTGCTTTTTCACCACAAGAAAGAGAGGAACAACTCCATTTTATCACTACTAATTTTAATGTTGTTTGTAATTCACGGCTCTAACTAGGCTTCAGTCACAACTGATAGGGGCTTACCCAAAAGCAGTGAGAAGCACTTGTCCCCTCAGTCCTTTTCAGGTTGATGGAATGTCCAGATGACCTTTGCATGTAAACTTCCCCATCTTACTGACAAGAGCAACACAATCCTCCTCATGTGGTAGGGCAGCCAAAACCTATTGCTTGTCACTCCAAGGAAGGAAAAGTAATGTGGAATTAAATGTGGCTGCTGAGCTGGCTAGCTCTAGGAGAGTGAAGACACTCTTCCTTTGAGAGCTTCAATGGAAAAGACAGAAGGAATGTAATCAGCTTTTCAATATATACTTCTGAAGTAATAGGACAGCTTTCTGACTAGCATAATTTTATTTATAAAGTCTGTGCAGTTTACGGTGTTTGTTTAGAGCAAAACTTTTTAGCTCAGCTCAAGTAATGAGCTTCCTCAGGGATTTTACAAGGAGCATTTACTATCCACGGTACAGCAGGCAAGCTGGAATTGGGGCAAAGCTCTTTGGAGGCGTCACCAGGTCTGTTTTGATTGCTGCTAAGTGCCTAGTGGCATGGCATGCCGTTTTTTGACTACATGTTTGGAACTTGAAAGCCTGAGATGAACAAGCAGGTAGGATTAGCTGTAGAAATTCATTTTGTAGAACAAATTGCACATCAGGAAATGTTTTTGTTTTTAACCAAGTATAAGTAGAATTCTTAAAAAAAAATCACCTTTCTCATAAAATGTCGTTATCTGTATTTCAAAGTCTCAGAATTTTTTGATATCCTAAAACTCAGGGAGAATGAAACACAATGAGAGCAACCTGGGAAGAAGCTTACAACAGAAAGTAAGCTGGCAGCCTTTGATGAAGCCTTTGATGTGTCCTTTGATGAAGGTTAGAGTAGGTGACTCTTCTGGTGTGGAATGAAGTTCCCATGAAGAATAAAAAGATTTGTTTGTTTTATCTATTACCTGGCCAACCAAAACGACTGAATAAAGGGATGGCTTTACACATCTTTTAAGACTATTGAAAAAATAGTCATATCAAAGCCATATACCACAGGAAAAACAAACAATACAGATTTTAAATTAAATATATAAATTCACACAGCAGGAAGGCTGTTATGTTCTATCCACCCATCATGCAGGAAGGACCCAGGTTTTTCATGATTTTCATGCCCTTATACCATACTTTGTTTTGATTTGAGCTGGGAATCTGTATACTGCATGAAAAGGATGATAAAGCCAGTATGCTGTGCAAGATATTAAAATAACAGAAAACCAAGTTTCAGTCAAGCCATCTGCTCCCTTTTCACAAGAGCTATGTGTTTAAAGAAAAAAAAAGAAAAGGAAAGGTTATGGAAAAAAAATTGTGGAAAAAAAGTAAAAATATTTTCATCATATATCCAGTTAAAAATTCTGCTTCTCTAAAAAAAAAATTTACACTTGGATTTCAGGTTAAAGGATTAAAAATAAACATAAGGGAATTTGAAATAGTCTTTGCTCAAAACATTTAAACATACTGAAATTGTCATTTCTTTAGTTTTGTTGTGATAAAACCCATAAACTTGATTTAAAAAATCAGAAAACTTAATGTATTCTGGAACCTATACTTTTAGCAGAAAAAAAAATAACCAAAAACCTGTTCCTTATTCTACATGGTGTTAAGAAGCTTAGGAAAAAATGCAGACAGAATTTAGAAAAACAAACAAAAAGACTGAAAAAAAATCCCAAAATGCCTCTTATCTGACCAGTTTTAACTTTTTATGTAGATTTCCTTTTCTTTCTCCTCCTCTTCCTCAACTTCTATAGAACCAAATATCTTACATTGATACTGATAGGCCAAACACTTGCATTTCCAGGCCAATGACAATAATAAGACTAGTTAATATTGAACAATAAAGTTATTTAGTTCAAATATGTACCATAGAGATACAGTTGTTTTGTGTATTACCAAAGTGTGATACCAGTATAGAAATGTTAGATCAAAATATTTTGTCTCAAGGTTGAAGTTACAAGAAACCATTGCCCTGGGTTATAGACATTGAAAGAAACCTGTGAGCAATGGCACTGGAGAGAGGTAAGAGGGATTTTTTTTTTTTTTTGTGAGAAAAATACTGATTATTTTATACAATATATTAAATAGTTTTAGGCAAAACCACATTTCAAAAGCAGATACATCGAGTTTTTCTCTGGAAAAGGAGTTCTGTTTCCACCAAAAGATTTACAGTACTTGTTGTACCTAGTAACAGACATCAGGCTATTTACCTCAAGTTTCTTTACTTTCCAAAACAGAAGCCACAGTGAAAGGGGGATTCTTAGGGTCAAAGTAGTGCAGCTGTTCAATCAGTCTTTTGTCCTAAACTGATGTGCAGTGTTTGAAATAACTATTACAAAGCTCTGTAAAAAATCACTTATGGTGGAAACATATAGCCATTTCCATTCAAGTTGGTTGCTCCCATAGACTCACTAGTTGCTGTTTTTCATTATTAGTGCTCTCTCAGCAAGTTACTATTTTGGTACCATTTTGTATTTACAGTTCACTAGGGATCAACACTCCCTGCCAGAGCTCAATCAAGTAATCTGGTGAAGCACCCATGTCCTTCAGCACCTACAGGAAAGAAGCAATGTGCTATGAAGTCCTGTATTTTTCTAATCGGAACAAAACAAAAACAAACAAACAAAAAATAAAACAAAAAAACCCAACAAACAAAACAAAAAAAATCCTCAGCTCAGTTTTAAAACTTAGACTTTTAAATCAAGAAAAGCTCTAGCAGTGTCATAACACACAAATAAGATCTGACCATTCAAGCTTTTCTTTATTTCCCATTGGTTTAAATAAAGGCACTAAACTCATGCTGCATGAGTCAGACCTGCTTGCACAGACACAAGGAGATACTGGCTGTCTTTGTCTAGCAGGGGAACACCTGGGATGGGTCACTGAATATCCCAATATCACTGTGCCCATGCAAACTGCAGCATCAGCACCCAACCCCCAACGCATAAAAAGTATCTACAAAACTCTGACCACTGGCACAGGCTTTTGTCTGTGGAAGATGTGCAGATATTTCCTCAGATGTATCTTGATAATGCCTCATCTTAGAGTAGAAAGATAGTACAGCTGCATTTAGAGTAGAGTACATTTTTGATTCTTAGAGTAGAGCTGCATTTTTGTAGCTAGAGTAGAGCTTAGAGCTCTTAGAGCAGAGCTACATTTTTGATTGTATCTATGTATCTGTAAAGGCATGGTTAAAAAAGAGACAAACCCCGGCTACTTTAGAGCATGTGACTTCAGCCAGAGAACAAGGATTCCTCTCTTAGAGAGTATTTTCAAAGGGAGATTTAAAAAAATTAGACAGCTTTGTCTGAGAGAAGGCAAACTTCAGGCAGTGCAGGATAGACAGAAATATGAGCAGGTAAGGTGGCAATCCTTCCTTTATAAAGTTGTATTCTTTCACTGATTCTGTAGCTATCTTTCTGTTCCCTATTTTTAGATACATCCATTATTTCATTCACTGCTTGAGTAAGAGGAAAGTTGAATCAATCAGTCAAACAAGTAATGTAACTGTTGATTAAACTGGTTCTCAGTGTACATTTCAGCCAAGAGAACTCATTTTTTATTGAAAGAAAAAAAAGAAAGAAAAGTAGTTTATATAACAGCTTTAAAACCAAAAGCATTTGATCATTTTACAAACTGAAGAAAACATGACTCTAAACAGTAAGAAAATACAAAAATCATATAGTCCTCCCAAGGGAACTGCAACTAAGATTACCCTATACATGGTTACTATCTATATAATGATTTTCTTAATGTCTAAAGGCAATTTCATCTCTTGAATTTATCAGGAAATAAAAACAGCTGTATTAGACATAACACTAGTATCCATTGGTCTGCTGTGAGTACAGCAAAAATAGGATCATCCTGATCAATGTTTTACTCTTGAGAGATGAATTCTGAATTTGTTGAGATACATCCAAGACATAGTGTATGGTTTATAATAGTCCATCAAGTCAAGGCTCACTCCTTGAACTGAGGAAAAAACTTTTCAGATAAGTAGATTTAAAAATGTTACTGAATTACTAAGGACAGCAGTACTTATTATTGTTTTGAGTCATGTTTTCTGCAGCTTGTAAGGTGACCAGATGCTTTTGGTTTTTAAAGATGTTATATAAGTTAAGCGTCTTTCTTTCTTTTTCTTTCTTTCTTTCTTTCTTTCTTTCTTTCTTTCTTTCTTTCTTTCTTTCTTTCTTTCTTTCTTTCTT